>OW203739.1:12072894-12729865 GCA_934045075.1 Yponomeuta sedellus | reverse complement strand
TCCATAGATAGTTGAACGGTTGAGAAGTGACAGGATTCCTCTAGGTTTTGATGCAGGATGAGTTCTTGAACGCAGTCAGGCTGGGTGCGAAGTTGAAGTCCTATCTCCTTCTCGCAGAGAAACCAGGTACTAAACTTCGGGCATTCTGCCTCCATGTACACGAATGAATCCTTGTTAGTTGCTATAAAAGGATGGGAAGGAATAAGGGCCTGGTTATTTTTATTAGGGACTATGGATAGTCTATAAAGGTCATAGGTACTTAGGGAAACTATGGGAAACCGAAAGACTATAACTAACTGTTTTTCGTTATAATATGATCCAGATTTGATTAAGTCATAATACTCTCGGAGCTCTAAGCTTAAAACCTGATCCTTATTATATATAAATTTTAACTTATCTATCATTGAACTTAATACGTCTATATCTATTATAGAATGATGAGTGCTCGATGCACGAATAAATGCTAAGCTATTTTCTACCCTAATTAATTCCGACAGAAGGTCGTCTACGTTTTCTCTCATTACGTCTAACAGTTGCGCAAATCTAACGTGTTTAATCAGACTAGACTCTCTGTACACATTGCTATCTAGTAACATATTCAGCGTATCGTTTATTTTACTCTGGTTATCTATGAGTTGCTGTAAAACGTTAGTGTGTCGAGACATCCATTCTTTACTAAGGCTTACGTGTTCATTAAATTGAGTGACTACCTTATCTTGGTTTTTCTGTAAAGTTTGAATTGCACTGTTAAACTTGATTGCGTCAACGTAATCCAAGTTACCAGTGATACTTTTTATAACCGAACCGAGACTGTCTACAAGACCTCTTTTAGCGCGATTGGGTTCTAATGATCTTAACTGAGATTTTACCTTGCCAAGCTTGCTAGTAAGATAATGTATCTGAACCTCATAGAGTAAGTAGGTATCATTTATGAATCGCGTGCTAATGCTATCTAGCTGAGTCTGTAAAAAGTTAACCTTATCTTCGATTTCATCTAGTTGGATAAACTGGAGAAAAGTATGATGGTGGGTCGTCAGTCTGGTTGGTCCTAGCTTATAAGGCAGCAGTCCGGGTCCATCTGCTAGACTCTCAAGTCTTATCTCTTGAGGCCGCGTCACGTGGACGAAGATTAACAGCAGAGTCCTGTAACAAGGTAGCTTCCTTAGGGGCTCGTTTTAGCCTTGACTTAGCTACAGGGCCGCGTTTCTTTGATGTATAAATATGTATCGGCAGGTCGGCTAAAACTCTGTCCTGCGTATAGCGTGGGGTAGTTTTTTGCCTACTAGCAAAAGGGTTCCTGATGAAAACCTGCTGATGGGGTTCGTATTCCATCTCGGTTTCACGATCTTTATTCCTGTTGTTAATTAAAGCAGTACGGTTAGCAAGTGAGGACTCGTTTATAATATCGTAGACCTTTTTCATCTGCTCCTTATGGTTTTGCGTATACTGCTGTAACAGCTGTTGGTTTAAATCGACGTCACTGAGGTCTCTAGGGTCAAAGTGACCGGTTAGTAAGTCAAAGGGTCGACATTTAGTGAAGCTGTGAATTGAGCTGTTATAGCCTATAATTGCATAAGGCATAAGGTTCACAATTGGTTCATTTTTATGCTGTAACTTTAGAATTCTGTGATGTTCAAGTAAGTTCGAATGGAAGCGTTCAATGTTGCCGTTATCGTTAGGGGAGTGAGCTACGATCTTATGATGATTTATCTTATGTAGACGTGTAAATTCTGAGAACAGCTGATTGGTGAATTCTGTTCCGTTGTCTGTAACGATGGTTAGAGGTACTCCATGGTGGGTACAGAATTGTAACAGCGCCTGAAGGATGCTGACTGCTGTTCCATCTCGCAGATGGTATGCCTGTCCGTACTTAGTAAAGACGTCTATCAGGGTTACATACTTCTCACTCTGGACTGTGAATAAGTCCATATGGACAATTTCAAAGGGCTTAGTTGCCGGGGGCACTATATTGAACTTGGGCCTAATGGGGTTTCTGTCATACTTTGCCTGTCCGCAGACTGTACATTCGTTAATGAATTTAGTAATTTGATCTTTCATTTTTGGCCAATAGTACTTGCGTGAGAGGGCTAAGTAGCATTCGTTTATTCCACGGTGGTTTGTTTTACCGTCGTGATATAGGCGAATGATATCTTGCTGACGAAGGTATTCTTTTACGTTTTCGAGTTCAGACTTACAGAGGGTTAAGTTCATGGAAGAGCTTTTGAATTTATCTTGTATGATGGGGATGACCTTGTACATTCCAAGGGGTGGATTTATCAAAATGGCAGTTTTGACCTTGGGATTGACGTATTCTTTCAGTGCGTTAACTAGATCGCTTTCTAAGTTCGATTCTGATAACTGTACAGTTATGCGAGTGTGAGTGTCGAACGGTTTCGTCACTGTCGGCTTACGTTTGACATCGCTTACGATGGTGAAAATAATTTGCCTGTGAAATTTATTAAGGGGTTCATCTGAAACTGGGACTTCGAGTATGGGGTGTTCGTTACTCGTGTGAACGGTCTCGGTAGAGGAGTCTGCTACGGTTGGTGGACTTTCTGTAGGATTGGGGAGTATAGAGCAAAGTTCGTCAATGATGGAATTTGATTCCTCATTATGTATCTCTACCCGTGAGAGCGCGTCAGCGTTGCTATTAGCTTTGCCCTTTTTGTACGTCACAGTAAAGTCGTATTCGCTAAGTCTCAGTCGCCATCTAGTGAGACGTGAATTTGGTTCTTTTAAATTCATCATCCACTGGAGGGGCTTATGGTCGGTGACCACCTTAAACTTGCGTCCGAATAGATATGGCCGGAAGTACTTGGTAGCCCAGACAATGGCTAGTAGCTCTTTCTCAACAGTACTGTAATTAAGCTCACTCTCGTTCAGAGTGCGAGATGCGTAGCATACAGGCTTGTCTGATCCTATTGGGCCTTGGGATAGAATAGCTCCAATAGCGACGTTAGAGGCGTCCGTAGTAAGGACGAATTCTCGACTGAAGTCGGCATATTGCAAAATGGGGTCGTTAGTAAGAAGTGTTTTACACTTTTCGAAACAGCTGATGTACTCAGTGTCTAATGTGACCTTTTTACCCTTCTTTAGACACTGCGTGAGGGGCTTCGTTATACGAGCGAAATCAGGGATGAATTTTCGGTAATATCCGAGTAGACCTAAGAATTGCTTTATCTCCTTTGGGGTTTTTGGAATTGGGTACTTCATTATTGCTGAGATTTTATCTGGGTTCGGTTTGATACCGTCTCTAGTAATGACGTGCCCAAGGTAAGCTGTTTCAAGCTTAAGAAATTCCGATTTATCTAATTGAATTTTGAAATTCGACTCTCGGAGTCGCTGAAGGACCTTTTCAAGGTTGACCATGTGTTCTTGGAGAGAAGTACTGAAGACAATGATGTCATCCAGGTAGACTAGACATATTTCGTTTTGGAGACCTCTGAGGACATTGTCCATGACTCTCTGAAAGGTGGATGGAGAGTTTTTGAGTCCCATGGGCATTCGCAGATACTCAAAATGGCCATGTTCTACATTAAAAGCTGTTTTGGGGATATCAGAGGGGTCCATCTCGACTTGGTAGAAACCACTTGCCAAGTCAAGGGTTGTAAAGTACTGACACTTCCCTAATTTGTCAAGTACGTCATTGATGTTAGGTATGGGGTACTTGTCATCGACTGTCTTCTCATTTAATTTACGAAAGTCGACTACCAGGCGCCACTTCTGTCTGCCTGAAGCATCGGCTTTCTTGGGAACTATCCAGATGGGCGAGCTCCATGCTGAGTCCGAAGGTCTTATTATGCCTTGGTCCAGCATCTTGGTGATTTGATCTCTAACCTCCTGTCTATGTATGAATGGATAGCGGTAGCTTTTGGTGTAAATAGGGACCTCGTCAGTCGTCCTAATCTGGTGTTTTACTCTATTGGTAAAGGTGAAGGGTTCGCCTTCGATATAAAACACATCCGCATATCGAGAGCAAAGGGTGATGAGATTGCCCTTTTCCTCTTCGTTCAGATGGTCGGTTCTTAAGCGCGAGATGACGTCTTGCGCGCGTGTGTTAAGTCGATCTTCTATGTTACTACACTGTATGTTAAAGAGCTCAGCTTGCGCTGGCTGGTCGAGTGAAAAGATAACGTCGTTCGGTGTCGGGTTCTCGACTTCAAGGTAACCACGACTATTGGTGACCGTTGTGAGGCATTGGTGGATTATGCAATTACAGATCACTTGTTCCTCTATTAACACATCGCCGTCCGGGGCGTTTATAGGGATACGCACTAATTTTGAGGTGCCGGCTGGTATCATATCTTCATACAGGTTAACATTGCAAGAGTTGTACATGCGAATAGGGTTAACAGCAGATTTCGTTAGTAATTTTGAGTCTTTAAGGTCGATATTAGCCTCCCACTTAGACAACAAGTCTAACCCAATGAGTCCGTCAAAGTACTCGTGGAAACGATACACGTAAAGCTTGATATCGTCCGGGTCGTTGAATTCCGGGAAACAAGGCAGTGTTATAGAGTAATCATTCCTACTCCTAGCGTGCACGTTTGTCACTTCGAACGGGTCGTAGTTAAGATGGTAGTTGGGGAAGTACTGTTCTACAGCTTCGGGGCTTAAGAAAGACTGATTCGCACCTGTATCAATTAGAAGTCTAAGAGGTGGGTCTGAAATTTGGATGTAGGGTAGCTGGCGTTGTGTCTGAAGATTGACCTCTATTTTGGCTTGCCTAATTTCTGAGCTGACTGAAAATCCTGATGTCCATGGCTAGGCCCTGGCTGTGGTTGGCCTTCAAGACACAGCTGGTTATCGCCAGTGTCGTCATAGTATATTACGTCGGGATTATATTCAATGCCATAGGTATTGAAGTTGGAATCGTCCGTGTAATAATACTCCGGATCATATTCAAACTCGGTGGGGAAGTATGCGTCATCGTACGTCGATGCACACTCATTCAAATGCATTTCGCGGGACTTAAAATAATTATTAGGTGGAGGGTTCCCTGCCTTACGCCAATCATGTCCTGTCATCATGCTATGAGGCAATGGTCTTGGGGTGAAATGCTGCACACCGCTCATGGGGCTTGGTGCAGAATTTTGGGGTGCGTTATTTCGTGGTGGCATACGAAAAACATTACTCTGGGGGTTGTAGTTGGGGGGTGCACTGCGGAACATTTGTTGCGTGCGCGTGGGCATGTTAGGCATGCGGTTTTGTGAAAAGCCCTGCTGAGGTGAGTTGAATTTAAAAGCCTGAGGTGGGCCTTGGTAACCTCTTTGTGCTACGGGGGCTGGCCAGTTGTTAGCTGGGGGTTGGTAATGTTGAGGCCGTGGGGCAGTGTATGTGACGGGCATAGAGGGGGTTGGTATTTTAAATGACTGCTGGGTCTTAGGCTGGTCATTGCGCTGTTGTAAGTACATTACATTTAGCTCCTCCTGCACGTATTCAAGTGCCTTTTCGATGGTTGGGGGGCGCATACATCTAACCCTGGATCCTATGGGATCTTTTAGTCCACGTACAAAGGATTGCATTGCGACCCTTTTGTAAAGTGATCGCTTTGCTTCAACTGTGGTTAACACGCCTTCGTGCAGAGTAACATAGGTCATTATCGTACTGAACAATGTTTGGCAATGGTCATAAAATTCCTGAGGAGTCCTATTACCTTGTGCAGCTAATGAGAGGTCGCTGTACAGTGCCGTTTCGTCTCGTTGGTCTGAGAAATTATTAATAAGGGCGGTTCGAACGCCCAACCAACTATCAGGGATGCCGTTTGAGTTGATAGTTGAGGCGGCAGAGCCTGTGATTTTATTGAGTATACCATTTAGTAGGCATACATTCGGGAGTTCACTGCCGGGGGCTGTGCCCATATACTGATTTACTATCGTATCACATATATTTATAAATCTAGTTAAGACATTAGGGTTCCCGTCAAATTCGGGTACGAGTCTCAATGCTTTGAAGATAGTGTCTGGATCATGGGCTCGTTCCTGAGCCATCTCTCTGTCTCTGAATAATCTATCTAAGTCTAAATCTAAGTCTAAATCTCTATTCCTATCTATTCTACTTTGGCGAGCCTGTCGTGATGCAGGTATGCCTGCCCTAGAATCTTTCGGGTGAAAAATCTTGGGAGTTGGGGTGAACTTAGGAATAAAGGAAGCAACACAAGAACAATTCAAGTGCACTTACAATTTCATTCCGGTTCCTCTTGGTGAGTCGATGTCTGGAGTCTCCTCCTGGCTGCAGCTGGATTGTAGATTCTGGATACCCGTAGATAGAGTCTTGATAGCCTCCAGGTCAGGAACGCGATGTTTTATGGTCAGTTTTACCGCACGCGAGCTGACCCACGAGTATCCTACCGCCTGCGCCAATTACGTAGGCTGCGGCCGGAGGTTCCAAAAAAAACCGAAATTATTTAATATAAATTTAATTAAAAATTACAATAGGTACTTAAGGCTAATTATGCTAGTAGCCGATTCGAAGTATGAATACGGAATGACGAAAGTAAAACTAGGTAGATACACCGAGGAGGAAATGCAGCGTCAGCTGCCTCGTGTCGCGCCTGGCTGTTGTTCACCGTATTGAGGTAATTGCCGCGCCAGCGCTATGCCTGTGGAGTCCGTATGTAACAAATAAATAAATAAATAAATAAATAAATAAATAAATAAATAAATAAATAAATAAATAAATAAATAAATAAATAAATAAATAAATAAATAAATAAATAAATAAATAAATAAATAAATAAATAAATAAATAAATAAATAAATAAATAAATAAATAAATAAATAAATAAATAAATAAATAAATAAATAAATAAATAAATAAATAAATAAATAAATAAATAAATAAATAAATAAATAAATAAATAAATAAATAAATAAATAAATAAATAAATAAATAAATAAATAAATAAATAAATAAATAAATAAATAAATAAATAAATAAATAAATAAATAAATAAATAAATAAATAAATAAATAAATAAATAAATAAATAAATAAATAAATAAATAAATAAATAAATAAATAAATAAATAAATAAATAAATAAATAAATAAATAAATAAATAAATAAATAAATAAATAAATAAATAAATAAATAAATAAATAAATAAATAAATAAATAAATAAATAAATAAATAAATAAATAAATAAATAAATAAATAAATAAATAAATAAATAAATAAATAAATAAATAAATAAATAAATAAATAAATAAATAAATAAATAAATAAATAAATAAATAAATAAATAAATAAATAAATAAATAAATAAATAAATAAATAAATAAATAAATAAATAAATAAATAAATAAATAAATAAATAAATAAATAAATAAATAAATAAATAAATAAATAAATAAATAAATAAATAAATAAATAAATAAATAAATAAATAAATAAATAAATAAATAAATAAATAAATAAATAAATAAATAAATAAATAAATAAATAAATAAATAAATAAATAAATAAATAAGTAAATAAGTAAAAAAGTAAATAAGTAAATAAGTAAATAAGTAAATAAGTAAGTAAGTAAGTAAGTAAGTAAGTAAGTAAGTAAGTAAGTAAGTAAGTAAGTAAGTAAGTAAGTAAGTAAGTAAGTAAGTAAGTAAGTAAGTAAGTAAGTAAGTAAGTAAGTAAGTAAGTAAGTAAGTAAGTAAGTAAGTAAGTAAGTAAGTAAGTAAGTAAGTAAGTAAGTAAGTAAGTAAGTAAGTAAGTAAGTAAGTAAGTAAGTAAGTAAGTAAGTAAGTAAGTAAGTAAGTAAGTAAGTAAGTAAGTAAGTAAGTAAGTAAGTAAGTAAGTAAGTAAGTAAGTAAGTAAGTAAGTAAGTAAGTAAGTAAGTAAGTAAGTAAGTAAGTAAGTAAGTAAGTAAGTAAGTAAGTAAGTAAGTAAGTAAGTAAGTAAGTAAGTAAGTAAGTAAGTAAGTAAGTAAGTAAGTAAGTAAGTAAGTAAGTAAGTAAGTAAGTAAGTAAGTAAGTAAGTAAGTAAGTAAGTAAGTAAGTAAGTAAGTAAGTAAGTAAGTAAGTAAGTAAGTAAGTAAGTAAGTAAGTAAGTAAGTAAGTAAGTAAGTAAGTAAGTAAGTAAGTAAGTAAGTAAGTAAGTAAGTAAGTAAGTAAGTAAGTAAGTAAGTAAGTAAGTAAGTAAGTAAGTAAGTAAGTAAGTAAGTAAGTAAGTAAGTAAGTAAGTAAGTAAGTAAGTAAGTAAGTAAGTAAGTAAGTAAGTAAGTAAGTAAGTAAGTAAGTAAGTAAGTAAGTAAGTAAGTAAGTAAGTAAGTAAGTAAGTAAGTAAGTAAGTAAGTAAGTAAGTAAGTAAGTAAGTAAGTAAGTAAGTAAGTAAGTAAGTAAGTAAGTAAGTAAGTAAGTAAGTAAGTAAGTAAGTAAGTAAGTAAGTAAGTAAGTAAGTAAGTAAGTAAGTAAGTAAGTAAGTAAGTAAGTAAGTAAGTAAGTAAGTAAGTAAGTAAGTAAGTAAGTAAGTAAGTAAGTAAGTAAGTAAGTAAGTAAGTAAGTAAGTAAGTAAGTAAGTAAGTAAGTAAGTAAGTAAGTAAGTAAGTAAGTAAGTAAGTAAGTAAGTAAGTAAGTAAGTAAGTAAGTAAGTAAGTAAGTAAGTAAGTAAGTAAGTAAGTAAGTAAGTAAGTAAGTAAGTAAGTAAGTAAGTAAGTAAGTAAGTAAGTAAGTAAGTAAGTAAGTAAGTAAGTAAGTAAGTAAGTAAGTAAGTAAGTAAGTAAGTAAGTAAGTAAGTAAGTAAGTAAGTAAGTAAGTAAGTAAGTAACTAAGTAAGTAAGCAAGCAAGCAAGCCAGCCAGCCAGCCAGCCAGCCAGCCAGCCAGCCAGCCAGCCAGCCAGCCAGCCAGCCAGCCAGCCAGCCAGCCAGCCAGCCAGCCAGCCAGCCAGCCAGCCAGCCAGCCAGCCAGCCAGCCAGCCAGCCAGCCAGCCAGCTAGCCAGCCAGCCAGCCAGCCAGCCAGCCAGCCAGCCAGCCAGCCAGCCAGCCAGTCAGTCAGTCAGTCAGTCAATCAATCAATCAATCAATCAATCAATCAAACGTAGAATACACGCTCATCTCCAATTATTTTGTATTAGCCTTTCGATAGAAGTAAATAAAACAAATCACGTTTAAAAGATGGTAGATGGTCGACATCTCGCAGTGTTTTAGGTAGTTTATTAAAGATTTTTGATGCCATCCCGAAGAAACTTTTACCAAAAGAAACTTTTACCTTGGTTTCGTCTACAAATTTGTTTGTAGACGAAACCAGAACATTTTTTTCAATTTTTTTATAAATAAAACTATGTATGGTCAGGTTGGGGAAGACCGTCTACAAGGGAAGACTGTCTGAGCGCAATAAGTTCCTGTTTTTAATTGCTATGCAACTTTCATTATCAGTCGGTAAAACAGGATCATAGTTTGGTTCGAATTTGTAATCATAGATGTCGCTAGCAATACTATGGGCGAAGAAAGAAAGCTGCCATTTTTTTTCGTGTTTCAAAGGTTAATTAGCTCTTTTCGGACAGCTATTAAAAAGTAAAAATACTTCCTTTTTCTCTCGATGGATGGCGTTGCAAGTCTTGTGTATGGAAACTGAACTTTTTTATAATGCCAACGACGGAGTCGTCAGTACAGCATAGCTATGACTATAGATTATAGGAAAAATGTGTGTGTGTTCCGTTTGACTGCTGAGTAATCTGTGCGTAGCTGAGCGTAGCGTGTTGATTGTGTTGACTGTTGGTTGCGTCGCGTTTTCGTTTGTTTGAATATTTGATTTATTTACGACCTTGCTTGCCTACGGACCCTGATACTTTCTTTAATCGACGAAAACAACGCTTGTGACCCGGACTACCTGATTGCTTACCTGATTGACCCGAGCCTGCTTATTGGACCACGATACAAAACTCTGAAAGTCTGTGAGAACTAATGTAGTCTCTCTTATCTGTGGAACTCATTCCTAACTTTATACTCTGTGATCCATGCAAGCAACTATATAGGGACTCCGTGCAGCACGGAGTTTCTGTTTCATTGATAATAAGTGTTAATTAACTCAAGTGTTAAGTCCTTGTTTGAATTTTTTTCGTCAGCACGTGTCACGTAATAGATGGCGCTAGCTAGCGCCATCTATTACGTGACACGTGCTAGCTAGCGCCATCTATTACGTGACACGTGCTGACGAAAAAAATTCAAACAAGGACTTAACACTTGAGTTTCTTAAGACAAAGTGATTGATTAAGTATTTCAATTGCACTTTTATGAATTTTCTATACTAGATAGCTCATGTTTTGGCATAATCTATAGTGGAATATTTATAACCTAAAAACTGCCTAATTGGGAAGATCGTCTGGGTGGCGTAAGGCAAGACCGTCATAATCTAGAACCTACAAAAAAAGGTGGAACTACAGTGAAGTAACATTAAGCCTAATAAATAAACCTAATAACAATATCTCGTAACTATTTATTTGAATTCCAAACAGAAATCAGAACACAACTTCGCCAATGAAAACTAAACTCGCAAACCAATTCGTATTCTATTCATCCAAATAAGCCGAAACTCGATACAACAATAAACTAATCTAGCAATTATTCCCATTGGTTAGGGCGCATTATCGTGCGGAATGGCCAGGTATTGCTTGGGTAACAACACCAATGCGGATTTTCAAGCGCCTAGGCTTTCGCTGAAAATCAAAGTTCTTATCACAAAAAATCTCAATTCAACGCGTTATTGTTATTCAGTAACTGCCGCTTTCAGAGACGTCCATTAAATTTAATGATTATTTAAGTATCATTATCTTTCACTTATTATCAATGAAACAGAAAAGGACAATAGCATACTTAACGGAAATGTACTTTTAATTGACGTTTCTGAGTGCGGCGGTAAGTATTGATTTTTTCCCTAAAAGAGGCTCTTGCATATTTATTCAATAGAGTTGTAATAGCTAGTTGTAATAGCTATGTTATTCATACTTTATAGTCTATTAAAGGTGATGTCTAAGTCTAATCACGTGCCCTATTACTTACTTAAGTGTCAGAAAAAAAAGTCGAGATTTTTTTTTATCTTATTGTAATTTTATGTGCCAAAGAAAGATTATTCTATTCTATTCTACAAAAGAAGGAAAGGTTCAAGCGTGAACATTTTTTTTTTCCTTTTTAGAAATACGTTAACGGTTTGTTGAGTATCATCATCATCTCACCTCTGCCCACAGCTGAGTATAGGCCTTTACCCCATCACGCCATACTTAGCGGTCTCTCGCCATTTGCATCCACGGGCTCCCTGCCGATTTGATCTCATCGTCCGACCATCGGCAGATCTACTAACCGCCGCCATCGGCCACTACTCCGTTGCTGTCCTGGTACACCTGCCATCTTCCGGCCTCGTCGCATTTTTATTGATATCAACTCTATGTATGTCCCCACTGGTGGGGGACGGGTCTTTTCCTACTTGAAAGGAAGTTTAGCACAACGATAGCACAACGTGGCGCTCTTTAGGGGAGGGCTATGTCCAGCAGTGGACTAGTATAGCCTGACGACGACGAGGAAGTTTAGGCCATGCTCTACCACAGGGGTCAAGTCCGGGTTAATGGAGGATCGTAAGACAGTAGCGGGCCATACTGTCAAGCCGCCTAAAAGCCATCTGACAGGGCTTATCGTCTGCCATTGCATGACAGGTGGCACCAACGGCTTAACGTACCTTGCGAAACACGGAAGCCCGTGGACGCAGGACAGCGCCAATCACCCCACTATCCATCCACGGGCCCACGAGCGCTTCTTCGTCGTGAATATACGTCTTATAGTTGTGTCTTTGGAAACTTACGGCATTTTAAAAAGATATGTCCGTGGCCGTAGTGAGTGTTCTGTGTTGGCCAGCTGCTAAAAAAAGTGATTACCCACAATAATTGACTGAGCTCGCCACTTCAGTCTACCTGTGACTGCGGCAACTGTAACGCTTCCAAAACGTCCGGAAATAATAATAATTACGTTTTACTTAATAAATAATCGTGACTAGACCCGTTTAATATAAAACTTTGTGCGCGTATCGCAAATGAGTAAGAAATACTATTTTACAAGGAAAAGACGTGACCATCGATTTAAAAAAACCTGGAACAGCTGGAAATTTCCAAATTATCTAGGGATAGGTTGTTTACAATGTTGAATGAACAGGTGGGCAGCTCCTCTATTTCCCCATTAATCAATATATTTGCACAAAACAACAATAGCCCATAGGCGGTTGAAACGGTTTAACGGTCACCAGTTTAACGGTTATATTGCGTCATCGGGGGGGAGGGGCGGCCTAGCCTATAAATACGGAGCGTTTTTGCGGAGACGGTCACTTGCATTTGGGAGCCTGAGGATGCCTCGTGTTAGAGGCGAAACGCGTCGCGTGTTTTCTCGCACAAGTGTTGGTGGTGGTGTGTTCGTGTCTTGCTTCTGCTTGAAAAAGTGGGAGAGAGGGCGGTGCATTAGCTAGCCGCATGGTGCTTGTGGGATTTTTGGTGGAATTCAGCAAAGTAATTTTAACTTTTTAATGTTAAAAAAACCCTTCAGTGTGCTAGATTGTGTCAAGGACTTCCTTCAATTAGCCCTCGTGATCTTTAAAACGCTTAAAACCGCCGCGTATTTCAGCTTTCAAGCACGACAAACAGAGTCATAGTTGCGCCCAAGTAATCGCTTAGTCTATCGATAAAGTTCGCCACCGGGAATCGATCCCGATACAATTGTAATGGAGCGCGTACGTGACGTGAATACCTGCCCTACCGCCCTCCGTAGATTTCACCTTTTGCTCGAAAATAATAATGCCGTGGTTTTCGTATTGAAAAGGGTGTGTTTTGAGGTTGTTTACTCGTAGTAGTTATTTTTCTAGGGAATTTTCGTTGTTAGTTTTTGTAAGATGGCCGGTAAGCTTTTATTATTATAATTATCTTATTGCACTTGAATTTTAAAATTAAAACCGTACAATGAGGTGGAATTAACGCTATAAGCATTTTCTACCAGTCAACCGCAGGAGGTAGACGAAAAAGACGATAGGCATGCAAAAAAATAATATAGTGTAATTAAATAAACTTACATGACATACACTGTTGCGGCCAATTTGAAACGCAACGTGGCGAGGGACGAAAGCGGTATGTGCCCGAAGGCTTTATATTATGTGAGAGATTTAGAGGACTGTATTTTTTGGGTTCGCTAGGACGCTGATTACAGCATTCACGATAAGGGTAGGTAAAGGGGAAGCTTCCACGCACCTTCTGCTGCCCAGAACTCCTCGTGTTGAGCCGCTGAATTGGCGCCGAAGCTCCTAGTCCAATTGTTTCACCAAGAAAACGTCCGAGTGCACTCGTTGAACACTGATCGTGGTTTTGGGAGTCCAATCAACGCTAGTTACACTTCACAAGAGGCGTTAATGAATAACACTTATTGCACTTTAATTACGGCGGCGCGGGCGATGTCGATCCTCAATAGATATGTCGACGACTGGTGATGCGTAGATTTTTGATGTTCCGTAGGTGCGTATTTTCTTCTTGTAGGAGGGGGAAAGGGATAGCGAATACCCATTCATACCAAGACAGAAAGGGAAAGACTCATAAAACTAATGCAAATAAAATTGCATAGAAAAATGCCCTTTGGCGTGAACTACACTATACATATATATTAAGGTTTATAACTATATAATACTACATATGAACCATACCATACATATGACATCTACAGATTTATCTATGGATACATTTTATGACTAACAGTCCATCAGCTATTAATTTGTTTATCTCTGGAAAAGTATTTATTTACTTATCCGTAACTTACTCCATCTAAACAATAATGTCTCCCAAGTACCGCAGTTTCCATATTATGGACCCTTCATCCATTTAGTGCGGTTAAAAGTGCCACTGGACACTGTACGAATCATCTGTTTGCGTGGATGCAAATACCAAAATTTATTCGTATCAAAATAGCTTTTGCATCTTCGTTATAAGATTATTTAGACAACGTCCAGTGGCACCTTCTTTCACGGGGTGAAATTGATTCACCGACCTTCTTCGATGGGTGAAGTAGCAACTCGGACGCTTACAGTGTCTGGGACATTGTTTCAGCTGCAGTAGGCTTGTCCAGCACCTATAACATCCTGATAGCTTAGTTGGCCTAGTCCCACAGGAAAGACTAGTCAATACAGTATTGTCCACAAGGCGGTGGAGCCAACCAAGCAGCGGGTTTCCTCAGGATGTGTTCCTTCACACGGTTAACTTGTGATATTGCTACCCAAATTCGCAAATGTGACTTTGAAAATAATAAAAACGTGACTTTGAAAATAAACAAAGTTTTAGATAAATGTGTCTCTCGCTTCCGGGTCAATGTTCTACCGTTAAACTATATGCGCGGCATATTATTATGCTGATCCCGAATCCCTTTCTCTGTCATCAATAAGCCCAAGCGAGTATTTTTTTGGTTATTTTACACTTTTCTACTATCGGAGTATCTGCGGGCGCGTTCGCACAACTCAGACTTCAGGCTTAGATTGGTAGATTTGACTGACTTATAGAAGAGACGAACAACAAAAGCAAACGGTTCCTAACAGAGAAAGGCCTTGTACAAACAATGCTGGAGTAAGATCGGTTGCTCACAGCCAAGCATGTCACATGCATGACGCGCTCGCTTTGCCAAAACAATATAATCGATGCCCATCGAGCGTTATCATGCTGTGTGCATGATGTTTGTGGTCCTCATACTAGTCACTTTAGCATCGATTCACAGGTTATTTTGTCGTAAAATTTCGATAGCTAAAGACAATTGAAATTCCACCGGTGGGCCGGTTTTCATCACGACATGAAAACCGGCCCACCAGTTTTCATGTTGTGATGTTGTAAAGCGTTTTATAAAAAATAAAACTGGAACTACTTCAACTGCATGTTTTATTTAAAATGTGTTTTATTTATAACATAAACAGAAAACTTGACAAAAAACAGAATAAGCAGGTAAGTCAATCGGGCTTCCACCTTTCCCGACAAGACTGTTGTTTTTAGAAACGTGTTAAAAATGAGAAAGTAGCACATATCTAAAACAAAGACAAAACAAAAATATCACAGACAAAAAGGCGTTACAAGTTAGTCTACGAACTTGTAAAAAGAAATCTTAGAACAAATTCCAAGGAAAATTATATTAATAGAGTAAACTTCGAAGCGCTCGTGGCCTAGGCGAACCGAGTGATTGTAATCAATCACTTGAGTTAAGCAACAACAGGCGCGGTCAGGTGTAGGATAGGTGACCATCCCGTCACTACCGCTGGTGGCATTTTTCCGAGCACTTTCCTGCTTCGCAAGGCAAGCTGTTCGTGCTGACTGTCATGTAATGGCAGTGGTCAAGCCTTGTCAGAGGCCTCATGGGCGGCTTGATAACTTCTGACAGTAAGGCCCGCCACTGTCTTACAATCCTCCACCAACCCGGACTTGGCCCCGGTGGTGGAGTATGGCCTAACCTTCCTGCGATGCAGGAAGAGACCCGTGCCCCAGCAGTGGGGACATACAAGGGTTGATAACGACAACGAAACGTCGTATGACTGCATTATAACTGCTTGTTTACACTGCTGCGTCTTGAGCTGCATGACTATCCACTCGATCGGGTTCCTATTGTGTCCCGAGGTAGATTGGGCAGAGTGGCGACTACGAGTTTCCCAAAATTTTCATGTTATAAATAAATGTAAATGCGCAACTTTTCTTTTTGCGTTTTCTGAATATTTGAGTTGCCGTATATTTATTTGTGAGTTGTGTTTATGTACACCACACCACAGGGTTTTAAGCAATGATCTAATGAAAAATTAAACATGTTATGTTCATGAAAATAATAATTATAGAACACAATCGGTTTTCAATGTTTCAATTTTAATTTTTATATCGCTTACACTAGCAACAAAAACGTTTTGTGCAAGTAAGTTTGGTTATTAGAAATCCCGGTTTAAGATAGTCATAATCGCTTTTTCTGACTGGGTTTCAAGCGTCGCGTCGGATATCGCAAACATGGCCGACCCAAGCGGAGATGGCGAGTTGACTTCACGACGACTTCAAAGCGGTATGTAAGTCTACATAAATTTAATCGATAGTTACATATTAAACATAAGCATATCTAATCGCGATAATTTATTGGGTGAAATGTAATATACAACTATATATATATTCTAACCATCCAGAGTTATTCAGAAATATTAAATCAATGATAATTCCGTGAACTAACGTAACTGCTAGGATTGCTTGGACATTGCTATTAGCAATAAGGCCGCCAATGGTACTATACACCATTGTAATTATTTTGTATTTGTTGTTTTTTCCAGTGTACAATAAACGACATTCTTCTGCTTCATGGACAGACAAGTGTCATTAGGTGAAAAGTACTAGAGCAACGCAATTCCAAGTAAAAAATTGCGTTCAGACCCGTTCGGTACGTAACTAGTACCGCGCTATACCGTCTAGTACCGTTTGTATTCTGTTACAAAGTAAGGGGCCGCTCGATCGTATTGGCCTTTTTTGCATCTACGTAATGAGATGATTTATACAGCGTCCAGTGGTATCCTCACTCACACTAGATGGGTGAAGGGAGCACTCCGACGCTGTAGTGCCTGGGACATGGTTTTATAGATGGTGTAGGCTTGCCCAGCACCTATACCATCCTGACAGCTTAGTCGGCCTAGCCCACAGGAAAGACTAGTCAATACTTGCGGAGCCAACCAAGCCGCGGGTTTCCTCACGATGTTTTCCTTCACTACAAATTCGCAAATGAACGTAACTTTGAATCGTACTATCGTATACGCTCGATCGTACGTATTTGCATTTGTACGGAAGCCAGTTTGGACGGAAGCCATCGCTATTCATCCGTCCGTCTTCAAATGACGAGATCACTGAACACAGATGTACTTCATCGAGTTGACTAGTAGATAACATTGTGAATACAAAATCCACTATCACGTGCCATTTTAGCGTTGTGTACGTAGGAACAGTGTGATTCTATCATCAAACTTGCAATAGTTTCATGATGTCCTACACAATGGAGAATATAGGTAATTATACTTTAGTATTCCGTGACCGTCCCGTGACTACCGCTAGTGGTATTTTTCCTAGCGCTTCCGTGCTTCGCAAGGCACGTCAAGCCTTTTGTGCCGGCTGTTATGTAATGGCAGTCGTAAAGCCGTGTCAGAGGTCTTATGGGCCGCTTGATAACTTCTGACAGTAAGGCCCGCCACTGTCTTACAATCCTCCGCCAACACGAACTTGGCCCCCGTGGTGGAGTATGGCCTATCCTTCCTGTGATGCAGGAAGAGACCCGTGCCCCAGCAGTGAAGAGAGATGGTGATGATGTAGATGCAGATCATGTCTTCTATTTTAGTCTGAGAGCCAGCGAATATATCTAACATTGCAAGATTCACAGGACGATCTTATAGTGCCGAGTGTGTAAAACCCGCAGCGAATGATAAATTCTTGGGCCCTGGGGCGAGCGTGTACTACCACCTTACTTACCTCACCTGTACGAAAAGGGACCGTAAAAGATGCTGTAAGAGGGAGAAATTGACTACACATTGTCATACAATTGACAAACTAAAAAAAAAATTGCTCCACTGCTCCACAGAAAATTCGTCTAAATTAATACATTTAAAAGAAAGATTTCCGTAACAAAAAAAAAACATGTATAGGTATACAGGCTGAAATCTAGGTGGTTTTGAAAACATCTATTATGTAATTGGTAATTAAAAATTGAATAGAATAGAAAAACATTTATTCAAAAACCACATTACACATAAAATCTTAAAGATACCTACTGTATACATTTAAACAGTGTTTAAATCAATCAATAGAAAAAAAATGGAAATGTGTAGCCCAATTTAGAGAGACGTGAATCTTTGTAACCAGATTATAGTTGTTAAGATTAGAATATTTTTTTTGTTAAGATTAGCATATAATTATTCCGTTATTAGGTATTACATGAAACGATGGGTAGGAAAATAGGACATGTTGCGTCTATTTAGACTATTAGTTTTAAGTATAGGTGTAAAAAAATGAGTGCAGAAATGTTCTTTCGAATTGTAAAATTGTTTAAAAATTGTGTGAAGTACCCATCTATAAATGAAACAGCTCTCGCTGCCTGCTAATACTAGGTCTAATAGATTTGAGTTTGATTTGAAATATTTTTGGAAAGAGCCTTCTAGTACAATTACTATCAAATCCACTAGAACCGAGTTGTGGATTCGATAGTAATTGTAAAACCACGTTCATTTTGCAATAGCTTTCGAACCATGTAGGTATACGACGTACATCACACATCTTGTTTCGAATCTTGATTTGAATACAGTTCGCATTGACATTGGTTACAAACGTCTGTGTTGCCCTTCTATTATGAAACCACTCTATCGACTTAAGCTTTTAGACGACTCCAAAATGTCAAAATATGTATGCATTTAAATGCATACATATTTTGACATTTTGGAGTCGTTAACAGCTGTTAACAGCTGGAGTAGCTTAAAAAAAGTAAAGTTCAACGTCACTCTACTCAGTGGATATTTACATAATAGGCATGGACACTCACGAAAGGGCTGGTCCACTAGTTCAAAGTCGCTAGTATCGAGCTATGGAGAGAGCTATGCTCTCAGTTTCTCTGAAGGATAGGGTTCGTAACGAATGCATCCAACAGAGAACCAAAGTTATTGACATAGCTCAGAGAATCAGCAAGCTGAAGTGGCAGTGGGCTGGCCATATCTCGCGAATAACCGACAACCGTTGGAGTAAACGTGTTCTTAAGTGGAGACCGCGACTCGGCAAACGTAGTGTCGGACGCCTCCGACCAGGTGGGATGACGATCTGTGAAAAACGAAGCGGCAAGCTCAAGACAGGGCGCTATGGCACTCATTAGGGGAGGGCTATGTCCAGCAGTGGACTACATAATATAGCCTGAAGAAGAAGAAAAAGAACCCCAGGTCGATACGCATTGTGTACCTTTAATTTTGAGATAAGTTAGTTCAATATTAAAGGTACACAACTTTGTAAGTGCGGTATGCATCTCATAACCTGAGAGGCGCTCACCGAACTTCCTGAGAGACATTTTCCCCATGAGCTCGGCAGACGGCTGAACCGTAAATAATGTTATCTTCATGAAACTCCAAGTATTTGTACTCGCTAAGCCGTCGAGTTTCAAGTGAGGAACTTGTAGCCTTAGTTGGCGCGGGGAGGTGACCATAAGTTTGGGTGTTGTGAAACAAACAAAACGTAATAAGTTAACGTTCCTTGAAATTAACGTATGGTTCTAGATAAGAATAAAGAAGAACGTCAGGTATAAAAATGAAAAAAAACGATAATTACTGTTAAATATTATGTGAAGTTTTTTAATAACGCTATGATCGTTTGTTTGTAAATATGCTAGCTGGCTGGCTTAGCCTTTTTTTTATTTGGAATTAATTTTAAGTCGATGACTAGCTAGGAAATAGATAAGAAGCTGAAAAGTGCTGATGATTTTCCGTTCCATTTACGTTCCGTTTCACTATTATTAACACAAATATTATAATTTAAAATGTAATAATTGCCTAAAATAAATAAATCGTCTTGAATTGAACTTAGCCAGCATGTTAAAGTACCTACATAATAAAGATCCCATGAGTTACTTCAACGTGTTTAAATGGTAAAACATGAGTTACTGTTCTTACCACAAGACGTAGTTTAATGGGTTCCTACAAATAGAAACCCAATAATCCGCGAGTCTCATTAGTGAGCCTGGGCTCACTAATGAGACTCGCGTCTACTCTCTATTACAGAGCATACACAAAAGTCTTCACTGTACAGACATACACCTAACGTATTCTTTGCTGATGCTGATATCTCGCGCACTAAGCTGCACAGACAAAATCGCATCTTTGTATCTGCCCTGAGGCTTACAGTACAGTACAATATGTGCAATTTCCATGTTTATCTACAATAAAGTGTTCTTTATCTATATCTATCTATCTACAGCCTGCAGGATCTAATGGAGGCATTACCCAGCGCAATCGCAGTGGCTTGGCTTTGGGAGCGAGATGTCAGACAAAAAGTCGACGCTTTTGACACGAAAGAAGAAGACGTATCCTTTAATAACATAACGAGTGTTAAATCTGTGCTACTTTTTTAATTTTAATTATATGTATTTTAATTACCTGGTTATTAGTGATTGTAACATACATGCATGCATGCATGCATACATGCATGCATGCATACATACATACATACATACATACATACATACATACATACATACATACATACATACATACATACATACATACATACATACATACATACATACATACATACATACATACATACATACATACATACATACATACATACATACATACATACATACATACATACATACATACATACATACATACATACATACATACATACATACATACATACATACATACATACATACATACATACATACATACATACATACATACATACACATGTTAAATGATAGGGCGGATAGCCCGTTTTTGAAGCACCACTCCAAGGTGCATTTACAATAATTTATCAGAGCGTTATCTAATTGTATCTTACTAACATAGACTAAGCTCATATTATACTACCCTGCCGTTATACAGTTAATACTAGTACGAAGGGTGGTGGACCTTTTCTTGCATGAAATAATAGTTACGGCTTATTTTGTACCATGTAAACGTCGAACAAGCGAAAAATAAATTTCATTTCATTTCAGCTCGTACTAACAACTCTATGGATTTGTTTATCTGAAATAAACGTATATAATAATAAACTGATGTCCTATTCCGGAGTGGCAGGTATTCATCAGGATCTGCTACGATCCTAACAGATCTTCATTGACATTCACTAGTCATTGCATGCACGCACCTTCATACGGTTTCGAGTGATTTTATATTTATTATTATGTATTATGCTACTTTTGCTAATACATTCCCTATTTAGTCAAAGTATGTCCGCCTGCAACGTCACGTACCGGCTCTTCCACCCACATTCGTTTGATATATTTAATTCGTCAATCCTTTTTCCTTCATCCTCTCCATATTATGAAGAAAGAAGATCAACATATAATATCTAAAAGATAGATTAGCTTGATGAGATTCCTTTCTCAATTCTAGTCACTACGAGTACATCCTCATTCAGTCCACAACGTTCGCTAGTCAAACAATTTCGTATGCTGTAATTCAAAGAAACGCCACACATATTTCACCCAATTTCACTGCATTAATACTAATTCTTGGTTCTTCTATTATAGCCAAATCCCGCTACAGACATAAAATGGAACACGTTAAGGGATCAACACACCCACCACTATGGTCTCAGTAACTTATTTAATAAAGGCGTGATCGTTGCAAAGACGAACCGTTTTTAAGACCGTTTCGTGTTCCGCGACTACAGGACCGTTTTACTTATCATTCTAAAGCAGTGCCAGCGACTCTAAAGCAGTGCCAGCGTTTGTTTGTCGCGAGACCAGTCCTTAGAATGTTTGACGCGAATATGTCCTTTAGTGCTATATTAATAGAGCCTAGAACGTAATGAGATCATTGCGACGTCGTCGTCGGCTCCTTGTTCGTTCCGTTCGTTTTGGTCTGTGATACAATAAAGTAATCTTTATTTCTATGAGTATACAGTCGAATATCGTGTAAAACAACTAATTTTTTCCGATGTTTCGTGATTTCGTCTCGTTCGCACTCGTTTGACCGTCCTCTGCGCCTTGCTCGTTCGCATACAATGAAACCAGTAGCGAACGAGGACCGTTTCGAGGACCTGTTTTCGTTCCAGAAAAAACGGTTGCGTTTCGTCGTCGAAAAATCGGACAACGACCCACTCCTAATTTAATAAGTGAGTTTACTAACTCATTTACTAATTATATTGTCACAGTTTTAAATATATCATTATTATTCACGCATACTCACCAAACACAGAGAGGTTCACATTCACCAACTCTATATTGCAACTACCTACATTAATTTGTATTATATTTATAGTAAGAATACCCTAATCCCTATTGTTAACTTTTGTACTGTACTGCTTTTAATGACACATGTCTAAGTTACATACCTACTGTATTGAACGTTGAAGAGCACTGTTGCCTAAGATATAGATCTAGAACCTAGTTCAGGCACAGAAGAGAACTATTTATTTGCAGCTTTGCCTCAAATATTGTAGGTAATACCTCCTAAAATGTAAACAACTTGCAAAAATTTTAAAAGAAATAAAGATAAAAATAAGTATTATTATTAGGGGGTGGGCAGCAGCGCCCCCTGCAGTACAATTCCACCAAACTGCGAACCCAACCCGCATGCCCAGCGTGGGGATTAAGGGTATTATCCCCCAATGATGGCACAACCTTGCGCTATGGTGCTCATTAGGGGAGGGCTATGTTCAGCAGTAGACTAATATGGCCTGAAGAAGAATTATTATCATTACTAAAATTGTCTATTGTATAAAAAATGCCCATAGGCAAAGCATTACCAGCTAACCTAATAATACACGATACTTTGTCATTATTTAAGTTTTGTATTCCTTCTGAATGTCCTTCAACATCCGCAGTCATGGCCACCCTAATCTTCTGCATTGACACGCGCCAGGTTGTGTGCAGGAACGAACTTTTCTCCTGCAAAATTGCACTTGCAAACGCGTCGGCTAAACGAATAATTATACACCTGCTTTAGGTTGGTATTACGAAGCCAAGCTCTTCAACACTACTGAAAGCATTACCCGTGTTGTAGAGAAATAAGTGCTCATGCTATTAACATGGAAACATTTATTTATATGTGTTTCATTTTTTGATTATTAGCGGCGGTAGCCCAGTGAAATCGGAAGATAGAGACCCAGGTTCTATTCCCAGTGCGGGCATGTATCAATTTACATGACTTCGAAAACAATGACGTTGTTTTCTAAGTTAATACTAAGTTTAATACAAAGACTCCCGTAACATTCCCATTATTATTTCTCTATCTTATTAGCGAACAATAACGCTTAACCCGTCTCTGAGCCCACAACGACCGGAAGTGACATGACACCACAAGAGCGCAGCGATGGCGCCATGTGCAGGCACTTCCGCCGGAAATGGGGAACCATTTCCGGGGGTCAACCGAGCGGTCTGTTCCATTGCGGTTCAACGGTTTGTATAAAGCCAGAACTAGAGTAAATTCCTGATACATTATATTGACGTTGTAAATGCTAAGATTGTTTAGACGCTGGTGCGATTAGGTTACAGATAGGTAATATAGGTTAAATAAGATAATAAATAATGATAATATTTTTTACTATAATTGCAAGATTATTAATTCAATTAAGTATTTTAGTTTTAAGTTGATGCTATGCTTTTAAATTTAGCACTTTAAAATTTTGCGTGCGTTGAAAGGACATTGATTAGACCACCGATATTTCTGCAACAAAGAATGCTAAAATGAAATAATTACATATTGCACTATAGTATAGTTTCATGCTGAGAAATTAAAATTTTAGTGACTCGAATCAATTTATAAAATATTGAGAAAACTGTACCTAGTATTTATATATGCGGTGGGCACACGTGGTGATTAAGTCTAAACTCTGAGTAAAAGACGACCTAGAGCACATAGCAACTAGCTCCAAACAGGGTGCAAAACAGACCCCGTTTTCAAATAAAGTGCTAAATGCATTTATGCATGTAAAGTCATTTTATCAACATCCTTCAGCAGAGGTTTCATATCAAGTATCTATCTCAAAATCTTAGGTATTTTGGCAGTAATTGTACACTCGTCCCTAAAAGAAGAATTTGGGTTGTCCCTAAAAGTTGAATGTGTCAATTTCATATTGTGACCAATGCAGTATGCGACTACATGATAATGTGACGAATAACGAAAGTCACCTATATCTCTAAGATAAGCCTATATCGCTAAGGTGATCTATGTCTCATGTGACCAATCGCAAAAGAGACGTTCATCTCACAAATCAATACTTAGTGACGCTGCAGGAGCGAATATGTAAGGAAACTCATCTATAGAGTTACTAGCACTCCGTAATTATGATTGGACTTCTATTACCGGTCGTTAAATACAATAAATATAGTTTCCAGTATACAATATATTCACAAAAAACCGGCCAAGTGCGAGTCAGACTCGCGCACCGAGGGTTCCGTACAAACCTGTATTATAGACCTGAGTATTTGGTATGAATTTCAATTTAATATCTCTACGCGTTTATGAGGAAATGGGTAGTAAGTTTAAAATTATTAAAAAAAAAATATTATGTGATGTAACTAAAAATTTATGGTTTTCGTAATTTTTCCTTTATCTATGCTATAAGACGTTGCTTCGTACCAAATTTCAAGATTCTGAGTTCACGGGAAGCACCCTGTAGGTTTTGATTCCCTTGCAAGTGTCGAAAATTTGCGGCATAAACGGCTGTATCTTTTGATTGCGTTGGCTTAGAAGTTTGATTTTTTCACAGCTTCAAGGGACAGTAGACCTGAGTAATTGATATAAATTTCAGCTTCATACCTCCACGCGTTCCTGAGAAAAAGGGTCTTGACAGACGGACGGACGGACAGACGGACAACAAAGTGATCCTATAAGGGTTCCGTTTTTTCCTTTTGAGGTACGGAACCCTAAAAACAGAACGGAAGCGCTCGTGGCCTAGTGGAACCGAGTGATAAGAATCAATTACTTAGGCCAACAACAGTTGCGGTCAGGTGCTGAATGGGTGACCATCCTGTGACTTCCGCTAGTCACATTTTTTCCGAGCACTTCCGTGCTTTGCAATGTAACGGTTGTACTATAAGAACTTAAAAAAGAAAGTCTAAATCTAAAATACAATAATTAGGTACCTACTTATCTAATAAACGTATTTACGCTTAATCATTACTCTAACACTAAAATAAAACATAACAAACTAACAACTAATTAATATTTCAACGAACAGACAAACATTCTAATTCCCTATTCATAATTAGATAATACAAGCGTAAGCGATTGGAATGTGCGGTGGTCACACAATGGAACATTTGAGAATATTCGTTGGTGCAATGTATTGATTGATTCTGAACCTACCCGTCTACCAGAGAACACACATCCCTGTGGATTGATTTCATTGCAACTCTTATTACCGAATTTAAGCCATCCAGGCATTTTACAAGTTATACATTGCAGTGCTTATAAGCTAAAAGTGTTTCTGTGAATTTTCCCCGACTGGGGCCCTTGTTGCTGGCCGAGTTCTACGCTCTCAATCGAAGGCTGCCCTTTGCCTGTTTCTGCTGCGCGGAGTTTGACCCTAGACTGCCGTGGCGTCTACCCGCAACTGCGCAAGCTAAGTGGACTAATCCAAATAAACAGTGCAAAGTGTACTCGATCCATTAATACGAACTACGACCCTGAGCAGAGCTAAAGACTATTAAAGCTATCATAGTGTTAGTATTAAAACTAAAAACTAAAGTGTATTAAAACTAAAAACTAAAGCTTATTAAAATTGTAAAAACCTAATGAAAAATTGTAAATATTTAAAACTATCTTTTCCTAACTAAATTAGTAACCTAAACCTACTTACTGTAACAAACTAAAAAGTTTACAAATGACCTAACAGGTCACAGCAAGGCACGTCAAGGCGTTAGTGCCGGCTGTCATGTAATGGTAATCGTTACGCCATTCCAGAGGCCTTATGAGCGGTTTAATTACTTCTGACAGGAAGGCCCGCCACTGCCTTACAATCCTCCACCAACCCAGACTTGGCGCCCGTGCTGGAGTATGGCTTATCCTTCTTACAATACAGGAAGAGACCAGTGCCCCGACATCGACAGTAGGGATATACAAAGGGTTGTTATCATGTAATACATTCCACACACTTTTAAATGTTTCATGACATGACTCTGGCACTATCTTATATGGTGAAGTTTACCTCCCAATTATTAAGCACAGTGAATGAAATGGTCGTAGTAGAAGTGCCCGAGGATTTGTGGCCGGTAGCGACGTTGGTCCCAAACCGGCTGATGTATTGAAACGACGCATTCCTTTGGGGGCCATAATTGAAATTCAAGATTTCTGTTACCAGTAGACATCTCTCTTGCTAATAATTTGCTATATTATTTTGTTCGTAAAATAAAAAGAGTTTACTTCGCAATCGCGAAGGGCATGCGAAGTGATTAAGCCCCTACTCTATCTCTGTTTCAGAGAGAAAGCTTGCGGTACCGTGTAGTGAAATGGACTCCTCCTTACCATGAGTCAATGGTCGATGGATGATGGTCAGTGGAATTTTTATAACAATGCTTAGTCCCGTTTGCGGCCCTGCCCTTCAGTATGAATGCAACTCAAATTAAGAACTATATAACCTGTAGTTACATACATACAACTAGGGGGCGAGCCCCCTGCGCGCTTACGCGCGCCAACCCCCAGCCGCTCCGAGTTGCGCTCTCCGCGGCGCTCGGCCTAGGGCCTCGCTAGACACTTATTGGAGTGAATTGGTGCATGGGAACATGTATGATCTCGGCCTTCGGCCTCGGCCTGGACGGAGCTCGGTCTTCGGCCTCGCTGCGGCGGGGTTTCTCGTGCCCGCTCCGCGGAGCTCGGCCTCCGGCCTCGCACGTTTGTCCCTTTTTGCTCTTGCGCTGGTACTTGTGCGCCGTAACCTGAACGGTCTCGGCCTTCGGCCTCGGCCTTGACGGAGTTCGGCCTTCGGCCTCGCCGCGGCGGGGTTCTTTGTGCCCGCTTCGCGGAGCTCGGCCTCCGGCCTCGCAAGTTTGTCCCTTTTTGCTTTTGCGCTGGTACTTGTGCGCCGTAACCTGAATGGTGTCAGCCTTCGGCCTCGGCCTAAACGGAGCTCGGCCTTTGGCATCACCGCGGCAGCACTTTTATGGCCGCTTCGCGGAGTTCGGCCTCCGGCCTCGCAAGTTTGTCCCATTTCTCTCTTGAAAATCCAATTTTTGTACTGAAATCTCCATACAAAAGTTTGTCATTTTCAATCATCAATATCTCGACCGCCATCTTGAAATTCCATGATGTCGGATTTTTGTCATATACCTGGGTCCTTTGGCAACGCGATGCCGCTTAGGGCTTATCTCCAGCATATGCCCAGTTGGCTGCCGACTTTTTTGCGCAAAGGTCGATTTTTCGGTCGGCTATTTTGAATTTCGAACAACCAAAATTTTTTTTTCAATCGATCACTATAACTCCATTCTATCAAAATTTCATCCAAATCGGTCGGTAAACGACAGAGTTAGCACCCTCGCGCAGTGGAACGCGTTCGAAATTCAAAAATCGGCTCCATAGGATGGCTGTATATCGTACATTTCCTACAACTTTCTCATACTTACATAATTTTCGTCCAACTTGTGCCATTTCAGAGAAAACTTATGGATGTTAGATCAGTGAGTATACCGGATTGTAGCTTTATATATATGTCACCGGAAAATAACAAGATCCGCCAGTTTATAAATTTCCTAGCAAAATTATAAACTTTCGTAGGATTGTAAACGAGAGATATATTGTATTATCTTACGCCTACATTTTCGCAAACTGATAAACTTACCAAATTCAAGCGTAAAATAATAAGTAAGCCTTAACGAAACGCTACCTGCGATCTGATTGGTTCAATAAGTCACATGTTCCTGCTCCATCTAGAACTATCGTTGATGAAGTGAAATTTACTACAGAACTACGAAAATGTTATAGTGGTCATGACCAAAATAGTAAGAAGTCGATTAAAAAAGTCGAAAATTAAAAAAGTCGTTAAAATTATGTAAGACTATAATAAAGCTAAAGCTTTGGGACGTCGCAATGTTGCAAACCGAAATTAGGTTCGAAGTTTCAGGATGGAGCGAGCGGAGCGAATCTCCATCCTAGAACTACGGGTGTTAGGTTTTTTTTATATAAGAGGAAAAAAATGGGTCCAGAAGAACCAAATCATTCATACAGCAAAATTTTGAGGTTAGGTTTACAGAAAATTCAACAATCATTTTCTCGAAAACTACGCATCTCCGGCAAGAATGGATTGCAGGTAGGTGATCGAAACTGATCAATTTATACTAGTTTGGCAAGTTTGATCGTACCTTAGTCTATGGACACAAGCATTGCCACTGTCGACATCAACCAATCAGAGAGCAGTGTGTTATTTGCCGTATTTTATAAAAGCGTAAAATAAAAAGCTCTTCTGTGATTGGTCGAACTGTTTAGAATCTTACGAATGGATATCCGTTAGTTTATAAATTAACCACGAGACCTCGCAAATTAATAAATTTGCGAAAATGTGGGCGTAAAATAATACAATTTATCTCTCGTTTACAATACTACGAAAGTTTATAAATTTCCTAGGTAATTTATAAACTTGCGGATCTTGTTATCTTCCGGCGTCATATACATACAATTAAAATTTCAGATTATTATAATTAATATACTTCGTTGCACACAAATCATTCAACAGGATAATTACATAAAAAATAACACGTACAAAGGCGAGCTTATCTCTGATAGAGATTTCTTACAGCGAATCTTACAGAGTCTAAGAGGGAGTTACAAACGGGTTAGTATACGTGTACAAAATAAACTACAAAAATCCTTACAGGAAGTAAATAATCAACTTACAGGAAAATAAATAAACTGTTTTTTTGAACTAAAACTTTCGTAAGCACAACACATTGTGGACTTTTAGTCCGGATCTACTTACGGGTGTTGTTATATCGGAAGAGTCCGACCAGGTAGTGCCCGTAGTGTGAGACGCTCTGCTCACCATGATTAAGCTCTGCGAATCGGAGCGAAACCTGGTCGGACTCTTCCGATATAACAACACCCGTAAGTAGATCCGGACTAAAAGTCTACAATAAATAAACTGCATAAATTAAATACCTATATTATACTAAGTATGTAAGTTAGTGTATCTGCCTATGTTTATGTAAGTTTATTGTTGTATTTCACCTTTTTTTCTTACACTACCCTTTGCTAGTCTCTTCAACACCAAAGGTTTGCTGGAAGAGAAGACTTCTTGCATTTGGCACGCCCTTGTACATTTATTTATGTAATTAGTGTTATAAATAATTAATATATTAATAAAATAAATGCCTAAAAAATATACGATACATAATAATACCTTCAAAGTTAATAGCTCAGAGATAGACAATACTCTTTCTACTTAAAGTGATATATAACTTCGCAATACTATGTATTCATTATCAACTCATTATGTCCCCAGCGAGGGGCATGAGTCTCCCATGCCCCTTTCGTCTCTGCCTTGAGGAAGGTATAGGTACTTCACCACGGGGGCCAAGCCCGGATTGGTGCAGTCTTGCAACTATTGACTGGTCTTACTGTCAGAAGTTTTCAAGCCGCCCTATGGCCTCTGACTTGGCTTAACGACTGCCATCTATCGACGGCAGCCGGCACCAACCGCTTGACGTGCCTTGTGGCATAAACTAATACTTTGTATTAGTAAATCGATAACACAATACACATTTGCTTCCTTGAAGTGTTTATGGAAGCAAATGTGTATGAAGCAAATGTAAGAGTTTATGTTATACTATTCCTGTATTGTAAAGAACCAACCGGGCTTCTTAGAATTAACTATCTTAGCAGTAAGACGATATTGTTAATTGTCTTACTACGCAATTTCATAAATTCCTTATTATTAGACGTACTAAGGCGATTATAAATTTCTCGTTAAGGGTAGTTGAGGGTGCTTTCTAGCGCCGCCAATGGAGAAAAATCATTACTTATTTTACAACGTGTTTTTATTTAAAAGTGAACTTAAGAAATCTTAACAACTGTGACAACTAATTTTAGAACTTCAGTCTAGAACCTAGAATCAACAACCAAGTACTTTAATCTTTTAATCTTCTTCAGGCTATATTATGTTGTCCACTGCTGGACATAGCCCTCCCCTAATGAGCGCCATAGCGCAACGTTGTGCCATCATTGGGGGGTAGTGCCCATAATCCTCACGCTGGGCATGCGGGTCGGGGATCGCAGTTTGGTGGAATTGTACTGCAGTACTTTAATCACTTTCCGCCAAAAACGGCCGTTTTTAGTGGAAATCGATTAAAGTTCTAATCTATTGATAAGCATAGGTTCTAGACTGTAAGTTCTAAAAATAGTTACCACAGTTGTTAAGATTTCTCAAGTTCACTCTTAGATAAAAAAACGTGTTACGATTTTTTTCCATTGGTGGCGCTTAGCGCCCCGAAATGCCTTAAACTGTCCTTCTATTTCACTTCACTCTTTTGCTCCCGAATTGAGGGATCTCAATTAATCGGAAATATTGATTTCCAAAAGTTGTTTAATAACAGCCTGGAACAAAAGGACTTTGAAACTCTGAATATTGATATTGCTAACAATATATCCGAGTCAACTCAGCGTTAATTAATTTGAATTTGGAATGAGTTTGTTACTAACAAATGAAGACTCGAGGAAAAAAGACTAACTTGTCACTTTTTTTTCGAAACTAATCTGTAAATGCCGTTTTGTAGGAAATTTCCGTTATTTTAAGATAGTAAACCGAACAGGGTAAAAAACAAATTAGTCTCGGAGTTATTGACGCTTAAAAAATCGCATACAGGGAAAAAGTGGCATAAGTCCAACTTTCAAAATGCAATCTCCAAATGTTTGTTGCTTGACTAGTTTGCCTTTTTCCTGGAGTCTTCAAATAATAAGCGGTTGTGTTAGCGCAGCGGTAGAAAGCAGAACTCACATTCGGGAGTTCGTGGGTTTAAATCCCGTCATGCACCAATGAAGCGCTTGTGGCTTAATCGAACCGAGTGATTGAAATTAATCATTTGAGTTAAGCAACAACAGGCGCCGTCAGGTGCAGGATGGGTGGCCATCCAGTGACCACCGCTGGTGGCATATTTCCGAGCGCTTCCGTGCTTCGCAAGGTACGTTGAGCCGGTTCGTACTTCAATTAATACTCTAAAAAAGAATTAGCGAAATCGACTCAGGTGCTCTCGAGATTTTCGCTTACAAACACATTCAGCGATTCATTTTCATTTTATAGAGAAGAAGATACACAAATACATAGTAAAATGTTCAAACATTCACTGAAAGCAAACAGCTGGATGTTAATTAGTGTTTTTGCTTGAGGAGCTGACTTCTGATTTTAATTATGAATTGATGGGTTGGAGGGAGCTGGCAGTGACAATGATTGCTTTATTATTAATCTTTTGAAACTATAATTTATTTTCTTAGGAACGAGTACAATGGTGCAATTAGAGAGAGTATGGGCGTGAAGAAGAAGGGCCGAATGTCGCCGATGCGGTCCTTTTATAGTGGCAGGATCCCCTCTTGCGGCGATGGACGATAGCTCCATCTGGCGATCTTCAGTTGAAGCATCTCTTCCACTGGACCTCTCTGTCACAATGCATTGGCTTCGATATTGATGTATCATTAGGTTCCATATCACGCCGCTAGGTGGCGGTAATCAACATCCCGGCGGGCTTTGAGAACACCTGTTCTCAATGGTTTGATGGTTGACCGGCTGGTTGGTCGCAGGTTCGATTACTGAGACTGGAAGTGGGCAGATCTTCGCTTGAACCCTCTGGATGACTCCGTTTGCAGTCTGGATACTGGCGACTCTGGATATGCCGTCTCGTCCTGGGAACATGCTTATTATTCTGCCCAAGCGCCATTTGAGTGGCGGAAGGTTATCTTCTTTTATGATTACCATCGTGTTTGGTAGTAGCTCTCCCTGTGCCTCCGTCCATTTCGTACGTCTTTGTAACTCCGTGATGTAGTCGGTGGACCAGCGTTTCCAGAACTGCTGCCTCAGCTGCTCGATGCGCCGGAAGCGGGACAAGGCGTGAAGTGGTTTGCCGGTGTCGTCCTTGCAGGCGGGCGTAGTCAGTGGTCGGCCGATCAAGAAGTGAGCTGGAGTGAGCGCTGACAGGTCGTTGGGGTCTGGAGACAAAGGATGCATGGGACGGGAGTTCAGGACGGCCTCGATCTGTACCAAAACCGTACTGAACTCCTCGTAAGTTAAATGAGAGTTCCCTATCACGCGCGATATGTGGTGTTTACAGGACTTCACTCCTGCCTCCCACAAACCGCCAAAATGAGGTGCGTATGGAGGAATAAATTTAAATTCAATTTGATTATCTGAGGCGTAATCTAGAATAGATTTTGAAATATCTTGCAAGAAATTCATAAATTCCTTTTCGGCTCCTACAAAATTTCGACCATTGTCTGAAAATATTTGCATTGGTTTACCTCTACGAGCTATAAACCTTCTCAGAGCCATGAGATAACTTTCTGATGACAGGCTGGTGACAAGTTCAAGATGCAATGCTCGCGTCGAAAAACAAACAAAAAGGCATAAATAACTTTTCTCGAGTTTAGCACCCCTACCTTTTCTATTTAAAATATAAAATGGACCCGCATAATCTGTTCCACATCGTAGGAAAGGAAAACCTGGTTCTAAACGCTCTTTAGGTAAATTTCCCATTATAGTTTGCACAGGTTTACTTGTCATGCGACTACATTTTATACAATTGTGAACAACCTTTTTCGATAAATTTCTACCACCCAGTGGCCACCAGTAGTTTCTCACGTGTGATAATAACAATTGAGGCCCAGCGTGCAACAAATTGTTATGTTCGTATCGAAAAATGAGCTGTGTCAGATAATGTTTGCTATTTAACAATATAGGGTGTTTTTTCTCGTAAGTGAAGTGAGGTGAGTTGCTTAGTCTACCGCCTACTCGAATCACATTGTTTTCATCCATGAAAACGTTTAAACTTGACAAGTTCTTTAATGTTTTTGACTGAGAATTATTCGCTAAAGCATTATACTCGCGAGGAAATGATTCTTGCTGGGCTGTTTTAGCTAGAAACAATAATGATTTGTTCAATTCCGCGACTGACAAAGGACCAGTTATTCGTCTAGTCTTATCAGCGCAGCGAGAATTATGAACAAAACGATATACATAAGCATACGCGCGTTGAAGTCTTTTGAACGATGAAAATCTTTGAAAATCGATATTTTGACTTTGATCAATGTTACACGGCATGCATAGTGATTTAGACTTTAACTCAGGTAAATTACTTTGATTAGGTAAAGTGTCAATATGTGTATGTGTCCAATTATTACCTACCTCTTCATGGAGGAATGTAGGCCCGTACCACCACGTATTGGAACTGCTAAGGTCGTCTAAACTTATACCACGTGACACTAAATCTGCCGGGTTATTTTTTCCGGCGACATGTAACCACTTTGCACTACTTGTGAGGTCATTTATTTGCACTACTCGATTTTGTACGAATGTTTTTAGTACATGAGGCGGTGTATTTAACCAGGCTAACACAATGGTGGAGTCAGTCCATAGCACAATCTCGTGAAAAGAAAGATTGAGTGAATTTGATATTTTAACAAGGAGTTTCGCTCCAAGTAAAGCACCGCACAGCTCGAGGCGCGGGATGCTGACTGGTTTTACTGGCGCAACTCGACTTTTTGAACACAATAACTTTACTGTGACGTCACCATTGATGTTATTACTTCTAACATAAGCGCACGCGCCGTATGCAAGCTCACTAGCATCGGTGAATATGTGTAATTCTATTTTACTTGAATTTTGACAAAGTACATGACGTGAGACTCTGATTTTAGGTAAATTGATTAGTGAAGAAATGAATTTTTCCCAAGCTGTCTTCACATCGTGCGGTACGACTTCGTCCCAATTTAATTTGCAAAGCCAAAGTTTTTGTAGCAACACCTTCGCTACTATAACTACAGGACTTAGCAAACCCAGTGGGTCGTAAATCTGAGAAACAACTGATAAAATCAATCGTTTAGTGACATTTGACATATTTATTTTTAGTTTTGATGTAAAATGAAATTCGTCGTCTTGATTAAACCATCCTAAGCCGAGAGTTTTACTGGAGATATTTTCGCCTAGTGATAAATATTTTGATATATTTTCATGATTTTGTAATACGTCGGCTGCAATGTCGTGCGAATTAAAAACCCATTTTCGTAGCGGAAAACATCCTGATTGACAAACTTCTGAGACTGCCTTGCATATTTGTGTTAGTTTTAATTTTGAATCGTTGCCCGTGATCAGATCATCTACGTAAAAATCATTTAGGATAGTGCGTGAAACTTCCTTATCTGTGCATTCCTGACCTAACTGCTTGAGGCAACGCATGCTAAGGTACGGTGCCGATGCAGTTCCATATGTAACCGTCTTAAGTTGATATATGCACAAAGGGTCAGTCGGATTATCACGCCATAAAATCATTTGTAGACTTCTCAAGTCTTCTTGTATCAAGACTTGCCTAAACATTTTCTCAATATCGGCACACGCGACATATGTATACTGACGAAAACGTAACAAAATACTGAACAAATCATTTTGCAATGGAGGGCCAGTCATCTGAAGGTCATTGAGTGATTTATCTGATGATGTTTTTTGGCTGGCATTGAATACTACACGTAACTTTGTAGTAGAACTATCTTCACGGAAAACTCCATGGTGCGGCAAAAAATAGTGTGGCGAAGAGTGGGTTTCCACGTGAGTCATGTGACCCAGTTCCAAATATTCTGCCATGAAATTGCTATACATTTGTTTGTATTCAGGTAATCGCTCTAACTTGCGTTCAAGTGACGTAAACCGGTTACGTGCGGTATCATAACTATCGCCTAACAAATCTGGTGAACTATGAAATGGAATCCGAACGGAAAAACGACCGTCATTTTCACGTTTGGTTGTATCGGCAAATAGATTTTCGCACGCATGCTCGGCGTCTGAAAGAAGTGGTTTATCTTGGGAAATTTCCTCTATCTCCCAGAATTTTCTCAATTGCTCGTCAACCTTTAAAGTTTGAACTAGGTTACACTGAACCTGGTTGACGCGATTGGGTTCTGAATGGATTGGTCCTGACACTATCCATCCTAATTTAGTATTTTGGAGATAGGGGCCTTTGGACAACCGTATGTTGCCCTTGATTAACAAGTCCCAGAAGTAATCAGCACCTAGTAGAATGTCTACTTGAGACGGTGTGCAGAATGATGGATCTGCAAGATTAATTTTATCAGGGATTTTGATTGAATGGCTATTTATGATCGCTGAAGGGACCATGCCAGTGACTGTAGGTAGAACTAAACAATTGACATGTGTTTGGTAACCACCATTGATTGATTTGAGGTGAATTTGGCAGGACTGACTTGATTGAGTGACTGAGTGTCCTATGCCAGTGATTTCATATGTGGACTGTATTGATTGAGCATTGAGTTGATTGCGCAATGAGTTTGTGATTATGCAGTGCTGACTACCACTGTCCAACAATGCACGCGCTTTGATATACTTATTGTCTGGACCAGCAACTTCTACTATTGCGGTTGACAATAGAACTTGTTTTAGTGAGTGTGAATTTGATTGAAGATCACTACACTCTGAATTGACAAATGATTGTATGTGTAAGACTGTTGAAGAGTCATTAGGTTCAGACAATGTCTGTGACGCCTGAGTTGGTCCTCTGGACATTGCTGCTCTGTCGCTATTACACTCACTATGTAATAAGGTATTGTGTTTCTGGTTGCATCTCTCTATTCTGCAAGGAACATCCATATAACAGTCGGTCTTCACATGTCCTACACGTAAACAAATCTCACAAAGATTTTTATTTTTTACTAAATCTAATCTGTCCTTGACTGGAAGACTTAGAAACTGGCTGCAAGCGTATATTGCATGAGTCCAGTTATTACATAATGCACAAGGACGCTTACGCCTTTTGTTTTTAATATTTTCGGTGGATACAAGACTATGGATTTTTTGTTGCGATTTTTTTATATTTATTTCGAGAGGCATTTTATTTGAATTTGGTGTATGATTAGCTTTTACCATTTCTAACACGTTAGCCTTTTCTTTCAAAAAATTGAGAAGACTATCTAAACTAAATGATTGTGATGATTTACTGACTGTGGTGCTCTTAAATTGCTCCCATTCCCTCTCTACTGTCACGTCTAGTTTAGACACTATTAAATGAATTACCAAAGTATCCCACGAGTCTGTAGGTTCCCCTAGTGACTTCAACGCACGCATGTTCCTAAGCACAGTGTCAACTAATCTTCTTATTTGCGCTGGGGATTCTCTGTTCAAAGCTTGTAATGAAAATAAAGCCTTCACGTGGTTATGAATCAATAATTTACTGTTATTGTATCTGTTGTTGAGCAAATCCCATGCGATTGTATAGTTTTCAGCTGAAAATTCGATGTATTTAATTACTTGCATTGCATTTCCTGATAATGCTGACCGTAAGTAATGGAACTTTTGAATGTTATCAAGTTGCTGAGAATTGTGAATCATGGAGAGGTAGGTATCTCTAAACTCGAGCCAGCTATCGTAAGAGCCGTCAAATGTGGGTAGCGTTATAACTGGTAGTTTTATAAGTGACTGCGTACTGCACTTGGAATGATCATCAACCTGTTTGGGTGTGCGAGTTATATTTAACATTTGTGTTGCCTGGGCCATAACACTGAAATATGAATTCTCAAACGATTCGCGATATTCTAGCTGCTGAGAAAGCTCGGTTTCTGGCACTAACTCTTCTATAGAGCTTTGCAAGGCATTAAATTCGGTCATTAGAGACGAAGCTACGTCTTGACGCAATTTGATTTCCGTCAATTGTGCTTCAGTTAGCTGCTGTAAACCTTCTATGGAATTTAAAAACTTCGAAAATAGAGTGAATCTACCCTTGATCGTGCCTCTTTTTTTATTTAAATCTCGCAAAACGTCCCTGGTGGACGGAGGTGGTGATATACTACGCTCACTATCCACACCCATTCTGACAGTGTATGAGAGAAAAGAGTACTCACAGTTGTCCTGTAAACACGAGGTCTGCTGTCGTGGTTGACACGAGGTTCCTAGAGAATAAAAACGGTTTTAGCACAGATTCGAGACTGATGATGAGGGTGAAGTTGGGGAGGTTTGATAGGGATTTGAGGTCTGCCAGACCCTGCCACGCTGATGCCACGTTGAGATGATTATCCACGTGTATTGTTCATCCGGCGGTGAAGGTCCATGTTTTTGCTTGAGGAGCTGACTTCTGATTTTAATTATGAATTGATGGGTTGGAGGGAGCTGGCAGTGACAATGATTGCTTTATTATTAATCTTTTGAAACTATAATTTATTTTCTTAGGAACGAGTACAATGGTGCAATTAGAGAGAGTATGGGCGTGAAGAAGAAGGGCCGAATGTCGCCGATGCGGTCCTTTTATAGTGGCAGGATCCCCTCTTGCGGCGATGGACGATAGCTCCATCTGGCGATCTTCAGTTGAAGCATCTCTTCCACTGGACCTCTCTGTCACAATGCATTGGCTTCGATATTGATGTATCATTAGGTTCCATATCACGCCGCTAGGTGGCGGTAATCAACAATTAGGAAAGGGTTATAAAAGACCAATAATGATAAGTGATAGTATTAAAAATCTTGGACATTTTTATTTGGTAATCATATCATAATATTTTCTTTATTTGATTGTTTATATTATTTTAGTGCACTAACCCGTGCTAAGGACAATTTTAAAAACCTTTAGGATCCAGTGCCAAGGACAAAGAAATAGATAGTTTATGTACAAGGTTTATTTACTCTGAAAGTACACTGGCACGGTGGAAATTATAATGTACAGAAGGAGTTAACACTAACTGCAATAATTAGATGAAACTGAAAACTATAGCATGCAGATGCATGAAAAACAACATAAAATTATTAATAAAATCGATTCCGATAGCAATCATCATTTTTTAGACAGAATAGAAGAAACAACTTTTTAAATAAAAACTCTACTTCTTACACCATTTTTATTTTTAATGCACTAACCCGTGTTAAGGAACAAATTTAAAAACCTATTTAGAGGCTAAAAATTTCACCCATGCCGGAATTCGAACCCGCAACCTCTGGCTATCCGTACCAGCGCTCAATTGGTAGAGCGCTGGTACGGATAGCCAGAGGTTGCGGGTTCGAATCCCAGCATGGGTGAAATTTTTAGCCTCTAAATAGGTTTTTAAACTCTACTTCTACACGCAGCCTGCCAGCTATGCTTGGCGGAGCAATGAGGTTCGAATCTGCGCGCGCCTGATTGCCGCCTGTGAATGTGGTGTAGAGTCAACCCCACAAACCTATTTATTGGCCAAAAATTCCACCCATGCCGGTATTCGAACCCGCGAGCTCTGACTATGCATGCCAGCGCTCTTCCAACAGAGCTAATGGGCGACTCACCGGCATCAGTGAAATTTCGATCCTCTTTACAATACTCTCTGTATTACATACACGCAGCGACATCTGGCTGAAATAATGAATTTAGAATGTTTTTAGCAGCTCATAATATTTTTCTGAGTTTTACCCGTAACAATGCCGGTACAATAAGGGTTCTTTCTTTACTGATTCGAGGAAATAAGGTTGATTTGGTATGGATATTGCACGCCTGCAATAAAAGTAACAGCGAAAGGTGTTTTTTGCAGCGTCATTTTTCAAAAATGTGACGTCATATAAGTCTTGTGCAGCTTTTATTGCCATAAAAAGGGTATTACTTATTCTGAGTCTTTTAGACGTACGGATGATGTTACCGGGCATCTCTTCGATAATGAGACTACATAAGTTTAAAATATGGAAAATTTTAACTACATTTGTGAGGTTGTGCTGCTAATGCAAATTAACAGATGTCCATAAATTAGAATCGATATCAACCCTTGTATGTCCCCACTGCTGGGGCACGGGTGTCTTACTGCATCACAGGCAGCTTAGGCCATAATCCACCAAGGGGGCCAAGTCCGGGTCGGTGGAGGATTGTAAGAAAGTGACGGGTCTTACTATTAGAAGTTATCAAGCCGTCTATAAGGCCTCTGACATGGCTAAGCGACTTCCATTACATGACAGCCGGCACCAACGGCTTAACGTGCCTTGCGAAGCACGGAAACGCTTGGAAAAAAATCCACTAGTGGTAGTCACGAGACGGTAACCCATTCCGCACCTGACCGCGCCTATTGTTGCTTGACACAAGTAATTGATTCCAATCACTCGGTTCGCCTAGGCCACGAGCGCTTCATTAGTCGTTTAGTGATCGTTTAAGATCACTCAGGCAGTCGGCTGCCTGGGTGATCTTAAACGATCACGAAGAGATAAGCTTGCCTTTGTACATGTATTTTATTTAATTGTATTTTTGTGATTAAAACTGTTTTTATACGGATTTATGCTCGTTTATTACATTTTTACAATTTTCCAACGTTTCGGCACTTTTTCAGGTGCCGTGGTCCCGGATGACAAACACGGCACCTGAAAAAGTGCCGAAACGTTGGAAAATTGTAAAAATGTAATAAACGAGCATAAATCCGTATAAAAACAGTTTTAATTATGTCTACAGCTCGTGTTAACCTTAGAAAATACTATGTATTTTTGTGTTTTTCGAGTACAATAAAGTATAAAGTTAAGTAAGCAAGATAGGGCGCGGTCAGTGCATGGACGGGTTATTGTATATTACTAACGCTAGTGGCATTTTTTCAATGCCAACTGCATGAAGAAACATGGTGATTTAAAAAGCTATTCAGAGGCTAAAAATTTCACCCATGCCGGGACTCGAACCAAAATGTCCTTAGCACGGGTTAGTGCATTAAAAATGTATCTGTCATGGTACTATAAAGCACTCACAGAATCGAGGCCTCTGGCTTATTTTTAGACTCCTCTACCAATTGAGCGAATGGGCGGCTCACGGCATCAGTGAAATTTCGAACCTCTTTACACTATTCTCTGTATTACGTACAGGCAGCGACATCTGACTTAAGCAAATTGCATTACTTACAGCCCCGACTACCGACTTTGCAGTTAGGTTTAACATCGGAACGATATCACTGTACCCACATGATTACACTATTTATATTTTTAATGCACTAACCCGTGCTAAGGAACAAATTTAAAAACCTATTTAGAGGCTAAAATTTTCACCCATGCCGAGACTCGAACCCGCGACCTCTGGCTAACCGTACCAGCACTCTCCCAATTGAGCCAATGGGCAAGTACCGGCATCAGCGAAATTTCGAACCACTTTACAATATTCTCTGTATTATTTAGCCTTTAAATAGGTTTTTAAAATTGTTAGCACGGTTTAGTGCAGCAAAAAGAATATTATTTATTAGACTTTAATGAAACTGAATAACTTCTCGGCTCGATAACTTCTGACAGCAAGGCCCGCTACGGTCTTACAATCCTCCACCAACCCGGTCTTGGCCCCCGTGGTGGAGTATCGCCTTACCTTCCTGCGATGCAGGAAGAGACCCGTGCCCCAGCAGTGGGGACATACAAGGGTTGATAACGATAACGAAACGACTATGGTACAGAATCGCTCCTATACCCGGGGATAGGAGCGATTCTTTACCATAGACGTTTTGAACTCAGTGTTAAAGTTTGCCATGCTCTCGACTGTACACTCTTGTCAAGTTTGGTCGCAACTTATTATGAATCCCCGCTGAGCTTTGCAGACGATGACAATGAAAAAAGAATCTCCATAAGGCAATATTACACCGTAGTTTGCCTGACAGAGGAATTTAATATAAATATTACATCCGTCCGCAGCACAGTACATGCATCTGAGGTACAGTCTATTTTTCTTTTCTTGTCCATTTTGAAGCGCTCGTGGCACCAGGAAAAAACAATCATACAATTATATAATCATATATTTTAGCCTCTAAATAGGTTTTTAAATTTGTTCTTTAGCACGGGTTAGTGCATTAAAAATAAAAATAGTGTAATCATGTGGGTACAGTGATATCGTTCCGATGTTAAACCTAACTGCAAAGTAGGTAGTCGGGGCTGTAAGTAATGCAATTTGCTTAAGTCAGATGTCGCTGCCTGTACGTAATACAGAGAGAATATTGTAAAGAGGTTCGAAATTTCACTGATGCCTCGAGTCGCCCATTGGCTCAATTGGTAGAGCGCTGGTACGGATAGCCAGAGGTTGCGGGTTCGAATCCCGGCATGGGTGAAATTTTTAGCCTCTAAATAGTTTTTTAAACAATCATATAATTACAAAGATACGATGCAATTGATGACCTTATTGCTTAGAGCAATTTCTTCCAGACCTATGGTGGAGAGTTGCTGAAGGAAAAGTGAGACGGGTAGTTGGTGCAAATATGAATTCTACTAATATTATAAACGCGAAAGTTTGGAAGTATGGCTGGATGGATGTTTGATACTCTTTCGCCTAAAAAGTACTCAACGGATTTCAATGAAACTTTACTATAATATAGCTTATACTCGTACATCAGAATAATACATAGACTAAGTAGGTATAATTTATAAAGATATTGTGTGAATTATCCAAAATATGAGAAATAATTGTCAAGTAAGAAGGAAAATCTACCATCTGCGAGCTTTTCTGCCGTGTGCTGCCAAAACCGCTAGAGTTACACGTTATGTACATACATACATACATACATACATACATACATACATACATACATACATACATACATACATACATACATACATACATACATACATACATACATACATACATACATACATACATACATACATACATACATACATACATACATACATACATACATACATACATACATACATACATACATAACCTCACGCCTGTATCCCAGAGGGGTAGGCAGAGACCAGGGACTGCCACTTGCCACGATCCTGACAGATCACCTTCGCTTCATCAACGCTCATAAGTCGTTGCATGCACGCACGCCGGTTCCAGGTACTTTTTATCTTTCCCTTAGCTAACACATCCCCTATCTGGTCGATGTATGTCCGCCTGGGACGACCCTTACCAACCCTTCACTCACATTCGCAATATATATTTGTTTCGTCAATCTTTCTTCCTTCATCCTCTACACATGTCACACGTTATGTAATGTATGATGGAAATTTTTATCTTACATAGTTCTACAAAAAGCCCGCCACAGTATATATCTTATGTATAAGCCATTATAGCCAATGTTTGTTACTTATTTACATCTAAACGGCTTGAGAGATTTCTTAAACTAAAACTTTCGTAAGCACAACACATTGTAGACTTTTAGTCCGGATCTACTTACGGGTGTTGTTATAACGGAAAAATCCGACCAGGTTTCGATCCGATTCAGCTCTGCGAATCGGAGCGAAACCTGGTCGGATTTTTCCTATATAACAACACCCGTAAGTAGATCCGGACTAAAAGTCTACAACGGCTTGAGAGATTTTAATAAAATTTGGTATGGAGTTAGCTGACATCCTGGATTTACACATAGGCTACGTTTCACTACGGGAAAATATCTTATTCCCATGGGGAAATTGATAAACCGCGGATAACACCACGGGGCATAGCTAGTATTGACATCATAGGGGCTTATACTTTACTTAAAAATCATATGAAATTGAGCTGGACTTTTATATTTCTTTTGAGCTTCGAAGCGCTATGCGCTATTTTCACCGTGAATGAGATGCATTCTTAAACAAAATGTACTGGCAAACGCTCTCGGGAACTCTTGCTAAATTACATTCGAAAGTTCCTTTAATTTAATAAATACCGCAAGCAAGCAAGACTTTTTTCTAACATCCATAACCTCACGCCTGTATCCCAGAGGGGAAGGCAGAGACCAGCCACTTGCCACGATCCTGACAGATCACCTTCGCTTCATCAACGTTGGTCAAACATCAAAGTCTTTGCATGCACGCACGCCGGTTCCGGGTACGTTTTATCTTCCCCTTGGCTAATACATCCCCTATTTGTGAACTTATAGTAGCAATACTACTCGCTGACGGTGAAGGAAAACATTGTGAGGAAACGCTTGTCGAAGTGTTAATATAGCTCAGCGCTTGCTACGTACAATGGCCTACCTATGAGGCTAAGTGGGTCTAACTATCCCCTGGATCGACGAGACAGACATAAGTTTAGATTAAATATCGTAACATAATCCCACGCCTCTATCCCAGAGGAGTAAGCAGAGACCAGGGGCTGCCACTTGCCACTATCCTGACTGATCACCTTCATCAACGTTCATTGGTCGTTGCATGCAGGCACGTTATTTCCGGGTGCTTTTTATCTTAGCGTTTGCCATCACGTCCACTATTTGGCTAAGTTAAGAATAAAAACAACTAATATTATAATGAAACCACTGTTTTGTCTTTAACTAAAAAATGCTGGCGTGGTCACGGGTTACTACTATATCAATGCGAACATTGATATTCAATAATATTTCTACGAAAGGCGAAATGAATTATTGCCTCGAAAATAATTAAATTTCATTCTTTGTTTGCGTATGTACTGCGAAGTCCATAAAACCCATACAAAGTATGTTTGACGTATCGCCATAAAATATTTATGGCTGAATGATGCCACGAAACGGGCCTAAGCATAAATATAGGCCTATTGACGGCACGGCGGCTTTGCCTGCGTAAAAGCGGCGTGGTAGTCCATTAACGTTAAAATTTGAGAGATCATGAATCAATGGATCCTTGGTATTATAAAAAAAGACGTAAATTTTAAGTTTTACATTTACTCGTAAGCTAACGAACGTGAGATTAACATTGATTATCAATAAAACAACTCATTAAACTTTCATTAAATTTAATTTATAATATTTTATTACTGCTTTATTGACTCCACCAATCCTGACTTGGCCCCGGTGGTGGAATATGGCCTATACTTTCTTTAGGAAAAAGGCCCGTGCCCCTCAGTGGGGGCATAATGGGTTGATGACGATGATGATGATGATTACTAATTTGATTTTATTTAATATTTTGTATATAACAATAATTACTCAAAAATAAGCCACATAAAGTATTGAAGGAAAAAACCTGATTGACATCCACAGCTTATAATATAAGATAATTTTCAGTGGCGTTTTATGGAAGAATATTGAATCAAATTCAGTGGTTCACGTAAACATCTGTTCAAATCGGTATTTTTTTTTAGTATTTTTTTCTGCTCTCATCCAGCTGCGATTTGCTACTCTATTGCTAGTAGGCGATCCAAACAACCCGGCGGACATCTGACACTGTTTACTTATAGTTATCTCCGTGTGATAAACTCTGGCGTCATTTTAAATGGGATGATCTTTAATGTCTGATAGTACAGAATATTTTATACATGTCTGTCTTTTTAAATGACTACGACAGTAAAAGAGGCTTAGTCATATTATACTACATGAACATGAGACTATTTTATGTTTTATGGTATCAAAAATAGTTCCAAGAAATAATTTACTTAATATTATAATATTCTATCTACCTACAAATAACATTTGGAATAGGTTCACCAATATCTGATTTCAGATAGCTCAAAGGTTAATTAATTTATTATTGCGAGCATCCCGTCTGTTTTGCGATACCACTCACCAAGATGAATGCCTTGACTAATATCACACATATGTGAAGCACACACGCCGGAAAAGAGCCTATAACAAGGAACATTTTAGTCGTTTGCATCCCTATACGCAAATAACTCATGCTTTATGATACTCTGAGAGCGAGCCTCGAATGCTAAATTATATTTCTGAAGGAAAAAACCGAGAAAACGGAAGAAAAGGGTGCGGAAAATCTTATAGTATTAATTTGACCCAGAGAATGCAATTCCTTTTACGGGCTGTGGTTTTATTTAATGACGCCCGACACAGTAAGGTAAGGTAGGCTTGTATTGTATTGTATCTATGTATTGTACTGTAGATTATTCGATAAGCACCAACTATTTATAGCAGTAGTGACACGCCGTGACCTTTCGTTTTTCTTCGTTTTTTTTTGTTTTTTGTGAATGTTATGTTTAGTAATATGTTTTAAGTTTGTTACTGTGACGTTTGCACTGTTTCTATAAAATGTTTTTCTTCTTCAACTACCCGTCTCAATTTCTCCTTCTGCAATCTTTCCGATTTAAGGTTCCTCTTCTTCTTCTTCAGGCTATATTAGTCCACTGCTGGACATAGCCCTCCCCTAATGAGCGCCATAGCGCAAGGGTATGGCATCATTGGGGGGTGATGCCCGTAATCCCCACGCTGGGCATGCGGGTTGGGGATTTAAGGTTGCCTTTCCTTTTCTACCTTTTCCTGCCTAGTTTTTCCTTTCTAACTGTTGTCACTGTAAATATTTTCTGTTGTGTACAATAAAGAATATTCTTATCTTATTTTATTTTTTATTTATTAGGACTACCAACAAGATATACACCAATACATTTACAATAGACCATAACTAAATATGAACTAAGTGTTACCTCACTTACAGGCAGTCACAACATGCACCGTTAGTATGAAGTTACTTGAGGACTTAATGTATTAATCATAGTTTACACTGGCTTATTGTTTGTTACTGTAGAATATAGGTTTTACTTTTACATGCCCTATGGTACCAGGAGATGGACGTAGGTTGGAGGATACAAATCACAATTTGTTGTTGTGAATCTTCGTTTATTACATGAAGTGAACCATAAATAACATTTTGCAAGTGCTTCCATTTTATGTTAAGTGCTGACTAAACATAAATTGCACCATATTGTAATAACGACGTTCCTGCACCGGAAAGTCGCTACACCGATGAATTACAAAAAAAATGATTGCATCATAATATTGTTTTTATTTATTATTGATTTAAGTTCCTTACTACTTTTCTTTAGACACACATCTGATATAACTTAGGGTCTAGCCAGAAGGAAAAAATCTAACCAAAACTGGTTTGCATTCGGTGGAGCACCAAATTTTGGTTATGAGCAAGCTTAGTGACAGTTTCTAGTCTGAAGTGAAGCCAAATTATATTCTTAAAGAGAAAAAGTTGACACAAAAAGGATCGCATGTTAGCATGTTTAAATATTTTTTTCATTTAAACTTAAAAGCTATAAAAGTCCCCCTGTAAACAGCACAATAGCACACTGGTTAGCACTATGATTATTGTAAAACACTGACCTCTGAGAACATTCCTAAATCCTAGTTCAGGGGCCAGGTACAATATTATTTTTTAAGTGTGTAATCAAGATATAATAATTTTCTAGTTTTCTTTTTTTATAGAAATTAAACTCATTATGATTATGATAACGGGTCAGAATATCCAAACATTCACACATAGAGTCGTCAAGAAAGGTCACGGCAAACACAAGAATAAATACAAATAAAAAAATATGTATTATACAAAAATATCGCCCGAGATAGTACCTGACCCAATTGTCTCCAAAATGCAACACAGCTGAATTCGTTGCCAACCTCCGATAAAAGACGGCACATGACGAAGAAGAAAGGACCAGCAGCGTTTCCCAGCTGCTTCATTAGCCTTTGGAATGAGATGATTTATACAACGTCCAGTGGCACCTTCAAATCACACTAGAGATGAAGAAACCACTCGGATGCTGTGATGCCTGGGACATGGATTTAGATGGTGTAGGCTTGCCCAGCATCTACACCATCCTGACGGCTTAGTCGGCCTAGCCCACAGGAAGAACTAGTAAATACGTGCGGAGTCAACCAAGCCGCGGGTTTCCTCACGATGTTTTTCTTCACGGTTAGCGTTAACTACCAATTCGCAAATGTTTGCTGCACCATCAAGGGAAGCCGTTGCATCGGACACGTCATCTCTTTTTGGTTACATTACGGACGACTTTTCAACAAAAGCTGAACGTGGCTGCTGACGCCTGTACACACATTATTTTCGACTAACGCGCCCGAATCTTTGTGATTTTGAGGTGTCTTGGTCGAAAATGTATTCGTCTAAATTCTATCACGATCGAATCTCATTCTGTGCGTGCCTGGCTTACATATAATCAACATTCAATACACCGAGAAATGGTGGTACATTCCCAAGTTCTTCATTCTCTGATCTCCGGCTCGCGTTGTAGAATTTAGTGTACGCTGTACTATAAATAGATAGAGAACACATTATTGTACATAAAAATGTAAATTACACAGACATTTCTTAACCTAAGAGTACAGACGGTGGCCTTATCACCAAAAGTGATCTCTTCCAGACCATCTTTGGATGGACTGGACTAATACATTAGAGAAGGAAGTAGATGTACAAACAAAACTTACAAAATGATAAATTGAGAGGTGCTACACGGCGTGTCTTTGATATCGTTAGCGACATTTAAAGGGAATGTTATTTTATTTAACATAGACAATAATATTGTCAATTGCATTTTAATATAACAGCAGTAAGCACTTCATTATAATGCCTACAATTTCTACCAAAAGAAATAAAAAAAAAATTTGACATATAATCCTAAAAAGCGTGTATTTCTATATATGTGATGTCCTTGCCTGGTTGCCTCCTGGTTGCCTGGATACGGCCTTGACCGTAGGTTATGTTTTTTATTTATTGAAAGGTCTTCCTATTTAGTTGTATATTTATTTCCCGAAATTTCGGCAGTGTTACAGTTGCCGTGGTCACGGGTAGACTGAAGTGCAGAGTACAGTCAATTATTGTAGGGAGGTACCCTATTGCCCCAGGTCGATGTTCCGTGGCAGAGAGCCCAGAATGCTGTCAACTTTCCCTTTTTTTCTGGCCAGGCTTATTATCTGGTACGTGCCAGCCAGCCGTGCAGCAGCTCCCCCGTGCTGTCGATGTCAATGCAATTTAACTTTGAAGCAAGTTCTGCATTCGGCGTTAGCACCAGGGTCGGTCGCAGTTGACGGGAATGCCCCGCTCGTTCGCCGCCGATAATGCTGCTGGATCTTACAGGTCGTGATTGGGTGATGCGGCGCGTGTAACGAGCTCCATTGTACCGCCCGCGCAAGTCTGTCACCTGTAATGTCACGCATACACGGCAAGTCATTGTAGGACACTGGTCGTAGCATGACTACGCGCGACTTTGCTTGTCATGCTTTAGGTTGACAACAATATTGTGTCACGAATTTTGACACAGACGCGCCGTAAAACGCGTTTTAGATACTCGTTGCTATGCTTTGAGCACGGCCGTGTTTCGTTTCGTCCTTAATTTAAACTAATGTTTTAAATACAAGTTTATAGTATTAAAATTTCAGTTCTTTCCATCCTGAGATTGTCTGCAAGAGATATTCTAAGGATATTTTACCCACAGCCAACTGTATACGACAAAATTAAGATAATTATGCAAGTCTTTTAGTGTATTTAGTTTTCTGGTGTGTATGATCAATACAGTTCTAATCTAATCTAATATTTAAATACTATTGTATATTATAAACATCAGTGGAGGGGAATAGGCTGGACTATTTTGTAAACAGTAAATAAAAATAAGCTGTAAGCTAATCTTAAGTGTGTATGAGTGTTTTTGTGTGAAGAGTCTTGTTTTTTTTTATTTGATTGTGACGAGATAGAATATTACTTTTAAGAGATTTCAGTGGCCTAAATAACTCTGTGTTCCATTAATTCGTATTAGTGCATTAACGACAAACAAGATTCGACATCGTAGTAGAAACAATACTTACCAAACATCGTGAGGAAGAAAAAAAAGAAAAAGGACAAAAAAAAACAAAAAAAGAAAAAAAATTGCATGACTATATTTTTACAGTGCGTTCACATTAACTTGACGCGTGAGAGAATTGGTAGCACTGAGATGTTTACTGTTACCATGTTAAATAAGAAATCATTCCCATTACTTGGGGAAAATAAAAGGATTGAGGGCTTGTTTTACCATCTTCCGATTAGGTCCAAAAGCTAATTCACATGTTAAGTCCTTGTTACCAATTCTTATATATATATATATATATATATGTGAGAGAATTGGTAACAAGGACATAACATGTGAATTAGCTTTTGGACCGGATATATATATATATATATATATATATATATATATATATATATATATATATATATATATATATATATATATATATATATATATATATATATATATATATATACATATATATATATAAAAACCCGTACGCGCAGCGTGCGGAAAAAGCCACTTTATTGCCAGGTGTTGCATAAAATAATTTAATACACGGAATAAAAAAAGGCACGGACCCAGAGTCTGTGAAAACAGACTTATTATTTAAAAAAAACATCCTGTGGACCTCAATGTCAAGAAAGTGCATTTGAATGAGACAAATATACTTTTGTTTAACAATAACAGGATCCCATGGGAGATAAGTAAAATAATAAATATTTATGGACATATTATACAGATCTTGTTAGCCCTATACTAAGTACAACTAAATGACTTGTTTTATAGGTGCTAACTCGACGATAGATATAATATAATAAATACATAGATAACATCCAAGACCCGAGACAAACTAGAAAAGTTATTTTTGCAGTTTGACCCGGCCGGGGATCGAACCCGAGACCTCCGGTTTTACAGTCAGCGTGCCAAACCGCTGCGCCACCGAGGCCGTCAAATAAACTGAAAAGGACCTAAATACAACTGGAAATAATTAGGTCTACCTGAAATGCCAAATTTTTGCATGATAACTATTGCCTCACTTTTTTTCTTGATCACAATGTTAAATTCTTTGTAAATTTTAAGTAGTGAGATAACCGTGACCAACAACAGGCGCGGTCAGGAGCAGGATGGGTGACCGTCTGTGACTACCACTAGTGGCATTTTGCCGAACGCTCCGTGATTGGCGAGCCACGTTAAGTCGTTGGAGCCGGCTGTCATGTAACGGCAGTCGTTAAGCCATGCTAGAGGCCTTATGGGCGGCTCGATAACTTCTGACAGTAAGGCCCGCCCTGTCTTACAATCTTCCACCAACCCGGACTTGGCCCTCATGGTCTTACCTTCCTGCGATGCAGGAAGAGACCTGATATCGAAATAACCGTACCCGATATCTAATGTTGAACAAACCTATTACCTTTGCTGAACCACTTCGTGTCCCATTCATAAACGGTCTCCAAGTGAGGTCACGAGCCGTGTATTTCCGAGCGACACACATCTGTCGACAACAATGCACGACCCCCAAGATGTGTCTTTAACCGTGAGCCGCATTTGCATGCAGCGTGGCGACAATACCTGCCCCTCGGCGTGTATTCGTCCCCATACGTGGTTACCGTAGAGTAAGGCGCTTAGACACCACAGACCAGCAACTTTTGTTGCGTGCAATCGCGTGAAGCTCAAAGCGTTTACATTATCAACCTTCTGCAGTAGCTTCCTGGTTTGTTGCCTACCTGGCAAGCTGGCTGAGCGAGCGAGTTTTTTTTATGTACAATAAAGTGTTCTCTATTTCTCCCTATCTATATATTCTTCTCGGGCCCCTTCAACCTCGATGCGCTGGACAAGTTCAGTGGCTAGTTTTACCTACCTATCCGTGGGGGCTGCAGCGAATCACTTACAACTGCTGCCTTATGTCGTCAATGGCAGGCTCTGTCCTGAAAAAGGTGTGGAATTAACAGCTGAAGGAGCTTCCGCAGGAGGAAGAAGTGCCGATGCTTTGATGACGCACTTTTCTACACTTTCCGCCAATCCAAGCCCTCACGATCACCATGATCGCCGATCACACGATCACCGCTACCGTACCAAAAAAAAGGAACCATAACAACCCTTGTATGTCCTTATTGCTGGGGCACGGGTCCCTTCCTTCATCGCAGGAAGGTTAAGCTTTGGGGGCTTTGGCGACGGGGGCTAAGTTCGGGTTGGTGGATTATAAGACGCCACTGCCTTACGGTCAGAAATTATCAAACCGTCCATAAGGCTTTACGACTGCCATTACATGATAGCTAGCACCAACGGCTTCGCATGCCTTGCGAAGTCTACACGAGGACTTGCCTTTTAAGGCAAGTCATCGTGTAGCATCGGCAGCAAAAGTTGCCTGCGTGTGCAGTCACATGCAGTGACACTACCTTCTCACTACGCTCCCGGCAGCGTCCTGTTGACGCAGTGCTGCTCTAGTGTACTTCACGTGAGTGGCGATCAGGTGACGTGAAGTGCTGAATTATAATTGGATTCATAGAGATAGAGGGCGTGTTTGGTGGGATGACTAATGTTGCGAGTAGCTGTTGGTATTTTGCTTGTACTGATTAAGCTCAGAAATGGTCTGTGTGCTGCAATAATGGGACATATTCAAGGTCGAGATTTTGTTACAATCTGTATTACGTTTCATAAAATAATATACATTGATCTTTACTTGTGCACCATATGTTAAGGTTCCCCTTGTGAACAAATGTGAAGGCTGGTTATCTGGTAAATGTTTCGTAGGTGACTTCCGTATCTTTTCAAGTTAATTATGTTATGTTCTACACGTTTTCTCGACTTATTTAGACCCTTTTAGCAGCAGTGCAAAATCCTTGCTCGTAAACCACAGTTTTAGTAGCACTAATCCGAGTTAAAAGATTGTGCTAATCAATCGGGCCTGCACTGTGGGCTTTTTCAGACCGCCATAATATTTTGCAAGTAAAGATTGGGTTTTTCCTCCACACATTTGTATCCCTTTTGCAGCAAGGCATAATCCTTGCTCAGATACCAGCCTCTTATTAGCCCCAGTGCCAGTGAAAAGTTCGTGTCAATCAGTCAGGCTGTTGGCCCTATTCATGACCACCCCCTTTTTTTTCAGCGGGTTTTTTCCTCGACACATTCGTGCCCTATTCACAACAGGAATACAAATGTGTCGAGCAAGGATTTTGCGCGGTAGCGCAAAATCCTCGCCCGAAAACCACCGTTTTATTAGCCCCAATGCGAGTTAAAAGTTCGTGCCAATCAGTCGGGCTTGCACTGTGGACACAGCGAGATTACCACTGCGGGTGGCTACCGTCCGATGCAAGTTGCTCGCTCCGTACGTGACCGAGGCGGCTCGCCCGCGGATTTTACTTAGGCCAGTCGTCACGCTAAGCTGAAGAGGGATATTCCCTTTTAGGACCTACTAGGCGAGCTAATTGTATCCACTGCAGGGCTCATGCTTATTGTCTGAGGAAGAGTATGAACTCAATCACCAACCTCGCCCATTTGGCGATCGCAAGCGGTGCGGTAAACACCTCAGACACTCAGATTTCCTGATATTTTTGTTTACAGTTAGCGAATCTTATTGCAATTGAAAATTCACAAACATCTCGGTCCCAAATTCAAGTCGGTCGTTAGTGTGATTTCAAGACTATGTTTGAAACCAAACATCAACTTGACCTAACCTTATTGAAGAGCAATAATACGACTCAACAACTTGGTCCTGGAGTTCCGGTTGCAATGTAGCAATCACCATCAACATCAACCCATTATGTCCCCACCGAGGGGCACGGGTCTCTTCCCTGAGGTGTAGGCCATACTCCACCTCGAGAGCCAAGTCCAAATTAGTGGAGTCTTGCAAGACTAGTGGCTGGTCTTACTGTCAGAAGTTTTCGAGCCGCCCTAAGGCCTCTAAGTCGGCTTAACGACTTAATGTATCAATATTTTACAGCAAATATGAAATAATCAATTTTTTTATTTAATACACAATGTGTGTATATTACAGTCAGTTAAAATGATGGCGAATAAAAAGTAGGACCAACCAAAACTTCCAAGCGGGAGCGTGCCCCTGCCGTGATTTTATCAATATCAACTGAGAGCTTATAATTTTCCCACTGAGTTAGGGCCAAGCGGCATTTTAGAACGGACGAAGCATTAAACACTTCCCAGTTTACGATATGGATGAATCAGGGTTTAACTAGCACGGAGTTTGCAGATAGGTATTGTTATTGAAACGACGATGCGATCCGATTTTGCTAAGCAAGGGATTGGCTAAAGGTAGCGCCGCATGGCCGTCATTAGCTTTAGATTACCGTAAAGCTGCATTGTTTATTTTCCAGGAGAGATTTCGACTACCATACTTTTGACATTTGTATTGAGTAATTGACAGCGGATTAAATTTTACACTGTTGAGTGGAATGCAACGTTGTATCAATTGTGGTTAGATTTTTATTAAAACAATCAAATCAAATGATGTATCCGTGATCATACTGATATGTGTAAGATTTACGTTTCTGAATTACTCTCCAAGTGGTTAAGTGTTTCTTTACTTTACAATAGATTTAGCACCAAACGATTGTAGTCATTTATTTACATGTAAAATTTTGGCATTTAAAATAAACAATTTATTATTATTTATTATTATTATGAATATTTATTTGATTTATTTATTTACTTATTTATTAATTTTCCTTTATGAGGAGATCAGGAAAAAACGAATAAAGGATTAGATAAGAATATTAATTTTATCTCAAAGTGGGACTGACAAGACACCTTTAGCGTCGGGAGATAAGGTTACCTACTAAATACTCGCGATCATATCTGTTAAATTCATTACTAAAGCCATCTTCACGCTCCCACCGCCAGGTTTCATTGTGCCATAAAACCTCCGAACTTAACGTCCCCTGACTAAGCATTATTGGATATATTCAAATTTAAGCGCAAGAGCAAACGCAAACCAGATTTCCGGCGACTCCCTGAAGGCCGCAATTTAATGATTTGTCATTAAAGTAAGGAGAGGCTACAACTGAGTCCATACTCGAGAATTACTCTGATTCTCTTTTCCTGTTCCAAGGTTTCCCCGCTTTTCAGCCAGTAAACTTTTATGCCTTCTTCGGGATTGAAACCACTGGTATCTGGGGAATCAGAAGGCTTTTATTATGGAAATTGGACGCCGCGCGCCGTTTGAGGGACCGTGGCTATGCAAAGAATCCCCGTTGCAGTGCAGCGAGGTACCGCTGCCAGCGTTGTGGGAACCTTTGCATCGGATGTATCCTAGAGCCTTCTCATTCTGGTCTCAAAATAGGATTCCCTATGGTTGCTTTAGAACCAAACAAGGTGGAGGACGGAATAAGGCACACACTTTTGAACCGTTTCAGTTTATTTACTTATTTTATCACTTTATTTTTCACAAGCACACGCAATATGGTCTCGACAGAATATCAGCGTTGTAGGCAGATACCTCGGTGGGTCCTACAACACATGCTGAGTCGGGAAACATTTCAGGGGCTCAATACTTTAAACAAAACATAGATTATTATTATTGTTATTATTGTTTTGCAAATCCATATTTTTCCAATCCATGTTTATGTTTGTATGCCTTCTTGTATTTATTTTAAATGTTAAATGTTTTTTAATTGTCTATTCGCCCATTATTTGTTTTTTTCTATTTTCTTACTTGCTTCTTTTTTTCCTCTGTTTGTTTATGTTGTGTTGTAAATTTTGTATGTATATATATATATATATATATATATATATATATATATATATATATATATATATATATATATACAGTATGTCGTATGTCTTATAGTTTCAGGAAAGTCTGAAACTATAAGACATACGAAGATCTGTTCTGAGGAACCATGTCATCGATTTTAATAACAAGAAAAACTGAAAAAACTTTTTCAAAACCACCGGGTTCGATTCCCGAACGGAGTACAGATGTTTTTTAAAATGTATGAATGCAGTTTTTCTTGTTATTAAAATCGATGACATGGTTCCTCAGAACAGATCTTCGTATGTCTTATAGTTTCAGACTTTCCCATACTGACCGTTTTGAATGAGACACCCTGTATATATATATCATATATTGTTGTGTTTTGTGAATTTGTTACTGTTCTGTTATGTTTTTAGTATTGTGCCGTTGAGTAAATTATTTCTCTCTCTCTCTCTCTCTAAACGTGGAAAAGCTGCCACGCTGAGTACATTCGTATAAATTAAAAATATTTTAATACCAAACTTTATGAGCAGTATAGTAAATTCTGCCTATCTCATGGTCTAGCAGCGTCTGATTGTCATGCTGGAGGTGATGGGTTTGACACTCACTGGGGGCCATCGTTTATTTGTTTGGCAAGCAGCGACGGTGGACTCCCGGGCAGGCCAGCTGCGGAGCTTGATGTTTCCTCATCGTCAAAATTACTAGGCATCAAGGTGCACTTTCGTTCTTAGGAAAAGCAAAACAGCAGTTTTTAGTTAAAAACTGTGGAAGTTATTACTAGCTGTGTTTCGCGGAGTTACCCGCGTTTTATCGATTTTCCCCATGAGAATAAGTTATTTTCTCGCAGTAAAACGTAGTTGTGTGTTAATCAAGGTATCAGCTAACTCCATACCAAATTTTAATTAAATCGCTACAGCCGCTTAGACGTGAAGAAGTAACAAAAATACACACTTAACATAACATAATATTTACATACAGGCACATACATTGCTTTGGGCCCCCCACTAGAATACCCTGTGTCGTGGGAACCAGAAACAACAACATCACAAACATGTAAACATCCAAGTCCTGGGATTTTTTTCCCCAGCCTGAGATCGAACCCAGGACCTCTTGCATGGTAGGCAGATGCGCTACCGCTGCGCCACATAGGCCTTTACTTACAAACTTCTACTTTTATTATATTAGTGTGATTATTAATTCTCCAATCCCGTGTAGGCCCTCTAAAACTCCTAAGGGCAGCACCGACCACAATATACGGGATGCGCCATTAACCATATTAGACTCTGTTAGGACTCCACTTCCTACTCACATGTAGAAACAAAGTTAGCATTCTGTTCAGGAGTGTAGAGTGGGTGCGGTAATTATTACTAAGTAGGTATCTGTTGGAGTTTGTCTCGTGCGAGGGAATGTATCGTATAACGGTACAAATCGATGAGAAATTATGGAGGTGTTGTTCAACTACGTAGGAAATATAGGAAACAAATGTCGTGCTTCCTTGGGAACGCAAGTGCTAATAAACTTGCTTCCGAGTCTATATACGTGGCTTAGCAAACCACACCGATAGCTAGCTAACCAGTCGATAGACAGTTTTGAATGGATGAATGAATAAATTTATTTATTGCTAATAATATGCCAAGTTACAACCTAAGTATTTACTACTTTATTTTCTTTATTTTGTAATACAAAAAACTTACTGGTATTGTTATGGCTATGTACGAAAATTCTACACAATTTTTGGACACAAGGAAAGGGAAACTGAATGCTGAAATACAGACTATTCAGCAGCAGTTGCTCACTATCACGGATGTCAAACATCCGTGCTCACTATGTGTCAAAATGCAAAAAATATATGTTATACCACTGTTATACTAGCTGACACAGTGAACACGTACCACCTAACAGTCGATTCTATAATTTTTTTCTCTCCGTAAGAACCATCCTCGTACTTCAAGATGTATTCTAAAAAAAGAATTAGCGAAATCGTTTCAGCTACTCTCGAGATTTGCGCTTACCAACACATTCAGCGATTCATTTTTATATTATAGAAGATATAAGCCTGTACATGTAATCCTTTTTCATGATAAAGTTTTTATTATTATTATTCTTGGGAACCAGAACCCCTTTGTAGTGGGAACCAGAAACAACGACATCACAAACAAAAAACGTCTAAGACCTGGGTTTTTTTTTGTTCCCAGCCGGGATTCGAACCCGAGGCCTCTTGCATGGTAGGCAGACGCGCTACCGCTACGCCACGGAGGTCGTCAGCGTAGGTACATAGTTGATACAGTTATTTACAATTACAATGCTTGTGTAACTGTGGCACCTGTAGATGAGCATCTTTAATACAAGTGTCAGCGCCCTCTAAGATATATTTCCACAGCGATATAACAATAATATAGTTTAATATTTGGTCTAGTTAAAGCATATAGCAATATAGGAAATTGTTTAATTGTTTATTTAGCTCTAAATTTCATTTCATTTTATCAATGGATATTTAATTAAGTTATTTCATTTATTTAATTTCATTATTAAGCATGCAATTATTGGTATTTGCGCATGGTGTGTGTGAGTGTGTGTGTGTGTGTGAGTGTGAGTGTCATTTTTGTCATTTGACTGAAATTGAGTGTGGATTTGAAGCGGGAATCGATCAACTGACAGCCCGTCCACCTGTCTAGTGTGAGTGAAGGTTCCATTGGTTGCTCTATAAATCATCTCATTACGTAGATGCACACTCCAAAGTATAGGTAATTAGAGAGTACGTTATTTGGCATATGATCCCGAACTAAAATACGAAGCTCTATGGTAACCACAACTAATTATTGGACTACCTACTAATTAATATTTTGAAATAAAACAAAAAGTGTTGATTGTTAGACTACGTGTTTAAACAGACGATCATTTACTGACCGTTAAACTGCGATACAGTTTGGTAGAATGCTAATACGAAGTTATTTTGTCACTGTACTTCAAAAATAAAGGAAAAGACAAACCAGGCAAGAACTTTATTTGTATAAGGTTCTTGCCTGGATTGTTTTTTCTTGAAAAAAAACCCAGACAGGGCAAATGGTTCCCACAGATTGTTACAATAGTACTTTACAACTGCGACTGTATAGCTTCCCCCACCCTGTTCCGTGCTTCATCCAGGAAAATTAATATTGTATAGGCCGCCCACAACGGCGTCATCACGGCTAAACAGGAAAATTTATAGCCAAGGTAAGCCCGGATTAATTTGGCCCTCCGTCACTTTCCATGGGTCACCATGGCAACCCACAATGGGCCGAGAGCTCATATATTTTAATCTGTCGGCCCCCATGGGGAGTGAACTATAAGTGGAGATAAATAATTTGTTGCGTTTGGTGTTCTGTAAGAATTATAGCAAGGAAAGGGATGTCATTTTGATACGTGTTGCATCGCCTTGGTATAAATCCGATTGAAATGAAATGTTTTTTTATGTAGCTTCTATATTTGTGTCCCACTGCTGGGCAAAGGCCTCCCCTAATTCAGTTCATAGTTTCCGGTCCTGGGCCACCTCACACCACTCCGGCAGTCGAGATCATCTCTCCACCGTCTTTTAGGCCCGCCTCGATTTCGATGTCCGTCGTGTGGCACCCACTCGGTGGCAAGTTTCGCCCACCTATTCAAGTGCATTTGACTGACATGACCAGCCCAGCTCCACTTCAATGTCGCCGAAAATGAAAATAAAAGAAGTTAGCTATTATTTTAGTTTTACTTTAGATGTTTTGTTTATTGTATTAAGAACCAAATAAAAGGAAAACGTTTTATTCAAAGTAGCGCAGAAATTGCGGCTTAACGTACGTTACAATTCAAACTAGGTGTCTATTTAAAAATCTAGATAATTTTGGAGCAAAAATGGATAAGAAAACTCCAAAGTTAGTAATTTCAAAGTCCTTAATTTCAGATTTTACATAATTATTATAAAACATAGAACTCATGAATTGCAGTACTGGCTTTAATTCCAGACTTCATTGTCATCTAAATAATTATTTATGTTATGTTACAGTAGCCTTTTTGGCACAAAGTGTACTTACCACATTTTGGTGCCTTTTGGTGCTTTTGGTCCACAGTTTTGGTGCCTTAATACCTTTTTAATTCAATACTACCTATAAATATGGGTCCCCTACGTAGTTTCGATAGCCGTTGTTGCGAAAAACGTTGTATCGAATTTTTTTCCCGCTACCTCATAAGTTCGAAAGCTTAGGGACTCGAATGATGTAGTGGCGAAAGACGTTGTTTCGAAAAACATTTTCACTGCCTCATACGCTCTAATATAATACTTAAACTGTCTATTTCTAGTATTGGATTTAAAATCCTTTATTGCACCTTTATTATTTTTATCTATCATTCCGGAATCACACAATGGATATAACTTTGGATATATTTTTACATAGAACGATCGATTATATGTACGAAATATAGTACGAAATAATTGATTTGATATAGAACAGGCAACTGTTCTATATCAAATCAATTATTTTATCCAATATAGTTGTAAGTTTCATAATTAATAGATTATGTGTGCTAACAACAAAAATCCACATCAATTCGATTAAAAAAAAACAGACTTTTAAACTTACAAAAAATACATACTATCAAAATGTACGCTTATTTAATACTTATTTATTTATTCTCATAAATGTAATACTTATTTATTTATTTATTTATTTATTTAGATACTCTTACATAGGCAGGGCTACACAAATACAATACGAAATTGAAGTTTAATATGACAAGTCTGTGTCTGTTGGGCGCCCAAATATAAATATAGCAACACTACAAAATTACTTAAAAGTAAGTAACACAAACTGAAAACATTAACACTTAACTAAAAAATTATTTATGACAAAAATAAACTTTTGGAACGAAAAAAATCTAAATTTTTATTACCTCTGTAGAGTACACACTATAGAGTACACACTCTACAGAGTGTGTACTCTGTAGAGTGTGTACTCAATACTATATGGCCATGTGTGTATGGCCAGTCAGACTTCCGCTTAGAAAGTCTATACGTGGTTCATGCCATCTCAAAAGCTAAAGTTCTAAGTGGTATTTCTTTTCTAGGCCAAAAATCGCCGGAAAAGCAGCACTCGCGAGCACTAGCCTAAATCAAGCCTAACTACTTAGCCTCTTTCCTCTCATCTCATATCTCTCACTGAACCCTAAAATATCAAAGGCCATGTCCCGCGTACTTTATATTTATTTTGCTACGTCGTCTGAAGGTGGAACATTTACACCAAGCGAGCTGGGGGGCGAGTTTTTTAAATGCATAGTTTTTGTCCCATTTAACCAATTACGTCCCCACCGAAGGGCACGGGTCTCTTCCCCAAGGAAGGTATAGGCCATACTTTGCCACGGGGGCCAAGTCCGGATTGGTGGAGGCTTGTAAGACTAGTGACTGGTCTTACTGTCAGAAGGTTCAATTGAGTATTATTAGGTACTCAATAAATATAGAATTAAATGTAGAATTTGGTAAATAAAAAGGATCCGTAACCGGCGTGCGTGCCGACTAATGAATGTTGATGAAGCGACCGAGATCTGTCAGGATCGTGGCTAGTGGCAGACCCTGGTCTCTGCCTACCCTCTGGGTACACGCGTGGTTTATACTTTATTGTACACGAAAAACACAAAAAAAGAAATACAATTAAAGAAAATACATGTACAAAGGCGAGCTTATCTCTGTAAGAGATTTCTTCCAGCAAACCTTGGGGTGTAGGAGTGGGGATGTGAAACGGGTCTATGCACGTGCACAACATACACTACATACTAATACACTTACACAGATAACAAAATCATGCCAAAATAGATATCTACCCAAATACATAAAAGCTAATAATGTAAAGAATAAACTACATAAACCATCAAAGAAATCTACCTACATACATACATAAACAATACATAATAATGCGTAAACAATACAGAATAAGAACCTACTTACATACATACCTATCAAGGAGCTAAGATATAGACAGATAATGCTCTTTCAACCGTTTCCTGAAAGTACTGAAAGACGGGCTAGTACGAATACTCTGCGGCAGTGCATTCCACAGCCTGACCGAATGGACCGAGAACGAATCCCCGTAGGCTCCAGTGTTGTGGACAGGAATCTGAAGGAGATGGGAATTTAAGGTTCTCACTGGTCTCACTCCAGAGTGCAACAAATGAAATCGTTCTTTTAAATATAATGGATAAGAAGGATTATGGACGATTTTGTACAGAAGAGAAAGTATATGTGCATTCCGGCGAAGGCGGATTGGGAGCCAATTTAACTCTTGTCGAAAACTGGAGACATGATCAAACTTGCGTAAACCGTATATGAACCGGATACCCAAGTTTTGAAGTCGTTCGAGCTTATCTAACAGCTCCTCGTTGGCATCCAAGTAGCAGACATCCGCGTAGTCAAGGAGAGGAAGAAGAAGAGACTGGGCAAGAATTATTTTGGTTTTGCGGGGCAGGAAGTACTGGAGACGTCGGAGCGAATGAAAAGCCGCAAAGACTCGTCGGCTGACTTCACTGATATGAGCAGCCCAATTGAGATGACAGTCAAAAAGCACTCCTAAGTTCCTAGCGGTAGTCGAATAGGCAATAGGTATGCCATCAAAGACAACCATAGGTACCACTGTCTGCTTCATAAGCGACCTGTAGAAGTGCGGACTGCCAATCAGCATCGCCTGCGATTTCTTGGGATTCACCAGGAGACCAAAGTGACGAGCCCAATCTAAAATCCGAAGCAAGTCAGCATTCATATTATCCACAGCCGATTTAAACTCATCCACTCCAAAGTGCCTATAAAGCTGCAGGTCGTCTGCGTAGAGATGGTAGCGCGATGACAATGAGTCCGTTACAGAGTTAATAAAAATAGAGAAAAGAAGAGGAGAGAGAACTCCCCCCTGGGGTACGCCTGCAGTGAGTTTGCACCAATCAGAGGTAGTCTCATCAGAGCGCACACACTGCCAGCGCCCCCGGAGATAGGTGTCGAACCATTCTATCACGAGAGGAGATACGTTAAGAGAGCTGAGTATGGCTAAAAGGATATCAAAGTCGACACAGTTAAAGGCACTGCTGAAGTCAAGCAGAGTCAGAACAGTGAGCTGCCCGTTATCTTTTGCAAGACGAATGTCGTCTGTGACCTTCAGCAGTGCCGTAACCGTGCTGTGACCGGGACGGAAACCGGATTGGAAAGGGTTAAGGAGATTATTTGCAGAAAGGAAAGATGAAAACTGGATGTTTACAAGGGATTCCAGGACTTTTGAGAGGAAAGGAAGGATAGAAATTGGGCGGAATTCTGAGAACGAGGTAGTGTTGGTAGATTTGGGGAGCGGAATGACGTGAGCCCTTCTCCAGATTGAAGGAAACGAACTGGTGACCAAGGAAAAGTTAAATATATGGGTGATAATGGGCACCAGTCCATCAATGGCCAGAACCAGCATCTGAGAGCTGATCTGGTCGTCTCCAACCGCCTTAGAGGAAATGGAAAGGATAGCTTTCTTGACGTCAGTCATTGTGATAGTTTTGAAGGAGAATGGAGCGCAGTCGGGTTTTCGCTGTAAAGAAAGATAATTTAGTGTGCTGGTTTTGACGTTGTCTTCTAAAGTGACAGGAGGCTTGGAGAAGTGCCTGTTAAGGGCGTTAAAGTCAATATTTGTAGGAGTACTATTGGGAGATTTGCCAATCCCGAGCGTCTTGAGAAATTTCCAGACTTCAGCTGAACTAAACTTTTCAATCGAGTCGTGGATGTGTCGTCTCTTAGCATCCCTACACATCCTACTACAGCGATTACGCAGCACCTTGAAGCGGATAAAGTTTTCGTCTGTGGGGTCTTTTTTGTGCTTGCGTTTGGCCTGATCATGCTTAGCCATTAATTGCTTAATGGCATGTGTGAGCCAAGGTGCGGGCAAATGCCTGACCTTGACTCGTTTGACTGGGGCATGTTTATCAAAGAGGCTCGTCACAATTGAGTTAAAGTGAGTCACCTTCTCATCGGAAGTCTTGCTCTCAGTAACAGGCGACCAGTCCACTGCATCAACATCCGCTGCAAGCGCATCCAAGTTAACACACTTGAAGCTGCGAAGAAGAAGAAACTTAGCCTTACGTTTTGGGGGACGAACTTTGTAAGAAAGATAGATAAGGTCGTGATGTGAGAATGGGGCATCGAGTTGGCCATGTTTGGCCACTTTGGACAGATTAGACACAAACATAAGGTCCAGGAGGGATGGATTACAGTTGGGAGCATGGTGAGTTGAAGCAAGAGGTAAAATAATCAGGTTGTGAGAAGTGATAATGGATTGAAGTTTAGCAGAGCGAGAATCGTTTTTGATCAGGCAAGTGTTGAAATCACCTAGGATAAGGGAGTCAACATACATCGGTGAAAATTTTTCCAGAAGGGATTCAAAGTGGTTAAAGTAGTTCAAGTGAAGAGATGGGCTGTAATAGACGCCAAGAAGCATTTTCGTGTGAGAGAGACATATTTCAAGGAAGAGATATTCGGAGGATTCTGTTGCCTGACTCAACGACTGATCTAGAACACCAGCAGGTATGTCAGACCGCAAATAAATTGCGACTCCGCCACAGGCTCTAATAGTTCTATCGTTTCGGAAAAGTCTAAAGCCAGGCAAACTAACCATAGTAGAAGGTAAAGACGGCTTTAAAAAAGACTCAGAAACAAGGATTGCATCTATGCGTTGCCCACTAAAGGATGCCAAGAAATCAGAATAATGAGCCGGAATGCTTTGAGCATTTATATGCACCACATTGAGATTGGAGTGAATACCTTGCAACACTGCGTCTAGACGGTCATGCAATGTTAGCCCAGCCACAGAGTCATCACTAGCACTAGCAAATTCATCGGTTGAAGAGCATGAGAAAAAGCTATCATTTATATTGGAAGACGTATTCATAAATATAGTATAATATATAATATAAAATATACCTACTAAGAAAGATAAATATAATATGGAGAATAATAATTATTTAAATATTTTGGTTTTCGGTGGCTTCACCTATTTTCACTCAGTCCCAGCCGCTCCACTGGGTGACTGGAAGAAATCTCGTGCGTACATATTGAAAAAAATACATTAGAAAAATTTAAAACAATGACATGCACGAGAACTAAAAAAAAAACTACAATCAAACAACACAACTTAGTAACATAAATATTGGTTTCTGAACGCAACTTAATCTGTGGTCTAATTTGGCAGATTTGTGAATGACAGCCCAAAGACGAAATGAAGTTAAACATAAATAACCAAACAAAGTGAACCAAATAGGTATTCCAAATGTTCATAACTACCCCTCAAATTAAACAGAAATCTAATTATGACAGAGAAAGTACGCATACTATAAACCGACCGATTGCAGTAGGACAGCAAATCCCAAGCAACCAAAGTTATTTCTCCTTTGCCGCACGCCTGGACGCAGTAGCTGGTGCCGGGGTCGCAATCTTGGCCTTCGAGCTTCCAGCCTTCGACTCCAAGGCCTTCTTCGGCTTTGCCCTCGGTTTATCCAAAAGCTTTGTTGGAAACTTATCCATTAGTTCACGAAGTTCGGACATCTGCTCCACTTTGGCTCTGCTTTTGTCAGGGAGGAGAATCACGATCCGACCCTCCATTGTCCAGCATTTCTGCATACTGAAGTGCTTCCTGGCTGTCATAAATACGTCGTGTCTAGATTTAGTGAGGAACTCTGAGATGACAATGCCGGTTCCTCGTAATGCAGACTTTGCATCCCAGACAGCCCTCTTGGCAGTGAAGTTAGAGAAGCGTACCAACAATGGTCTGGCCTTTGACCCGACAGTGCCCAGCCGATGGCAGACAGAGACACTGTCAACACAGTCCGATGAAATCGACATCTTGCCAGCTAACAGCGCTCTAACTGTTGTCAGAGTTGATTCTGCAGGAGATTCTGGCACTCCATGGAGCAGGATGACTTTTCTACGGGATGCCATTTCGTGTCGGTCAAGGCCAAGCAGCAGCAAGTCCACTTGGGCTCGAAGCAAAGTCAGTGAAGTTGAGACAAATTCTTTAAAATTTGCAAACTCACGTGAAAGGCCGGCAAGATCTACACCGGATGATGAAGCAGAAGAGGCCTCACACAACTCCCTCTCGTGATTCGCCATGCGTGTGTTAAAAGCTGCAGCCAGTTCGTCAACATTCTTGCTTAATTTCTCGTAGAGGTCCATCGTCCAAGAAAGCAGAATGGGCAAAGGTGGCTTGACTGAAGTTTCGTGTTGTGATGTTCTCCCGTGAGCAATGGGACCGAGATAAGTTAAGGCGTATGTGTCATGTAAGTGAATACTATGTATTTAATTTTTAATTAATAAATTTCTTGGGAGCTAAAATATTTATCTGTTCTGTTATACACGCCTACCCGCAAAAAAAAAGGCGCGCAAAAAACGCGTAGTTTGTGTAATATTTTAGCATAATCATGGTCGTTCGCTTGACACTATTGGTAGTCTAGTAACCAATCGAATTCCAATAGTGCATCTCGTGGAATTTAACTCGGCGCTTTGCACGGTTCGCTTTTCTTCACGAGAGATGCTTATTTCATTTGTGGGGGGTTAGACCATTGGAATTATGTTGTACTGCTTTTACCATTTAGGCTACAAAATTGTAGAAAAAACAAGCTGGTGCTTCACGGTGTGTCTCAAATAGCATTAAAGGTTTTAATGGCAATCGTGGAATCTTATGGCGGTAACTGATGTATAGATTTAAGATGACTGGAGAAAAGATGGTCAGATTGGAGATTTTTTTCCTGCTGCCCGTTTCTCCACTAAACTACAACCCGAAGGCAGCGGCTTTCACTTTCATGTTACATTATACTTTGACATTCAGCAAACAAAATGTAATTTTTTTACGTTGAAATAAATTGAATTGAATTGACTGAAACTTCTGGAGCAATCGACTGTTGAATAATCTTTACGTTTAGTTGAATGATTTTACTTTGATTAGATTAGGTTAGATCTCTGTATTGTACATACAAGGAAATAGAAAAAAACATTAAAAAGGCTTACATATCTATGTTTTGCCGTACAATTGATATTGGTCTTAAAAATTATATTATCTAAGTAATCACTTCACCTATTAAGTGCATTGCTACCAAATTGGTGACTGAAATTTTGAACAGTTTCCACCATAAATTGAAACATACGATCGAGACTTTGAAATAAAATCCAAAGTAATGAAATATATTTAGGTACTAGCGTTAACAAAGCATTTTGGCTATGTTTGGGAACGCAATGATTCTAGTTTAAAAGAACTATGAGTATAAATTAAATGTTGTAACAAAAATTGTTTTACCTTATCCTGAGCAAACCATATCAGGGTAAAAGGTTAAAAAATAAAATATGTGATTGCAACGTTTTGTGGTTGGCACCAGCCAATTCAACTCTCATTTTAGTCGTTTACGCAAATTTTCAGATGATAGCCTTTGTTATATGCTTAACATAGAAAAGACATTTTTCAATAATATCATTCTTATTTTTGAATTTTTTTTTATTTTGATTCATGGCTCCAGATTGGAATCAAACATTGGAATCAAATGCCCTTTAGTTGACTAAGCAGCCATGATGGAATAAAGAGGCGGAGACAAGTTGCAGTGCTCGATAGGTCTAAACGCGGCACGATGGTTAAGCCGTATTATGTGAGGTCTATTATAGGAACAGTTATCAAAGAAGGCAGCCGGGCTAATGGAAAGGTCGAATAAACGTGTTTTAATAGTAAGTACAGTATTGTGCGGGCACTATGCAGTACTAGGAGAAAAGTGGCCAGTTGGTCGTTCGTACGGGCGTAGATCGATGGTGAGTAGATGGATTATGTGTTGAGTGCATGAAGTCGGGTATTTGCTTTATTTTGTTTTTGTGCACGTAAACTCTTTGGATATCGCTAAGGCTAGGCGTCCATACCTTCGTGAGTTTAGTAGCACTTCTGTTGACCATACGTTAGTAAGGCGTCGTGGGACACATGGAAAGGACGTGGGACATGGATGGGGCGAGGACGCGATGCGTTGTTTAAAGGTCGCGTCCGCCTTTTCGAGTCATGGCTGTCATAGCGCAGCAATGTCTAAAGTATTCGAACGTGTAAGTGTCCCCGTCTTATCTTGTGACTATGTCCTGTCGCTTACGCACAGCTTGTTTTATAGGACGCAGTGCCTTCGCCCCGTCTCATCGTCTTTTGTCCTTCCTGTGTGTCCCACGGCTAAGTTACTACATCATAAGTACGATTAGGAGTAGCTTTTAGTTAATCTTGGCGAGTATAAAAAATAAATTATGAATCCAGACATGAGTATATGTCTTATATGTAAAATTTGCTTCTAGAATAGGGATTTGGGGTTTAGTGACAATTGTATAATTTATATACACTTTCCTGATTAGTCAGTTTTTTTACGTAGCCTAAACCATTACTTTTCAGGGCTCAGGGCTTCTATTAGAAAGAGAGTATGTATGGGCTTTACCAAGTTTGCCCACCATGCATTGGCAAATTCAAACGCTGAGTATTTGAACACCTTAGACATTTTTTTTCCTCACGATGTTTTCTTTCGCCGTTAGCGAGTGACAATGCTACATACAGTAAGAACAATAAAATAAAATAAAACAAATATGCGACCTAAGAAAAAGAATAAAATAAATAAATCCTCTTTTTCATTTTAAAATCACTCTGTAAAACTTGGCCTAAAAAAAACTTAACGCCATTAAAGCGATTTAAGAGTAAGTGTTTTCTTTTTTCTTCGCAGGCATCTACGTATTAGAGTGGCCTGTAAAAAAGGTTCTTTCTAGCGCTTTGATAAGGTCACATACTGTTTTCAACTTTTTGTTTCTACTCTCGTACAAACACAAAATCTCAATTTAAAATTCAAAAATATAGGATAGAAAACAAAGTCATGCGTACATGCCCGCACCACAGATTAACGTCACACTACCGTTTTCTACGCGTTCCGTTAGCGCTGCGTCAACTGAGCGGTGACACTCCGCCATTCTATTTATTCATATTTTGTTTTATTAATAACAGAAAACCCTTTACATTTCTGGATTTACTAATGTTGCCAAACTGCTGTGCAGTTTGTTGGGTCTGAACGACGTTGAAACGACGGAGCAGCAGTAAGTGGATTATGTGCATTCCTGTTGTTTATATAAAGATCGCGAGGAAACCTGAGCGTCTGGAGCGTTTAAGTACCTTAGAGCTTGCAATTGCCAATCCGCGGTGATCACGCTTGGTAGTCCCTAGATGAGAATAGCATAGAATAGAAAATATTTATTTGTCTTCAAGCGAAATGAGGCACAACAGTCACTTATACTCGTACTAGAGGCATTAATGACAGTTGGTATTAAGGGTTATTAAGTAATAAATTACTCTCTCTCTGAGAGAAGACCTGTGCCCTGCAGTGGGACGTATATAGGCTTTATAAAGCCAGTAATTGTCTTTTCTCTCCGTTCCGAACGCATTGCATCAAAAGATACAAAAATACAACATTTTTATTTTAACCACAAAAACACAGCATTATTTTTATGGTGTTAATAAAACCTTTAAATGTGTTAAAGGTTTTATGGCAGAGTTTACTGCGAATCTAATTTACTGTGGTCTCCACACTAGGTTATACTTGTATCGTGGAGACCAAATGGTAATAGTCTTATTTAGTACCACAAACATCACGGTTTGAAGAAGCAAAACTTTTCTAAAAAAATACTCGGCGCAAACCGTTCCGCTCATAGGGTTTCCGCTTCGCTTATCTATCACGGACTGCTACCGGAACTCACGCCACTATCGACGAAAACACAAGCCTGCGCCCGCGCCTTCCCCGCACTCCGCGCCTCTCCACTTCGGACGTCCTGCGAGCCGGCCGGCGACGGCGACACGACACTCCGCTGGCTTATCCCTCCATAAACGCACGCGCGTCTGCTAAGCATTTCCTTGCCTATACAAAGTACTTTAAATAATTGTACATATTTTCTTGCGAACAGTAAATCATCTTATGCAATTTCCAATAACATTCTTCATTCTCTGTCTCACTCAACCTATCGCTTTGTTACGGTTCATTTCTACTTCCTATTCGGGATTCGATTCCCGAACGTCGGAAGTGGGGTATCACTACCGCATTTCTATGACCACTTAATCATCATGAAAGCAAATAAAAAAATTACCTTTTTGAAACACAACTTTACGTCCTTTGTTCTGGTAATGTCGTATGCAGTAACAGTAACAAACTTATGCTAATCTTTATTGTTGGTCGGCTTTAGGTACTCGGGAAAGTTCGTTATTAAAATTAAAACATTAAGCTGCAATCTGCAGCTTCCTTGTTGTAAGCTGAACACAGCTTGGTACTCAATTTTTATGCCTCAACTAAAACTTGGCTAAAGTTGTTTGTATGTCGCCACTGCTGGGGCGCGGGTCTCTTCCTGCATCGCAGAAAGGTTAGGACGACCTCTATGGCGTAGCGGTAGCGCGTCTGCTTACCATGCAAGAGGTTCCGGGTTCAGATCCCGGCTGGGGACAAAAAAAGCCCAGGTCTTGGATGTTTACATGTTTGTGATGTCGTTGTTTCTGGTTCCCACGACACAGGGTATCCTAGTGTGCGGCCAGAAGCGATGTATGTGCTTGTATGTAAATGTTATGTTAATGTTATGTTATACTCCACCACGGGGCCAAGTCCGGGTTGGTGAAGGATTGTAAAACAGTGGCGAGCCTTACTGTCAGAGGTTATCAAGCTGCCCATAAGGCCTCTGAAATGGTTTAACGGCTGTCATTACATGACAACTTGTAAGGCACGGAAGCGCTTGGAGAAAATGCCACTAGCGGTAGTGACAGGATGGTCAGCCATCCAGCACCTGATCGCGCCTGTTGTTGCTTTACCCAAGTGATTGATTCGAATCGTTCGGTACCACTTCGCTACGAGCGCTTCGCTTATCAATGTTCCTATAATTATAAATTACATTCTGTAATTTATTTTCCAACCGTACCTAATTTGTGCTATCTCCGAAGTCGTACCCATTTGAAATTATAAAACAAATGAAATACGACCCGTGGTCCTTGTATAAAATATATCACACAGAAAATTGGAACACAGAAGCCGCAGGTCAAAAAATCCCGAGTTTCAATACTATCCAACAGGAATAAAATTGTCAAAAAACTCGTTCCAGTCGTTGCACTTAAATGGTTGCTTACTTTTAATTTAATAATTATGTTTATTCTGTAAATCTGTGGGTGGATATTGTGTAATGGGCTGGGAAGTGGGAGACCCAGGTTCGATTCCCAGTGAAGGCATGTACCAATTTACATAACTTCGAAAACAATTACTTTGTTATCTAAGTTATGTATATTTCTGAAGTTATAGTAGCAATGCCATTCGCTTACCGTGAAGAAACCGTGTGTTCAAATACACCAGCGCTTGAAATTGCCAATCCGTGGTGGGCACGCATGACGATTAAGGAGAGAGTATGTCTCTCTCTCCTTCTAATTCCCTCTCTTTATAACTCTCTGTCTTTCTCCCTCTCTCTCTGAGAAGAATTTGCATTACATTTGGGAATATGTAGCTAGTAGTTGTACCGGTCTATTGTTGTATATACATACTTTTATTATAGTTTTTCTGTATGGCTTTTTGTGGTCTGAATAAAATTAATGAAAGTTGTCCCTGGGAACCGCACACCCCAGAGTTGTCTAATGCGAGAAATCCCTTCACTAGATGGCGCTATTTTCATTTTGCTTAATTTTAATCTCGCTACTGATCACAAGATGGCGCTGTTTAGCTAAAATAAACCAGTAAGTAACTTTCGACGAACGTTGGCTGGTGAGTAAAGCTTCTGTTTTTCGCAGCCTGCGACGTGATACTGAAATACCTCCCGTTCATTAACAATGCAAGGCACAGATACGACGGCTATTCCTAAGGCTCTCAATGAAGAATAATTGCCGTGATCGCTACTGCGACCCACTTATATTTCCGCCAGAGAGACTACAGCTCGCTTGCTCATTGCCCGGCAAAAACCATCTCTCGGACAAGAATGATAAATAAACGGCTGGTACTTATGTATGCGGAATAGAAAAAATAAACAAATGTAAAGTAACTGCAAAGTAGGTAGTCGGGGCTGTAAGTGATGCAATTTGCTTAAGCCAGATGTCGCTGCCTGTACGTAATACAGAGAATAGTGTAAAGAGGTTCGAAATTTCACTGATGCCGGTGAGTCGCCCATTGGCTCAATTGGTAGAGCGCTGGCACGGACAGCCAGAGGTTGCGGGTTCGAATCCCGGCATGAGTGAAATTTTTAGCCTCTAAATAGGTTTTTATATAAACAAATGTATATGGCTAAATATGCTTTTAATGTTTTTCAAAGTATTCTCAACTATGATCAATGCACTTTTGCATTCGATGAAACCAATTTGTAAAACACTTTTTCCACTCTGATTGAGGTATCTCCAAAACGTGTTGTTTGGACGCATTACGGCATCTTCACGGGTCGAAAATCGTTGACCACGTAATTTATTCTTTACAAATGTAAATGTAATGTCCCAAATGGTAATAATTAGAAATCATTGGAAGCCAAATCAGGGCTGTACGGTGGATGACCCATCAATTCTATTTTTTGACCATCCAAAAATGTATTTGTTTCCTGAGATGTATGACAGCTGGCATTGTCATGGTGAAGTATGATTCTGCGTCGCTGGATGTTTTGGCGTATTTTTTCAAATACATCCGGCAAAAAAATGGTCGCTTACCACCCCGAATTAACCGATCTGCGATTCTCCAGTGGTATTGTAGCCACACGGCAATTAATACCAAAAAAGCAGGCCACCATTTGCTTTACAGTGCTTTTTGCACGAGCCACTTTCATAGGGTTCGGCTCATTTTGAACTACTCAAACTGTTGATTGTTGTTTAGTTTCAGGATCGTACGCGTAGATACAGGATTCGTCACCTGTGTAGATATTATAAACAGATTTTGAGTCGCCTCCGTTGAATTTTTTTAAGGTTTGTTTGCACCATTCGACGCGAGCATCTTTTTGATCCTGAGTTAAGTTGTGCGGGAGCTAACGCGAACAAATTATTTTTACAAACAAATGTTCATCTAATATCCTATAAATGCTCGTCATACATATGCCCAGAATAGCCTCTATCTCGCGATACGTAACATGGCGGTCTTGCATTATTAGTTTTCGCACAGCTTCAATATTTTGTGGCACAACCACCGATTTCGGGCGACCTTCTTTAACTTCGTCCGTGAGCTTACTGCGCCCGCGATTAAAGTCACTAAACCAGTGATACACAGTCGTTTTTGATGGAGCTTCACCACCAAAAGTCGAAGTTAATTGATCTACGCACTGTTGTCGCGTTAAGCCACGTCGAAAATCGTAATAAATGGGTGGCATCTCAGTGTTCTGGTGTGCAGACGTGTATCTTGTTGCGGCGTTTTAAATAAATTTGATTTATTAAGTTGAGATCTGCCATGTGTGAGCATTTTGGAGAAACATCGGCCCCTCTCGTTTCTTCCAAGGGGAGACACCATATACACCGGCGGCCATATTGTTTGGTGTCGGATCTTTCACTCGCCGAGTCGATTGGGTGAGATAGCCATAGTTGTATTGCCTGAAGGACTAGGGATCCAAGATGCGGTGAGAGATTCGAACCGGCAGCGTGTAGTGTAAAGTAAAGTTGGAGCGTACACGGTTACGCCAAGCGGATAAGACTTCGGGCTACAAAATTCTGAGTAAGGTGCGGCGTGCGGCGGACTGACTTAACCGACCGGCTTGAAGGACCAACCAGATTGTTTCTGATTGCGCCGCTCACTCCGCCACAATACGTGAAACTGCAGCGTGTGTGTGAGTGCTACGAGCGAGAGCTACAAGCGACGACGGCTACGCGGCTACTACTACGTTTTATAGCTACGCATACGTGGACGGCTACTCCTGTTTGAACGGACTTACGTAGTTTCCAGCGATACCCTTTAACCTCGAGCGCATCCCGCCGAAAGTAAATATGCCGGTGCCGTCCGGTTCTCAACTGCCGGCGTCTTCTTCTGTACCAAATTTGACGCTAGATGGAGAACTACCTGCGGAGGACCTTAATGTCACTACTCGATACAAGCGACCCCGGCTTTTTGACGACAACGGTAGGGAGTCATCCGACCCTCTTCATACCCTGGGGCTGGAATTGCACTTGCTGCGGGAGGAGATGCAGGACATGCGAAGAAATATTCAAGAGTGCCGGCAGGAGGTGCGAGATTTCCGGAATGGCCTAGGGGCTTGAGAAGAAGGTCGCGGATGCCATAGTATCAGCAGAAACGAAGGTCTTGGAGGATGCGATCAACAATCTCCAAATGGAGCTGCATGATCGCGACCAGGACATGCTAGCCAACGACGTGCAGATCACCAACATCCTGGAGAAGCGTGGAGAAAGTCCTAATCACTTGGTGACGCTGATCGCAACCAAACTTTGTGTGGCTCTAGATGAACGCAATATAGTGAGTGCGGAGCGGGTTGGCCCGCGTGGCGAGATCTCTGAGGAGCGTCGGCCGCGGACGCTGGTCGTGCGGCTGGCGCGACGGGCAACGCGGGAGGCGATGCTGCGCGGGGCGCGCGTTCGACGCACCGCTACTATGGCGGACCTGGGTCTGAGTGGAGAGGCGCGGCGTTTTTATGTAAATGAGCGGCTCACTAAATTAAACCGACATCTGTTCGGTAGGGCTTGCGAGCAGGCTCGAGTCCATGGCTGGCGTTGGGTGTGGACGAGAGATGGTCGGGTCTACGTGCGTCGCTCCAAAGGGCAGCCGGCTCACCGCATACGCAAAGAGAACGACATTTCAGATATTTTTAAAATTGCTGAAGTTCGGTCCAGCCAATCAGCGTAATTTCATAAATGTATTTTGGAGTAGCCTTTTAGTTCTGTATTTAATGATTGTTGTATTTGTTGTATGTGCAAAATTTTTGTCGCGGTGTGTTGCTGTTTCAGTTGCCGAAAAATTTCTGCCTAAAACAAAGTGGTGGCCTTGTCTGCAAATATGTATATATTATAACCAAATTTGTGTATCAAAATTTGCATTACTTTGTATATGTACGATGTAGTAATATATTATATGTAATATTTATTAATAACACCTACAGTTTATTTAGTCCCTTCTATGTGTGTATTTATCATGTATAAATCTAAATCATTTAGAGTTTGTCTGTTCAACGCTGGTTCGCTGGGAACGGAGCACGACGAGTTTATCGTGACCATGGGTAATCTTTCAGCTGACATAGTGGCAATAAATGAAACGTGGCTTCGTGAGGGGCAGGATGGTCGCGCGCCCTCGGTGCCTGGCTACAACCTGCGCCATATCCCGCGCCCGCGCGAGCTACGAGCGCGTGGCGACGGCGTCGGCTTCTTCGTAAAGCACGGCGTCGTCGCCGCCCGCCTTTGTCCGCACCCCCCCGCGCCGACCGTGGAACAGATGTAGATGCGTGTAAATGTTGGTGGGAAAAAACTTCTGGTCGGAACGGCCTATCGCCTCCCCATGGCTACACGCTGACACCTTCTTTGATGCGATCACAGACTCCGTGACTTCCATGGCTGGCTACGACCGTGTTTTGTTAGTAGGGGACTTTGACATTAACTATAACGACTTCTGTGATAGGAACCATTCATGTTTAATGGAATTCTTAGCCTCTCTTAGTATGATTCAACACGTTGACCAACCAACCCACTTTACCGATCACAACTAGACGACTATTGACCTTGTTTGTACTGACACCCGAGTACTTAGGACCGATGTGCATCATATACTGGATCTCGGTAGACATGCTTTTATAACTGTCGACCTGGACGTAAAGAAACAAAAGCTACCATCAAGAATTGTGACATACCGACCTATTAAGGACATAAACCGCGACTTTTTTGACCGAGATTTGGAACTTATTGACTGGGACAGTATTCTATTACTTAACGATGTTAATAACATGGTAAGACTATTTAACAAACTCATTACTGAACTATTTGATAGACATGCACCAGTCAAAACTGTAGTTGTGAGGGAGTCTCCCAAATCGTGGCTTACGAACAATGTGCGTTTGATGATGCGTCTTCGAGATGAAGCTCATAAACAGTACAAAGTTACTAAATCTGATGCACACAGAAAATATTATCTAGAGCTTAAATATCTTGTTGTATCTGCCTTATTTAATGAGAAACGTGCCTACTTCTCAAAATCTCAAACGCACAGTTCTGCCGGACAAGCGGAATCAGGAACTTCCCTCACACTGTAACGACGCTGATTTGATTAACGACCACTTTTTGAATGTACCTGGAAAAACTAACGTGACTATATCTGATTTGACTTACTACGAATTCCACCGACACAAAAAAGCTACTATTTTTTCACTGGCCACCATGACATAACAAAAATGCTTACTTCAATCAAGACGAATGCTACTGGACTTGACTTAATTGGAATTGACATGATCTTACTGCCACTACCTAGGACTCTACCAATCCTGACTGCGATTGTTAATCGCAGAATATTGACAAATACTTTCCCGACTGACTGGAAGACTGCTAAAGTTACGCCGCTACCCAAAAAACCTAACCCTGTCCACATAACCGATCTCCGTCCTATCAGCATCCTTCCCTGCATGTCCAAGATAATCGAGAGGGCAGTGTATAATCAGCTATCGAAGTACCTGGAGGAAAATGACATACTACCGGATATGCAATCGGGGTTTCGGAGTGGTCGAAGAACGGCTACTGCGCTACTGGACGTTATGGACAACGTATTGTTGGAGCTCGACAGAGGGAAAAGCACTATACTGGTTCTGCTAGATTTCTCCAGGGCCTTCGACTGCTTAAATACCTCCGTCTTGTTATCAAAGATGTCGTATTATGGATTTGATAATGCTACGGTTCGGTGGTTCGACAAAAAGCTGTCGGACCGGACGCAAAGAGTTACATTGCAAAAAAGCAATGGCACGATGCAGCTTTCTGCAACAAAATGGCTGACTAGAGGAGTTCCGCAGCGATCTATACTGGGACCTCTGCTGTTTATTTTGTATAGTATTTCTGATATCATTTCTTAAATCAAGAGCAGCAAGTGCCATCTGTATGCTGACGATACACAGTTATACCTGTCTACTGTACCGTCAGATGCAGCTGTAGCGGTGACCTTGGTCAACCGGGATCGCATTGCGTCTTGGTCTGATAGGAGCTGTTTGGTGCTGAACCCTAGCAAGTCCAAGTAAATGGTGCTTGGTACTAAAAATTAAATCCATAATACGGTGCAAGCTTTCAGCGGCCATGATATAGCTTTCATGAGTGAACTAGTAGAAAAGGTGGTTGAAGCCAAAAACCTCGGTGTGCTGATTGACGAGGAGCTACGTTTTGAAAACCATATTAGAAACGTGGTCAGCAACTGCTTCTACCGCCTGAAAATCCTATATAATATACGCGATTACCTTAGTACTGATTTGCGTGCTAGGCTAAGTGAATCGTTGATATTATCTAGATTAAACTACTGCGATGTTGTCTATGGTGGTTGTATACTTGGTCGGACGAGGACAGCGAGTGCAAATCGCACGTGCCCGGTTTTGTTTTGAAATCCCACCTAGATCCCATGTCACTCCGTATTTGAACGCCGCAAAGCTCCTGAACATGGAATCTCGATGACCGCGACCCCTGCATCTAGCAACCATGGTGTTTGGTGTTATTCGCAATAAAACTCCTAAATACCTATTTTATAAATTAAAATGGTCATCTTGGGAGCGACAGGTGCACAAGGAGAGAATTCGTATTCCTGCGCATCGCTCGAAGAAATTTCGGGGCAGCTTTAATTATGCGGCGTCCAAGTGCTGGAATGAAATTCCTCCCCCAGTCCGCGAGGCGTCCTGTAGATTTGCTTTTGGGCGCAAGCTCAGGGCATTTCTGCTTGATCAGCAGAGACTTCCATATCCCGATCAAACTTCGCCCCGCAGATCTAACACTACGACAAGTTGACGTAACTACGAGTATGTGATCGCATCGAGGATACGTATTTATTGCGTATTATACGTTCCCCAGTTCTATATATATATGTATATATAATTAATATTTCATGTTTAAACACAAGTACATTATAATATCCACGTTTATTTGTTTTTATATGAAGATAAGATAAACCAATTGAGCCCCTTGGCTCAATTGGTTGAGCGCTGGCACGGATAGCCAGAGGTTGCGGGTTCGAATCCCGGCATGGGTGAAATTTTTAGCCTCTAAATAGGTTTTCATTAGTATATGTTAGCTAGTGCGTGAGTTTAGGAGTTCAGTATCGTTGTAGTTCGTAGGTAGTAGCCACTTAAATAGCGTATTTTTACAGTTGTTTTTTGATAAGTTTAGGATGTTGATTTTTTTGTTAATCTTCATGTATGTAGAGGATCCCTTGAAAAAATTGAAGCGAGTTGCAAATTTAGTTTTTACTTTTGGTATTTCCCATATCTGTTCGACTTGGTTGAGGAAAGACGAGTATTTAAGGAATTTTTGTGAAAGCGCAAGATTGTTTTTTGCGCAAGGTATGTTTGTCTTACGGTGAGAATTTTGGTTTTTTGGTGTAGATCATTAGTCGGAAAACGATATGGTTTAGAAATTGTGACCTTTAGTGCTGCACGCTGTGACCTTTCTAGTTGTATTAAGTGTGATTTTGATACTCCTCCCCAAGCTACAATGCCATAGCTTATTATGGATTGGCACAGGGTAAGGTACACAGTCTTCAGTAAGGTGAGTGGTGCTATAGCTCGGAGTCGTTTGAAAATGAAAAGCAGTTTTCTGACTCGGGGGACGAGGTTGTTTATGTGGTTAGTCCAGGATAGCGTATCATCTATGTCGATCCCTAAGTACCGAATAGTCTGAGATTGTGTGATAACTTCACAGGTACAAGATGAGAAGCCGGGTTGATAATTACTCGTACATGTATTTATTTTGATTGAAAAGTCTTTCGGTTTAGTTTTGCTTGTAATGTGGAGGCAAAATGAATTTTGTTTTGGATACATTTAGTGTTAATAGATTAGACTGTAGCCATTGAGCTATAAGTGCTAGTCCCTCTTCTGCTCTGGATTTTACCTCTCCCCAGTTCTTTCCATGAAAAATCAAAGCCGTGTCGTCTGCAAATGCAAGTATTTTGGCCGACGCTGCATCAAACTTACATAGATCATTTATACATGCTAGGAACAGCGTCGACCCTAATACACTTCCTTGTGGAATTCTAAAGGTAATTGCTTCGGTACTACTCTGCTCTTTATTTAGTTTTACGCACTGTTTTCTATTTGTTAGGTAGCTAACAAACCATTGTAAAGGCAGCCCCGTAATTCCAAGCAATTCTAGTTTTCTTAGTAGTATAGGTATTGAGACCGTGTCGAAGGCTTTTTTGAGGTCCAAAAAGACCCCAACACATTTCTCTCCCCTGTCAAGAACTTGGGCTACAGTGTCTGTAAGCATAGTCACAGCGTCTTCGGTAGACCTGTTGGCTCTAAACCCATATTGATTATCTGCTAGAAGTTTATTGGCTTCTAAATATTTTGTTAGCCTACATTTTTGATGTTATGGTTAAGAGTGATATTGGCCTGTAATTGTTTGGATCAGATGTGCTATCATTTTATGTATAGGACACACTTGTGACAGTTTGAGGGATTCTGGCAATGCGTAGGTTAATGACATAAGCGAGAGGTTCAGATAGGGTGTGTTTGAATTCCTTAAATATTCTTGGGGGAAGTTCGTCCCATCCTGATGAACCATTTGATTTTAAGCTCATAATAATTTCAGAAACTTCGAAGCTGTCTGTAGGTGTCATGTAGGTACATAGTAAAGGGGCTTCTGATGTGATTAAAATTTTCAGACCGTGCTAATGTGCTAAATGTATGTATGTATGTATGTATGTATGTATGTATGTATGTATGTATGTATGTATGTATGTATGTATGTATGTATGTATGTATGTATGTATGTATGTATGTATGTATGTATGTATGTATGTATGTATGTATGTATGTATGTATGTATGTATGTATGTATGTATGTATGTATGTATGTATGTATGTATGTATGTATGTATGTATGTATGTATGTATGTATGCATGCATGGTACATTTAGCAATGTAGTGGCAACACTTTGTAAATACCTCATTCTTTTTTTGTATTGTAACACTAGCCTCTTGAGGTGCTCTGCCTGAGGGGCTAGGTTTACGCGCGACCCGGTGAAATACTACCGAGGTTGGCGCTTTAAGGGATGCCTATGGGGACTACTCACAAATGACTACGCATGGATCCCAAAAACCGACATCATTTAATGTACAATGTACAGACCTAATATTTACATAATTAACCCTACACACTCAAATTGTCTCTCACTTAACCTACCACTGGTTTTAACCATTGTCCCTGTATTATGACTGTCTTTGTTACACCACCGACACTCACACGACTTTACTACTGATGGACACTAGGGGCGACTTGTTCACTATTACTAACTGCTGTACTTATTCCTGGTGAGAGGTACCTACGACTCTCAATGATCCTGGAGCGGCCGATATCGGGATCCCCAACATACCGCTCTCAGGATTCCGTATTATCTGGGTGTGGCCGCCATCGGGAACCCCAACGTGCCTGCACCTAGAGTCTAAGGCGGGCACACGAGATATCCTAGGCCGGCTACTATCGGAAAACCAACATGCCATGCCCTAGTACATTTCGTGAGCGGCATCGGCTAACCTCGGATGGGCCCACAGAGGCGGACCCCTGTACCACTACCGGCGATCAGCCGATGTGCCCTCGCCTGTTCCTCAACCGTCTACAGATCGGGATCCCCTCCGACTGTCCTGAAGCCCTACCGGGACTCCCACAGCGAACCAGAAACCCCTTAAATTGACACCGGGACCGGACCTACGGTGAACGTCTTTACTGGTAGTTGGAGCCGCTCAACTGAGCTAGCGCTGCGCCTTTTATATTCGCGTAGTCGCCGTGCCGCGCCTCCCGCCAGTCCTTGCTGGCGTCACTGCGTGCGGCGCCCCGCGCCGCGGGCCGCGCTCCGCTGGCGTCTTGTCACGCCGTGCCTGCGTGGTGCTCGTGGTGTGGCTGGTGACGTGGTTAGCTATGTCACATTCCCCCCCTTCGTGTGAGGATTTTTTCCTGTGGGGAAAAAATCAGCATTACAGAAACGCCGGGAAGGGTTGCCCTAACACTTTACTCCTTTACGCGTTTTTCCCGACTGTCTAATAACACGAACTTGCCTTATAATCCTTTTTTATAGAACATTTTAGTTCATTACTTTGCTAGTAACTTGTTTTGTAGCTCTTTAGCAGTTTTATATACACGATTGTAACCTGATAACCTCCCGACAATACAATTTACAGTGCGTTCACATTAACTTGACGCGTGAGAGAATTGGTAACAAGGACATAACATGTGAATTAGCTTTTGGACCCAATCGGAAGATGATAAAACGAGCCCTCAATCATTTTATTTTCCCCAAGTAATGGGAATGATTTCTTATTTAACATGGTAAAACTAAACATATCAGTGCTACCAATTCTCTCACGCGTCAAGTTAATGTGAACGCACTGTACCGATAAATAAGCTGTCATCGACTTTTTTTTTTTGTTCCGTTCTACGGCTACTTGTCGCCCCTAGTATTGATTACTAATTTAGTAACTAAAATAAAATCGTTCGTAAAAAAAATAAAGTTGTACCGAGAATTTATTTGTTCCGTTTTCTGTAAATAGCATCTTTTATTTTTCTGTGTGGTATTCCTTTAAATCCTTTACGTGGCTTGTTATCAATCGCCTTCTTCGTGCCTGGTCACTTAACTTAAACATTACGGGTAACATTATCTCAACTATTCTATAGGTTCCTGAAAACTTTGGTGCTAGTTTCGCACAGAAGTCTCGACCCGCGTTTGAGAGTGGGAATTCTCTTTTCAGTACTAAATCCCCTAGGCGTGGTTCCCACTGTCTCCGGTGCTTGTCGTAATGTATTTTTTGCCTGTTCGATGCCGTGTTCTGATGTATTCGTGCTAGTTCATATACCTCCTCGATTCTTTGTCTTTCTTTTAGGGCTGGTGTAGGGAAATCGTTCCTATCTCCTGGCATTTTAAGTTCTCTTCCGAACAGCATGAAGGCCGGCGTATATTTCGTTGATTCTTGTCATGATTGTGTTAAGTGCGAAGTTAAACTCTGGCAAGAACTCGTCCCATTTTTGTGGTTTTCTGATATGTAAGCTGTTATCATTGATTCTAACGTCTTGTTAACTCTCTCTGTGGGGTTGCATTGTGCCGAATAGGGAGGTGTTAGTCTTTGTTCGATGCCGTATTTCTTGAGTTCGTCCTGAAACTGTTTATTGACGAATTGCCGGCCATTATCGGACTTAATTGTTCTAGGACATCCGTAGCGCATAAGAATGCATTCTTTCAGGGCTCTTATTATGGTAGTAGGTTGCTGTTCTCAGTGCTCTTTCTTCTGTCCACTTTGTAAACTTGTCGTGGAATACTATTATATAGTTGTAACCTTTCGATGACCTTGGAAGTGGTCCTATTAGATCCGTTGTTATTGTTTGCCATGGTTCTGTATCATTGTTTACATGCATTAAGCCTGCTGTTTTTATTTGCTGTGGTTTGTTTCGTTGACAAGTTTCTCATGTATTTTGCAACATCTCGGTACATTCCTGGCCAGTAGTACCGTTGAGCTATCTTATTTAAAGTTTTGGCCGTTCCCAGATGGCCCGCGTTAGGTGAATCGTGGTTCTCATGGAGTATCTCTGTCTTTGAACTTTTCGGTATGCAAAGTTTCCATTCTGATTGCGGTTGTATCTTTACCCCGACACTCACATGACTTAACTACTGATGGACACTAGGGGCGACTTGTTCACTATTACTAACTGCTGTACTTATTCCTGGTGAGAGGTACCTACGACTCTCAATGATCCTGGAGCGGCCGATATCGGGATCCCCAACATACCGCTCTCAGGATTCCCTATTATCTGGGTGTGGCCACCATCGGGAACCCCACAGAGGCTAAGGCGGGCACACGAGATGTCCTAGGCCGGCTACTATCGGAAAACCAACATGCCATGCCCAAGTACATTTCGTGAGCGGCATCGGCTAACCTCGGATGGGCCCACAGAGGCGGACCCCTGTACCACTTCCGGCGATCAGCCGGGATCCCCTCCGACTGTCCTGAAGCCCTACCGGGACTCCCACAGCGAACCAGAAACCCCTTAAATTGACACCGGGACCGGACCTACGGTGAACGTCTTTACTGGTAGTTGGAGCCGCTCAACTGAGCTAGCGCTGCGCCTTTTATATTCGCGTAGTCGCCGTGCCGCGCCTCCCGCCAGTCCTTGCTGGCGTCACTGCGTGCGGCGCCCCGCGCCGCGGGCCGCGCTACGCTGGCGTCTTGTCACGCCGTGCCTGCGTGGTGCTCGTGGTGTGGCTGGTGACGTGGTTAGCTACGTCACAGTATTCATTCGTTTTTTTTGTCAATCAATCACTTTTCTTCCTGCGTTATTGTCGTACGGACATCAAAAACCAATTTATTCAAGAAATCGAGTATTTGTTACTGGAAGACTCAAAACATTGTTCGATTCGAATCCATAACGCGACTTACCTCAACGAACCAGCTGCAACGCTGTTCTCGCTGCAGCAACGAAAAAGACTCCGAGAGCTGGCCGGCCGGTGAAAAAGGTACCAACTAGCTACGAGGATAACAGCAGATCAACGTATCAACGGTTTAAACAGTATGTATGTCCGATTCTATGTTCATAACTCCTTAACCAACGGTCAGATTTTGTCAAATAAGTCATTCGATTCATCATCCTTGCGCGATTGTCATAGGCTATATCAAATCGCCATTATGAGATAAGAAACCTCGATTCCTCGATTCGTTAATAAACCTCGTTAAAATACAACTTAGACTCACCAGATGGCGCTGGTATATTTAGTTTATGGAATTCGAATCCTAATTTTGTTGAACTACGCCTAACACGTATGAAGTATGTAAAACAGAAATTTGCGGATGTTGTAGGTTACATAAAATCAGCATTAATAGAAAACAAACGAAACTAAAAATTACATTCACTTTGAAGCAATTAAAGTAGAAATAATGCATAAATAAAGTGGTTTGTTCTCTCTAGGCCATTCATTTATCTCATTAATTTAGGAAATGTAGATGCAGAAAATCTTTATTTCGTATAACAAATATTGAATAAACTACGATTAGCTTAATATAAAACTAAAGTTTATAAAGTACCAAACAGTTTCCGCTCAGCTCAGCCCTATGGCGCTAACTTTTAACGGTTACCTGAGACCTTATTGCTAAAACTTAAATTACTATTTGGATAAACAAAGACAAAATTACCTCAATTGGGCTTTTTTATGACGATATATATTCTAAGCACTGTATTTATAAAAAAAATATAAATCGGTTTTTAAAAATATAAACAGCAAAATTTTGATCCAAATTCTGACAGTTAATAGTTTGCATTTAGCGAGGCTGAGGGAGCGAGGAAACTTGCCACGACGAGATTAAAGGCCGAGCTCAATAAAAGCTTACTGCTAGTAAATAATCCTCTTAAACCGTGAGGAGGCGCGCCTATTTTTATAACACGGAAAGGCGCGCGGGAGCAATTTGCTCACACAACTTTAAACGCTCATATATCTGCCGTTGTATTACTAATTGGCTTATAATTGATTTATATCAATAAAACCAGGTTTAATAGTTAAGAAAATACGTATTTTAATTAAAACTATGAAACATAAACTCAACTTCTAGACCAAATAACAAAACAACTTAATTAAATTCTAAATTTTTTAGCAGTCTTCATAAAAGTCTCATTAAAAATGTTCTATAATAAAAAAATAAAAAAAATACTATTCTATAAAATTTTGAGAAATGTGCCTTTCGAGACATACTGAACACAAATATGTGGTATGTTCGGTGCAGAGTAATTACTTGCACGAAATGCACGCTTTTTTTGAGCGTCTATTCTTACGTCTTGGATATAATATATTGTTCGGTATTTGTTGCATGAAGACTGTGAATGACGGAACTGTCGCTTTCTAAGTCGTCAATACGATTCTGTTCTCCTTTCTCAGGACCTGCATCCAACTCTTCACAAGAATCCTCTTCCAACCACGCACAAATTTGAGCTTGCTGTCGATCGTCCATTTTTGATGTTTAATACTACTAAAACAACAAATATATATTATTAAAATATAACAACGGAGTGTCTACATAATAATTAAACAATATAATACAAAAATAACGAAACAATACTTAGTAAAATACAATAATACTTTTTTTATTGGAAAAATAAATACTTACACGGCTGGGCGCGTGATGAGCAAATTGCCGCAGAATGGTACACGGCTGCTAAAAGAGCTTCGTTGCGCGGTTCCAACGGAACTAACGAACAGGAGAGTTGCATCAGGGGGGAGGGGAAGAATAGTTAGGAAGGTATCTAAGCGCTTGACAGAATATCGATAAAATCACTGAATAAAGTATCTTTTATATTTCCAACTATAACTATATTTTATAAAACCGTGTTAATATTATTTAAGATTGAGAACCGACCATTTAGTTTGTGTTTGAAGTTCAATTAGTTATTCAATACCAACTGATGGCAATACCTATATCCTTTCGCTATTAACAAAAAGTTATTCTTTGTGATGTTTAGAATTATTCACCAATTTATTTATTCAATCATATCTTTATCGGTTACGATAAATAATAAAATGAAATGTGCATTACATAGCAAAGATAAATAATATGATTACTTGATAATATTTTTAGAAATACTTCTGTTTGACAGGATATATTTGTGATTGGCCAAGATGCCATATTGTTTTTAACTAGGAGGGGTCTCAGCCAGGGTATAAAAGCAGATAACATTTAGTAGCCTGGATTATTATTTTTGGTTGTATTCTCCCTGGGAGCCTGATCCTGAGCCATGTAAGTTATGTACTTCGTTCCAAAATTGTTTACTTATTGTGTTTGAACTAACGTGTTTCTCCTCTAAATGTGTTTTAATATATTGTTTTATGTGTGATTGTGCTCTTTGAAAGCATTATACCGTTGCAGTTGATTTATTTGCTGTTTCCTCATAATAGTTAACAAATTTACAGATCACAATATAATGAAGGTAGGCTAATAGAAATACATAATAGAATTTCAATTGTATTTACTTCTAGATATTTGTCTATACAACATTTAGTGCAAATACTTAGCTATCGACATTCATTGTCAGTATCTATTTGCTCTTTCATAAGATTATCATATTAAATTACTAAAGTCAGCTTTCTAATTAACATGCTCTTGTAAAAAAGTAAGGTTAGCTTTCATAATGCTCCCTAGTATTTCTTCCAATCTCACACGCTCGAGACGCTATGACGTCGGTATCACTAAAAAAATCAATTTTATTTTTGTGTGAGCAAAATGCTCATAGAGCGCCTCCTCACGGGTTAAGGGTCCCAACTGCAATATCTTCTATAGTATAATAATGAAACGCTGAATGTGTATGTAAGCGCAAGTCTCGAGAGCAGCTGAAACGATTCTTTTTGCTAATTCTATTTTAGAATATTCTTTGAAGTATGAGGATGTTTTTTTTTTACGTAGCCTCTATGTTTGTGTCCCACTGCTGGGCAAAGGACCCCAATTCAGTCCAGAGTTTCCTGTCCTGGGCCACCTCAGGCCACTCCGGCAGATGGTTGTCGAGATCATCTCTTCACCGTCTTCTAGGCCGGCCTCGATTAGGATGTCCATCGTGTGGCACCCACTCGGTGGCGAGTTTCGACCACCTGTCCGGGTTCATTCGACTGACATGACCAGCCCAGCTCCACTTCAGTTTCGCCGTCTGGACACCCACATCGATTATTCGGGTCCTTGCGCGTAGTGTGGTATTTCGGACGCGGTCTACCCTCCTCAGGCCCAAAATACTACGCTCCATCGCTCTCTGACAAACCTTAAGTTTGGACTTTTGTAGTTTGGTCAGCGACCAAGTCTGGGAGCCATAGGTGAGAACGGGCAGGACACACACATCGACGAGCTTCCGCTTTAAGGAAAGTGGAAGGTTGCCCTTCATCAGATCTTTCATGGACCAGTAGCACTTCCAGGCGTTATCGATACGGCGATCGATTTCTTTGCCTTGCCTGTTTTCGAAGCTTACTAACTGGCCCAAGTAAATGTACTCGTCGACATAATGTATCTCCCGTCCGTCCACTTCAATTTTTCGCTTGCGACTGTTGGTCATGACTTGCGTTTTGGACCTGCTCATAGATAATCCAACCTTAAGGCTTGCCGTGTTAAGTTCCTGTAGCATCTCTTCAAGCTCAGGTACTGTTGAAGCAAACAAAACAATGTCGTCAGCAAAGCGAAGATTTGTGAGCCTTCTACCACCGACTTCAATGCCTTTGTTTGTCCATGCTCCTGTAAGCGCTCTAAAGACGTTCTCCAGTGTTGACGTGAACAGTTTGGGGGACAGTGGGTCACCCTGCTTAGCACCCTTTTCAATGGTAAAAGACGGGCCATTTGAATGAAGCTTATATTGGCTGTACTAATTGTGTATATTAATTTAATTAAATCTATGTAGGTGGCGTCAATGTTTTGGCAATGCAAAGAACTGAAGATATCCCCATGTTTTAAACTATCGAAAGCTTTTGAGTAATCAACGAAAGCTATGTATAGCGGTTTATTAAACTCGTTGAACTTCTCAATAACCTGGTTCAAGGTTTGCAGATGGTCTATGGTCGAGAAACCAGGACGAAAACCAGCTTGTTCTGGAGGCTGACATGAATCTAATATCGCCGTTATACGGTTCTGAATAACTTTAATAAATACTTTATGGATATGGGAGATAAGACTGATAGGCCTATAGTTCTCGACGTTGCTTTTCTCGCTCTTTTTGTGGAGTAAAACGATATTTGCGTGATGGTTATGAATGGATGGTTATACTATTGTTATTTTGCACTAACCCGTGCTAAGGAACAAATTTAAATACCTATTTAGAGGCTAAAAATTTCACCCATGCCGGGATTCGAACCCGCAACCTCTGGCTATCTGGCACGGATAGCCAGAGGTTGCGAGTTCGAATCCCGGCATGGGTGAATTTTTTAGCCTCTAAATAGGTTTTTAAAAATGAGGATGGTTCTTACGGAGAGAAGAAATTAAAAATTATACTATTTCTATTTTTTATTTTTTAATGCACTAACCCGTGCTAAGGACAATTTTAAAAACCTATTTAGAGGCTAAAAATTCCACCCATGCCGGGATTTGAACCCGCGACCGCACGGATAGTCAGAGGTCGCGGTTTCGAATCCCGGTTTTAAGAAATTAAAAAATTAAATCGATGGTAGGCGGTACGAAGTTCGCTGGGTCAGCTAGTTTTATATAAAGTTCTAAATGCAACAGTTTGAGGAAATAATGCTTATAATATGATATTTGGTCACTCAAGTAAAGCAGGATCATCTTTTGATTCGAGGTAAGCATTTTCAAATAAAATAATCTTCTTTTTGGCTTGCAGTCGGGTTGTTTTTTTTTTAATATATTTTACTTACCTGTTTTTATGGTTACATAATTACATTGCCTGGAATCCATAGCAAAATGTACTTTTAATGATACGATTTTTTTCAAATTAAATAAATTAAAAACAGCTTAATCGTGACAGTAGTAAACAAACTCAGTGCCTATCCATTTCCTTTGGTGCCTTACACATAAAAAGATGTCTAAAATTGTTATTTTATTCGTATTGGCTCTTATAGTTCAAGCTCAGGGCTCAACTTACACGTCAAAGCTCGTTGATTTGTACTCCTGCAAGAACCCCAAGCCTCCTTACGCCAAGCACAGGGCACAGTATGAGAACTTCACCATCATCAGACGTAACAATATAAATCTACTAACCGGATCCACGACGCACATAAAGAACTGCGCTGAATGCAGGTGGTCCTTGGAAACCGTGAAACTGAATAAGGGGAAGAGACGCCGCATTTTCCGCGTGAAAGATATGGATTGTAACCACGTATTCATGAAGATGATTTTTAGTGCGACCAATATTAACATAAACCATAAATGCGAGGTGGTACCGGGCACGTACATTTACCCTGAACAGGATACGAACCAAATTGAACAGTCTTTTCGTCTACCTTTTCGTAGCGCCGGCATCTACGAATACAATTGCATGTTTAATTCTCCGAAGGAAACACACAGCTGTACGGTAGCAAAAGTTGCCGTTGAGATATCTGTGACGAGGAAGAAACCACAGTAGGTAAATATAATTTGGACAAAGTGTAAATACTATGTGACAATAAAGTAGACCAAGTTTTTGAAATAAAATTCTCGTAAGTGCTACACATTATTTGATTATGACCGGATTAGAGCGAATCCCGGGAGCCAATTCTCGCTCATGCGAATTGAAAGCGTAGACAAAAATTATTAGAAGGATTTGACATTTGTCGCATTAAAGTTACTCTCACAAAGTCGTATGCGCAAATTTCCTAATAAATCTCACTCGCTTTGAGTCATCATAATGTCATTATCATAATCATAATTGGCTGTCGCTCCGAGCCAATTCTCACTTCATTAGCAAATAAGTCGTATACGACTCTAAGGCGTATTGCTTGAATTCTACATAAAAAGTCGACCGAAAGCCAAAATCTGTATTCTGAACGCCATACAAGATTGCATACAAATGACAAAATCAATATCTAATGACTTGTCCAGTTATCTGTGAATCATACGTTCGATATATCGATTACAATCTTCAAACTGTTACAATCGATAATCGATTGTAAAAGTTTGCCAAATTTTATAACATCAAAAAATTACTATATTAATTTTTAATGCACTAACCCGTGCTAGTGACAATTCAAAAACCTATTTAGAGGCTAAAACTTCATTCCGATGTAAAAAACTAACTGCAAAGTAGGTACTCGAGGCTGCAAGTGATGCAAACTACTTCAGCCAGATGTCGCTGCCTGTACGTAATACAGAGATTATTGTAAACAGGTTCGAAATTTCACTGATGCCGGTAAGTCGCCCATTAGCTCAGTTGGAGAGAGCGCTGGCACGGATAGCCAGAGGTCGCGAGTTCGAATCCCGGCATGGGTGGAATTTTTAGCCTCTAAACAGGTTTTTAATCTACAAATTAACTTTTAAATTGATACATTTTGTAGCAAAATATTAAATGATGTATTATTTTATAAACTAAAAAAACTATTTATATATACGGTATTAAATGTTATACACACCTAGCTCTCAAAATATCCAAATGAACCTATAACGAAACGTTAACGAGCCGTTTTCAACACAAGCTCACAAAGCACGGCATAGATGGCGCTTATATGCTTGCACATACAAGAAACTAACGTCGACTGTCAATTAATGCAATCAACTTGCATTATATAACAAGACATTATGTATGACACTTCAAAGCGAGCGAAATTTATTGGAGCCGATTCTCGCTCACGCGAACTGAAAGCGTAGACGCAAAATATTCGAAAGCTTAGACGTTCGTCGTATAAAAATAAGTTCGTTCAGAATACCTTTTTTGGCTGTCACTCGACTTTATATGTAGAATTCAAGTCATACGCCTTAGAGTCGTATAAGAATTATTTGCTAATGAAGTGAGAATTGACTCTATGGTTGGCCTCCGCCGACAAAAAGCCTAGTAAGTTCTTCTTCTCCTTCAGGCTATATTATATAGTCCACTGCTGGACACAGCCCTCCCCCAATGAGCGCCATAGCGCCCTGTCTTCAGCTTGCCGCATCCAGTATCTGCCAGCAGTTTTTCGCACATCGTCATCCCACCTGGTCGGAGGGCGTCCTACACTACGTTTGCCGAGTCGCGGTCTCCACTCAAGAACACGTTTACTCCAACGGTTGTCGGTTCTTCGCGAGATAGGTCCAGCCTACTGCCACTTCAGCTTGCTGATTCTTTGAGCTATGTCGATAACTTGGTTTCTCTGTCGGATGCATTTGTTACGAATCCTATCCGTCAGAGAAACACCGAGCATAGCTCTCTAAGCTCCCTAATAAGTTAATCCAGTCAAAATCAAATAAGAGGCTAAATTACACGAGTATTGTCGTGAATTATATTCTTTTAAAAGAGTTCACTACACAGTTATATTAATACGTATTCTTCTTTCACTTTAGACTTAAACAAGGCATTATTTTAAATCAAAATCAATTTGGTTGAACCGGAAATCGAATTCGCTACTCGAGAAAAAAATACCGAAGCTTATTTATTGAAAGGCTTCATCTAAAGATTCTGTTTTGCTAAATAGTGTCAGAAATAAAAAGAAGACCATGAATTTTAGCAATTAATGCAAAATTTTGTTCCAAAAAATAAAAGCTGTCATTGCCGTCAGGACATACAACTGACATAACTTTTAAATACCTATTCCTAATGAATCATAATGAATCCTAATGAATCATAATGTTATGAAGTTACCTTTCCAGGTAACTTCATAACTCTTTATGTAACACGCTGCCAATTTTATAAACATAGTTCATGATGGTTCATGAATTTGCGAGAAATTGTCTAGTTTAGGCATCTAATCTCAATTTTAAGCTAAGAATCTTGTTTACTAAATTGGACAAGTAAGAATAAATAGACTGTATGTAAATCGGATAAGTTTATTATTTGTTATGGTTAACGGGAAAAAATAAATTTGGGTGAGTTTAATTAATATGCTACGGGTCTAAGTGTAATATATTCGTCCAGAGTGCGGAGTAGTCAAAAGTAAATTCGTCCCCGTATTTGGTAATTTTTTTCTTTTACGTAATGACCTGACCTGTACTTAATCTAGTACTAGCTGACCCAGCGAACTTCGTACCGCCTAACAGTCGATTCTTAATTTTTATCTATTTTCCCACCCGTAAGAACCCTCGTATTTCAAGGAATATCCAAAAAAAGAATTCTGGGTTCAGCTCGGTTCAGAAAATCAGTTCAGTTGCTCTCAAGATTTGCACTAACCAACACATTCAGCGATTAATTTTTATATTAAAGAAGACGTAAATATAAGGACTTACATTCTTGTAATCTTTCGCTACTTGGTATCAAGATATTTTCGATTTCATTATTTATGTACGTGCACCTACCGACTATATTCTTCATGCAATCCACTCCATCCAAAGTCGTCTGGAAGAGATTGCTCTAAGCGATAAGACCGCCATTTGTATGACATTACTTAGATTTAAGAAATAATGGTTGTTTTTTTCTGGTTGTTCGAATAAAGTGTTCTCTATCTAGCTATAAATATATTACAAAGTACTAATAATATTCAAAGTTTCATATCAATAATATTTTCCTGGCTTCGTTACAATAATTTTGTAGTTTGATCTGGAATGTGTAATAAATTTTTAATGACATTATTGCAATGTACTGAATTAAAAATAGCTTACTCCTTAAGTCAGTAAATGCAATCAGTACCTATCCACATTGCCTCGGCCACGGGACAAATATATGTTAAAATAGTTTTAATTTTGGGAATGGTAGTTATAGTAAACGTTTAAGGCACAACACTTTTGCCAAGCACAAAAAAGTATATGATTAAATTGCTGTGATCAAACGGGAGATCAAAATGTTTTTTTTTTCGAACACAATGTACTTAGGCACGTGCGCTGATTGCAAGCAGTCGATGGACGTCTTGAAACTAAACGAAGGGAAACGTCACAGCTTCAAAGTCACTTATCCATCAAAATTATTTTTGAAACGACCTTTCTACTAATGTACATACATTGTCTCTGAATAGTACCAACTGACTTGAACAGGCTGTCCGTCTACTGTTCAGGAGCGCTGGCACTTCGATCTCGATACTAACCCTTGTACGTCCCCACTACTTAACTGAAGCACGGGTCTCTACCTGCATCGCAGGAAGGTTAGGCCATACTCCACCACGGGGGCCAAGTCCGGGTTGGTGGAGGATTGTAAGACAGTGGCGGCCTTACTCTCAGAAGTCATCACGGCGCCCATAAGGCTTCTGAATTGGCTTAACGACTGCTATTACCGTTGGTGCTGGCTGTTCAATTCTACGAGTGATTCAGACGCCTTACGGCGCCTTGAAAGCTTCTCACAGTAAGGCCCGCCACCGTCTTAAAATCCTCCACCAACCCGGGCTTGGCCCCCGTGGTGGAGTATGGCCTAACTTTCCTGCAAAGCAGGAAGAGACCCATGCCCCAGCAGAGGGGACATACAAGGGTTGATATCGAACCTTATTATTACTTTTTGGAGTCATCACCAACCCATTATGTCCTCACTGCGGGGCTCGGGTGTCTTTCCTGAGGGAGGTATAGGCCGTACTCCACCACGGGGGCCAAGTCCGGATTGGTGGAGGCTTGCAAGACTAGCGGCTGGTCTTACTGTCAGAAGTTTTCAAGCCGCCCTAAGGGAAATCTGAATCGCTTGTAGCCCCGGCTTCCTGAGTGATCTTAAACGATCACGAAGGTTAAGCGAAACAGGGCGCGTTTAGTGCATAGATGTGTGACAGTCTGTGACGAACGCTAGTGGCATTTTTTCGAGCGGTTCCTTGCTTTGCAAGGTGCCGGCTGCCGTCAATAGATGGCAGTCGTTAAGCCAAATTTTTGGAGTGTTCTAGTTTATCTTCTAGTTTATTCCAGTAAAAAAGTGGCTACAAAATCAATCGTATGAACAAAACAGAAAAAAATCCAACCGAATAGCTAGCAATTACAGTACAAACCAACTCCCTCACATACACGAACACCCAACACACACAAACACTCTCTCAAACACACACACACGCTCACACACACACAAACATGCCATCTGTTTTGACATGCATTAATAATCTACTATTTCTATGTTCTTTTTAATTGCATGGTTACTTAAATTACTTTGGCAGGATAAAATTTTGGTTTCAATCGTACTTATACTTAGCGATGAGTAAACTTAATAATAAATAAAATTTAAACAATATTTGCATTTGCATTTTCATTGATTCTACTGTATTGTAGCCTCAGACCATATTATTGATGGAAGCTGATATCTATATCACAGACCCAGTCTAGCTTACATATCAGCTGTTACTTTACTTCTGAAACCTCAACTACATCACATCTCCATATTTTTTTTTAATTTAAGAAAAACAACGAAAGAGCACCGATAGGTACATTCATTGTGTTGTTTATCATTTGTAATTAGCCTTATTCATCGGGTGTGCAAACAAAGTACAATTCAAGCGTAATCCGTTTATGGGTTTACTTTGAGAGCCCGGATTCTATGTCTTATAATTCTATGGATTATCATGTAAGCCTTTGCTAGCAGCACCGAGAGGTACTTGTATTCAGCTATATAGTCTATGTAATTAGCCGAAGTTATCGTGTGATTGCAGGACAATCCAAACGGAACCATTTTATGGCTACACCTTGAGAACCCAGGCTGGAGTTATGTGCCTCACAATTCGATGGGTGTAGATATCATGTAAGCCAGTTGAGGACCCAATTTACGAGAAGTCTAAAGCGTTTGGCCACCAACACCTGAAGTACATATTGTGCTGTACAGTATATGTAATTAGCGGGATTCATCGTGTGTGCAAGCACAGTACAATTCGAGCGTAATCCAACAATGGTTTCACTTTATAAATCTATGGTGTATCACAGTTGTGGACCCAATTCACGAGAAATCTGAAACCTTTGCTAGTAGCACCGAGAGGTACTTGTATTCAGCTATATAGTCTAGGTAATTTGCCGGAGTTATCATGTGATTGCAGGATGATCCATACGCAACCATTTTATGGCTACACCTTGAGAACGCAGATTGGAGTTCTGTGACTCACAATTCTATGGGGGTAGATATCATGTAAGCCAGTTGAGGACCCAATTTACGAGAGGTCTGAAGCTTTTGCCACCAACACCGAGAAGTACATATTGTGCTGTACAGTATAATATGTAATTAGCGCGATTCATCGTGTGTGCAAGCACAGTACAATTCTACTCGTAATCCTACAATGGTTTCACTTTGAGAGCCGGGATTCTGTGTCTTATAATTCTATGATGTATCATGTGAGCCAGTTGAGGACCCAATTCAGGAGAAATCTGCAGCCTTTGCCAGAGGCACCGAGAGGGCCATGTACTGTGCTGTATAGTGTATGTAATTAGCCGGGTTCATTGTGTGTTTGCAGGACGATCCGCGCGCAATCCGTTTGTCCAGTGCGATGCTAGAGCTATGCATCACGAAACCAATATTATTTTGTTACCTCTGCCATGCCGCCACGATCGCATTTTCTAACATTTCAAATAATTCTAGTGATTTGCATTCAAATTAACTTACTTGATTTTGTGTCGGCAGAAGCCGACCTAATGATTTGATATTATATACAACTTTTCTTACGTAAGTATAGAAAGATCATAAAATTAAATGTATATTACCTTCTAGTCCTCAGTCCTGACCAAAAAAAGAACGCCATTCTTATTATGAAGGCCAAGACTGCGCTTAATGGCCGTAATTTTACCGGCGGCCGGTGACCACAGTATTAAAAGGATACAAATACTTTTTTTTTCTATGTAGCCTATTTTTATGTCCTACTTCAAGGCACAGGCTTTCTCTCAGAAAGAGAGAGTATGGGCTTAATTACGCTAGCGTTGAAGGAAAACATGAGTAGACCTGAGTGACTCAATTGTTCAACTACTCCTGCACTTCGAAATTTTTTTCAGCATCTAACGAAAATTTTTAGATTTGAGCCAGGCGTAAAGGCAGACTTTCGGTGACTTTTATCGAATCTTTCGACTTGCAATAGGCCCTCGAAGTGCTTCCAATAGATCCATTACCTAAATGGACGTCGGCATTAGAGGCCAATATCACAAGAGTGCGACACACGATAACTATCAATAACTGTCTACGTAGGCTATTTATCATCTTAATCTAAAATTCGGAGAACACTTGGCACGCCACTTGGTGATAGCTATCTTCGAGGGCGTCTTGTTTCTTAATTGATTGTGGAATTTCTGGAAGACGATATTAGTTAGTCACTTTTTACATACATATATACATAACCTCACGCCTGTATCCCAGAGAGGTAGGCAGAGACCAGGGACTGCCACTTGCCACGATCCTGACAGATCACCTTCGCTTCATCAACGTTCACAAGTCGTTGCATGCAATCTTCCCCTTTGCTAAAACATCCTACTCACCATTCACTCTTTCATTTCGATATTTCGATATCAACCCTTGTATGTCTCCACTGCTCGGGCACATGTCTCGCTACCTGCATCAAAGGAAGGTTAGGCCATACTCCACCACGGGGGCCAAGTCCGAGTTGGTGAAGGATTGTAAGACGGTGGGGGGCCTTACTGACAGAAGTTATCAAGCAGCTCATAAGAAATCTGACATGTCTTAACGACTGCCATTACATGACAGCCGGCACCAACGGCTAAGCGTGCCTTGCGAACCATGGAAGCGCTCGGAAAAATGCCACTAGCGGTAGTCACGGGACGGTCACCCATCCAGCACTTGACCACGCTTGTTTTTGCTTGCCTAAGTGAAGTGATTGATTCCAACCACTCGGTTCGACTAGGCCACGAGCGCTTCATTTCTTTCATAGTTAGTAAAAATAGTCAAGGTACATACACGTACAATTGTATGGAGTAGGCCTACTCAGCATCCTGACAGCTTAGTTGGCCAAGCTCATAGAAAAGATAGACATAGACATCATTTATTGGTAATATTCATTACAAGTCAAGACTCCGTACATAATAACAATCCAATGTAGAAATAGTAATCAAATTTACAAATTTCAAATCTTATAAACGCTAAATCTTATAAACTTCTCTGCTTAGTCACTTTTACAGACTAGGAATTCGTCATACGAATAAAAACACCGCTCGATAAGCCATTTTTTTTAGTTTTCGTTTAAACACGTACTCACTGCTTGCTCTCGTAATTTCCTCCGGAAGTTTGTTGTATACCTCCGGAGCCATAACGTGGATAGTTTTACCTTTCTTGGTCAAGTGGCGAGCGACTCCAGCAAATCTTTGCGCACCCCGCGTGTCGCGGTCCCCGCGACGCGCGTACTGCTGCAAGTGCTCGCGCGCGTACAGCGCCACCTGCAGTACCAGCAGTCCGGGCAGCGTCACAATCCGCTGCTCCACGAAGTGCGGCCGCACCGACGTGTCCTGAGATACTTGCGCTATGATGCGCACGGCTCGCTTCTGCATTCGGAACACGCGTTCCCAGTCGGCGGCGCGAGCCCATAGGTCCACGCCGTACTGCAGCAGCGAGTGTACGGTTGCGAAGTAACAAGTGCGGACAGAATCAACAGGCACTGTCGACGTGAGTCGGCGCAGTGCGAAGCATGCCCTGCCCAGACGCGCACACAAACTTTCAATGTGTATCGCCCATGTCAACGACTTATCTAGCTGGAACCCAAGAAAAGGAGCTGTATCAACCTGCCTAATTTGGACTCCTTCAACATCAATTTCTAGCAAGGGCTTGATGTGCGCTGAAAGGTCAAACTCGATAAATTGAGTCTTAGTTAGGTTGAGCATCAGCCCGTTCCAGCGAAACCATGCCCACAGGCGACTTACGACTGCGTTTAACCGCTTTTCTAATGCCACGGCGTTAGTGGCAGTCACAACGGCTGCCACATCGTCTGCGAACATGAATATTTCACCGTCAGGCACCGCGCCAGGCAGGTCGTTCAGAAGTAGCGAGAACGCTATGTTTGATAACGACGGACCTTGCGGTACGCCCATGTGCGTCATCAAGCCATCTGATCGTAGACAGCCTCCGTCGCCCAACACGAATTGAGTCCTCCCGCGCATAAACTCGGTCAATAGGTTCAAAGGAGGACCATCGATACCATAATGCCTCAATTTAGTGTGTAAAACACTATGGTCTGCGACATCGAAGGCCTTCGAAAGGTCACAGAAAAGCACGGCCACTGCCCGTCGGCAATCGCGGGCGTCCAACACACGCCGTACCACCTCTCTCGCCAACTGCGTGGTGGAGCGCCCCGCTCGGTACGCAAACTGGCGGTCGGACAGCGCTGAAGTATCGCTCAGGTACTGCGTGAGCCAAGCGCTGAGACTGTTTTCGAAAACCTTTGCGACCACGGGTATAATTGATATTGGACGATAGTTATTTAGATCCTCCTTTTTTCCTTTACCCTTGAACAAAGGGCTCACTTTCACCTGTTTGAATGCCGACGGGTAGGACCCCGCCTTCATACAATGATTGTACAGAACACTAAGAGGAGTTGCAATATTTATCGCGATCCAGTCTAGATGTTGTATAGAAATATCGTAAACATCAAGCGTCGGTTTGTTTGCTATCCTTTTCTGAATTATGTGTACAATCTCGGTTGGTGTGAAAGGTACTAATCTGAACGAAACGATGGACGGTTCGCGAGTCGTCGTAAGCATAGAGGTTACCTTATTAATGTCAGCGGTTGGAGCTCCACACAATTGAGCTGCGTTTGCAAATTGCTTGTTCATGCAATCAACTAGATCTTTTTTGGTATCGAAGCTGCTACCATCTTTTTGTTTTACAATGTGCGTGTAGTCCGAACGGTTTGTGTTTTTTCTATTTGTTTCTGAGTTAACTATGCGCCACATAGCCTTCGTGGTATTATCGCTGCTGTCTATAACGTTTTTAAAATATTTGATCCTTTGTGTAAGTAGGAGAGCGTTATATTCATGAGACAGATTGCTGAAAATTGACTGTGTCGTTTCGTCGGTACTACGAGTTTTCTGAATGTACCGATGCAAGTCAAATAATAACGATTTTATATTAAGAATCTCACTAGTCACCCATGTATTTTCTTTGTTACATACAGGTTTCTTTTTGAGTGGGAGTGGAGGTGCGGATTTCCCCTCGATGTTTTTCCCTCACAGTTAGCCGGTGGTATTGATGCTATACATTTTCAGAAACAAACGAATATAAATGTCCTGGATACTGCAGTCCTGAGTAGTGAAGTGAATGGGTGAAGGGTCACCCATCTAGTATGAGTTGAGTTGCCACTGGACGCTGTATAAATCATCTCGTTACGTAGATGTAAAGGCAAAAGTTTTGTTTACATTTGTATGTACATTCACTAGAAACTTACTACCAATACTCGTAGACAATTAAATCATTGACATTTAAGAGCCATCGTCCACGGCGACAATCGAATCGCGTTTTATTACATTTTTGAGGAGCGATGCAAACGCGCTGCAGCGTAGCTTAAGGCTGGGCGCATACTGAGACGCAGGCGACTGATGAGCCTGAGGATGCCTCGTTTTAGAGGCGAAACGCGTTGCGCATTTTTTCACACAAGTATTGGTGTCGATGTCAGTGGCGTGGTGTGTTCGTGTTCAGCTTCTGCTTGAAAAAGTGGAAGGGAGGGCGGTGCATTAAACACGTTTCCTGTGGGTGACCCACATGTGGGGCTTTTCCTAATTAAGATTTCCATTTATCTAGATAGAATTAATATTTTGGAAAAATGTATCAGATTAAATGTAACAAAACCTATAAAAATCTAAATTTATGCGAAGTATTGTAGCACGTAAGGCACAAAGCTTTGTTACATGTTTTACATTCAGTATCCGTTTTCTTCGCCTTTTTACGAGATTCTTGCACTGTGTATCCTTGTTCAGTCAATAGTTTATAGCAACCAGCACGTTTTCTATATATCGCACCCGTAGAACAAGACAGCGCTAAGTCGAAAAACTTATTTTTTCACAATTGACGAAAAACAGTTAACTTTTTTTGTATTGAAGTTATTGCCAAAGTCTTAAATGTTTCATGGAATGTATACAATGTGAATTAATATTATATTGTTTTTTCCCCTTACTAAACATCGAGCAAGAGTTAATATGCATTTTTAGATTTAACTCTCTATTTCCTAATTATCTCACGAAACAAAAACAAATTATTTTGAGATACGTCCTTTTTGTAGAATGATTATGAAATAGTGCTGTATTATTTTGCCACATATTATTTAAGTTCAGATATACAATAAGGACCTATTTGATTTCTTTTCAGGAATTTTCCTGTTGTTACTAAATTTAAAGATAAAAGTTACGAATTTCAGCATTTTTATTAAAACTTCATTGATAAAATAGCGTTTACAAAATTATTAAGGGAAGGAAACATCAAGTTTCACTATACTATATCTAGTTACTGCATAGGTACTATTGACTGTGAACAATATAATACTGTTAGGTAATAAAATTATTTTCATCTGGAAAGGAAACATCAAGTTTCACCATACGATATCTAGTTACTGCATAGGTACTATTGACTGTGAACAATGTAATACTGTTAGGTAAAAAATGCTTTACATCTGGGAAGGAAACATCAAGTTTCACCATACCATATCTAGTTACTGCATAGGTACTATTGACTGTGAACAATGTAATACTATTGGGTAAAAAAATGCTTTACATCTGTACTACCTTGGTAACCTACGATAATCTTCTATTTCTAATCAAATCCTAACTTTAACAATAAAATATTAATTCACTTAAATTTCACAGAATCAACAAGCACCTTCATATGAAATCAATACAAAAATCAAAGTAAAACAACTTTAAATCTTTTAACAAAGATGGCACTTAAAACTTAGTTGCGATTTTTATTCAGTTCTATATCATTTTTCTTAAAATTAGTATTTTGATAACTTCTAAGGTATCAAGTCTCTATAAGGAACAAGTGTTTTGTGATGATTTTGTAATAACGGATGATCTTTATATAATTATATAAATTATTATATAATTTAAATAATCTCAATGTTACAAAGATCAACAAGTACTTTCATATCGACTTAAAACTTTCTTATAACACATCCCACTAATATTATAAAAAAGTTTGTAAGTATGGATGGATGGATCGATGTTTGTTACTATTTCACGTAAAAACTACTGAATGGATTTTAATGAATCTTTACAATAACATAGCTTTTACATCAGAATAACACATAGGTTACAATTGTCCAAAATATAACAAAATAAATCTACGAATTACTCTGGTGTGCGCTGCCAAAACCGCTAGCGTCACACATGTATAATGTGTAATGTATGGGAGTGTATTATGGAAAAGTTGAAAAATCGTTAAATATTTATAGTTTATAGGAGCATACTGCAGCAGCTACCTATAGGCCTATGGTTAGGGCTCCGCGGAATAATATCAGGCTGTTATATTTTTCAAATGCAGCCCAAAAAATATTTAATGTGATAATTTGAATGCCCTAATGTTAGTTCTTTTCTACACCGCACTAATAAGCTACTCAAAATACCAATCCTGCACAGACGCAGTCGCGGGCACCAGCTAGTTTTTAATAAAGTAATCACAATCTTATAAAGATCAAAAAGGTAAGTAAACAACAACAACAAACAACGACCTATGTATTATAATATGCAAAGAGTAATGCCGCCACATTCGAAAGTTCAGTATAATTTTCCCTATGGACTTCTTGGACAGCTAGCTGCCTTTGAGAATTGCCTTTTCGAGCATCAGCAAGCCGCGTCCCTTCATCATCTGCCATTAAATGAGTGAGAAGTGAAATAATTCAAAAATACAGCATTATCTGAGAAACATGTTTATTTTGTCCTAATACAATAAGAAAAATACTGCATAATATATTTTCCTTTAAATATACAATCATAATAAGAATTAAAAGTATTCAGAGACCATTTTAAATGATTTTTTAATAAACTATCGCAACTTTTAAATGTCCCATCAATAGAGCATTATTTGAAAAAAAACACATATTTGAAAAAATACGGAACTATTTTGGAATAAAACATAAAAATTAACATACCTTCGTCATTAATACTGCCGTATTTCGGAATACTAGTAAAACGCCAATCAGGAAAATTCTCCAATACGGGATTATCACTAAATAACTCACTTAAATTGTCTCAATAACCTTAACAACACCAGATTATTCCTAAATAATTTGGTTTTGCGTAAACGCAATACGGTTTATTACGATTTCAGCCATGTGGCAACTAGACATAAACTCGTGTTCATGGTATGATCTTTTACTCATTCATTCACCAAGAGCGACGTACAGTGCCATCTCTTGGGCGTCTGTGCGAATATAAATAAGCCTGTCTTAGTGGTATGCGCGGTAAAACTTTGCGGATTCCAATATGCAATAAAGTCGATATTGAGATTTTTCGAGATAATTCCGTCTTGTTCTAGGAGTGCGATATGTTGTTGCCGTGACGTCGTGGAATTTTTGACAATGCGTGATAGCGATCGCTAGAACGAATGGAACTGTTTGATGTGCTTGTTCGAAGTGTAGTCCTTCTGAAGGTTGAAATCTTGGATGCCCAGGAGATGTTTGATAATTATTTCATGGCCTGCTAGTAGTGACATTTTATTAGCAGAATTTAGATCCTTGTAGATCAAAATTGCGTTGACAACAGCAACTGCCATCAGGTCTGCTGTAATTTTTTTATACCAAAAACAAGTTTTGCGTAGGGGCGAATTGTAGCTTGCAAGCTACAACGGCTACATCAATGCCCTTCTTGCAGCGATTATACTCCAATACTATGTTTGGCTTCATGATTGGTCTGAAACCAGTAGACATAGTCATCCCTCACCCTCACCTATAACAAACTTGGGTAGGTTGCAAACTTGTATCTACCTCGTAACTAGAATGACTTTATACGTGAGTGCACCGCTTATGTATGGCACTAACTTAAAAACTCACACGTGCATGAGCCACATATGGTGCACTGAGATAAATATAAAAAAACAGGCGAAGCGATTTTCAGAAAATATTTGTTTGTTTGTTTGTTTGTTTGTTTGTTTGTTTGTTTGTTTGTTTGTTTGTTACGCTTTATTGCACAAAAATTAAGAAACAGAAAAATAACTTAAATAACAGTTATATTAAATATTTCCTCTCATAATATTTACGTATACAATATTTGCAAGCTTTTACAAGAAAATACGTATGGGACAATCGATAAACCGCGGGTAACATCGCGGGGCACAGCTAGTATGTGATAAATTCGCTATACAACAGTTTTAAGTTATAAATAAGGAAAATTTTAAGAAACAATCGGTGATTAATTAGGCCTTCGCTAAAACAGTAATCCTAATAAACTTTGCACAGACTAGGGGCGAATATTAAGAAGACCAGCGAACATCACTTGGTACAGATACTTAGAGAAGGACCACTGCGTCAAATAAGTCTATAATTATTTTCAAGATAATAGATAAAGATAATGATATCTCTAGTTATATATTTCTGAAGCGCTCGTGGCCTAGTCAAACCGGATGATTGGAACCAATCACTTGTGTTAAGCAACAAAAGGCGCAGTCAGGTGCGGGATGGGTGACTGTCCCGTGACTACCGCTAGTGGCATTTTTCCGAGCGCTTCCGTGCTTCGCAAGGCGCGTTAAACCCGTGCCCCAGCAGTGGGGACATACAAGGGTTGATATCGATATCGAACGTTATTGCATACCACAAAAACGACATTCTATTCCAGCTCTTTGAAAAACGTATCGACAGTCTTTCTCCACTTTCCTATCGTGCCCTAAACCTCTTGTAGGGTGTTAATAATTAGTTTACACGTGTTATTAGTATTCATCAACACGCACGGAGCGGGCGCTGTTTGTGAAATGAAATTAACCCCCGAGTTTGTTGCGAGCGGGCGTGTGACTGGGGTTGTTTTGTCGTAATGCGTCTATGTCGTGGCCTTATTGTACATTTGCTCACTTCATGAAATGCTCGAGAATTTTACGAATTAGTCGCATTTCATGATCTGGGCAACTTAATTTGACCATTTCAGATATCGTATGGAATCAGGCGTTACTTTGCGGAAATCCATAATAGCACTCAGTTTAAAGCTCCGAAAAGACCTAGAAAAAAACTTTCTTAAAAAACGTCTTTTAAAGATAAGTTGGATGGTTTTACGTGTTCCGCAATAAGAAGACATATTCAAGGTTTTTTTTTCAATATGTGAAAATTACTTTGCTAAATTCCGCCAAAAATCCCACAAGCACCATGCGGTTAGTTAACACGTTGCCTGTGTAACTGAAAAGAAGACAATGACCCCTCACGTGCAATAGTATTTTCTAGAAAAAGCCTGCAAATATTGTATACGTAAATATTACGTAGAAATCTTGTCATAAATATTTTACTTTGTACAAAAATTTTTACACTACTTTTAGTCGCTGACTTTTTTTAAACCAATCCTTATAAGAAATTTTACTTTTCGTCTATATGATAAAGATACTCTCCCTCAGTGCAAATTTTTAGTTTTATAAGTCCAACAGCGTAGCATAGACGTTGATGAATCAGAACTTTGCCTTCTATTTATTAGAGAAGAACATTAATTAACTTTTTATGACTATATTTATTTTAATTTTGTGAGTTACAAATAGCTTAGTTGTGAGAACATTAAACACACTCAGTGTTCATCCATTTTCGCTCTGGTACCTTTTATATAATATCATGTCAAAAAGTGTTATTTTTTTGGTCTTGGCTGTTATAGCTCATGTCCAGGGCACAACTTACATATCAACACTCATATTGTACCCTAAGCCTCCTTACGCCAAGTACAGAAAAGTTCAAGGTAACCTTGCCGTAGTCAGACGAAACAATAAAACTATTTTTTTTTTAATGCACTAACCCGTGCTAAGGAACAAATTTAAAAACCTATTTAGAGGCTAAAAATTTCACCCATGCCGGGATTCGAACCCACAACCTCTGGCTATCCGTACCAGCGCTCTACCAATTGAGCCAATGGGCGACTCACGGCATCAGTGAAATTTCGAACCTCTTTACAATATTCTCTGTATTACGTACAGGCAGCGACATCTGACTTAAGCAAATTGCATTACTTACAGCTCCGACTACCTACTTTGCAGTTAGGTTTAACATCGGAACGATATCACTGTACCCACATGTACGTAATACAGAGAATATTGTAAAGAGGTTCGAAATTTCACTGATGCCGTGAGTCGCCCATTGGCTCAATTGGTAGAGCGCTGGTACGGATAGCCAGAGGTTGTGGGTTCGAATCCCGGCATGGGTGAAATTTTTAGCCTCTAAATAGGTTTTTAAATAAAACTATTGTTATTGGAAATACATTGAGGTATGTGCTGATTGCAAGTGGGCCCTTGACGCGTAAATAAGATGGACGGCCCTTGGCCCTTGAAAGTAAATAAGATGAAAAAACGCCACATTTTCCGTATGAAGGACTTGGATTGTAACTACTTCCGAAGCGCTGGGATCTACGAATACACTTTTATGTATTATTCATCAAAGAAAACACAGGCCTGTTCGATTACAAAAGTTTCTGTAGAGATATTCATGATGAGGAAGCAGCCAAAGTAAAAATTACTAGGAGAAACGGTACATACAGCGGGACAGTAAAATAGGCCAGGTCACCAATACTGTTAATATCTCATAAGTGCTCACAAGTTGTTTTACTTTTATTAGTTAATATTACAGATTTATAATCATAAGACATGTTTCGTTCATGCACTTTAATAAACCATCTGCACGCAAGCAAATGTATTAATTCTAATGGTGACAAGAAATAAATAATTTGGCTGAATATTTGTCCATAGTTTGGATTAGTCACTATAGTTACTAGTGAAATCTCCGCCGAAAAATATTGTAATTTCAATAAAACCAAAGGCACCATTTGGTTTAGGGTTTACCTTCGAGTTTGAATGGGGCGGCGGGGACGTGGTCACAAATGCCCTCCTCGGAAGGCCACGACTGTTCATATCTAATAAGTGCTCACAAATTGTTTTACGTTTGATAGTTATAATGACAGTCATAATTATACAACATGTTTTGTTCATGCATATACCATCTGTATCAGTATTAATTCTAATGGTGACAAGAAATAAATAAAATTTGGGTGAATATTTCTCCATAGTTTGGATTAGTCACTATAGTTACTAGTGAAATCTCCGCCGTAAAATATTGTAATTTCCTTCAATCAGTCGAATCAACGAGGGTCGCAACAACGTGCAGTCAAAACTTTGTTATATCGGTCCAATGTCGCAATCGATAACAAGCGTTGCACTATGTAGCGTCACAGCAACATGCTGTCGCTAAATTAGTTGTCGCAGAATTGTTTTTCCTGATTATGTAGCATTTTTCTAATAATCTTGTGGCCCTTAAACCTGCATAGAATAAAATGTATTTTTAATGGCTCTAAACACATTAATGTAGCAAATTTAAAACAACTCAAACTTGAGATAAATAAATGCACTAAGTACCTTTTTGCTTCGTGACTGCCCCCTGAACAATAATCCGAAAATGTTTTTACAATCACAGTTCAAGCTCAGAGGCGTTACAACAACTTCATACAGTGAACTTAACACTGTATGAAGTAGATCAATTTATTATGTAAATTTGATTATAAAATTTGATTGCATTAGCAAAGGAGAAGATAAAAAGAGATAAAAATTACCCGGAACCGGCGTGCATGCATGCAACGTTGATGAAGCGAAGGTGATGTGTCAGGACCGTGGCAAGTGGCACTCCCTAGTCTCTGCCTACCCCCCTGGGATACAAGCTTGAAGATATGTATGTATGTTGATTACAAATAACATCATACAAAACGCTTACGACAACATCTCTCTCACAAACCTACTCCAGAAACCATTTGGCCGTGCAGATGATATTCAAGGCGTACAAAACGCCGATAAATTCTAAAAATGCGAGGTAGCAGCTGGCACGTACATGTTTCCTGAACAGGATGTAAACCAAGATCAAGATTGGCGTACGCCAATACATTATAAATATTAACATATTTTAAATTTTCGCGACTCGTACACATAGGGCTTAAACGTAGAGGTAAAATAGCAATAAATTACGAGTACTACGCGATTAAGCCCCGACAATATTCAAACTATATTATAAATAAAAAAAAAATATTTATTAAAATACAGAGCACAATCTTACACGAGCATAGAAATAATATACATCCACAAACGTTTCGTCCAAAGTAATAAAATAATAAAAAAATATACATAAGCACAAAAATATGTCAGAAAAAATTATATAATATACTGCACGCAAAAACACAAACTAAAATTAACTGTCGAGCAAACCGCCCCGAGACATACCCGAGCCAAAGGTTCCCATAACGCTTGCAGCGTTACCCCGCTGCACAGTGAGGGAGATCCTCTGCATCAAGTATGCCCCGGAGCGACAGTCCATGCCGCGGCTCCTCAGGCGACGCCCTAATTCCTTTATAAAGGCTCGTCCCTGGACTCCCCAAACCCCCGTAGTTTCAATGGCCAAAGGCACAAAGAAGTAACTACACATTAATGTGCTATATTTCAGACATTTGTGTCTAGCAGCCGCCTCCGCAGCAGCTCCAGCAGAAATGGCCGTTGAGCTTACATGAGACGGTGCAAATGTACAGACACATGTGGCATCCCAGAGCAGGGACCGACCTCTATCCCACGGAATTATAGTGTGACCGTCCGAACGTTTCCCATCACTGCGACACAACCCTGATGGTTCGAGAATCGCAGGAATGTCAGCCGTAATAAGAGCCCTCCGGACGATGTCGTTGATGGAATGATGTCGTGAGATCCAACCCGCACTCCGAACGCAATGAAGTCCGTGGCGTCCCAGCGAATTCACTTCTGTACCACAAATATAGCGATGTGGTTGACATATCTCACAGCCCAAACGAAGTGCCACGGCCACGCGCAAAGAGTTATTGTCCAAAAGAGTTCCCAGATGCGGCGATGGTAACGCGTGGAGCCACAGCCTAGAGTCCGGCTGCGAAACTGCCCTCAAACGTGCCAGCTTGACACCTGAACTCCGTTCAAGCAAAGCGTCCAAAGAAACTCGACATATCTCCTCGTCCCAAGCACGCTGCCGATCAGGCTGCTCCGGAACATCAATACCAGGACAACGAGCCTGCCACAAACTCAAAGCCTCCTCAGCAAAAGGTATGAGAACCCGTCACCATTAACATTTAAAATACGAGTGACAAGGTCCCACACCCCACGCGATGAGGCCAAGAAAGCCGGCAGCTCCGTATCCTGCAGACGACGCATGCCCAGCCCGCCATGCTTAATAGGCAGCGCGGCCTGAGACCACTGGGAAGCAGACATTTCGACATTGATCACACTTTCTAGTAACTCCTTGAGCGTATTATAGTATAACTGTGACTCCTCCTTATACAACCACACCGGAGCAGTACGTAGAGTATACGTCAGTCGGGGAATGGACAAACAACTGCGCAATATAGTGAGTGCAACATGAGCCGATAGTTGTACAAGATGCGGTTTTGCCTTAGCTAATATATTATTTTTTTCTAAAATCACACCTGGCACGCCTTCCGGAAAAATAGGCGCACCCAAAATAACGAAACTAAGCTTATCTAACTGCTTTATTCCTGGTACCATGGAGTCAACCCGCGAAAAAACATGATTACTGAGCTGTCCCGAGCAGGGAAATATTTCACATTTTTGCGTGTTGAGACGAAGCCCTAAGGTACCAAAGGCATGACCCAGTTTCCTTAAATCATCCATCACCACCTCAGGACTACCCCCCATTGTACCATCATCAAGATACCATACATTCAAAGGTGACCGCAAAGAAGACACTACATCCTGAATAGCCAAACTAAAAAGGAGGGGACCCAAAGGGTCACCTTGTTGCGCACCCACCTGAGACTCCACCAGTTTATCACCAAAAAATAAGTTACTCGGTCTCGAATAACACTGGTGTAGAAACGGGTAGAGTGGGGGAACGATATCCCTAATCTTGGTCAAAACAACGTCGCGCTCAATTGTATTAAATGCGTTCTTAATATCCACTTTGACAATCATATCATCCGAGCTACTTCTAGAAAACGCAAATGCCCGGGTGGCATGAATCGCAGCTTCACAGCCTAAAGGTACGCCAAAACCTAACTGCTGAGGCTGTAGATACGAAGCCATAGCGCCCCTTACGGCACAGCAACCAAGCTTTGCCACCAAACGGCGAAGGACGCTGCCCACAGCAATAGGACGGATACCACCATCTTTTTTACTTAACGCACATAAGGAAGCCCCATATAAATAAGGACACACCTCTCTATTCACCATCCCCTTCAACATGAAATTTGACAAATTGCAGAGCGAGCGCAAAAGAATTGCTCCATTATCCCCAGCTCCCGCAGACGTCAGTTCTTTAAGAAGTTCAGGGCGAATGCCATCCAAACCCGCCGCTGAACCATTATTAAATGAACCTAAAGCCTGTGAAACGTCAGTTGTCTCCACCGGCAAGAAATCACTTGAACTGTTCGGCTCTGGAGGCCAATCCATGTTGCGACTCGGTGATGATTATAAATTATAAATAAGTACATTGATAAATATTGGTCCCCCACTGAAACACATACGTATAGTTATTGAATAGTAGCCGAAGTAGTAGCCGTGAAGTAGCCGTGGAAATTAATATTTTCAGGAAAAATCAAAGAAAATAATTTGAATATAGAGTAATGTGTAACGGTAAATAGACGAAAGTTTAACGTTTTATTTACTATAAGTTCCTACATGTTCTAACACTTATTCCATAGTACAAAGTTTATGAACTTTATGCAACCTAATGTAATAATGTGAAGTAAAGTATGTAGTGTAAATTTCAATAGACAGAATTTATTGCACAAAAGATTTTGCATTTTGTTAGCTCATTACTTGTTCTTCAATTAGAATAGGGAATCATTGTATGATAGGCAAGGATGAGTTTAACTTTAAACATTTTCAAATAATAACGAGACGAATTAATAATTGATTATTTATTTCAGACACAGGAAGTTAAATAATATCACATGATTGTGTAATAATATTTAATAGTGATATTTAACTAGCTTTTCTGCAATTATTTTGTAGTTCGATCTGAAATGTGTAACATTATTATTTTTGATGACATTATTGCAGTGAGTAAATTAAAAATAGCTTACTTCTAAGGCTAGTAAATATTGTTTAGTATCTATTCACTTCACGTCTGCCACCTGAAAACAATATAATGTCAAAAATAGTTTTAATTTTGGGATTGGCAGTCATTTTCCACTTCCAGGGCACAACTTACACGACAAAAGTCATTGATGTCCATCGCTGCACGGACACCAAGCCTCCTTATGCCAAGCATAAAAAAGTACAAGATTATATTACTGTGATCAACCGGGATAACGAAACTGTTTTTTCCGGGAACACATCATACTTAGAAGCCTGTGCTGATTGCAAGTGGTCCTTTGACGTCTTCAAACTGAATAACGGAAAAAAACGCCGCATACTCCGCTTGAAAGAGATGGATTGTAACCATGTAGTCGTGAAGACGATATTTAGGGTGTACAACATGCCAATAAATCCTACAAAATGTGAGGTAGTACTGGGCACGTACTTTATCGTCGAAAAGAATGTGAACCAATATGGACAGGATATACGTCTACCCTTCCGGAGTGATGGCTGCTTCGAGTATATGTACAGATATTCTTCTCCAACGGAAACACATAGCTGTTGGATAATACAAGTAGCCGAGAAATTGAATATGCTCAGGACGAAGGCAAAGAAATTTATTTGAACAATAACGTGCAAATTAGGCATAAGTTAAATGTTTCGTTAACGACGCTCACATATTGCAACTTTGATTTGTACACGAAATAAATGCATTTTATGGTGATAATAACATCTATATTTAACTTGACGAAATCAATATTGCACAAGAAAGCGATTTTATTTTTGCATGTCACGTGTCAACTAGCGGATTTTGAATCGAGAATGTCGCTGAGTGACACATAAGGATCAGTTTGTCTATGGAGATTGCTGAAAAAATCAACAGAAAACAATACTTAAAGTATTTGTTTCAGAAGCCTGAAAATAATTATTATAACTAAATATTATGGTAATAATATTTTTAATACAGTTGCTCAAAAAGTGGCGTATTGCAGGGGCGTATAGCGTGCGGGATGTGGGCTATTACACACTCGTGTTTTTTTTTTACCTTTTCCGCACTCGTGCGTTCTCTTTCCCAACTGTTAAAATAATGTATATTAAAAAGAAAAACCAACCATGAAGTTTTTACTAAAAAAAATCATAGAAGTTTTTAGGATTCATGCAAATACGTATATTTTTAAAAAGAAGCTACTAATTTGTTTTAATATCAGATTTAATGATTTGATTGAATGAGTCAGGTCAGGTTTCATTTCATCTCATTAAATTTCATTTTCATTTCATATCAATAAAAAAATCCTACTGAAGACTGGCTGTATGGGCATAGTTCCCTTTGCCTACCAGAATGTGTGAAGAAAAAAAATCTCTTCTTTTACGGTTGGCGCCATTGTCCAAATAGTTTTTCTTTATTAAATTGCTTATTTTTTCGCAACTGTATTAAAAATAGTCGTTCAGTACACGTGCGGAACCGTCATTGCAACTTTTTCCGACTGTCAACCCTCGCCTTCGGCTGCGCCTCGGCTCGGGTAGACATTTGTCGGAACTCTTTGCAATGACAGCCTTTCCGCACTTGTAATGAAATATACTATTTCACACCACCTCCTCGATACCAACCCTTGTATGTCCCCACTGCTAGGGCACGGGTATCTTCCTGCATCACAGGAAGGTTAGGCCATACTCCACCACGGGGGCCAAGTCCGGGTTGGTGGAGGAGTGTAAGACAGTGGCGGGCCTTACTGTCAGAAATTATTAAGCCGCACTTAAGGCCTCTGACATGGCTTAACAACTGCCATTACATGACAGCCGGCACCAACGGCTTAACGTGCCTTGCGAAGCACGGAAGCGCTCGGAAAAATTGCCACTAGCGGTAAACACGGGACGGCCACTCATCCAGCACCTGACCGCGCCTGTTGTTGCTTAACTCAAAGTGATTGATTAGATTAGAACTCCTTATTGTACACCCCAGAAAACAAAATAAATAAAAAGGCTTACATATTATTTAAGTATTGCCGCATACAATTAGCGGTCTTATCGCTAAAAGCGATATCTTCCAGACAACCTTGGGATGGATAGAACTGAAAGATGAAGAGAGTAGGTAGGTGTAAATGAAGTACATTGGAAGAATATGTACATAAACTGTCTTACTACTAATATTCAAGTGATTGATTCCAATCCCTCGGTTTGATTAGGCCACGAGCGCTTGACCACCTGCTCGACAATGCCAAACTACATACAAATCATGCAAATCTTACGTAAAGCAAGGCATTAAAGCTCTTGGTTTTAGCCGGGTTGTAATGTTGGACTGAATCTCATTGTAACCCGCTGGGTTGTAATATTTACCCGACTGCAGCGAAGCCCAAAAGGAGGGTAATGTGTTTAGTGCGTATGTATGTATGTATGTATGTATGTATGTATGTATGTATGTATGTATGTATGTATGTATGTATGTATGTATGTATGTATGTATGTATGTATGTATGTATGTATGTATGTATGTATGTATGTATGTATGTATGTATGTATGTATGTATGTATGTATGTATGTATGTATGTATGTATGTAAGTATGTCCGATTCTATGTTCCCTCATAACTCCTTAACCAATGGTCAGATTTTGTTAAACAAGAAGTCATTCGATTCGGCATCCTTGCGCGGGTGTCATAGGCTATATAAAATCATAATTATGCGATCAGAACCGTGACGAAAAATAAAATTCGTTAAGAAGCTTCGTTAAAGTACAGCTAGGTGCCACTAGATGGCGCTGTTATATTTAGTTTATTGAATTCGAATACTAATTTTATTGAACTACCCCTAACAGGTGTGAAATATTTAAAACAGAATTTTGCGGATGACGTAGGTTACATAAAATCAGCATTAATAGAGAACCAACGAAACAAAAAATAACATTTACTTCTAAGCAATTAAAGTACCACTTTTAGCCACTTGATGGCGCTGCTATATTTTATTTATTCTAATACTTGTGTATACATAATTTCGGCTTTGGTCTACATGTAAACAAACCATTTATAGAATCGGTACAAATGCGGAAAGAAATAATTCCTATAAAGTGGTTTGATCCTTCTAGATCATTCATTTAATTAAAAAATATAATTTTGTTTAACTACGCCTAACACGTGCAAAGTATTTAAAAGAGAATTTTGCGGGTGTCGTTGATTACATAAAATCAGCATTAATAGAGAACAAACGCAACACAAATAATATTCACTTCTAAGTAATTAAAGTACTGTAGCATTAGTTCCTCTACCCAACCACAGATGGCGCTGTTTGTGTTCTAAATTGCGGTATGGTTTTGTCCAAAGGCCCTACATAATATTAAACAAAATTTGATAGTATTTGAGCACTCGACCAATCACTTCGACCAATACTGACTGACCACTAATAATTGGCACGACTAGTGACGTAGGTAATATACCTCGCTTTGCGCTGTGGTGCGAGTAGTACAGTTACTAATCCGTAATCCTTAGTAAGTTTCATATTGCTTCAATAAATAGATCCCTAAGTACGTGCTGTCGTGCTGAAACAACGTTTCTCTTCTCGTCTGCTGAAACCCTGTCCTACAGTACCACTTTTAGCCACTAGATGGCGCTGGCATATTATATTTATTCTAGTACATGTATAAATTTACATAAAATCAGCATGTAAACAAATCGTTATGCTTTTCTCAAACAATGCGAGGAAATATTAATATTAAAATAATTACTAGGTAATTAAGATTAATAATAGTTTAGTTTGCCGCCTTTTTTATTTTTAAATACACTAACATATTTGAGCACCATGTTTAACCGCACAAAAACCAATACCATATATTGTTTTTTTTTAATCTTGCAAGTATGCTTACATAACTTAGTAGGTGGTTGGCTGTATGTAATTTTTCCTTAGTCAGTTTAATTTTAGTAAGTAAATTTAAAAGTTAGAGCAGCGGACGGTAGTGGATTTTCATACTTACTTTACTGGCTTAGGCCAGTAAAGTGAGGCGGGAGCCATAAAAGAGAAACTTTGTGGCTTTATTTCATGGTAATAACACAAACATTTCCGAGCATGTTTGAGAAAAAATAATTAATTTCTTAACACTGATATTAATTTCCTACTGACACTTAGACCAAAACTAACTGAACAAAATATATAAAGTGTAGCATGTAACTCCTTGTCCCCTGTGCGGTCATAGTCAGACAAGCTGGGTTCAAAGAAGAAACAATAAATGATAAAAAAATATTTGAACGCTCTCACTGGTAACCGAAGACGGATCCTCCGTGACCTCGTATCGTAGGACACATGAAATTTTAAAAAAATCTAGCTCTATTCATCTTAACGAATTTTATCTCGTTTCCTCCGAAAATAAGATTATGATTTTGTGTTAGGTTTCCTGTTCACTTGTGAGACCAAAGATTGCTTATCTACACCTAAATATTCAGTAAAAATTTTCAATGCTTTAGGGGGCCACATCAAGATGAATTTGTTATAGTTTCATTTTAATACCAGTAATATTTTGATATTCAGAAAACCAAGATTTTGTATGTCTCCACGCCCATGCCACAACTCTAAATAACTACGCCAGGCCGAAGGCCGAGCCCCATCATGCGGGTGCGAGGAAACTTGCCGCGACGAAGTTGAAGGCCGAGCTCAATATAGGTCGCGGCACCGCCGAAGGCTGTGAAGCAGGCTAGAGGAATACTCCCACGGTGATTCCAAATGCTGAGCTCTATTTACGCTGATGCCAAACGGAGAGACTATTAGCGCGGCCGAAGGCCGCGACAGTTACTTAAAGTTGCTGTTAGGAGGAAACCTGTCGCGCCTTTGTACAGGCCGCGGCTGAAGGCTCAGACCATTTATGTTCCCATTTAAAAGTCCTTATTCTAAGTAATTAGCGAGACCGAAGACTGGGCCCAGCTAATAAAGAAAAAAATCCGTCGTTTCCTTTGCAAATATTCTAGATAGTTTAACACCATTAGACCATATTCATTATACTAGCTAAAAAATATCGTACTACATAAATTTTTAATGCAGGCAGGTGGTACCTATGACTATATCAAACAAGTATATCAGTAAAAATATTTCTGATTTGCCGAGACATGTCCATTGTCGAACAAAAGAAAATAAAGCAATAAACTAAAGTTCATTTAGGAAATAAAATAATATAACGATTTAAAGCATGTAAGCAGAACAGATGGACCTTTAAATTGTATCGTTTTACTGAGTCACTAAAAGGTCAAAAATAAAAAAAATATTTAAAAAAATAAAAGAACCCGACTGCAGTGATAAATCAACTGAAAGGGAAAAAATAAGATAATTTTATTTTCAAATGCTAATGTCGAATCCGAAGAGTTCATTCATGCTGCTTTACTTGAGGGACCAAATAATATAACTTTATAAGCATTATTTGCTCAAACTGTTGCATTTATTATTTTATTTAAAATGATGCAGTCGGGACCCATTAGAGGACTTTAAACAAAAATGGGTCCCGACTGCAACATTTTATATAAAATAATAAATGCAACAGTTTGAGCAAATAATACTTATAAAGTTATATTATTTGGTCCCTCAAGTAAAGCAGCATGAACTCTTCTGATTCGACATTAGCATTTGAAAATAAAATTATCTTATTTTTTCCCTTTCAGTTGATTTATCACTGCAGTCGGGTTCTTTTATTTTTTTAAATATTTTTTTTTTTTCACTTTTAATGAGTTCAGGAAGAAGCTATTGAACACAATTTGAACAAACTGCGGTGCAAAGTAGACGTTTTGTAATGATAAGTACTAACAATATGTATGAACTGAAACAATAATGACAAAATGAAATATTTTTTTGTTAACGCAACGTATATGCACATTATGCACCAAGTAGGTCTATTATGTGAGTGGCAGTCGAGAATCAGCTGCCTGTTTTTTTATGTGGCATATATTCTTCACTCTGCAGAGCACAGGCCTCTCCTTGAGATAGAGTATGGCTAATTGGTAATTTCAAGCTCGGAATGATATTAAATTAAAAAAATAAAAGACCCCGACTGCAGTGATAAATCAACTGAAAGGGAAAAAATAAGATAATTTTATTTTCGAATGCTAATGTCGAATCAGAAGAGTTCATGCTGCTTTACTTGAGGGACCAAATAATATAACTTTATAAGCATTATTTGCTCAAACTGTTGCATTTATTATTTTATATAAAATGATGCAGTCGGGACCCATTAGAGGACTTTAAACAAACAGTAATGGGTCCCGACTGCAACATTTTATATAAAATAATAAATGCAACAGTTTGAGCAAATAATGCTTATAAAGTTATATTATTTGGTTATCTTATTTTTTCCTTTTCAGTTGATTTATCACTGCAGTCGGGTTCTTTTATTTTTTTAAATATTTTTTTTTTATGTAGCCTAAAAACGCTCCACTGCACCTAGTTATTTAATGTTAACGATTGTAGGTGGGGACTGGAATAGTCACGAATTATCTCTTCGACCTGAACGGCGCTCAGCTTTCGACATCTCCAGAGTAGAATTCTTCGTGCTTGCATTGCTGGGCCCAGTCTTCGGTCTCGCTAATTACTTAGAATAAGGACTTGTAAATGGGAACATAAATGGTCTGAGCCTTCAGCCGCGGCCTGTACAAAGGCGCGACAGGTTTCCGCCTAACAGCAACTTTAAGTAACTGTCGCGGCCTTCGGCCTTGGCATCAGCGTAATTAGAGCTCAGCATTTGGAATCGCCGTGGGAGTATTCCTCTAGCTCGCTTCACAGCCTTCGGCCGTGCCGCGACCTGTATTGAGCTCGGCCTTCAACCTCGACGCGGCAAGTTTCCTCGCACCCGCATGATGGGGCTCGGCCTTCGGCCTGGCGTAGTTATTTAGAGTTGTGGCATGGGCGTGGAGACATACAAAATCTTGGTTTTCTGAATGCCAAAATATTACCGGTATTAAAATGAAACTATAACAAATTAATCTTGAGGTGGCCCCCTAAAGCATTGAAAAATGTTACTGAATATTTAGGTGTAGATAAGCAATCTTTGGTCTCACAAGTGAACAGGAAACCTAACACAAAATCATAATCTTATTTTCGGAGGAAACGAGATAAAATTCGTTAAGATGAATAGAGCTAGAATTTTTAAAAATTTCATGGGTCCTACGATACGAGGTCACGGAGGATCCGTCTTCGGTTACCAGTGAGAGCGTTCAAATATTTTTTTATCATTTATTGTTTCTTCTTTGAACCCAGCTTGTCTGACTATGACCGCACAGGGGAAAAGGAGTTACATGCTACACTTTATATATTTTGTTCAGTTAGTTTTGGTCTAAGTGTCAGTAGGAAATTAATATCAGTGTTAAGAAATTAATTATTTTTTAATAAAAATAATTAAAATTAAAATAAAACTGACCAAGGAAAAATTACATACAGCCAACCACCTACTAAGATATGTAAGCATACTTGCAAGATTAAAAAAAAAACAATTTATGGTATTGGTTTTTGTGCGGTTAAACATGGTGCTCAAATATGTTAGTGAATTTAAAAAAAAAACCGGCCAAGTGCGAGTCAGACTCGCGCACCGAGGGTTCCGTACAAACCTGTATTATAGACCTGAGTATTTGGTATGAATTTCAATTTAATACCTCTACGCGTTTATGAGGAAATGGGTAGTAAGTTTAAAATTATTAAAAAATATATATATTATGTGATGTAACTAAAAATTTATGGTTTTCGTAATTTTTCCTTTATCTATGCTATAAGACGTTGCTTCGTATCAAATTTCAAGATTCTGAGTTCACGGGAAGCACCCTGTAGGTTTTGATTCCCTTGCAAGTGTCGAAAATTTGCGGCATAAACGGCTGTATCTTTTGATTGCGTTGGCTTAGAAGTTTGATTTTTTCACAGCTTCAAGGGACAGTAGACCTGAGTAATTGATATAAATTTCAGCTTCATACCTCCACGCGTTCCTGAGAAAAAGGTTCTTGACAGACGGACGGACGGACAGACGGACAACAAAGTGATCCTATAAGGGTTCCGTTTTTTCCTTTTGAGGTACGGAACCCTAAAAACAAAAATATAGCAGCGCCATCAAGTGGCTAAAAGTGGTACTTTAATTGCTTAGAAGTAAATGTTATTTTTTGTTCCGTTGGTTCTCTATTAATGCTGATTTTATGTAACCTACGTCATCCGCAAAATTCTGTTTTAGATATTTCACACCTGTTAGGGGTAGTTCAATAAAATTAGTATTCGAATTCAATAAACTAAATATAACAGCGCCATCTAGTGGCTCTTAGCTGTACTTTAACGAAGCTTCTTAACGAATTTTATTTTTCGTCACGGTTCTGATCGCATAATTATGATTTTATATAGCCTATGACACCCGCGCAAGGATGCCGAATCGAATGACACCTTGTTTAACAAAATCTGACTATTGGTTAAGGAGTTATGAGGGAACATAGAATCGGACATACTTACATACATACATACATACATACATACATACATACATACATACATACATACATACATACATACATACATACATACATACATACATACATACATACATACATACATACATACATACATACATACATACATACATACATACATACATACATACATACATACATACATACATACATACATACATACATACATACATACATACATACATACATACATACATACATACATACGCACTAAACACATTACCCTCCTTTTGGGCTTCGCTGCAGTCGGGTAAAAAAAAATAAGAAGGCGACACGAAATACGAGATCCAGTATTGAGAAACTTGCCGAGGCAAGCTTGAGTCTTATAAATGAGTGGGGAATACGAAACAAATTGGACTTTGCACCTCACAAAACAGTACAGCTACTACTGAAAGGCAGCTTAATAGGACCACCCCGAGTCCATTTCAGGGGATCAACAATTTCAAACAAGTCCCAGGTGACTTATTTGGGGCTGGTCTTCGAAAAGAATTTCACATTTACTGAACATGTTAGAGCTGTAGGCGAAAAAGCTCGCTTGAATTTTTACTCCTTAGCTAGGATCTCTAAATCCACATGGAGTTTACGTTTTCCAGTCCTGAGAACCATCTACAAAGCCACTTACGTGACTAGTGTGTGCTACGCTGCTCCTGTTTGGGTAGATAGGACTACCCTGGTGTCGGTTAGACACAAAATACTGCAAACCCAGCGCATGGCACTAATATTTCTTTGTAAAGCTTACCGCACAGTCAGCACTGATGCGTTACCTGTTTTAGCTGGAGTGTGGCCGATTGATCTGGAACTGCAAAGACGTGCGAGTAACTACTTTCAACTCCGCGGCATGTGCTGGGAGGATTTTGGTCTTGGAGATAGGCAACGTACCGGTTTTCTTTTTGACTTCGAATCGGTCTCTATAACTCTTCTTTCAGAATGGCAGAAAAGATGGGCCGCTAGTACCAAAGGCAGGCATCTATTTCAGTTCTTTCCATCAGTACTAGATACACTAAAAGCATGCTGGATGGAAATTGACCACCAGGTGTCGCAGTTCCTCACCGGTCATGGCAACTTTAAGGGTAAATTGCACAGTTTGCAACTGGTGGAGAGTCCGTACTGCGAATGCTCGGAGACTGAACAGACGGCACTGATCAATAATCCGAAAATGTATTTTTAAGCTTTAAGTTCAAGCTCAGGGGCGGTACAAAAACTTCATACAGTGAACTTAACACTGTATAAAGTAGATCAATTTATTATGTAAATTTTATTATAAAATTTGATTGCATTAGCAAATGAAAAGATAAAAAGTGCCTGAAACCGGCGTGCATGCATGTGTGAGATTAAACGAAATAATAGAGAGCATTATGAAAGCTAACCTTACTTTTTTTACAAGAGCATGTTAATTAGAAAGCCGACTTTAGTAATGTAATATGATAATCTTATGAAAGAGCAAATAGATACTGACAGTGAATTTGGAAAGCTAAGTATTTGCACTAAATGTTGTATAGACAAATATCTAGAAGTAAATACAATTGAAATTCTATTATGCATTTCTATTAGCCTACCTACATTATATTGTGATCTGTAAATTTGTTAACTATTCTGAGGAAACAGCAAATTTAACAGCAAATAAATCAACTGTAACGGTGTAATGGTTTCAAAAAGCACAATTACACACTACACATAAAACAATAAATTGAAACACATTTAGAGGAGAAACACAATAGTTCAAACACAATAAATAAACAATTTTGGAACGAAGTACATAACTTACATGCTCAGGATCAGGCTTCCAGGGAGAATACAACCAAAAATAATAATCCAGGCTACTAAATGTTATCTGCTTTTATAGCCTGCCTGAGACCCCTCCTAGCTCAAAACAATATGGCATCTTGGCCAATCACAAATATATCCTGTCAAACAGAAGTCTTTCTAAAAATATTATCAAGTAATCATATTATTTATCTTAGCTGTGTAATGCAGATTTCATTTTATTATTTATCGTAACCGATAAAGATATGATTGAATAAATAAATTGGTGAATAACTCTAAACATCACAAAGAATAACTTTTTGTTAATATCGAAAGGATATAGGTATTGGTATCAGTTCGTATTGAATAACTAATATTCAACTTCAATTACAAACTAAATGGTCGGTTCTCAATCTAATAATATTAATACGGTTTTATAAAATATACATTTAAAATTAAAGTAACTTTTATTGTTGGAAATATAAAAGATACTTTATTCAGTGATTTTATCGATATTCTGTCACATGCAAAGTTGATGAAGCGAAGATGATGTGTCAGGACCGTGGCAAGTGGCAGTCCCTGGTCTCTGCCTACCCCTCTGGGATACAGGCGTGAGGTATGTATGTATGTATGTATGTAAGAATGTATGTATGTATGTATGTATGTATGTATGTATGTATGTATGTATGTATGTATGTATGTATGTATGTATGTATGTATGTATGTATGTATGTATGTATGTATGTATGTATGTATGTATGTATGTATGTATGTATGTATGTACGTATGTATGTATGAATGTCTGCTAGCCGGACCCACCAGTGGCGTTTTGTCTGGTCTAGAGAGGGACGTGTCAGCGTAAGGCGTGATGATTCGTCTCCGGCCCACCGCATTCGCTCTGAAACAGATTTGAAACGGGTTTTTGGTTCGTTGCTTGTTGGCTCTGCTTAATTTTATGATAATTGTTGTTTTCTTTGCCATTTTAAATATTGCTGTACTCACATTGCTTTTATTCGCTGTAGCGTGTCTCTATTTTCTTATTTTGTTTCGTCTATTTATTTTTCACTCAACTGTCGACAATGTATCTAAGCGCAGGCGTGTGGCAGCTGCGGATGGGCTTAATAATATTGTAATCGGCTACCGTACGTATAGAAGGAAAGTAAGGTTTACTGCACGGTGGAATTTCAAAGGTTTTATTATTATTTTACTGCCCCATAATTATTATTATTTATATTCCAACAAGGACACATCTATATTATACTGTGACATGATTCTATTTATTCGTAATCATATTATTATTTTATTGCCCCATAATTATTATTATTTATATTCCAACAAGGACACATCTATATTATATTGTGACATGATTCTACTCATTCATAATACTGATCTTTATTTTATTTCATCAATTTGGGTCTACTCTTTTTTTTAATACGTTATGATTAAGTGCAAAGAAATAAAATTAGGTCTATTTAATGCTGGTTCTTTAGGTACCAAGCACGACGAGTTTCACGATGCAGTTGAACGTGAGTGTCCCGATATATTAGCAATTAACGAAACTTGGCTTAGAGCTCAGAACACAAAGAGCCAACGAAGAGGCGCGCGCGCCGTCCGTGGTCGGCTACAGACAGCGTCACGTGCCGCGCCCTCGCGAGGTCCGCTCGCGAGGCGGCGGCGTGGGATTTTATATAAAAACAGGTATTACTGCACGTACCTGCAGTCACCCTCCTGCGCCGGTGGTGGTCGAACAAATGTGGATCCGCGTAAACATCAATGCCCGCAGATTAATTATTGGTACCGCGTATCGGCCTCCTTGGGTAAATGTTGATGTATTTTTTGACGCATTAACAGAATCCATAACATCGTTTACGCATTATGACCATATCGTACTGATGGGAGATCTGAATATTAACCTCTTAGAATGTAGTTTAGGTTCGAGCAAACTTATTGATTTCCTAGAGTCTTTCGGTATAAAAAATTTCGTCACTCAGGCCACTCATTTATTTATTACGGCGACCTCTGTGGCGTAGCGGTAGCGCGTCTGCCTACCATGCAAGAGGTCCCGGGTTCGAATCCCGGCTGGAAACAAAAAAAAAAAAGTCCAGGTCTTGGATGTTTACATGTTTGTGATGTCGTTGTTTCTGGTTCCCACGACACAGGGTATCCTAGTGTGGGGCCAGAAGCAATGTATGTGCCAGTATGTAAAATGTTATGTTATGTTATTTCACGGCTCATAGTAGCACACTGATTGACGTAATTTGTACGGACGCCCCTGTGAGTAGTCTATCAATTAACAACATTCCTGAGCTCGGAGGACACGCGCTGATTATAGCAACATTAAAATTAAAAAAGCTTGTTGCCCCTCCAAAAAAAATTACTTTTAGGCCCCTCTCATCTATAAACAGGGAGCTCTTCGAGCTTGACCTGACGCACATAAACTGGATTGGCGTCACGGGGCAGTTGAATGTAGATGCAGCCCTTAATTTTTTAAATAAGTGGCTGATTTATCTTTTTGACTGTCATGCCCCGGAAAAACTGTTGTGGTCAAGGAGCAAAGTAAGCCCTGGCTCACCCACAATATTCGTCGCATGGACGACGGAGCACACGGTAAATACCTAAGTACAAAATCAGAATTGCATAGATCTGAATACAAAGAATTAAAACACTTTGTTAACATGAGTTTATATTTCGAAAAAAAAAAGGTTATTATGAAAATCATATTAATAACAATATCCATAATGGTAAGCTTTTATGGCGCAATTTAAAACGATCAGTTTTCCCGGACACTAAATATTTAATTCTACCTGAACATTTGCAATGTCCCGGCGAAATAAATACACACTTTTTGAACTTTCCAATCAATTACAATGTAAGCATTTCTCATCTGACATATTTTGAATTTCACCGACATAATAATAATAATTTTAATTTCCATACAATCGATAGTAATACAATTTTAAAAACTATAATTGAACTGACATCCAATGCGAAAGGTGTTGATAATATAAACAGGGATATGATCCTTCTTACAGTTCCGGATACTCTGAATGCAATCACCCACATAGTTAATCAATCGATTAATTCGTGTACCTTCCCCGAACAATGGAAGACTGCCGCCGTAACTCAGTTACCCAAGAACAACAATCCTACTGGTTTCAATGACTTGAGGCCTATTAGTATCCTACATTACCTCTCCAAAATATTAGAAAAGGTCATCTATAATCAAGTTGTCAAGTACTGTGAAGATAACCACATTTTACCTGCTCACCAATCAGGTTTTCGCAAGCACCACAGTACTTCTACTGCCCTTCTAGACGTAGTTGACAACATATTGGGGGCTCAGGATCAGGGAAAAGGTTCATTTCTTGGATTATTAGATTTTTCTAAGGCTTTTGACTCTATAAACTTCGACCTGCTGCTTTCCAAGCTCGCCTACTATGGTTTTCAAACTGGAGCCATAAAATGGTTTGAGAGCTATCTATATGGTAGACTCCAGCAGGTCTTGGTGCGAACAGCTAATGGATCAACCCTAACATCTAGGTTGTGTAGAGTAGGCCCTGGAATTCCTCAGAGATCAATCTTTGGCCCTCTTCTCTTCACCATATTTTCGGCGGATATCGTAAAGTGCATAAACCATTGTAACTACCAAATGTATGCAGATGATGTACAGCTCCAAATTCCCTGCGACATGAGTGACATCACTGCAACTGTTACTAAAATAAACGAAGACCTAGATTGTGTTTACAAATGGTGTGTGAATAATTGCCTCTTACTAAACCATTCTAAATCCAAAATAATGATTGTGGGTTCTAAAAAGCAGAAGGAGGCTATTATGGCGTTGGATCCCGTAATTTGCATAAATGGCGCGCAACTGGATTTTGTTAATGAGGCGAGAAACTTGGGTGTAGTGATGGACAGTCACTTACGCTTTGAAAAGCATGTCGTAGAGGTTGTGCGCGGGTGTTTCTACCGTCTAAAAGTCCTATACCAATTAAGAAGATATCTCAGCGTTAACGTTAGAGTACTCCTCTGCGACTCTCTGGTACTATCCAAAATAACATATGCCCTAACTGCTTATGGTCCCTGCATTTATGGTAAGACTCAGAAACTGCTTCAGCGTGTCCAAAATGCATGCACTCGTTTTTGTTTCGACGTCCCTGCTCGAGCTCACGTAACACCTTATATAAACAGTGCCAATCTCCTTAAAATGGAAAATAGGTTAAAACTTTTTACGGCAATTTTATTATTTGGTGTTATAAAAACGCAGAAACCTGAGTATTTATTTCAAAAACTGGTTTGGAGGCGAGCAATGGGAGGTGGTATCCGGATGACTTCAAACCCGCTTTGTGTCCCGCATCACCGAACTGCCGCCTTTCGCGGCAGCTTTCGATTTCAGGCCACAAAGTGCTGGAACGATATACCGCCACCTCTCCGCCAACTCCAGTCTAGGGCCATATTCAGGGGCCACCTTAAAGGGTTTCTGCTGAACCAGCAGAAATCGTTGTCCTAGTAAGTTTTCAGGAATAATTTGCGTCTTGAGTTACTGGTACATATATCTTATCTGTCTGGTATTTTCCTCCGTTCAAGCATATCATATAATTTTTAGTTACAATTTACTTTTTTTGACATTTATTATTTTATTATCAATTTAATTATTTAATTTAATACAATTTTATATTATAAAACAACTTAATTTTTTAAATTTAAATTTCGATGACATTTATTATTTTGATATTTATTGTTTAACAATTCATATTTTTAAATAACTCAATATCTGTGACTTTGAGCAGGTACTCAAAGTTTATCTAGATTCCATATATTTATTTATTTTTTCTTACATTACCTTATATGGTCATTTACAATTTACAATTTTTTTTTTAATAATATACTCATATAAAATACAATTTATACTGATATTTCTAGCCAGTCTTTAGACTATTTAATCCGGTACGACAGTAGTTGTGACTACTATACCTCAGCTCTCTTGGCGCTGCATGCCGCTCACACCGGGTACCGGCAGAATACCAGCGCTGAAGTTCTTCCTGAACTTTCAGCACATGCTGAGTCGGAGCCCATTCACATTTGCCACACTTACGTCGATCACTCTCAGTCCAGTATAGCCTAGGTACACTACAGTACCGTGAATGCCTATCTTCTGTGTGTTTTTGCTTTTTATGTATGCTACTTTTTTGTTATATGCTTTGTTCGTGTTGTGACTTGTATTTGGTTATGTACTGCTTTGCTTTGTATACGTGTGTGTGTCTTATGTGAATAAATGTTTTATCTATGTATGTATGTATGTATGTATGTATGCAGATGATATTCAAGGCGTACAAAACACCGATAAATCCTAAATATGCGAGACAGCAGTGGGCACGTAGGTGTGTTCTGAACAGGATGTGAACCAAGATCAAGATCGGCGTACGCCAATACTAGAGTCCATTGATAAATATTCATCCCCAACTGAAATACATAGTTATTGAATAACAAGTAGCCGTGGAAATTAATATTTTCAGGAAAATTCAAAGTAATATTTTGAATATAGAATGTTGTGTAACGGTAAAATAGATGAAAGTTTACGGTTCATTATTGCACAGAAAATTTTGCTTTTGTTAGCTTATTACTTGTTATACTATTTTATTTTTAATGCACTAACCCGTGCTAAGGACAATTTTTAAAAAACCTATTTAGAGGCTAAAAGTGATGCAATTTACTTAAGCCAGATGTCGCTGCCTGTACGGAACACAGAGAATTGTGTTTAAAAGAGGTTCCAAATTTCCAAATAAAAGAGGTTCCAAATTTCACTGATGCCGGTGAGTCACCCATTAGCTCAGTTGGAAAGAGCACTAGCACGGATAGCCAGAGGTCGCGGGTTCGAATCCCGGCATGGGTGGAATTTTAGCCTCTAAATAGGTTTTTAATTACTTGTTCTTCAATTGGGAATTGGTAATCACTGAATGAGAGGCAAGGATCAGTTTAACTTTTAATATTTTCAAATAATAACGAGACGAATTAATAATTGATTATTTACTTCAGACACAGGAAGTTAAATAATATCACATGATTGTGTAATAATATTTAATAGTGATATTTTACTAGCTTTTCCGCAATTATTTTGTAGTTCTATCTGAAATGTGTAACATTATTAGTTTTGATGATATTATTGCAGTGAGTAAATTAAAAATAGCTTACTTCTAAGGCTACTAAATATTGATTAGTAGATACCTATTCACTTCGCGTCTGCCACCTGACAAACAATATAATGTCAAAAATAGTTTTAATTTTGGCATTGGCAGTCATTTTTCACATCCAGGGCACAACTTACATGACAAAAGTCTTTGATGTCCATCGCTGCACGGACACCAAGCCTCCTTATGCCAAGCATAAAAAAGTACAAAATTATATTGCTGTGATCAAAAGGAATAACGAAACTGTTATTCCGTTCGATCGCTTTTAGCAATAATGCCGCCAATTGTACTATGTATATTTGCAATTATTTTGTATTTGTTGTTTTTCCAGTGTACAATAAAGAATATTCTTAATATTCTCTCTATTCTCTAAAGAATAAAAAAAATAGATAAGATGATTCTTATCTGTTTTTTCCGGGAACACATCATAATTAGAGGCCTGTGCTGATTGCAAGTGGTCCATTGACGTCTTCAAACTGAATACCGGAAAAAAACGCCGCATACTCTGCTTAAAAGACATGGATTGTAACCATGGAGTCGTGAAGACGATATTTAGGGCGTACAACATGCCAATAAATCCTACAAAATGTGAGGTGGTACTGGGCACGTACTAAATCGTCGAAAAGGATGTGAACCAATATGGACAGGATATACGTCTACCCTTCCGGAGTGATGCATTTTATTTAATTTACCATAATAAAACGCTGTTTTCAGCATCCACCCTTTTTTATTGTCTCGCAAAAGGTGAGAAAAGTAGAATACACTCCTCGGGGATAAAGCTGTTTTTGTCTCGGGCGCGCTTGAACCCCTCACTGCGCTCAGGCCTCATCTTAATTCCTGCCATTCCATTCCCTCTCTTCGCTCGGATGAACTGGAGTCCTTCGTGACGTTCACGATTCAATATCGCGCCAGTGACATAAAACAGTGCCTTTTCCCCTCGGTGTCATCTACCATCAAAGAAATGGCTCCATAGTTATTAGTGATAATTCCCTGACTTCGTTACAATCATTTTGTAGTTTGATTTGAAATGTGAAACATAATGAATTTTTAATGAAATTATTGAAATTTAGTGAATGAGCCGTTTTCAGTACAAATTCACGGAGTAATTCGCGCTTCAGGCATGGCCATAGAAGAACCGGAATACGGCTGTCAAAATTAATCTGCGCTGAGCGAAATTTGTCTCTCGTCAACCTGACAAACGTAAAATATACGTAATGGGGAGTTTTTCTTTTTGTGTGAGTAGATGGCGCTGAACTGACTAGGTTACTAGCCATGTTTTACGATTTGAGACAGTTTATAAACATTGATCGACTAAATATTATTTACATAATGTAAGTTTAGTTTTATGATCCCAAAAATCCAAGAGAAATAATAAAAAAGTAATGTGGTTTTCCGTACCTTGCAGTAACTTACCAAGTTCAGCGCCATCTATCCAGCGACTAGGAAAGTATTTAGAAAACAATAAAAAGAAAAATATAATAAAGGATTATTATATTCTTTTTAATGCAGTAACCCGTGCTGAGGACAATTTTAAAATCCTATTTAGAGGCTAAAAATTTTACCCATGCCGGGACTTGAACCCGCGACCTCTGGCTATCCGTGCCAGCGCTCTTTCCAACTGAGCTAATGGGCGACTCACCGGCATCAGTGAAATTTCGAACTTCCTTACAATATTCTCTGTATTACGTACAGGCATCCTCTAAATAGGTTTTTAAAATATATCCTTAGCACGGGTTAGCGCATTAAAAATAATATAAACATACTTACGTAACTTAAAAACCTATTTAGAGGCTAAAAATTTCACCCACGCCGGGATTCGAACCCGCTTTACACTATTCTCTGTATTACGTACAGGCAGCGTAAAGTAGGTAGTCGGGGCTGTAAGTGATGCAATTTGCTTAAGCCAGATGTCGCTGCCTGTATGTAATATAGAGAATAGTGTAAAGAGGTTCGAAATTTCACTGATGCCGGTGAGTCGCCCATTGGCTCAATTGGAAGAGCGCTGGCACGGATAGCCAGAGGTTGCGGGTTCGAATCCCGGCATGGGTGAAATGTTTAGCCTCTAAATAGGTTTTTAAATTTGTCCTTAGCACGGGTTAGTGCATTAAAAATAAAAATAGTATACTTACATAATATCAAAATAGTTTTAATTTTGAGATGGGAAGTTATGATTGAACTTGAGTTTGCGACTCGGCAAACGTAGTGTAGGATGCCCTCCGATCAGGTGGGATGACGATCTGCGAAAAACTGCCGGCAGATGCTGGATGCGGCAAGCTGAAGACAAGGCGCTATGGCGCTCATTACGCGAGGCCTATGTCCAGCAGTGGACTACATAATATAGCCTGAAGAAGAAGATTATGATTGAGGTCCAGGGCAGTCCGCAGGGCAGGGCATCCTTTTGCCAAGTATAAAAAAGTACGATATTAAATCGCTATGATCAATAGAGATAATATTGTTTTTCTGAAAACACATCTCATACGTGTGCTGATTGCAAGTAGTCGATTGACGTCTTCAAACTAAATGAGGGGAAAATGCGTCACATATTCCGCTTGAAAGTCATTAATTGTAACTACTTAGCCATCAACATTATTTTGTTTGAATCTTAAAACTGGCTGCTAGTTCCAGGCACGTAAATAGATTGTCCCTAAACAGGATCCATCATCATCATCAGCCATTTGATGCCAGCTGCAGGACAGACGCCTATATCATGGTTTTTCAAGCTTCACGGTCTTGTGCCGTCGGAATCCAGCGACTCCGCACCACTGTACCCAGGTCGTCAGACCATCTGGTGGGGGAGCTGCCCATGATACGAATAGTCTTAAGCAATTCAATTGATTATACCGTTTTTAAACCTTAAATTAACGTAGCTCCATATCGAGCTAATTTCATATCTTTTTAATAAGTTATCATTGCACGTACTTCCTTAAAGTTACTAGAATATCAAGAAAACAGGGACCAGCCTGTGTTTTAACTCTAAAACAAAAAAAAACTACTAACTTAATTAGAAGAATAATACAGCTGTCCGTCTACTGTTCATGAGGTGCTAGAATATATGTTAATATATGTTTATGTATATATTAGACGACAAATAGTTTAAGGGTAACACCTGATGAAGTCGATATTATGATGTTATGGCAAAACTTTGGCTTTTGCTTCTTCGTACTGAGATAATAATTGTAATAATTGTGCAACGTCCATTGGGGAGACCACGGTCACCCGGAAGGGACCATGCCGCCGCTGCGTTACCTGGAACATAATTTTTTGAGACACGGTGACCAGGAAGGGATTATTCCGATGCTGCGTTAACTGGAACATCGTTTTTTGAGACCACGGTCACCAGGAAGGGATTATTCCGGCGCTGCGTTACCTAGAACATCGTTTTTTTTGTAGAAAGAAACCAAAGTACCTGAACATAATCTGAACTAACGATTAATTAATATTAACTCGCAAAACTTGAAAGTTCTTGTCATCACAATATGTGATGACTTCAACATAATTGTGATGACAAGAACTTTCAGGTTTTGCGAGATGATGCAGCTTACGATTCCAACTGTATGCAATGGGATACATTTATTATTTGAAATGGTATGGCTAATATTTGAAATTTGGGTGAATTTGAATATGCAACACCGTCTAATGTTTGCTTGGTTGTCTGAATACATAGTCGCAGTGCCACACGCTAACTGTGCGGAAAGGCATCTTGAAGAAACCCACGGCATAGTTGGCTCCTCACGTATGACTATAGTCGTTCCTGTGGGCTAGGCCGAATAAGCTGTCTGGGTGGTATAGGTGCTCGGCGGCCAGCCCACACAATGTAATAATTGTAGTGCTAGGCAAGCCTAAAACAATGTCCTAGGCAAGTGGAAATGCCTCTGGACGCTACATAAATCATCTCATTACGTAGATGCAGAGGCCAGTGTTGTTTTAAAGTAGCGACGTTTCTACTAGCCACTGTCGCGCTAGTAAAATTTTCGCAGTCGAAAAAAAGTCAAGTCGAGGTATTTGCAGTCGAAACTTATGTATAAATTAGAAAACAAAGTCATTAGTACATGTCCGCACTAGGGATCGAACCTGGATCTCCAGCTTCCAAGTACATTGTTTTACCCACATAGCTAAAGCCGAAAACCAAAAAACTGAAGTTGGAAATAAAAAGATTTGAATCTGAGTAGCTTACAGTCTGTTAGCTTTTAGAATATGCCTCGGCTACTATAGGATATGTTCGTGTAAAAGCTGTTGTTTATAATATTGTTATTTATAGAATTACATAAATTTTCAAAATAGTGAAGAAAAGTTTTATACAGAGTAGGAAGTAGTATTACACTCGTGTGTTTTCGGCGAAAACCGAAGCCTACTCTAGAGCCCGAGGTATTTTCCAAAAGGTAACAGACTGTGCTTTGTATTAAAGGAAATAAAGCTACACAAGCAAACTACTAATTGAATAAAAATGAATGAAAGCCATCGCCAATGAACTTGCGACGGGGTTTGGCGTGTCAATACTCAATACAAGTTTTCCACATATAAACTTTACGGTCCCTAGTGCACCACAGCTGTTGTACAAGGCGATCATGCATCTAACTAAACTGATGCAACTAAGCGTATATGAATTATAAGTGGACACTCTGTCATAGGGTACAGAATAAATTACATTATTATTGATTTGAATCCGAATTAAGCTACTTAATATTTTTAAAAAACTTAAAAATTTCATTAATGCCGGGACTCGAACCCGTGACCTGTGGGGCTAACCGTGCCAGCGCTCTCCCAACTGAGCTGTTGGGCAACTACCGGCATCATTGAAATGTCAAACCTCTTTACAATACTCTCTGTATTACTTACAGGCAGCGAACATCTGGCTGAAGTTATTTACGTCACTTGCTGCCTCGACCTTCTTTGCAGTTGGGTTTTACATCGGAATGATATCGCCGTACCCACATGATTATATTCTTTTTGTTGCACTAACCCATGCTAAAGACAGTTAAAAAAAAACTATTTAGAGTTGGGAGAGCGCTGGCATGGTTAGCCAGAGGTCGCGGGTTCAAGTCCCGGCATGGGTGGAATTTTTCGTATTGGAACAATGTATTGTGCTTAATCAAAGGTAATAAATGGTCTTAATTTTCAATAATACAACTATTAATATAGTTCCACTTCCGGTTTCTTGAATTTTTGGACAAACTGTATGGATTTCATGAAAATCTGGTTCAGTAAGTAAATTTATTTTGCGGGCAGAGTTGCTTCAAGATGCAGAGGAATTTTTTGACCCAAATTTTGTGAAAATAAAAAATCTGATCAAGTGCGTGTTGGGGCATGCCGTCTATGGTTCCAACGACTCTTTGTCTAATTTTGTGACCAAGCTTGGACCAAAAGTAGTTCTTTTGTGCGTGCGCAATAAAATGTTCTTTATCCAATCGCAATTGGGATCTAAATTTTAAGTTACTGTTAATTTAAATTAGAGTTAATGCCTTGAGAACTAATCGGTATGTTTAGGAGTATGTCACAATGTTACAGCAAGAAATGTGAACTATACATAGTTAACCGATGTAAGTATTTCCTAAGTAAATATTGTTGTTACAAGTTTAAGGAGGTGTTTTATCCTGATAATATATGTCTCAGTTTATGAAAATGTATAAACAAACCATGACCGTGTTTTGGTTTTTATACTATTGATAATATTTATGTTAAATAAAGACTTTTAAAAAAACAATCAGCATAAGGGTTTGCCTGTTTTAAGGGTTTCGTGTGCATATTTCAGCTTTACAGCCTCCAGTCAATAATACAGCCAATAATACAGATCAACATAATGGGCTACTGAAAGCGAAAAACAGCAGAGTTTACAGTAAAAGTTAGCTATATTTAAGACTTCAAAAAAAATACACTTTTAGTGTGTGACAAGACGAACCGTAGACAAAAACTTCTTCGACTTCTTCTTCTTCAGGCTATATTATGTAGTCCACTGCTGGACACAGCCCTCCCCTAATGAGCGCCATAGCGCCCTGTCTTCAGCTTGCCACATCGATTTTCGATTTTTGACTACAAGCAGCAAATTAGTTTTTTTTGTATTCCATCCCAATAAATACAATACAGCGACGACGATGTGCTAAGCCACAGACAGAATGATAGACAGACGGACATAACGAATCTATACCTAAGGGTTCGCGATGCCCGTCAGTCAGCAATCAGCTCCATCTCTAGTAATAATTTCCAGAGGGCGTCGCGTTCGTTCGTTCCCAGCAGAAATACAGGGAACCAAGATTTCAAATAAGATTCTGTAATACCAATACATTTTTGGAAAACCGGCCAAATAGAGTCGTACTTTTGGCACCAAAGGTAACCTCCACCATACCTATTTATTTATTATTATAATTAACCATAAAACCGTTTAAAATTAAATTAGGGCGAACTATTAAATTTCCTAATAAAAGGACTGGAGAAAAAAAACCCTATAATTGGCAGAAAAGTCAGTTGAACTACTGGAACCTTGATTTTGTAGAAATGTCTCAGTAGTTCTACTATTTTAATTTCAGATGAGAGTTGAACTAATGAGAAAAAAGGATTCCCACTAGTCCGACAGTAGAACTGTAGTTAACATAACATAACATTTACATACAAGCACATACATTGCTTCTGGCCCCACACTAGGATACCCTGTGTCGTGGTAACCAGAAACAACGACATCACAAACATGTAAACATCCAAGACCTGGGCTCTTTTTCTTTTTGTTCCCGGGACCTTGAGAGGTCCGGGACCTCTTGCATGGTAGGCAGACGCGCTACCGCTACGCCACGGAGGTCGTCAGTTGAACTACTGGGAACCCTGATTTTCTACAGATGTCTCACTAGTTCTACTATGTGAGATTCGTGAAAAAGTAGAACTACTGAGAAAAAAATTCCAACTAGTCCGATAGTAGAACTGACCAGTTGAACTACTGGGAACGAACGCACGCTGGCATGCGGGTTGGGGATCGCAGGTTGGTGGAATTTTATTGTATCCCTTAGTCGCCCTTTACGATCACAATTAAACATTACCAATTCATAATGACGGTTAAAAGGATATAGGGCATAAGCGACAAAAACCAAATTGTCCAGGAGCGCAATTCAAAGTTTAAAATTTCAGAAAAAAAATAATATCTTTTTTATTTATTGTCATAACGTAAAGTTGGAAACAGCTCTAAGCTCGAAGAAAATACGAGCATTAATTGACATTTTATTTTATTTGATTCGAAGATGCTCTATGTAGCTGAATGTCGCTTAACTCAATCGAACATATTTTTATATAAGATAATGTTTAGAATAGAAGTGTGATTTTGGCAACACTGTATTTGACAGCTGTCACACTGGTCTGTGCTCACTTGGACAACTTGCTTTGTTATTGAAAAACGTGGAGTGGTTTTTCTTGACCCACATTGATGTGGTAATTCGATTGCCGGGCCTGTATCTTGGTGTGAAGTGTGAGATACGTTCCGGGACGGTTCCCGTAGTGTTAATACATTTTTTTTAGGCGACGGATCGCCCAACATATTGAATAAATACATTGTCGTGAAAGTGCACTGCAGGTACGTAGCTTTCTGGGGAAAGAGCTCTTGGGGGTAGACGGGGAAGTCTAGGGATCCCCAAACCTCAGTGCACCCACCCCGGGCGGCGCCGGCTGCCAAGTCGAGAGGCGTCGACGCGGACAGAAGTTGTAAGTTATTTGCTTCATAATTAGTTTTAAGTATTATTAGTATTTAAGTGGGTCGTTTACCCAACATTTGCTGGTAGCAGAGCGGTGGTTAATCCCTTAACCCTGTGGGAAACATATACTTCGTATGTTAACTTTGTTTTCCCATACATTTGTAGGTTACTTTGTAGGTTATCTTTTGGTCAACTTGTAACAGTAAAGTTATTGTCATTGTTTGCAATTGATCTATGTTATTATTTGCAGTTTTGTATGTGAATAGCAAATAGTTAGTAGTAGTTATAAGTAAATATTGTTGTTTGCATTGCTAGTTTATAGTACTACTAGTACCAGTTCTGAACAGCTAAACTTGTATGTTAGTTGCCCAGCTAGTGTGAGCATTTGTCGAGGTTTATTCTCATCACTGTGTTTAATTTGATTTTCGGTGATCCGCAATGGCGATGGGATGATGCCATCCTTGAACGAGCTCAGCAATTGGGGCAACGCACGGCCACGGCTGAGGCAGCCATGATAGCGCTGGCAGATGGTCATCCAGCGCCCAGCCCTGAGGTATTCTCGGGATACGAGCGGGATCTGGCCCAAATAATGGAGATAGAGAACTCCGTGGTCCAGGCGGCCTGCGACATACGGAGACGACGGTCAGGTGGTACTGCACCGAATAAGCCGCTACCTATGGAAGGGTCCGCGGTCACAGGCAGGCTTCCCACTCTCCAGCTCACTCACTTCAGTGGAGCTGTTGAGGAGTGGGTTGCTTTTAAAAATATGTTTACCTCGCTGGTGGATTCCAGGCAGGATTTGACACCGGGACAGAAGATGGCATTATTTTTTCGACTCTGGAGGGCGAATCGAGGGCCATCGTCCAGCATCTGAAGGTCATGGACGACCACTACGAAACAGCATGGGAGCTGCTCAACAAGCGTTACCAGAACGCTCGTCTGCTGGCAGACGCACATGCAGGGCAGTTGTTGGGCCTACCAAAGGTCACCAACAGGGCACATTTGCGGGGGCAGCTGTTGACACCGGTCACTGTTGCTTGTAACGCGTTACGAACTCTAAATTTGCCCGTGGATGAGTGGTCCTTTCTATTAGTCCACATAATTTTAACTAAGTTACCGGCCGACATCCGCGTACGGTTTGAACGGGAGTCGGCAGAAAGGGACGGCGATGGATTGCCCAAGTTCACGGACTTAATGAAGTTTTTGGAGTTTGAGGCCAGGGTCGTGGAGACTTCACAGCCGGACTTGGGGCAGTCAGCGGCGCCGACGTGTGGGTGTGGCGCCTCACAGGGGCGCAGGGGCGCCTCACAGGGGCGCAGGGCGTCCCAGCCAGCGCAGCCGCCGCGAGGACGCACTACGGCGCGCTTGGCGGCACTGGCGGCGGCCGGGAGAGACTCGGCATGTTTGCAATGTGGCAACATGGGGCATGCACTGCTGCAGTGCCATGACTGGCAAGGTTTGCCAGTAACTGATAGGTGGCGCATGGTAAAGCGCAATAGTCTGTGCTTTGGCTGTCTGGGGGACCATTTTCAACGGCATTACCCCAGGCCCCAGCCTTGTCGTGCGTGCGGTGGGCCGCACCACCTTTTGTTGTGTGCCAATCGGTCGGGGGCGGACTCTCCGACGGCGCAGCAATGGCGCCCTACGGGCGGGGGTCCCTCAGGGCGAGGCCCCCCGTCTGACGAGAGGAGGTCAGGGGCGGAATCTCCGACGGCGCCCTACGGGCGGGGGCCCCTCAGGGCGAGGCCCCCCGTCTGACTGGAGGAGGAGTCCTCCACGAGGCGCGCCGCCACACCAGGAGGAACCGAAGGTACCTGCGCGGGGGCCCATGGGGGGCCCCGCGCCTGCCGGTTACCATGCAGCAGGTATGGGTGTGAGTTGGGCCCCTATGGGCGGGGGCCCGACGGTTGATTTGAGGAGAGGTTCTCCTTCCTGCGCACCGGTTCCTGCGCGCACTAGCGTGGAGCGGAGCGGCTCAGAGGTGCCGCAGCGGTTCTCTTCGCCGTGCCACGAGTACCCACGGTTGGAGTACCACCCGCCGTACTATAGGTACGGTAGGGCTGCAGGGTATACCCTGCCTAGGATGGCGATGTGCACTCGCCAGCCACATTACGAGCAGGGGCAGCCCCATGGGAGGGGGAGTATGTAGCTAGTCTGCCCCTCTGCAAGCGCAGAACCGAGGACGGTTCTGCTGCCCACTGCGGCGGTCCACGTATGGGGCCCCCAGGGAGATTCTGTTACGGTCAGGGCCCTGCTGGACTCCGGGGCCCAGGGATGTCTACTATCAACACGAGTGGCCGAGCAATTGAGTTTAGGGCTGGGTGCCCCCTCGGTGCCCCTCTTGGGAGTTGGTGGTGTGAAGATTCCGCGTCTGGCGGGGCAGACGTACTTTACCTTTTCGTCAGTACACTCTTCTACGCTGAGGATTTCGGCCATGGCCATGGTAATGGATACCATTGTAGGATGGCAGCCATCTACAGATCTGCCCTCAGGTGTACGGTCGTGCACGTTGGATCTAGATCTAGCAGATCCACTTTTCTACCATCCCGCTCCAGTGGACCTGCTTCTGGGCGCGGATGTATTAGGATGGGTCATACTAGGCACCCAGAAGGTTCTGGGGCCCTCTTCATTGGTGGCAGTGTCGACAATTTTTGGATTTTCTGTAATGGGGCCAGTCTTTGAGGACTCGACTCCCGACGAGTCGAAGGTCATCGCGTCTGTATCTCTTGCCAAGACGATGCAAAGATTTTGGGAAATTGAGGAGCCTCCCATGGTTCCAAGGGTGGATCCGGACCATGAGGAGTGTGAGGCGTTCTATCAAGCCAATACGTTGCGGCTGACGTCTGGTCGATTTGTAACTAGGTTACCGTTCATTGCTTCTTCTCCTGTTCTAGGGCAATCCAGGTCACTGGCGGAGAAACGCCTGCTCGCGATGGAGCGGCGCATGCGGCGTGACCCCGTTCTTCGCGAGAAGTATATCGAGTTTATGCGCGAGTACGGGGCATTGGGCCACATGTCTCCGGCTCGAGTTCATTGGAGCTCAACTGAGCATTATTTCCTGCCTCACCATGCGGTGGTGAAGGCATCATCAGGTAAGCTGAGGACCGTGTTTGACGGCTCAGCCCCCACGTCGACAGGGGTGTCATTGAATCAGTGCTTGCATTCCGGTCCCAAGTTGCACAGGGATGTCGTGGACATTATACTGAATTTTAGAAGACATCAGGTGGTGTTTGGAGCGGACATCCGGATGATGTTTCGGCAGACGGTTATCCACCCAGATGACAGGCGCTTCCAGCTGATTCTCTGGCGTGAACACCCGGAGGACCCAGTGACCGTCTACGAGCTCAACACCAACACATATGGGTTGAAGTCCAGCCCTTATATTGCTATTCGCTGCTTGTTGGAGCTGGCAGAGCGGGAGCGCGTGCGCTTTCCCCGCGCGGCCGCTGTGTTGGCGCGCGACCTTTATGTCGACGATGTTTGCACCGGGGCCCAAAGTATCGAGGCGGCTCTCATACTGCGAGACGAATTAATTGCCATTCTAGCAGCAGGCGGCTACGAGCTGCGGAAATGGTTGTCTAACGAGCCTGGTCTGTTGGAGGCTATTCCTGAGGATCACCAACAGAACCCTAATCTGTTTCAGAATGTGGATGATCCCAACATGATAGCGGTGTTAGGAATGCGGTACCAACCCGTTAATGACATTTTCACGTTCCAGGTGGACCTGGAGCCCCAGAGGGTCTGGAGTAAACGGACAGTGCTGTCCACCATAGCCCGTATGTTTGATCCAAACGGGTGGATCAGTCCAGTGATCTTTCTGGCCAAGTGTCTGCTGCAGCAGCTCTGGATTATGGGCGTCTCGTGGGACGAGCCGCTCATCGGGCCACCCCTGGACACCTGCCTTGCGCTGATATTCTCGATGGAGGAGGTCAACCGGGTTGCCCTGCCTCGTCGGATTCTGCCGCGGGGCAAATATCAGACAAGTCTGCATGGATTTTGTGATGCATCCGAGCGGGGGTACGCTGCGGTGGTGTATCTGCGTACGGTTGACTCGGAGGACCGGGTCAACGTAGCTTTACTCTTGGCAAAGAGCAAGGTTGCTCCAATTAGGACTCGTCTGACCATACCCAAGCTAGAGTTGAGCGGAGCTCATCTGTTGTCCAGGTTGTTAAGCCACGTCTCTCGTTAGTAGGCTGCCACCGTTGACATCCGGGATGTCTTCGCATGGTCAGACAGTCAAGTCGCGCTGGCCTGGTTGCGCGCGGCGCCACATACCTTGGAGATCTTCGTGGGAAACCGGGTTTCCCAGATACAGACCATTGGTATCCCCATCATCTGGAGACACGTCCTAGGTGATTGGAACCCCGCGGACTGTGCATCCCGGGGCTGCACAGCTCCCGAATTGGTGTCTCATTCACTTTGGTGAGGACCGGCCTGGTTGGAGGAACCAGAGACTTCGTGGCCTGTCCAGCAGGTGGATAGGTCCATTCAAGTTTTACCTGGCGTGCGGGTGCACGCTCTAGCTGTGGAGACAGCCTTGGATCCCGACTGGCTGCCTGGGCGGTATAGCAGTCTGGATAAACTGCTGGCGGATACCAGCTGGATTGAAAGATTTGTTCGCAACTGTCGAAATCCGAGTGAAAAACTTTTGTCCCCAGTTGTGAGTGCAGAGGAGCGTCGGAACGCGCTGCTGCACTGGATTCGCATCGTGCAGGCGGACCGCTTCGAGGCTGAACTTCGGATTCTGCGTGAGGGTCGCGCCAAGCTCAAGGGAGCGGTTGCCAGGTTAAATCCCTTTACGGATTCGGAGGGACTTTTGCGTGTTGGGGGTCGGCTTCGGAAAGCTGACCTGCCTTACGGAAGTCGCCACCCTTTGCTGTTACCAAAGGATGGACCTTTGGTAAAGCTCTTGGTGTCTGATCGACACATTCGTAATGCCCACGCCGGATGTGGCGCATTATTAGCTATCCTACAGCGGGAGTTTTGGATATTGTCAGCTCGAAGAGTCATTCGAAGCGTCCTCTTCCAGTGTGTACCTTGTTACAGAGTGAAGGCTTCACTCATGCAGCCGCAGATGGGAGATCTGCCGCCGGACCGAGTTAATCAGTCTCGGCCATTTGAGGGAGTCGCAACGGACTTTGCGGGGCCGTTTTCCGTAAAAACGACCACCCTTCGCAACGCTCGGGTTGTGAAGGCTTACCTATGCGTGTTTGTATGCTTGGCCACCAAGGCTGTCCATCTGGAAGTAGTTTCAGCATTGTCTACTGAGGCCTTCGTCGCCGCGTTGGATCGTTTCGTGTCGCGCAGAGGCTTGCCCTCACTTATTCGCTCCGACAATGGCTCAAACTACAAAGGTACCATAAACTATCTAAAGGATGTTAATGTATTTTTAATCCTCGCCCGGAAAGGGGTAACTTGGCGGTTTAGTCCCCCAAATTGCCCCCACTGGGGAGGTATCTTTGAAGCTGCCGTCAAGTCAGCGAAGACTCATATCTGTGAAGACTTATATCCGCGTGATCGGAGAGACTGTCCTGACGTTTGAGGAGCTTGCTACTGTGTTTTGTAAAATAGAGGCGGTCCTCAATTCTCGTCCTCTCTGTCCCCTGTCCCCTGATCCAGACGATCTAGAGGTCCTCACTCCTGGCCATTTTTTAATTGGGCAGCCACTTACTGCGCTGCCAGAATACCCATGGAGGGATGAACGTACGTCACGGTTGTCACGTTTTCAAATGTTGCAACAAATGGGCCAGGACTTTTGGAAGCGTAGGTCGGTTGAATACCTGCATCTGTTGCAGCAAAGGGTGAAGTGGGCAGACCGGACCGAGCCTCCTAGGGAAGGGGATTTGGTACTTTTGAAGGAGGCCAATTGGCCATTCTTGTTTTGGCGCCGGGGGCGCATTTTAAAGTTGTTCTTTGGGAGGACGGAATTCCACGCGTCGCGGATGTGTTATTCGATGGTTCGATTCTGCGACGAGCCATAGCAACTCTCTCTCGCCTCCCGGTTGATTAAGCTAGCGGCCTGAGCTGGTCAGCCCGGAGCGGGGGGATGTTTAGAATAGAAGTGTGATTTTGGCAACACTGTATTTGACAGCTGTCACACTGGTCTGTACTCACTTGGACAACTTGCTTTTTTGATTGAAAAACGTGGAGTGGTTTTTCTTGGCCCACATTGATGTGGTAATTCGATTGCCGGGCCTGTATCTTGGTGTGAAGTGTGAGATACGTTCCGGGACGGTTCCCGTAGTGTTAATACATTTTTGTTAGGCGACGGATCGCCCAACATATTGAATAAATACATTGTGAAAGTTCACTGCAGGTACGTAGCTTTCTGGGGAAAGAGCTTTTGGGGGTAGACGGGGAAGTCTAGGGATCCCCAAACCTCAGTGCACCCACCCCGGGCGGCGCCGGCTGCCAAGTCGAGAGGCGTCGACGCGGACAGAAGTTGTAAGTTATTTGCTTCATAATTAGTTTTAAGTATTATTAGTATTTAAGTGGGTCGTTTACCCAACAGATAATTCGGCATAAGTCATATCTTCATATAAAAAAACGAAGAGTATAGAAGACTAAGCTACATTTGATTTCAGTATACCAAGAGGTAATAGGGCATGAGTCACATGACTGTTGAATAACTAAAATAGGTAAAGAGGGATATATGACGTTTCACACCATTGTGACAAAAGGTAATGGAGCACAAGAAACAGTGTTTAGTCAAAACACGGTGAGGATGTCAGACTTTAGTGACACCGTAAGTGGTTTGAAAAAAAAGGTAACATGGTACTTCCACACGTCAACATTTGTAGGCCAAGAGGAAAACAAGAACATCCAACATGTGAAATTATCTGGCCAATCGTTAACGCGGATTAAACGTCACGTCCTAAAAATAATAGATTCACAACCAACATGATTCTCCTATGAAATGAGACCTAAAGTAACTGCATACATTAGATGATGTTAGTGTTATCATAATCATTTTTATGTACCAGATTAGTAACCTACATTAGATACTATTTGGAGATAGTGATGATACTCGCGTCCGCAGGAATTGCCCTCTGAAACCCTGCACGTGCCTCCCGGGTAATGCTAAACGAGTATTAACGCCGAGTATCGGGCGGCAGTTATGATAACCCGACAAATAGCCTCTGAAAACGATGGAACAAAAAGGATGGGGATACTACCGCTACTAATGCTCCCAAGAAAACTATGAGCAGGATGAACAATAGTAAGGATTTGTCGAACCATCCGGTTGTCGCCCGGCGCCAGGATGGTTCCGGGTCACCTGGTGTGAAATATGCTACCGGGAACAAGGTGACACAGCAAGACCCTAGCGGAAATTGGGTTACTGCTGATCAAACTCTACTCCGTAACAAAAAGAGACAAATCCGGGACATTCACCACGCTCTCACCATAGCCACTTGGAACGTTCGTGGTCTCTCCAAACCAGGAACAGCCGAAGTCGTGGAGAAGGAAATAAACAGGTATAATGTGGATATTATTGCTGTAAGTGAAACCCATATAAAGACTCGGGACACTACACTACTCTATCTGGAAAATTGTCCATAGTGTCCGGATACGTCGACGCACGACCTCGTCGCCAAAACGCACAAAAACAAGGTAATAGGATACGATTCCATCAATCACAGGATATTGAAAATCAGATTAGAAGCACATCCATACCCACTCAACCTACTCGCCATCTATGCACCAACATCTGCATCCAGTGAAGAGGAAAACTAAACAAAGCAGTCCAAGATGTCCTAAGAAAGAGCCATTATTAATACTTAGCGATTTTAATTCTAAAATGGGAAAAACTGAGGATGATTACCATCGCAGAAAGATTGTCGGCAGGTTTGGACTGGGAGTCAGAAACAACCGTGGCAACATGCTTTTGGACTTTTGCATGGAGAACGACCTTTCGGTCATGAACACCTGGTTTCAATAATACCCAAGACGACTCTACACGTGGACGTCACCTAATGGTCTTCACAGGAACCAAATTGACTTCGTTCTAGTAAACCAAAGATGGAGCTCATCTATATCAGCAGCGAAGACGAGGCCAGGTGCAGACTGCAGCAGTGAACTTCGCTTCTGACTGCTAAATTCGTTTAAAATCCGTCTGAAGAAGTCAAAAATAGGTACCCTCAACAAACAACAAATGGCTAAGCAGAGGAAATCCTTAAAGGAACAGGACTTAAAATCAGCCGAAGAACGAAGCCACTACGCGGAGCTACATAACGTTGTCCAAAAACTTTGCAGTAAAGATCGAGAGGCCTATATCGACAGTATATGCTCCGATATAGAAAAATGTTTGGAAAGGGCGCACTCCCGAGGTATGTTACAAAAGGTAAACCTGCTCGCAAAGGAATTTAAACCAAAGCACTGGACCATTGAAAATGAAAAGGGGACGCCCCTATTGGATAAAGATGAGGTACTCGAAAGATGGAGGAGCTACTGTCGGCAGCTATACGACGAAAACAGCGATGAAAGAACTATGGAAATGCATTATTCTGAAAAGGAACCAGACATCCTCTTCGAGGAAGTAGAGGCAGCACTTCTCAAACTGAAATACAAGGCATGTGGCAGCGATGGCCTAACTGCGCAAATCTAGGAAGATCTAATCTAAGAAACATATGTAGTGAAGGCATAGCAATCGTACATACCGTATGTCAAAAAGTCTGGAGAACAGGTCAATGGCCAGCAAATTGGACCGAATCAATCGTAGTGCCTAAACACAAGACAGGTTAGAGGTAGGTAACGGGTTAAGACCCGTAAATGTGAGAATTACAGAACCATCTCTATGATCTCTCACGCGTGAAAAATCCTCTTACACGTCCTAAACCACCGGCTTGCACCCTACATCAATAGCCAAATACCGAAGGAACAGGCTGGATTTGTAAAAGGAAGAGGAACGAGGGAACAAATGTTGAACATTCGACAGCTGATCGAAAAATGCAGGGAACATAACATCACTATAGCCTTGTGTTTCATCGATTATGCAAAAGCCTTTGACTGTATCAGCTGGAAGGCCATGTTCAGGGTCATGATGGAGATGGGTATACCGGACCACCTTACCTTTCTTGTTGCAGCAACTGTACTCCAACGGTCAATCTTAAGTACGAATTGAGAACAGTCTTTCACACTGCTTTGAAGCAGAACGAGGAGTGCGCCAGGGATGCATACTATCTCCCTAACTGTTCAACCTGATCGGGGAACATATAATGAGAAGGGTTTTGGATAATTTAGAGGGGGCATTTGAATAGGTAGGCATCTTCTGAACAACCTTCGCTTTGCCGATGACACCACCGTCATAGGCGCCTCGGAAACAGAGCTGGCTGAGCTTCTAGTTAGAGTGGATAGTATAAGAAAAGAATACGGACTTCATATCAACAGAAGTAAGACCAAGTTGATGTTTATTGATAGATCGGGCACCTTGCAACGAACCAACGAGCTGCGAGACCTTGATGTTGTACACAAATTTGTATACTTAGGCTCGCAAATAAGCAATGACGGAGACTGCGAACAAGAATTCGTCAGCATCAACCGTAAGACAAAGATAAAACTAATGCGGACCCTTATCTTCTCAATATTTCTGTATGCCTCGGAAACCTGGACATTAAAAGCCCGTATTCTGAAAAGAATAGATGCGTTTGAAATGTGGTGCTGGCGGAGAATACTCCGTATATCTTGGACCGAACGCCGCATAAACGTATTTATTCTAGAAGAACTTCAGATAAAGACGAGGCTCTCCACAATCTGCACCCAATGCATCCTGAAGTTCTTCGGACATAAGGTCCGACGCGGGCCAGATAACCTGGAGTATGTTATCATCACCGGTCGAGCGAACGGGAAATGAAGCAGAGGACGACCACCAACGCGTTGGTCAGATATAATAACTAAAGCTTCGGTAAGGACCCTACAAGCAGCCATACATCTGGCGCGTAATATAATCCAATGGAGAGAGCTAGTGGCGGAATCTGCCCTTAGTCACGTCCCTCAACCATGAGGAAACGACGAAGAAGAAGAAGGAGATAGTGAGATAAAGAGGATGAAGAATGAGAGTGGAACATTCGGTAGGGGACGCCCTAGGCGCACATAAGTAGACCAAATTGGGGACGTGTTGGCAATGGGCCGGATAAAAAGTACCCACAACCGGAGAGCGTACATGCAACGACTTATGAATGTAGATAAAGCGAAAGAGGTGTGCAAAGATCGTGGCCAGTGGCAAGCCTTAGTCTCGGTCTACCTCTCTGGGACACAGGCGTGAAATTACCGACTGATTTTGGGATAAACGACTCGCTAAATAGGTACTTGAGAACAACAGAGACCTGATTATGTGATATAAATTGGCATACGCACCATAAAATATAATATCTTTGTAAAGTAATACGGCGTTAGTAACAGAGTTGTATTATATTGTAAATGGTAGTAGGGTATAACCGACAGTTAAATAGTAAATAGGCTTTAATAATTGCCTATAAGCGACAACTGTATGGCAAACTTGTGAATGGTAATAGGGTATAACCGACAATTCAATATTAATTAGGTTTAAGTAGTTGCCTATAAGCGACAGCTGTATTGTAAACTTGTAAATGGTAGTAAGGTATAACCAACGCTTAATGTTTTTGACGACAAAGGTAAAGAGACATTAGGTCCAACTTTAAAAATAGTTGCTTCTGGTAAAGAACCGTAAGCGCCCAGAAGCTCCACACCAGTAGGAAGTAAAACGACATTACCGACTAGAGGCCAAAGTTGATGCCATTTTTACAGGGATACAAGTGCCGTTAAGGAAAAAACGACCTAAAAATAGGTCGGTAACACCAAAACGTCATGTAAAAACCCAGTTTTTTGCTTGGAGACAAGCGACAATAAAGTCATTGTAGAGCCGTGGGAGTAAGCGCATTCGACGCAGATTTTTTTTTCAAGTGAGATTGCATTCAAAACTCAGTTTAGACCAAAATGTCGCTTATGCCCTATATCCTTTTAACCGTTACATTGTAAATTTGTAGTTGTAGTTACCACTCGCTAACGGTGAAGGAAACCTGAGTGTCTGAGGTATTGAACTACTAGGTACCTCAGACTCTCAGGTTTCCTTCTGATTCTTATTATGATAGCGATAAGGTTTAGTATTATGTGGAACGCAAATTAAAACTGCTAATACGTGTTGATAGAAGATCGTATATTATGCGACTGAGTTAAGAAAGACAAAACATGCCGCCCACCAAGAACTGCAAGTTCTTAATTATAATTTTAAATTTGATAAGTAGGCACTTGCAACATGCATTAAATATTTACAAATTAGTTCTTTTACATTTCTCTAATCAACTATATGCACCTTTACATTAATTATTTACATTATTTTAACCATTTTGGTGTAGTAGTAATTAATCATGTTTTATCAATAGGCAAACCACATAGTTTGGAAACACATCGTTTAAGTACATGTTCACGACACTTAACACTATACACACGCGTCATGTTGTCCTTTCCGGGGTGTTTAGATACTATGCGGCCAAGACACCACTTGCCCGGTGGGATGTTATCCTCTTTTATGAGCACTATATCACCAATGTCAAATTCCTTCTCGCGTTTGAGCCATTTCGGTCTTTCTTGTTGACGTGATAAGTACTCAGATTGCCAGCGCCGCCAGAAGTCTTGTAGGAGTTTCTGAGTCAGCTGCCAGCGTGAAATGCTATTCGTGCTGACATCCATTAAGGTCGGGGTTGGTATAGCAACTGGAGGCTCTCCCATTAAAAAATGGCTAGGCGTGAGTGGGTCCACATTATCTGTATCCGTGTCATCAATTGCGGTTAATGGCCTGGAGTTGAGGCAAGCTTCGATTTCACATAGTAAGGTCGTCATCTCTTCAAATGATAAGTTATTGGTTAGGATTTTTCGTAAGTGGCCCTTTACAGATTTCACTCCGGCCTCCCAGAGGCCGCCGAAGTTCGGGCTATATGGAGGAATGAAATGCCATTGTGTTCCGTCGGCAATGAGCAGCTCGGCCACGTAACCTGGTATCTCAAGTTTGGCTTCTTCCCAGGCAGTTACTAGCTCTTTATTGGCAGCAACGAAGTTTCGACCCTGATCGCTCCACAGGTGAGCGCATCTCCCTCTGCGAGAAACAAATCTTCGAAACACTCCTATGAAAGCTTCCGAGGTCATGTCTCCAGCTAACTCTAAATGTATGGCCTTAGTGACCATACAAACGAATATAGCTATATATGCCTTATGTGTCTTTGCTCCTCTGCCCTTTTTCATTATAATGTGCAAAGGACCGGCAAAGTCTACTCCGCTGTGTAGGAACGGTCTTGCTTGAGTTACACGAACCTTAGGTAGATCGCCCATTAATTGCTTCCGATTTCTTGCGTTCTGCCTCGCGCATATCAAGCATCCATGGATTCGTGCCTTCACTATTGATTTGGCTCTGATTATCCAATATTTCGTTCTGAGATAGCTAAGCATTAACTGGACTCCTCCATGAAGTGTCTTTAAATGGGCTTCTTTAACTAAAAGTTTAGTAAAGTCGTGTTTTGATCCAAGTATTATAGGATGTTTACTCTGTAACTCCATGTTGGCATGTCTAAGCCTACCGCCCACCCTGAGTATGTTCTGACTATCGAGGAATGGATTTAACGATTTTAGGTGGCTTTTCGTGGGGACTTGTTTATTTTTCTTCATACATTCTATTTCTTCTCCGTACTGTTCTCTTTGTACAATTATTATGATTTTTGTCAAAGCTTGTTCTAAATCTTCAGTTGTCATTGGTGCATCTATCAATTCAGGTTCGGTTTTCATTTTTAAGAATTTCGTACAGTATACAATGGTCTTTGAAACTTCATTAATTGACGTACGTACGTAATACAGAGAATATTGTAAAGAGGTTCGAAATTTCACTGATGCCGTGAGTCGCCCATTGGCTCAATTGGTAGAGCGCTGGTACGGATAGCCAGAGATTGCGGGTTCGAATCCCGGCATGGGTGAAATTTTTAGCCTCTAAATAGGTTTTTAAATTCATTAATTGATTCGAAATCTGCGAATTGCATAAATTTCTCTTCATTGTCTATCTTCAGGTTTGTTTGTATGTGTGTCTTTTTTTCTAGCTCTGTTTGGTTCACCAATGGTTTAGTAAATGGTATAGCTTCACACCTGAGCCATTCTGGCCCGTTCCACCAGAGTTTACTATCGAGAAGTTGCGCTAGATGTAAACCTCTGGATCCAATGTCAGCCGGGTTTTCTTTTGAAGTGACATGGAACCATTGAGTTTTGGAAATAATTTTCGTAATTTGTACTACTCTGTTACTTACAAATGTTTTCCATCGATTTGGATCGCCATGCAGCCATGCTAAAACAACTGAACTGTCTGTCCAGGCAAAAACTTTATGATCTGGTATTTTCATAGCATCCATGATTTGTCGCAATAGCTTAGCGAGAAGTTCAGCACCGCAAAGTTCTAGTCTCGGTAAGGATACGGGCTTGACGGGTGCTACTCGCGTCTTCGCTGCTATTATGTCTGTTTCAATTGTATCGTCTGGGGTCTCAACTCTACAGTACGCTACTGCAGCATATGCCTTGTTTGATGCATCACTAAAGCCATGGATTGTAGTATTGGCCAATGTCTGACGATTTATGTTTATCCATCTGCTCACTTTGATTTTGCTGTCGTTGTTAAATTCATTTCTTAAATCAAACCATTCTTGTTTTAATTCATCGTTAAGTTCTTCATCCCAATCGAGTTGGTTAAGCCACAGTTTTTGTATCAGTATTTTGGCAGGAATGATAGCACCACTTAGCCAACCTAAGGGGTCGTACAGGCGTGCTACGTCTGCCAAGATGCTTCTTTTAGTGATTACCCTCGGTGGTGGAGGTAAATTGAAGCGATACTCAAATTGATCACTTTGATTGTTCCATATGAGCCCAAGCGTTTTAGTGATGGAATCGCCTTTCATATCTACATTAGCTTGAGATCTCAGTGAAGGTTCAATGCTCGATATAAAATCTTTGCTGTTCGATGCCACTTCTGCAAATCCACCTCGCTTGAGTGTTTCCGTCACTGATTGACTCAAAGCAAGGGCTTCTTCTACGGTATCTGCGCCAGACATAATATCATCTACGTAGAAGTCTTCACGAATGGTTTGGTTTGTCAGACCGGTACTCTCATCATCAGCTAGCTGCATGAGAGTTCTAACTGCTAGGTATGGCGCTGATGCTGTGCCGAAAGTAACACGCAGAATACGGTATTCTTTCAAAGCTTCGTTTGCATGTTTTCGCCACAAGATTCTTTGACAGTCTGTGTCTTCTTCAGAAACCAGTACTTCACGTTACATAGTTCGTATGTCTGCAGCAAAACTTATCTTTTTCATGCGCCATCTCATGATTAAACTTCTGAGATCACCTTGCAGTTGAGGTCCTACCAAAAGCTCATCGTTGAGGGAGACGTTATTAGAACCCTTACAGGAGGCGTCGAAAACTACACGAGTCTTCGTTGTTTCCTTGTCCTCTCTAACCACTGCATGGTGAGGAAGATATATGGCTGGTTTGTCGATGTCGTTCTTGGATACTTCTTCCATGTGGTTAAGATGTATGTACTCTTCTATTACCTTTGTGTAGTCTTCCTTTAGCTGCTTGTTGTGTTCTAGTCGTTTCTCTAATTGTCGAAATCTCTTCTCAGCAGTGTTTTTCGTTTTACCGACATGTGAGACTGGATCGGTTGATTTGAAAGGCAGTTTAACCATATAACGTCCTTCTTTGTTTCTTGTATGAGTGTTCTTAAATATCTCTTCGCATAAAGATTCTTCTGTTGTCAGATCGCGTTTTTCTGACATGTCTATCTCCCACAGATTTTGTAGCATACTGTCGATGTCCACGTGATGGTGCATAACGATTATTTGTGCAGGTGAGCTGTTGTCACGAATACTTCCAAAGAGGATCCAACCAAGGGTTGTTTCTTGGGCAGTTGGTGTCCCTGGAGGTCCTTTGATTATGTTATCCTTCAAAATCTCTGTGTAAACCTCCACTCCTAGCAACAAATCGATGTTCCCTGGTGTGTAAAACTCTGGATCAGCCAGGTTGAGATTGCTTAAGTGTGGCCATGCTTGTGTGTTAATTGTTTTTGAAGGTAACTTCGTAGTCAGATGTCCTGTTAATACGTACGCGTTGATGTTTAGGCTGAATTCTCGTTCATGCCTTGATAAGATCTCTAACTGTACCATGTGGCTGATGTTTGTCTGTGTCGATCCAACTCCTGTCACTCTGACATGAGCTGTCATTCTTGTTGGCTTCAATAACTGGGTTGCTTTCTCGCTAACAAAGGACGCTTGTGAACCAGGGTCAATTAGAGCTCTCAGTAATGTGGTGTGTCCTGTACTACTCCTCACAGGAACAAGGGCTGTGGCCAATAATGCTAACTCTTTCTTCTGACTGAAATATGATGCAATTGTGTGGTCATTCTGTTCTTCATTTTCTTCTACATATGAATGCATACTTTTGTGATTGTGATGACCCTGAATTGGTGATTGTTTATCTTCTTCTTTTTCCAAGTAGGTGTCCTGTCTCTTTTGATGTAGAAGTGAGTGGTAGCGTTTTTTGCAAATACGACAGTTGGTTTTTTGTCTACAACTTACGACATTGTGTCCCGGTGCTAGACAGTTGTAGCAAAGGCGATTTTCCCGAACAAAGTCGTTTCTTTTCTCTGGGTCTAGTTTACCAAACTCTTTGCAATAACACAAGTAGTGATCTTCCTTGCATAATGTGCAGTTTTTCTGCGTAGTTGTGACATGAAATGATCGCTCTCTGATAGGCCTTTCCTTGCTGGGTGTGGCGTTTGTCACTTCCAAAGTACGTATTCTTTTCTCCAGGAATGAGATAAAGTCTTTAAATAGTGGTAATTCGTCGGCGTGAATGTCACTTACGTGGCGTTCCCATTCATTGTGTGAATCTTGGTCCAACTTCTGCACGAGGAGAAATATTATGATATGATCCCAAGAATCGGTCGGAATTTTCATGCTTGATAAACTATTCAAACATTCTTTTGTGTTGTCTATTAAAGATTTTAATTGTCCTGAAGTTTGAGATTGGAGTTTCTTTTGTGAAAATAATCTTTTTAGAATAGCGTTCACTATAAGTCTCTTGTGGCTATACCTGCCTTTTAGGTTATCCCACGCAAGCGAGTAGTTAGTCTCCGTAACTTGGTAGTGTTTTATTGTATTCCGCGCTTCACCCACTAGACACGATTTTAAGTAATGTAACTTTTGTACGTCACTGAGAGCTTTGTTGTTTTGGATGAGTGACGTAAACGTATCCTCAAACGATTGCCAGTCTTCGTAGGCTCCAGAGAATGTAGGCAGATTAATCCTAGGTAGTTTTACATCGCCCGATGTGTTGTTGTTTGGGTTTGAGTTCGCTGAGCCGTAAGACGACTGTGATGATGAAGTTGACGAGTTGATTCTGTCTAGCGCATCCAGTAAATCCCCCTTACAACATAAATGTTTTTCTTCACACTGGCCGTAGGTATCTTTCTGATAATACGGTAAAATTTCCCTTTGCTGCTTCGTGGTAACGGTCAGAAGCTTGTTATGTAAGTCTTTAAACGTTTGCCAGTACCCATCTACGTTTAGTATCACTGTTTGTATGTATCCACGAGTCAGCCGATCTTTAGGACCCTTTTTAAAGTTGATTTGAGCTCTGTTGATTCGGTCGGCTGTGTCGTCTAATAACACTAGAAATCCTTCCATGGTTGCCGTTTATCCGTAGTACAGGGAACACATTTATTTCGACGGCGATGAGTTGCAATAAATAATAACACGCACGGAACAACTTGGTGACGAGGTTATGTTATTTTGTTGTATCGTGATCCGCTTTACAAATCAACTTATAGGCTGAACTTCGCAATGAACGAGCCGCCGAACCGGTCTTCTTTTGTTCACTTATTTTATCACGTAATAGCATTGTGATTTTCTAACAATCCATCCGGCTCGAAGGACCACTATGATTCTTATTATGATAGCGATAAGGTTTAGTATTATGTGGCACGCAAATTAAAACTGCTAATACGTGTTGATAGAAGATCGTATATTATGCGACTGAGTTAAGAAAGACAAAACACCTTCCTACGCTCGAAATCTGTATTCGCGGTGGGCACGCGTGGTAGCGCGCAATTATAAGCCCTGAGGTATTTAAACACCTGAGACACTCAGTTTTCTTCGCTATGTTTTCCTTCAGCTTAACGATTGTTATTATTACTATAACTTCACAAATGTACATACCTTCGAAAACAAAGTCATTGGTACATGCCCGCAATCGAACCTAATAGAACAGAACGTAAATAAATATAGTAATTATTATATATTTTTATTTCAGATACATGGCATCCATATTGTGTTGTTATGTATGTACATTGAATAGTAGTAGAATTATATTTTAGTTTTAATATTGCACTTTAAGTGTTAGTAAAGGTATTAATACTGCGTAATAACAAATTATTATCAGTGCTGCCTAATTCCATGGGACAAAGCAGCAGCGGGTTATATAGGGACAGTCTAACCTATCCGCTATCATGCCAAGAACGCTGTTGGGGTTGCCACGAACCCAGCGCACCAGAGACGTACATCTTTTACGCATTATGGTTTACAAACAATCCTCCCTCGTTTCTGTGAACATCCCTGAAGCGCTGCAGAAATAATATTAAGGATGTGACTTTCACCATAGCAAGCGCATCAGCTGTTCTCTCTTGAGCTCAGTTCGCGACGTATCGAAGTTAACAGTTTATTCGCTACGTGTTTGCGGGACAAATACGATTCCAACGCGACGTGCCCGCGCAGTTTTAAACCCGTCGCTTTAATCGAATTCCACGATATGATTCTGATATTGTGCGGAACGGGTATTTTTGTAAGCTTTATTTTAAGAGTTATATGAGTTACAGTGCTGCTATTTGTTACTTTGTCCCGGCGGTAACTGTTTTTGTGGGTTTTTGTATAAATGCCGGTTTACAAGGATGGATGTAAAGAAAGTATGAATGAAGCGGACGTCCGTGAAGAGCCTTATATAACATTATTAAATACATGCCGCCAATCAATATCTATCTAAAACACACAAATACCTACGGAAAAAATAATTTAAGGATATATAACAAACTTACCTACCCTAACCCAATAAAAAACCCCGAAAAGCATCTGTACCAAAGGACCCCAACCCGCTACCAGCATTGCCACGGTTTACCGTCAAAGAAAACGTTTGGCAAAGGTATGCACTAGATCGAAAGTGAAGCCCAACTTCCCTCAATCGGCGCCCCAGTTCCCTTACAAAACTCTTGGCCTGTCTCCCGAAACCCAAATAATCTTCACCGCAAGTACTTAGAACAGAAATATAATTAGTTATTTATTAAACGGGTTATTTATTTATTACGTAAAATGTAATTACAAATTAAATAAGTAAATACAAATCACGCGCTTTATCACCGCATCTGTCCGTGAGTAGGCGTAGTGAGTGTTGTGTGTCGGCCAGCTGCGAAAAATTAAAAGTGACTACGCACAATAAATGACTGTATTCGCCACTTCAGTCTACCCGAGACCACGGCAACTGTAACGCCGATACGTCGGGAATTAATTTTTACGTTTTACCTAATAAATAATCGCAATTAGACCCGTTTAATATATAAGTATCGCGATTCATTGAGAACTACTAGAAAAATTCTAGTACTTCTCAATGATAATAATATAATTAGCCATAAGGGCTTACTACTTTTGGTGATTGAGCCTTGCTGCCGATTCAGCAGCGGCACCGGGAACTGCAGCAGTAGAAAATAAATGCGAGAGAGCAAGGTTCTTGGAGAGAGCGAAAAGTACACACGCAAATCGCGTCCCATAGTAAAAAAAATTTAGAAAAGAAGATTTTTAGAAATCTCATGTAATAGTTTGTTAGCTTTTAGAATATACCTCGGGATCTAGAGAAGGATTCGGTTTTCGCCGAAAGCACACGAGTGTAATACCACTTCCTGCTCTGTATAAGTGTCATATTAGTTCCGATTTTGAAATTAAGTGTCATATTAGTTTCGATATTTCTATTATACGAATATATCACATTCTATGCGATAGTAGCCGAGGTATATTCTAAAAGCTAACGGACTGTATATACATTTTTTTAAAGTTTTCTTTGCGGGAGCGTTTTCGGTTATAACCTGGAAATTAATCACAGTGGTTCAATGGCACTTATATGTTGCTTACAAATGTATTAACAGCAATACTGAATAATGTTGGAAATTGAACAATTCTCGTATAATACGAGATATAGAAAGATTAGCATAATTCTACTACACTACGAATAGTTTTGTTACGAACATCCTATATTAACAGAGAAGCAATTCTCTCTTGAGCTGCAAAGACAACTGAGAGAGAGAGAATTGATAATAATTATGAAAAGGCTCCATCAATAATTTTAAAACGTTTACACGAGTCCTGCTGAATGTAAAGTGACCTGAATAATGCAGTGGCGGTTGTGACACGTCACGGACTGATCATTGAATAAACATTTCCAAGCTAAACGACCTTGAATAACGGATCCGGATTAACTTGTTTTAGTTTAGGTGTACCAAAATTAGTACAAGTTCTTAAGGCTTTACTAAATCTTTTTCAAAGATTTGCTGCGAACTTTTCTACATGGCCAATTTTAAAAACCTATTTAGAGGCTAAAAATTCCATCCGTGCCGGGATTGTGACCCGTGCTCTGGCTATCCGTGCCAGCGCTCTTTCCAACTGAGCTAATGGGCGACTCACCGGCATCAGTGAAATTTCGAACCTCTTTACAATATTCTCTGTATTACGTATATGGGTTGCATAGGATGATTGTGATACATGCGCTTACTCTGAAACTTTGGACGAAATGGTGGAATGTACTAAAAGGTTCTAAAGGCTGAATTTAAAAGTAGGTTCAAAGATTACTTCTCATCAAGAGTTCTCATAAATAAAGTTACAATGAAGTAGCGTGGGAACACAAAGGTTTTTTTGTTGATTACTAAACGTAATAGCAGAGGGATGAAATATCGATTATCACTGCAATATTTCCAAAGTTGACAGTACAATATTTACGTCAATAACTGGGCTGCCAGCTAGAAACTGCAAAATGTCCAATTTTTTTTAAGATACCTGAAATTCTCGATAATACTTTGCCGCCCGCAGCGCAGCGCTTTTGGGCCTTTGGCCTCCACTAATGGTACTTAGTAGGGCGGTTTTCTATGAAAAATCGATTTTCATTACTAATCTTTCATAGAAAATTTGTCTCCTTCTCACAAGGTTAAGTACCTAGGTCGGAAACACGATCCCGACGACAGTTTAGCTCCAAGCGTACGCCCAGTTTTCTGGCGACACTTTTGCATGCGAGTTCGAAAATGATTAATTATTCAACCATTATTTGCACAGCCATTTTGAATTTAGAACAACTGAACGCAAAATCTAAAATCATTAGCCGATTTTTTTATTGTGATTTTTATACAATAAAATTTTACTCTTTATTAATAATTAGGTATTTTAGATGGACGATCCCACTAATCTTCCCATCGACCAAGAAGGCAGTCAAATTTTCTTAAGCTTAACAAATTTTATATCGCATGTGATACTCCAGCAGCCCTGTGCGCATATTTTATTAAAACACCCCAGCAGCTCATATATCCAAAGTGAAAAAGCGTTCCTCAGAGCTCTTTGATGCTTTTTTGTTTACGTTTAACGACCATCTGCAATATTTCGCGGTCTTTTACAGCCAAATACAACAGGATACGCTGATGACAGCACCGTCACAGAGAGGTACCTATCTGTCCAACCGATGGAGGCCGATGGAGATCACAGCAGCCATGGTGCAGCGCATAGACTTGAGCCTAGCGGCTGTAACAACTCGAATGCACGCTTTTTTGTTGAAATTCCGTGATTCCGCACCAAGCGATTCGCGAATTCTAATAAGAACAGAAAAGTTGTGGAACACGGTGCCATCGTCTGTCTTTCCGGAGACATATAACCTGGGTGCAAGCACGTAACATCGTAGACCCCATCTTCGCTTACGATCAGGCGTGACACCCCTGTCAAGTGTAGCCTGTCCTACTTAAAAAAAATTGCAGGCTTCTGTGACGGTCAAGTTACCATTGAGGAAATTGTGGTTGTTCTTCCTCACGATCCCATGGTAAGTGTTAAGCACCGTATGGTGCCCTAATTTTCTGTTTTAATAATAAATATTTTTCTATATATAATTCTGAGTTTATTCGATAATATTTTACAAGACAATTAATGCTAGTTAGAACAGAAAAAACTAAATTTAAAAACTGACATAAGTAAAAAAGACAAAATGCACAAAAAGACCAAATAAAACAATAAAAAAGGTCTGTCGCCAACAGTAAGTTTTGACAATTCTTGGCTCGTAGTATAGGGGTCCGGAGTTTTTACACCGTTTGAGTTCTGATATCTCGGATTTAAAATTTCTGGTATCTCTGCGTGGCAATGCAGTTTATGTATCAGAGTAAGTATCAAAAGTATAACATAACATAACCTGACGCCCGTATCAAAGAGGGGCAGATACCAGGGACTGCCACTTGCCACGATCCTGACAGATCACCTTCGCTTCATCAACGTTCATAAGTCATTGCATGCACAATATAAGTTTCCACGTAATCTCGGCCTCGAAATGTGTTCTGGTAACTAATGAAGTGATTTTGATGTTTTGATCAGGATGTACTGATGATTTATCTCGTTTTGATTATCTTTGGGTGCTATTATGCGAGTAAATTTTGTGAAAATGATCTTGAAAAATACCAAACTCTGTCCCGGTTGGTCTATCGCACATTTTTAAGCGGGAAATCACAACAATGGTACAGATAACGATCTGGGTATTTGTTCAAGTCTAGAGTACTAATGACATTTTCAGTAGATGATAATGGGCATGTTCCTAAATATAGCACAGTTACTTCCTGCAATTGACCGGCAGAAAATGGTTAAGTTCACCGCATTGTACAATTTTTAAAGTACCAATAGTTAAATATATAACTATAATCACAAACTCATCTCTGACTTGGCGTCCAATTCTTCAATGTTTTATTTTACACAAGAAATTTATATAATTTTTTTTAGCAATAAGAAACGATTGTTGGTAGTTTTTTCGGCAATATTGCCTTGTTTGTACAACAATAATTCTACTTCTTTCCTAGCCAAATTAAAATATAATGCAATATTTTGAAGGACTACGCATAAATTGATGCCGCGAGCATTTCAAGTCGTCTGTTATATCTTAAGAATAGAATTAAATCTCTTTTCTTTCACGCCAAACCATTCGGTCCTTTGCAAGTCTCGTTCAATGTACTCAGGCGCTTTAACGATGTCCTCGCCCACTGGGTCACATTATTGACCACATTTCAGGTGAAACGCCATGTAAATTATTGTTTATAAACTTCTGATTTCACTAGAAATTGACCTTGCCATACTTTTTGCTTACTCGTGCTGCATGGCATAGGCAGCACGACCACGTGAATCGAATGTTTTAAATGGCAAAAGCTGCGGCTTTCCAGTTTATTTGTCAAAATCTGTCATTTTATCGCCACAAGACGCGTGACTCGCACTGTCTCACCACAGACGTTTCACTACAGGGTCTGGTCTGCCCACTGAATGTCGTCAGTTGGAATCAGTCTCTGAAGTGCATATTTACTCAATAGAATCATATTAATACGGTAGTATTTGTTTCATTGACACTATTAATAGTCTAATAAGAAATCGCGTTCAAATCGTTTAACCCGTGCAACTTAATTCGGCGCCTCGCGCGAATCAATCTTCTTCGGGTATGATTCCTATTTTTTGCGCTATATATATATATATATATATATATATTTTTTTTATATAAATTAAATAAATTGTACTATTATTGCTTTGTAGACTGCCAAATTTGTCCAAATAACAGTTATTGTTGCTTATATTGAGAAACTATGTATTAGATTCTAGGACCTAGGACGAAGTAGTGCCCGGTTACTGCCCTGATCCACCTGTATGCGTCATGCCTTGCAGGCAGCCTATCCTATTCCACTTAAATGTCGGCTTTAGTTTGCCAATATTGTTAACATACATCAGAAAACCATATCACCCAATCGTCAATTGCCAAATTTTACCTACATTGTTTCTTGTGACATTATGTGTCATTCTTGCTAAGCGATGCAAATCCTTTTGCAGCATAGCATAAGTTTTGCTTCCGATTTCACGGAAGCTATGCGAACCCACACGGGCGATTTCTGTTAGATTAAGGCTCTTACTAATAAACGCCGTATAAGCCTGGTACAGTTACACAGTGTTTTGTTCACGTTATTTGAATGTAATTTTCAGTTGGAAGAAAAGAGACAGAACACTGCATAGTTATACAATACTTACACTAAGTTTATTAGTAAGGCTGTAAGAGTTGTAGTGTTGTAGAACTTTTGTAAATAATAAAACTGGAACGACTTTAACTTTGTGCTTTATTGTAATGTTTCATTTAGTTTATATTTTATAATAAAAACAGAAAACTGGATAAAAACGGAAAAGCAGGTAAACATAGATCAAGTCAAGATGTACAGTAGTAATGATGAAAATGAGGGAGATCGAAAAATGTGTGACACAATTTTAAATATTTGAAAGTGATAGATAGAAAAAGAAATTTAAAAAATAGTGTAAAGAGGTTTGCACCGTTACAGAGTGGATAGCTTGAGATATTGTTGTGCTACATTGGCTAGCCATAGCACAAAGAATCCTGGCTACCCATAGCGTTAGGGAATCGTAGTTTAGAGCCAGTAAATCATGATCATTCCTATGTTTTACTACAAAGATTTTTATTTTTAATTTTTAATTTTATTTTTATTAGGGAAAACAACAGCTTCTTATAGTATTATTATACAATCGTTTTTTACATACAGTTACATACAGTTTTTTATATACATATTTAGTAGATTTGAGAATAGGTCGCAGGTTAAATGCAAAACAACGTTTGTAGATTCCGCTAGTAATTGATATAAATACATATTATATATTAAACATTACAATAAATTGCAAAATACATAAATATTTTACTTGATGAGATGAATTTTCATCCTCACCACTTAAACTTTCCATGGACTTCCGCAAATTTCTAAATAGGTAATATTAGCGGGTAGAAATGCCAATTTTTTGTTACAATCTAATTTTGTAAAAGGGCTCATCACGAACTCTTAACCAACTCTACGGACACCATGACGATCCAACAGCTGTGCGTTTCCTTCGGTGAATGGTAGTTGTAAGCGTACTCGTAATTTCCAGGACTTCTAAAGGGCAGACGGGTTTGACTCTCCAGAATGTTTAGTTCCAGCTCGGGAATGAGATATGTGCCTGGTTCGATGTGACAGTTTTTAGGATCAACCGACCATCCTATAGCCCTGCATAAGACTTGCATCAATAAATGCCTGCAGTCTATGTCTTTAAAGCGGAAGATTTGTCGCTTAGCTCCCTTGTATAGTCTCATGACTTGGATTGTCCACTTACAATTGTCGCAGGTCTCGAGAAATGTTGTATTACCAGTGAGATAAGTGTGGTTGTTTTTTGCCACCATGATCGTGTAATCGTCGACTTTTCTTTGTTTTGAGAATGGTGGTTTTGGGTCAGCGCAACGCTGTACGTCGTAGAGCTTAGTCTTGTAGGTTCTACTGTAGACAATTACTATGCACAAACTTAAGATGATAATTTTCGACATTGTTTTACTATTTGAAGTTACTTGGATACTGTCGTGTACCTATCATGTTGGAGTTATTCTAGTTTCTGTATTGAGCATTAAACGGTTTTTAAATTCGCTAACATTAAAATAACATTTGTCGCAATTTTGCCATAGTACAAATGGTTTTGCAAGCATAAAATGGGTTTACTAATTATGGTTTGGCGCTCCCACCGCCGATCTTTGTGCTCTCTAGATAAATAAACTTGTATGTTTGAAAATCTACGGAGTTTTAAGATAATTTCACTTTCTCAGGACTCACGGATCGCAGAGCCCGATTTACGCATCGCCTACCGGGGTTCACTTGATATGCCATTTGAGACTGTATAACAAGTTATTAACTTACTCTGTCGACATTTTCTCGGGTAAAGTTTATAAATTTAAGGAAAAAATTTTACAGATTTTTAGATCGGGATGCCTATACTCGTATAAATTCTTATTTTTGATTTTTATCAAATTTTGATTTGCAGTATAATTGTTAACTTAAACACGAGCAAATGTGCATGCTTTGGCAACCTCCATAGGCTAGGCTAACTTACCTTAAAACTTCGTCTCAGAGAGAACGGATCTCTTTCACGTCTTCTTATTTTATTTCGTCAAATCAAAACTAAGATATTATACCAGACGGACCTAAAGATATTATCCTGCCACTTTTAAAATACGAAATGCGAAAAACGAAATCCTAACTATAACGTTTTTATACATTTCTGAATTGTACATTTTCGTTACAAATGACACAAAAATGTTCCCTCCACATGTAAGACCCGAAAACATATAAGACCTAAAAAATACTTAGCTAGCAGATACAGTAAAATTAAGAATGGTCAACTCCGGTCCTCTTACAATGGCAGCAAAATTTTCAACTCCTTACCAAGACAAATAAAAAACATAAATAAAAATAAACAATTTCAAAATGCACTTAAAAAGTACATACTTTAAATATGCTATTATATGTTAAACGAGTCTAATCGCGTTTATTTAGTAGGTAACACTTACTTACAACGTTCTTGCCACCTCAGTCTGTCCGAGACCACGGCAACTGTAACGCTGCCGAAAAGTCGGGAAATAAGGTAATAATCGCGATAAGACCCGTTTAATACGTAACCCGTTTAATACATAGAAGCGCTCGTGGCCTAGGCGAACCAATCACTTGAGTTGAGTTGGAATCAATCACTTGAATTGGAATCAATCACATAAGTTGAGTTGGAATCAATCAATTGAATTTGAATCAATCACTTGAGTTGAGTTGGAATCAATCACTTGAATTGGAATCAATTTCTTGAGTTGAGCAACAACAGACGCGGTCAGGTGCAGGATGGGCGACCGTCCCGCGACTACCGTTGGTGGCATTTTTCCGAGCGCTTTCGTGCTTCGCAAGGCATGTTAAGCCGTTGGTGCCGGCTGTCATGTAATAGCAGTCGTTAAGCCATGTCTGAGGCCCTATGGGTGGCTTGATGGCATCTTACTATCTTACAATCCTCCACCAACCCGGATTTGGCCCCCGTGGTGGAGTATGGCCTAACCTTCCTGCGATGCAGGAAGAGACCCGTGCCCCAGCAGTGGGGACAGTAAGGGTTGATAACGAAATACATAACTAGGTTAAGAATTAAAAGTTCAATGTTCTATACGTTTAAATATTATTGTAATGCGCACACAATGTGCATGTACCTGCTCTTAAAATTACAAAAACGAACTGTAATCACACATTATGACAGTGGAATAAATTTATATGAATGAATGCATCAATGGCCATTAATTTATCCAACCAAATCCGAAGTCAGCCTGTGGAGATTCAGGATCTACAAATGATTGCTTTCAAATTTTAGTTTTGAGATTTAGAACTTGCTTCACATCAGATGATTATATTTGGAGGATGGATAAAGAGACTGATAAAATAAATGGTAATGTGAGAATTTATTTAATTAACTCTTTTCAACCACCTAAGTGAAACCTTATCAATATTACATTGAAAAAATTACTGATTAAGTACCCAATACGAATCATCACATTTTATTTCCCCTTGGTAATAAAGGAAATTTTTTATAGGAAACAAAAAAGCAAAACATATTTCTTAAACTATCTAAGTTGAATTCAGATTGTTTATTTATTTTTTTTACCCAACTGCGCCAGAAGTTAAGTTGGAGGTGTGTATGTATGTATGTATGTATGTATGTATGTATGTATGTATGTATGTATGTATGTATGTATGTATGTATGTATGTATGTATGTATGTATGTATGTATGTATGTATGTATGTATGTATGTATGTATGTATGTATGTATGTATGTATGTATGTATGTATGTATGTATGTATGTATGTATGTATGTATGTATGTATGTATGTATGTTACGTTCTATAGCGGCTATAACGACCTGATGAATTTTAGCTTGAAATGCGTGCTTCGATTCGTCTTAACTTTGAAAAAGACACTACGCTTATAAATATATTTATACACAGTCGAGTGTTTTTAATAATTAGGTTTGTTTCCATACGTAACCATCTGCACGGACGTTCGTATAATCCAACAAATATGCGTTTCTTTCATGGAATAGTACTGATACGTAGCCTCGAAAAGACCAGTATTTTTTAGCGGTATACGAGTTTTCAAGAAAACATGGTTTACATCTATGCCTGATATAATATACGTGCCCAATTTTATACGACATTTTTTATTTGCAGGATTTTCTGGCATTCCATAGGCCTGGATAGCCAGCTTGACTAGAAAATGATTACAATCCATGTTTTTGAAGGTCAGAATGCTTTGACGATGCCTTTTTTTCAGTTTCACAAGAAGAATGGCCCATCTGCAGTCGTCACAGGGTTCTATAAACGATGCGTTGCCAGTTACGAGAGTTTGATTGTTTCTGTTGACAGCAATGAAATAATCTTGTACTTTCTTGTGCATAGAAAAAGGTGGTTCGGGGACCGGACAACGTTTTATACTGAGTAGTTTTAACATGTTAGAGCACTGAACGCTCACTATTATTAGGCACAAATATAGAACAACAATTTTATGCATTGCACACGGATTAGTGTTTCAAGTAGCAAAGTTGATCTGGGTACTGAGTGTAAAAGTTAAATGACAATAGCTATTAAAAACTCATTTTCCTGTTTTAATTTCCTTTAAGTGCTCCATGAAGGCCTATTTTGAAAGTTTTTTTTAATGCCCTGATGTACAACGGTAATACACAGAAGTATCAAACTTAGAGCAAACATAGTGGAGTAGACGTTTAAGATTTCTGTTACGTCCCTCATATTATCTAGCTCGCACAGTCTAATTATTTTAATACTTACAAAATAATTATAACATAAGGTAAGAATATTCTTTATTGTGTACCTACCGGAAAAATAGTTACAGAAACAGCAGATACAAAAGATCAAATACAATTGGCGGCCTTCTACGCAATTTTGATGAATATTGTCTGAGGGTTGGATAGGGAATACAATTACCGATATAGATATTGTTATAGTTTTCCTTATTTTTTACTTAGTTTCGAGATTGAAAAAAGCATGACCAAAAAAAAACCTTTATTTTTATTGTATAAAAAAATAAAACGTTTTCTTAATGAACGTCAAACTTGTTAGGTTCACAATTTAAAGATCATGTGAAGAAGAAGACACAAACCAAAACTTTTTGTATGTATGTATATTTTTTTGTTACGCTCTATAGAATAAACTGATTGGCTAGAGAGGTGTCGTTTGCTTCAACAACACTGAGAAATGGGTATATAAAAATATAATTAACTTTTATTTTATTTTTTATTATCTTCATTTATTTAGAAGCTTTGTTTACATAGGTGAGCATGTCAGCTCCATCTAAATCTACTTACAAAATTCTACCACATATTTACACTTAGTTCTTACAGAAATAATTTTTCTTTATTAAATTCCTTTTTTTTTCGCAATTGTATTAAAAATAGTCGTTCAGTACACGTGCGGAACCGTCATTGCAACTTGTCGAAACTTTTTGCAATGGCAGCTTTTCCGCACTTGTAATGAAACATACTATATTGCACAAAAGATAATGTAAAAAAGATGCATTTTCTACCAGTCAACCCACAGGCAAAAAAGAAATAGCTAAAAATACTTCTAGGTACCAGTATTCATATTCGGCCGTTAATGTGTTAAACTGTTTGTTCGAGTATAATTTGTCGATAGGTTCTCCCTATCGACAAACTAGAACTCGCATTGTCCCATCCCAAACTAAGAATGTACTTGTTTTTCAATTTTGAACTTTATGTCTTACTAGGTAAAAGTTATTTTCGGTCCGACACGGCGGTAGTGCCATCTAGTGTAGAGTAGCGTTACTACAAAATGTCAACCTTAATTTCATCATTGTCATTTGACTTTGATCATTGTTAACATTACAAAAAGGTGCATATTTTAATTGAAACTTTTATGATGTACACCTTTTCGGCATTGACTTTATTTACCAATGACAGGTTGGCATTCGTAGTGTGCGTTTGGTTTGTAAGTATCAGTTTGGTTCACAGAACATAAAAAAGAGTAGAAGTCGTAAGTGGGCGGTGCCCGCGTGCCTCACATTAGCAATGTATTGCCTATGCGTAGTCAGTGACAGTTTTGTTTACTTCAGTTGCCGTGAGCTTCTAGTAAAGAAAAAAATGGTGAAAACACGATTAAAATGCCTTGTTGTGCTGTGTTAGAGAGCAAAAGTAAAAGCTGGGCACTAAAATATACCGATCATGCCGTAATATTTCATCGGTAAGACGTATTTCATTGTATTTTTAATTAAATTTGTAATGATATGAGCACGGAAACAATCCGAAAATGAAAAAGTGGAACCACCTTTATTTACTGGTTAGTAAACTTAAATTTTCATCGTCGAAAGTGTACCTTCTCTAGAAATTTCTGTCATAATTTGAATTCTACTCAATTACGGATGGGGGCACACATGATAAAAATCTATCGATAATTGTCTATGAATTAGTAGTCCTACATACTTAATGGTACTTAGGTATCGTAAATTACAATTCGTCTTAGTAGGTAAAATAATTGTTGTAATTTTATACCTACTTCCTAAGTGCCTTTTCACATGCACCCGGTCGCCGTCCGGTCGCCGGGCCGGGTAAAGTAGTAATGTATGAGCTCCGGTCGCCGGCTGGTCGTTCTGCATGTGAAAACTGTCATTGGAGCTCATACATTACTACTTTTCATACAAGATATGACATGAGCTCATATATCGCGATATAGTTTTTCTTCGCCAGTTTATCAGTGACTGAAATATCTAAGAAACTTTCGAAGTAATTTTCATCTTACCCCTTTGACAACAGAAAACCGAGGCAATGTTACAACAACCCTCTCGGAATCAAAACAATTTGGAAGTGAGTTTTCGTTTAGTTTTCTAAGGAACCGGATACGAAATGAAAATGGATGGCAGCGACAGGAAGGCAAAATGAACACAATATATTCTAAGCATTTTCATGAACACTTCATAAACACTAAAAATGGCGGAAGGTGGCACTTATGTGATGCAGCAATACCAGAAAAAATGTGCTTCACTTCCAGGTTAGACTCTTGTGTATAAATGAAATATATTAGTACCATCGTCAATAAAATTAGTATTATCGTATGAAACATGGCGTACAGATAGACAAAGATCTGAATTGAGTCGTAGAATACATTATATTTCTCGTTTTATAATTTCTAACGCCCGCGAAGCGGGTTGAAGCTAGTTTTAAATAAGAGATAACATTTTAAAATATGAAATCTACCACATTGTTTTATTTGTGCGTATATGTACCCTATTCGTGTTAATTCTTTTTTAATACAGTGGCTCAAAAAGTGGCGTATTACACGGACGTATAGCATGTGGGATGTGGGCTATTAAACACTCGTGCTTTTTTTAACCTTTCCCGCACTCGTGCGTTTTCTTTCCCAACTGTCAAAATAATATCTATTAAAAAGAAAAACCAACCATGAAGTTTTAAAAAAAATCATAGAAGTTTTTATGAGCTACTAATTTGTTTCAATATCAGATTTAATGATTTGATTGAATGAGTTAAGTTAGGTTTCATTTCATTTCATCTCATTAAATTTCATTTTTTTTACGGTTGGCGCCATTTTCTAAATATTTTTTTTTATTAAATTGCTTATTTTTTTCACAACTGTATTAAAAATAGTCGTTCAGTACACGTGCGGAACCGTCATTGCAACTTGTCGGAACTCTATGCAATGACAGCCTTTCCGCACTTGTAATGAAATATACTATATTGCACAAAAGATAATGTAGAAAAGATGCATTTTCTACCAGTCAACCCGCAGGCAAAAAAGAAATAGCTAAAAATACTTCTAAGTACCATATTCATATTCGGCCGTTAATGTGTAAAATGTTTGTACGAGTATAATTTGTCGATAGGTTCCCTATCGATAAACTAGAACTCGCATTGTCCCATCCCAAACTGAGAATGTACTTGTTTTTCAATTTTGAACTTTCTGTCTTACTTGGTAAAAGTTCTTTTCGGTCCGACGCGGCGGTAGTTCCATCTAGTGTAGAGTAGCGTTACTACAAAATGTCAACCTTAATTTCATCATTGTCATTTGACTTTGATCATTGTTAACATTACAAAAAGGTGCATATTTTAAATGAAACTTTTATGATGTACACCTTTTCGGCATTGACTTTATTTACCAATGGCAGGTTGGCATTCGTAGTGTGCGTTTGGTTTGTAAGTATCAGTTTGGTTACACTGGTTTTCGTACTAATGTGTCATGTCGCTACTTCTACTCTTTTTTTATGTTCTGTGGTTTGGTTGCACTGGTTTTCGTACTAATGTGTCTTGTCGCTACTTCTACTCTTTTTTTATGTTCTGTGGTGCGGCCTGAGAGAATGCTATTTTGACACCTGTCACATGACAAGTGATGGGGGCTAATTAACGATGTGATTCTATACATTTTTCTTAACTAGCTTTTGCCTGCGACTCGTGATTTAAATTGGGAAATAAAATAATTGCCAATAATTAAAAAATATTTTATTACCTTCTTACAGCACAAAATAATAAAATATCATTTTAGTTATACAAAATTAACTAAATTTTTGTAATTTATTCTGATTTAAACTTCATCATTGTATCCTTCGCCTACTCGTATTATTATGTTATTATCACTGAGTGCATACATTCTACCAGCAACAGATTTATGTGCAATATATCCGTTATTTTTGGTGCATTACTAAAAAAAATATGCTTGGCGGCGTAGTATGGATTTAAAATACATTGAAAATATAGAATACAAAATAAAATTTTATTGTAAATACAACGCAACTACAGTGCTACATCAATCCCAAAGATTAGATGCTCGTGTCATTGCATGTTTGATGCATAACATATGATGCTCAGCTTGATTCATTTAGGTCTGCGTATTTTGCGCAAGTTTTTTTGTAATACACTAAAACCGCTAAATGGCAACATCCAAAAATATACAACAACATACGGTATATCTGTACTTAGTACGGTATATCTGTGTATATCTACGTAAAAAGAAATATTTACTTTAATTAAACTTTTTCTTGTTATCAATCTCGAGCACGGCCCGCGCAATCCAACAACTGTGCGTTTCCTTCGGAGAACTGTATTGGTAGACATATTCAAACGTTCCCGCATTCCTAAACGACATAAGGATAGGGTCGTCAAATTTGTTGACATCCAACTCTCGTATTTCATAGGTGCCCAGTTTCACAACGCACTTTTGAGGATCCACTGGTATCCCCAGGAGCTTCAGTATAAACCTGACCAGCAGGTGGTTGCAATCCATGTTCCTGAAGCGGAGAATACGCCGTTTGCGTCCGTTGTTTACTCTCGCGATCTCTACGGACCACCTGCAATCGTTGCAGGCTTCTAAGTATGATGTGTTTGCGGAGATTAGAGTTTCATTGTGTCTTTTGAGGAGGGTTGCGTAATCTTTTAATTTTGGGTGCTGCGCATAAGGAGGCTGGGAGTCCTTGCAGCGATGTATATTGATAATACGCATCTTCGACGCTGCACACTGAACTTGGAGCATTCCAAAACATAAAGCTAGAAAAAGTATATTCAACATACTGCTGCGTGTTGAGGGGTCAAAGTGAGGCGGAAACTCTGTGGTCGGGATTAAGTCGTTTTTAATGCACCGACGTAAAATGAAACGTACATTAGATGTATCTCATTTTGCTGTAATTATTTTAACGATATCGTTGCAGATAAAAACTCAATTATTAATTATCTGTCTACGGTTGTTAGAGCGCAAACGACCCTGGATATAAACTGCTTATACAAAGGGATGTAGACAACTTTTTTATGTGATATATTTTTGTAAAAAACCTAGGGAAATTCATTTGTGTCGCAGAATGTACATGTCATGATTTTTCATTCATTCATTCATTCGTTCGTTCGTTCGTTCGTTCGTTCGTTCGTTCGTTCGTTCGTTCGTTCGTTTATTAGTTCGTTAGTTAATTAGTTCGTTCGTTCGTAATTCACTCATAACTCAAGATACTCTTGCCTAACCCGTCGTGAGTGAGGTTGGGTTGACACCTAAGACGTTTTCAAATGAATGTAATAAAATATTTTCTCTAACAAACCACTTTGGCGACTTGCACACATAGAATATTTTCGGGGCTTAATCGCGTAGTATTTTTTTGCTATTTTAACGTCGAGGTAAAATAGCAATAAATTACTACGCGATTAAGCCCCGAAAATATTCTAATTACGAGTAATTGGAATCAATCACTTGGTTGACAACAACAGGCGCGGTCAGGTGCAGGATGGGCGACCGTCCCGTGACTACCGCTAGTGGCATTTTTCCGGGCGGGTCCGTGCTTTGCAAGGCACGCTAAGCCGTTGGTGCTGGCTGTCAAATAATGGCAGTCGTTATGGCATGTCAGAGGCCTTGATAACTTGTGACAGTAAGAACCGCCACTGTCTTACAATGCACCACCCCGGACTTGGCCTAAACGAGTATGGCCTATACCTTCCTCAGGAAAGAAACCCGTGCCCCTCGGTGGGGACATTATGGGTTGATGGTGAATTTCATATAAAAGTATTAGTAATGAGAATCTTTGTGGCTAAAGTTGTATAGGTACGGAGCCCGTCGTGCAAGAGTTTATCTCGCACTTGGAGAGTCGTCTAATAACTCTTAACATAACCGCGGCTTTCGTACCATTTAGATATCAGTGAGTATATATATTACAAAAATAAATTATTATATTAATTTTATTATTTAGTATATTTATATATTTATGACATCTTAATTTATATTAAAGAATACTCTACAATATTACGCACAGATATTACAGTAACAAAAATCTGCAACAAAAATATACAATCGCCGGAATTGCTGCTAAAAGCTATTTTTTCTAGGCAACGAAAGACGCGGGTTGGTGCAGTTAAGAATGTTGTTTTTTTTATTATATCTTAATATATGTATATTATTTATCTATTATTCTTTATTTCATTTTAAATTTTTTTGTTGTTTGAATCTGAGAAACATATAATTTAGAGACAAAAAGTTTTATTTGTCCAAAATGTTTTAAGTCACTGTTTATTATTCATGCAGCCTTTACTATGTTGAATTGAATGAATGCAGTAGAAATGAGGTCCTTGAGCAAAATGTGTAGTGTTACTTTGAATGACAGGATACGCAATAGTCGGATTAAAGAACGTTGTGGACTAAAACACGATGTAGTGACTAGAATTGAAAAAGGAATGTTGCGTTGGTTTGGACATGTGGAGAGATGAAGGAAGATTGACGAAACAAATATATATTGCGACTGTGAGTGGAAGGGCTGGTAAGGGACGTCCCAGGCGGACATACATCGACCAAATAGGGGATGTATTGGCAAAGGGGAAGATAAAAAGTACCCGGAACCGGCGTGCGAGCATGCAACGACTTATCAACGTTGATGAAGCGAAGGTGATCTGCCAGGATCGTGGCAAGTGGCAGTCCCTGGTCTCTGCCAAGCCCTCTGGGATACAGGCGTGAGGTTTTTTTATGTTTAATGTTATGTAATGTTATGTTTACTATGTTGAAGTACACTATTTTTATATTGGCTAAAAATTTCACCCATGCCGGGATTCGAACCCGCAACCTCTGGCTATCCGTACCAGCGCTCTACCAATTGAGCCAATGGGCGACTCACGGCATCAGTGAAATTTCGAACCTCTTTACAATATTCTCTGTATTACGTACAGGCAGCGATATCTGGCTTAAGTAATTTTTTAGCCTCTAAATAGGTTTTTAAATTTGTTCCTTAGCACGGGTTAGTGCATTAAAAATAAAAATAGTGTAATCATGTGGGTACAGTGATATCGTTCCGATGTTAAACCTAACTGCAAAGTTAGGTTTAACATCGGAACGATATCACTGTACCTTTTGGTGACTCAGTAAAAAGATAAAATTTAAAGGTCCATCTGTTCTGTTTACATGCTTTAAATCGTTATATTATTTTATTTCCTTAATGAATTTTAGTTTATTGCTTTATTTTCTTTTGTTCGACAATGGACATGTCTCGGCAAATCATAAATATTTTTACTGATATACTTGTTTGATATAGTCATAGGTACCACCTGCCTGCATTAAAAATTTATGTCGTACGATATTTTTTAGCTAGTATAATGAATATGGTCTAATGGTGTTAAACTATCTAGAATATTTGCAAAGGAAACGACAGATTTTTTTTCTTTATTATCCTTACATAAATTGTCTGTTTTTTATGTAGCCTAAAAACGCTCCACTGCACCTAGTTATTTAATGTTAACGATTGTAGGTGGGGACTGGAATAGTCACGAATTATCTCTTAGACCTGAACGGCGCTCAGCTTTCGACATCTCCAGAGTAGAATTCTTCGTGCTTGCATTGCTGGGCCCAGTCTTCGGTCTCGCTAATTACTTAGAATAAGGACTTTTAAATGGGAACATAAATGGTCTGAGCCTTCAGCCGCGGCCTGTACAAAGGCGCGACAGGTTTCCTCCTAACAGCAACTTTAAGTAACTGTCGCGGCCTACAGCCGCGCTAATAGTCTCTCCATTTGCCATCAGCGTAAATAGAGCTCAGCATTTGGAATCGCCGTGGGAGTATTCCTTTAACCCGCTTCACAGCCTTCGGCCGTGCCGCAACCTGTATTGAGCTTAGCCTTCAACCTCGTCGCGGCAAGTTTCCACGCACCCGCATGATGGGGCTCGGCCTTCGGCCTGGCGTAGTTATTTAGAGTTGTGGCATGGGCGTGGAGACATACAAAATCTTGGTTTTCTGAATGCTAAAATATTACCGGTATTAAAATGAACTATAACAAATTCATCTTGAGGTGGCCCCCTAAAGCATTGAAAAAAATTACTGAATATTTAGGTGTAGATAAGCAATCTTTGGTCTCACAAGTGAACAGGAAACCTAACACAAAATCATAATCTTATTTTCGGAGGAAACGAGATAAAATTCGTTAAGATGAATAGAGCTAGAATTTTTTAAAATTTCATGGGTCCTACGATACGAGGTCACGGAGGATCCGTCTTCGGTTACCAGTGAGAGCGTTCAAATATTATTTATCATTTATTGTTTCTTCTTTGAACCCAGCTTGTCTGACTATGACCGCACAGGGGAAAAGGAGTTACATGCTACACTTTATATATTTTGTTCAGTTAGTTTTGGTCTAAGTGTCAGTAGGAAATTAATATCAGTGTTAAGAAACTAATTATTTTTTCTCAAACATGCTCGGAAACGTTTGTGTTATTACCATGAAATAAAGCCACAAAGTTTCTCTTTTATGGCTCCCGCCTCACTTTACTGGCCTAAGCCAGTAAAGTAAGTATGAAAATCCACTACCATCCGCTGCTCTAACTTTTTAAATTTACTTACTAAAATTAAACTGACCAAGGAAAAATTACATACAGCCAACCACCTACTAAGTTATGTAAGAATACTTGCAAGATTAAAAAAAATCAATCTATGGTATAGGTTTTTGTGAGGTTAAACATGGTGCTCAAATATGTTAGTGTATTTAAAGAATAAAAAAGGCGGCAAACTAAACTATTATTTCTTAATTATCTAGTAATTATTTTAATAATAATATTTCCTCGCATTGTTTGAGAAAAGCACTATACAATCCTCGGCCGGAACAGGGATTGCAGGACTCGTTCTAGTTAAATTTACTTACTAAAATTAAACTGACCAAGGAAAAATTACATACAGCCAACCACCTACTGCAAGCCGCACAACCAGCATACTTGCAAGATTAAAAAAATCAATCTATGGTATAGGTTTTTGTGCGGTTAAACATGGTGCTCAAATATGTTAGTGTATTGTAGACTTTTAGTCTGGATTTACTTACGGGTGTTGTTATATCGGAAAAGTCCGACCAGGTTTCGCTCCGATTCGCAGAGCTTAATCATGGTGAGCAGAGACGGAGCTCGCGTCGTCGGTTGCTTGTCTCAGTTCAAAAATATGTTATTTTTTTTTAAAAATAAAAAAAGGCGGCAAACTAAACTATTATTTCTTAATTACCTAGTAATTATTTTAATATTAATATTTCCTCGCATTTTTTGAGAAAAGCATTATACAATCCTCGGCCGGAACAGGGATTGCAGGACTCGTTCTAGACGGCTTCGTCTACGACTCGGCCGTCTATCCCAAACTCGTCCAGCAATCCCTTACTTCTCGGCCTCTGCAGTAATGTATTATTACAGGTTGATATTTCTTAAATTAATGAGATAAACGAATGGCGTAGAAAGAAATAAATACTTTATAGGCATGATTTCTTTCAGCACTTATACCGTTTCTATAGACGGTTTGTTTACATGTAGAGCAAAGCTGATATTATGTAAATTTATACATGTACTAGAATAAATATATGCCAGCGCCATCTAGTGGCTAAAAGTGGTACTGTAGGACAGGGTTTCAGCATACAAGAAGAGAAACGTTGTTTCAGCACGACAGCACGTACTTAGGGATCTATTTATTGAAGCAATATGAACCTTACTAAGGATTACGGATTAGTAACTACTCGCACCACAGCGCAAAGCGAGGTATATTACCTACGTCACTAGTCGTGCCAATTATTAGTGGTCAGTCAGTATTGGTCGAAGTGATTGGTCGAGTGCTCAAATACTATCCAATTTTGTTTAATATTATGTAGGGCCTTCGGACAAAACCATACCGCAATTTAGAACACAAACAGCGCCATCTGTGGTTGGGTAGAGGAACTAATGCTACAGTACTTTAATTACTTAGAAGTGAATATTATTTGTGTTGCGTTTGTTCTCTATTAATGCTGATTTTATGTAATCAACGACACCCGCAAAATTCTCTTTTAAAAACTTTGCACGTGTTAGGCGTAGTTAAACAAAATTATATTTTTTAATTAAATGAATGATCTAGAAGGATCAAACCACTTTATAGGAATTATTTCTTTCCGCATTTGTACCGATTCTATAAATGGTTTGTTTACAGGTAGACCAAAGCCGAAATTATGTATACACATTATTAGAATAAATAAAATATAGCAGCGCCATCAAGTGGCTAAAAGTGGTACTTTAATTGTTTAGAAGTAAATGTTATTTTTTGTTCCGTTGGTTCTCTATTAATGCTGATTTTATGTAACCTACGTCATCCGCAAAATTCTGTTTTAAATATTTCACACCTGTTAGGGGTAGTTCAATAAAATTAGTATTCGAATTTAATAAACTAAATATAACAGCGCCATCTAGTGGCTCCTAGCTGTACTTTAACGAAGCTTCTTAACGAATTTTATTTTTCGTCATGGTTCTGATCGCATAATTATGATTTTATATAGCCTATGACACCCGCGCAAGGATGCCGAATCGAATGACACCTTGTTTAACAAAATCTGACCATTGGTTAAGGCGTTATGAGGGAACATAGAATCGGACATACTTACATACATACATACGCACTAAACACATTATCCTCCTTTTGGGCTTCGCTGCAGTCGGGTAACCCTCCTTTTGGGCTTCGCTGCAGTCGGGTAATTACCCTCCTTTTGGGCTTCGCTGCAGTCGGGTAACCCTCCTTTTGGGCTTCGCTGCAGTCGGGTAAAAATAAAAATAGTGTAATCATGTGGGTACAGTGATATCGTTCCGATGTTAAACCTAACTGCAAAGTGGGTAGTCGGGCTGTAAGTGATGCAATTTACTTAAGCCAGATATCGCTGCCTGTACGTAATACAGAGAATATTTTAAAGAGGTTCGAAATTTCACTGATGCCGTGAGTCGCCCATTGGCTCAATTGGTAGAGCGCTGGTACGGATAGCCAGAGGTTGCGGGTTCGAATCCCGGCATGGGTGAAATTTTTAGCCTCTAAATAGGTTTTTAAATTTGTTCCTTAGCACGGGTTAGTGCATTAAAAATAAAAATAGTGTAATCATGTGGGTACAGTGATATCGTTCCGATGTTAAACCTAACTGCAAAGTAGGTAGTCGGGGCTGTAAGTGATGCAATTTACTTAAGCCAGATATCGCTGCCTGTACGCAATACAGAGAATATTAGAGGTTCGAAATTTCACTGATGCCGTGAGTTGCCCATTGGCTCAATTGGTAGAGCGCTGGTACGGATAGCCAGAGGTTGCGGGTTCGAATCCCGGCATGGGTGAAATTTTTAGCCTCTAAATAGGTTTTTAAATATGTTGAAGTAGGCAAGCTTTCTCAGGGGTGCGATGCCAGATTACCTTCCCGTGTGCCCTTCCGCTTCCGTTCCTACTGATTCATTTTTGAACCAGTAGGAAGGGTAAGTGGCAAGGGCCGGTGCACCCTGGGCGCTGGTCAGTAACTTCTCTTTATGGGATCTTGCTGGCCAGCGGCGAAAAATCTGGCGGGAGGGGTCGCGTGGGCCCTGTTTCACTTTGTGGAGCGGGACCCAGGCGACCAACCGAATGAAGGACCGACTGGGGGGGGCGCCGCTGCGCGGAAGCGCGCGCGCCTCGTACCAGTCGGACCAGAGTGGCCGCCGGGACGCGGAGGGTCGGGGGACTCTCCGCGTCCATCACGGCGGGCCGGAAGGCGCCCTTGCGTGTTCCGAGGGTGCCTTCTGGCACGGAGGGGGCCCGCGCGGTCGCTCACCGCCTTCTCTGCTTTCAGAGAAGTGCTGGTGGGCGACGTGACGGGCCTCACGTGTGGGGCGTGTGGGGACCGGGCCTTGGGCCCCCACGCGCCTCAACGAGGAGGTGCGCCGCCCTCCCCGTCTCATCGACCGGGTTGCGATGGGATGGAGGGGGCGGCGCGTTGGGGCGTATGGGGGCCAAGATCATACGCACTTGGCCCCTATGCGCTCCAACGAAGAGATGCGGCGTTTTCTAGCCCCGTCGTCGAGCACCGACGGGGCAGAAGCGCCGCCGAAGGAGTGCCCGAAAGGGCGCCCGCAGACGGGGTCGCGGAAGTGTGCGCAAGCGTTCCCGTGGCCCCGTCCTTTGCGGTGCGGAGGAACACCCCAGGAGTTTTAGTCGGTATACCGCCCTTTTCAGGGCGGGGAGTCCGACATAACCACTGTGCTCCCCCGAGCCGGTGGTGGTAAAAAAAAAAAAAAGGCAAGCTTTCTCAGCACCTATGACATCATCTTACCTTAGCCGTTAACCACAGTGAAGGTCACCAAAAGCACATTTTGTTGTAATTTTCATCGGTTTTAATGCACCGACGTAAAATGAAACGTACATTAGATGTATCTCATTTTGCTGTAATTATTTTAACGATATCGTTGCAGATAAAAACTCAATTATTAATTATCTGCCTACGGTTGTTAGAGCGCAAACGACCGTGGATATAAACTGCTTATACAACGGGATGTAGACAACTTTTTTGTGTGATATATTTTTGTAAAAAAACACCTAAGGAAATTTATTTGTGTCGCAGAATGTACATGTAATGATTTCTCATTCATTCATTCATTCGTTCGTTCGTTCGTTCGTTCGTTCGTTCGTTCGTTCGTTCGTTCGTTCGTTCGTTCGTTCGTTCGTTCGTTCGTTCGTTCGTTCGTTCGTTCGTTCGTTCGTTCGTTCGTTCGTTCGTTCGTTCGTTCGTTCGTTCGTTCGTTCGTTCGTTCGTTCGTTCGTTCGTTCGTTCGTTCGTTCGTTCGTTCGTTCGTTCGTTCGTTCGTTCGTTCGTTCGTTCGTTCGTTCGTTCGTTCGTTCGTTCGTTCGTTCGTTCGTTCGTTCGTTCGTTCGTTCGTTCGTTCGTTCGTTCGTTCGTTCGTTCGTTCGTTCGTTCGTTCGTTCGTTCGTTCGTTCGTTCGTTCGTTCGTTCGTTCGTTCGTTCGTTCGTTCGTTCGTTCGTTCGTTCGTTCGTTCGTTCGTTCGTTCGTTCGTTCGTTCGTTCGTTCGTTCGTTCGTTCGTTCGTTCGTTCGTTCGTTCGTTCGTTCGTTCGTTCGTTCGTTCGTTCGTTCGTTCGTTCGTTCGTTCGTTCGTTCGTTCGTTCGTTCGTTCGTTCGTTCGTTCGTTCGTTCGTTCGTTCGTTCGTTCGTTCGTTCGTTCGTTCGTTCGTTCGTTCGTTCGTTCGTTCGTTCGTTCGTTCGTTCGTTCGTTCGTTCGTTCGTTCATTCATTCATTCATTCATTCATTCATTCAATCATTCATTCATTCAACCGATAACTCAAGATACTCTTGCCTAACCCGTCGTGAGTGAGTTCGGGTTGTCATACCTAAGACGTTTTCAAATGAATGTACTAAAAATATTTTCTCGAACAAACCACTTTGGCTTCTGCGTCTACGTGATGAGATGATTTATACAGGCAGCGTCCAGTGGCATCTTCACTCACACGAGATGGGTGACCACGCGGATGCTGCAGTGGCTGGGATTTGGCCAACCTATACCATCCTGACAGCTTACTCGGTCTGGCCAACAGGAAAAACTAGTCAATACGTGCCGAGTCAACCACTTTATGACCGTATTAATAACCGTATTCACGACTATTTATATATGAATATTTAGCGCTCTTACTACCCAAATTGATCCTAGGAGATGCAACACTTGTGAGAGCATCATTACAAGCCGGCGTGAGTAAAGTTGGATTGTCATACTAGAGAACTTTTCAAACACAAATCACTTCAGAAGCGGAGATAAGATTGCTAGGGGCTAGAGTACCCTAGAGTTTAGTACTCTGTCGCCTGTGACGGTAGACGCATAAATCGCAGGTACCTATAACTTTGAAGCTATTTACATGATCTCATACATAAGACTTTTTGTTCCTTTTTAGTTATAATAAGAAGACTCTGTTGTTATGTTATTTACCATATATTACACGAAAAGGAAGCGCTCGTGGCCTAGTCGAACCGAGTAATTGGAATAACATATTTTAAACTTTCGCGACTTGTACACATAGTTAGAATATTTTCGGGGCTTAATCGCGTAGTAATTTATTTCCATTTTAACGTCGAGGTAAAATAGCAATAAATTACTACGCAATTAAGCCCCGGAAATATTCTAACTACGAGTAATTGGAATCAATCACTTGGCTGACAACAACAGGCGCAGTCAGGTGCAGGATGGGCGACCGTCCCGCGACTACCGCTAGTGGCATTTTTCCGAGCGGTTCCGTGCTTTGCAAGGCACGCTAAGCCGTTGGTGCTGGCTGTCATATAATGGCAGTCGTTATGCCATGTCAGAGGCCTTATGGGGGCTTGATAACTTGTGACAGTAAGAACCGCCACTGTCTTACAATTCACCACCCCGGACGGCCCCCTTGGTGGAGTATGGCCTATACCTTCCTCAGGAAAGCAACCCGTGCCCCTCGGTGGGGACATTATGGGTTGATGGTGAATTTCATATAAAAGTATTAGTAATAAGAATCTTTGTGGCTAAAGTTGTATAGGTACGGAGCCCGTCGTGCACGAGTTTATCTCGCACTTGGACAGTCGTCTAATAACTCTTAACATAACCGCGGCTTTCGTACCATTTAGATATCAGTGAGTATATTACAAAAATAAATTATTGTATTAATTTTATTATATTTTATTATTTATTATATTTATATATTTATTACATACATATTTACTATATTAAAGAATATTCTACAATATTACACACAGAAATTACAGTAACAAAAATATTTAAAAACCTATTTAGAGGCTAAAAATTTCACCCATGCCGGGATTCGAACCCGCAACCTCTGGCTATCCGTGCCAGCGCTCTACCAATTGAGCCAATGGGCGACTCACGGCATCAGTGAAATTTCGAACCTCTTTACACTATTCTCTGTATTACGTACAGGCAGCGACATCTGACTTAAGCAAATTGCATTACTTACAGCCCCGACTACCTACTTTGCAGTTAGGTTTTAACATCGGAACGATATCACTGTACCACATGATTATACTATTTTTATTTTTAATGCACTAACCCGTGCTAAGGAACAAATTTAAAAACCTATTTAGAGGCTAAAAATTTCACCCATGCCGGGATTTGAACCCGCAACCTCTGGCTATCCGTGCCAGCGCTCTACCAATTGAGCCAATGGGCGACTCACGGCATCAGTGAAATTTCGAACCTCTTTACACTATTCTCTGTATTACGTACAGGCAGCGACATCTGACTTAAGCAAATGGCATTACTTACAGCCCCGACTACCTACTTTGCAGTTAGGTTTTAACATCGGAACGATATCACTGTACCACATGATTATACTATTTTTATTTTTAATGCACTAACCCGTGCTAAGTTTACGGTTAGTTATACGGGTTAGTGCATTAAAAATAAAAATAGTATAGTAACAAAAATATACAATCGCCGGAATTGCTACTAAAAGTTATTTTTTCTAGGCAACGAAAGACGCGGGTTGGCGCAGTTAATTTATGTATATTATTTATCTATTATTCTATATTTAATTTTATATTTTTTTGTTCTATGAATCTGAGAAACATTTAATTTAGAGACAAAAAGTTTTATTTGTCCAAAATGTTTTAAGTCACTGTTTATTATTCATGCAGCCTTTACTATGTTGAATTGAATGAATGCAGTAGAAATGAGGTCCTTGAGCAAAATGTGTAGTGTTACATTGAATGACAGGATACGCAATAGCCCAATAGCCGACTATTGCGTATCCTAAATAATAATAAGTAATCCGAATTAGAGAACGTTGTGGACTGAAAGACGATGTAGTGACTAGAACTGAAAAAGGAATGTTGCGTTGGTTTGGACATGTGGAGAGATGAAGGAAGAAAGATTGACGAAACAAATGTATATTGCGAATGTGAGTGGAAGGGCTGGTAAGGGACGTCCCAGGCGGACACACATCGACCAAATAGGGGATGTATTGGCAAAGGGGAAGATAAAAAGTACCCGGAACCGGCGTGCGAGCATGCAACAACTTATCAACGTTGATGAAGCGAAGGTGATCTGTCAGGATCGTGGCAAGTGGCAGTCCCTGGTCCCTCTGCCTAGCTCTCTGGGATACAGGCGTGAGGTTATGTTATGTTTAATGTTATGTAATTTTATGTTTACTATGTTGAAGTAGGCAAGCTTTCTTAGCACCTATGACATAATCTTACCTTAGCCGGTAACCACAGTGAAGTAACATACCCCGTATTGAGGTCATACCACACTTGGTATGACCTCGATACGAGAAGATGCAGGTTTTAGTTGGCGTAATTCTTTCAGGGGAAAAGTATTATTAGATAATTTAGGTGGAAAGTTCCGCGGTCCCCGCTCGCTAACTTCATGCAATAAGCGACTGTAATGTGTATTTGTGGACGCATCCGCTAAAAGCTTCTTGAAATGGGTCATTCCACTACTACCCTATTTTTGCTTCTGTAGAATTTTGTTACCACAGTGTTTCTTGTTTTCAAAAAAATCTTCCTATACTGCAAAATCAGTAAATGTTGTTAGGTTTTATTAAAAAAGATAGTAAATTTAAAAAAAGTTTTAAAAAACTTTTTTTAAGCGCATAAAAAAATTTAAAAAAATATATACATTGGTATTTGTCTTGCATATACATATCCAGTTTTTAAGTAATTGTTACTAATTTGTACATTTATAATGAAATATACATCAGAACTTTCCGTTTTGTGCCAAACCCAGTCGTAATGTATAATGTGGATTTTGCTAATGAACCAAATAAATAAATTAGTGTTCCGAGGTACGTATTTGAAGTTGTCTGATGGGTCGATGGGCTTGGAAAACTATGAGGGAAGCCTATGTCCTACAGTGGCCGTCAAATAGGTGATGATGATTGTTATGGGTCACTCGCCACTATTTGGATGAGTTCGTTATTTCGATGATAAAATCCTAATGATAAATGATAAAAATCGCGTCCTCAGCCCATCTCATCATCGTTGGCTATGTCCTATCGCTTCTGAACCTTTTCCTTTCATCCGTTGGTTGGCTAGACTGAGATACTTATTAATATTAAACCCGCCTCAATAGGCACGAAGTAAATGTTGTACAATTACAACATTTGCCTGGTGCAATAATGAATTTTAATAATAGTAAAATTTTTGTACAAAAGTAATTATAGTAATAATATGTTTATATTTTCGAATACACAGTTTTAGTTCAGTATAAATATAAATAACAAGACACAACAGAAGTAAAATAAAAGAAATAATTACTTCATTCACATTTCGTTATTTATGGTTATTGACACGCGGAACAATACGCTAATGTTGGTAGGTACAGTGAAGTGCCCACATCCTAACACAGGCACGACAGAATCTCATTTTCAGAGGCCCGTAGGGCCGGTTTCTGAATTGAGATTTACCTAAGTAAATACTTAAGAAACGTTCTGGAACGCTCTTTTCTAAGAAATTCGAAGAGACTGGGAAATTCGACAGCACTACGGTTAATTATTTACTATTCATTCTCTGCGCAATTTTCGATTCAGAAACTGACCCTTAATCGGCTCCAAAATGAGGCAACTCTGTTTCGGACAGTGGCAAAGAAGTCTGATACCCTAGCCGAAAGCGAACATTTGCGATGCACTAAAAAAATCGAGTCATACGCATAAGTATACGGAAGGCGTAATTATATTGCACCCTCAGAGAACTGTACTGTACAAATTGTAAAGTCGTCGCTTCCGCGTCCGTCGCCCCACGTCCATATTGAGTGCTCAACGCCTGACAGTACAAAAAATAAGTTTGTCAGGAAGAGCCTTATTGCGACACAACGCACTCAATGCCTTTTACCGGTAGTGGTGCCTGCTACAGTCTTGTGTTCCAGCCTAAGTAAACGCTCCCTTACCTTTGTCAGACCGGCTTCCTTTGCATGGGTTGGTACCAGCTACTGGATGGCTTAAACGCATTACCGGATCACCGTAGGGGTCTTATTCCTCTGACAATATTCAACCTCTTCTGCTTAGAAGCTGTGATACGGGCAACCGTGTAATTAGTGTAGGGCTGTCATTTTACACCAACGGCGCTAGGTTTATTATTATTGCACCCACTGTCTCAACACTTGTGTATGATTATAGATACACAGCCCTGTAGTTAGTCTGACTTTTTGTATCGCTCGTGCAAACGCTTTCTCTAGACTTTATAGGGTGGCAAAAAAGCTCTGATGGAAGAGATTAAGCTCTGTTGGAAGCGATTAAGTTCTGTTGGTTTTGTGTTTGGTATTTAGAAAATGGTTTTTCGTGTTTTTGTGGCAAAATGGAGATATTCAAAAGAGACGCAAAGGAAGAAAAAAATGCTGACACCTTTTTATAGATTTTATTTAAATATAAATGATAAATATCATCTAGAATGTTAAGAACACAAATGTGATTTAAATCTTACATTTTAAACTAAAATGTGTTCGTGGTATAAACTTTGGATTTTTTTATTTATCCTATAATCATCCCACTGTAGGGCACAGGGTTCCTCTCAGACAGTATGGAGTAGTATGGGCTTAATCACCACGCGTGCCCACCGCAGATTGGCAATTTCAAGCGCTGAGCTATGTGAATACCTCAGACACTCAGGTTCCCTCACGATGTTTTCATTCGCCGTTAGCGGGTGATATTGCTACAATAACCGATAATATTACTATGCAATAAAAATCAATACAGGGATGTGTCATAGTCAACAAATTACCCTCTACTAAACAGTGTGACGACCTCTGTGCTGCAGCAGTAGCACATCTGCCTACCATACGAGAGGTTCCGGGTTCGATCCCCGGCTGTGGACAAAACACCCCCTAGGTCTTGGATGTTTACATGATTGTGATGTCGCCTTTTCTGGTACCCACGACACAGGGTATCCTAGTGTGGAGCTAGAAGCAACGTATGTGCCAGTATGTAAATGTTATATTATGTATCTTCAGTTACAGTGTTTTTGACTTGCACGACAGTGTTGTCAGCTTAAAAAAGACAGTTTACGACCTTTTCACCGAGATGGAATGTGTGGTTTAATAATAAGCTTGTGCTACAACAAAGTTATTACGGAGACTGAGAATATCTAGAGGCTTGGAAACTACGACATTTTCCATGCGAAGTGAAATATAACAAAATAACCTGCTTTCTTATTGACTTGTCTTTTCTGTCGCGTATACCAACTAAGCTGCTAGAATAGTATAGGTTCTGGGCAAGCCTACTCCATCTAGAACGATGTCCTATGCACTACAGCGTCCCAATGTTCCTTTAGGGAGGTCCGTCTCCACATGAGAAACTGGTCTACGGCATGGCCAGCCTAATTGAGCCGTATCCTTTAGATGACTGTCCTATCAGGTACCTAGTGTTTATAAAATCACTATTGATACAATGGAAATGTTCCTTTAGGATCCGGTGACAAGGACAGAAAAACCGATAATCTATATACAAGGTTTATTCACAGTGAAAGAATACTGACACAGTGGAAATTGTACGGAAGGAGTTTACACTGACTACTTACTCGTAGCTAAAATACCTTGATGGAGCTGAAACTTCGGCATCTGCGTAAAATAAATATTTTTTTATGCCAATCACAGATTAAAACATAACATTTACTTTACCCCCACACTAGGATACCCTGTGTCGTGGGAACCAGAAAAAAAAGACATACTCGTAGTCTGTAAAACTCAATCTGGCTGGTTTTTGATTGTGATTTTAACAAAAAAATATGTGTCCTCACGATGTTTTCGTTTCTAGTTAACGAGCGGTATTGCCACCATAACCTCAAGAATGTACCTACGTAACTTAGAAAACGAAGTGATCAGTACATTGGATTTGAACCCACGACCTCCCGAGTGAGTGAACCCACGACCTCCCGAGTGAGAAGACGATTTTACTGTTATACCGTCCCACTACCACTACTACGCTATGCTCTATTTTATGACTGTTACCAATTTTCTAACGTTCCTGCGAGATTGGAAGCTTAATTGCTTTACTGTGCAAACTGCCCCACCTCACTTTAGTTCTTAGTTCCAGAAGTGGCCCACTGTGCGTTCGGGGCTTAATGGCAATTTCGAGGCAATGAATCCAGAGCCCGTCCCGCGCGTGACTCGCATACGATGTCCCGGCAAACAGAGCTAATCAAATCAAATCAGTAGACAACGGCGGCAGTGGCGGGCAAAGATACCGGTGCACTCTCATTAATATTTTAATTTGTGAAGCGTTTGGTACACAAGACATTATGACCATGTCATTGTCACCCTCGTTGGGCGCAACACTTTCATTACATATTAAAAAAAATATTAACATAAAAGTTGACAGACAGTTAAAATACTTAACCTGGTGGATCTTATTAGATTCTAATAGTGCTGATGACTAAATTCCAGTGACCAAACCGCTTATCATTCCTAGTATTTTTGCAATTTACGTCTGATTTTAGTTCTGTAAAAAGATTTATCATCTTGAATATATGTACCCCATACTTATCTAATAAATATATATAAAAAACTACGAAAAAATAGTCACCAATTAGTAGTTAAAAATAGATGTTTACAAAAAAACGGGGTAGGTAACGTCTGCTGACTCTACCATTTTTGCTGGACCAAGCAATCTCTCTGTTTTCAAGTAGAGACAATGTAACTACTTTGTAAGGTCCAGACACTTGACTCAGCAAACGGATGTTGTCGCGCCTGGCCTCTGCGAAGCCTCAGGCATAAGTAGTTTTAGTTAGTCTTAGTCCTGGCCTTCAGCCGAATACACGTGTCCCAAATTAAAAATTGTATTTTTAAAACGCCCTACCACTCGCACGCAACTTAACTAGGTACTTCGGAAAAACTTTGTAATTTATTTCCTGGTATATATCTAATAAGGAAATATAATTAAAGTAGTAAAATAAACATATTAAAACATTCTAAATTGGTTTTCTGACCTTTTTACACGAATCCCACTTAATTTTCACAAATAAAACTGGCCCCTTTGGAACTTTCGCTGTTTGTTTTCGTGTGTCGTTCGACACTTATGGGACTCAGCCTAGACTTAAGCATCTTTAAGATGCGTATGAACAGGCTTCTTCTAGGCCAACTCGGTTCATCTATATCTCATCTTCACACTTTGGATAGGTACAGGTAAAGAGTAAGCCCATTCACTGTAAAAAAGCCGAACGGAAAGCTACGCATAACTACCACAAAAAATATACATTTTCTGTATATTTTATATTAATATTTCTATAAAAATATTAAAATGTTCCCATAAAACGGACAGAGCGTAAGCCATAGTAAGTTGTGCGTTAAAATTATATATTTGTTTATTATTATTATTATTAATACGTTCATTGCACATAAGTTAACGTTACGATGCTGAACGAAAAAAACTGTGACTATGGACCTAAATAACTCCTATGCCGATTGATTTTCCAACCACAGTCATATTCTCAAAAAAAAAAAAACTGTCTTGGTGCAGAGACGACCTCTGTGGCGTAACGGTAGTGCATCTACCTGCCATGCAGGAGGTCCCGGGTTCGAATCCCGGCTGGGAACAAAAAAAACCCCAGGTCTTGGATGTTTACATGTTTGTGATGTCGTTGTTTCTGGTTCCCACGACACAGGGTATCCTAGTTTGGGGCCAGAAGCAATGTATATGCCTGTATGTAAATGTTAATGTAAATGTTAAAAAAGAATAAAGGCGAGTTAGACTGGTGTTAGAGGAAGAACGCCGTTGCCGGCTAAGTGACACATCCTAATAGATGTTAAGTGTATAAAAATGGATTGATATTTAAATCACTATATAACATTTTTTTGTTACATATTAACATAACATAACATTTACATTTACCGAGAAGCGCTCGTGGCCTAGGCGAACCGAGTGATTGGAATCAATCACTTGGTCAAGCAACAACAGGCGCGGTCAGGTGCGGGATGGGTGAGCGTCCCGTGACTACCGCTAGTGGCATTTTTCCGAGCGCTTCCGTGCTTCGAAAGGCACGCTAAGCCGCTGGTGCCGGCTGTCATAGAATGGCAGTCGTTAAGCCATGTCAGAGGCCTTATGGGCGGCTTGATAACTTCTGACAGTGAGGCCCGCCACTGTCTCACAATCCTCCACCAACCCGGACTTGGCCCCCGTGGTGGAGTATGGCCTAACCTTCCTGCGATGCAGGAAGAGACCCGTGCCCCAGCAGTGGGGACATATAAGGGTTGATAACGAACATTTACATACAGGCACATACATTGCTTCTGGCCCTACACTAGGATATCCTGTATCGTGGGAACCAGAAACAACGACATTACAAACATGTAAACATCCAAGACCTGGGATATTGATTTAAAATTTGTCTTCTGTGATCATTTGTCAGAAAATGTTATTACCTAATCTGGCTCGCATGTGTAAATCAAAACTAGTTACTGGCCTCCACCAATAGTGATTACTTGTAAGGAGCTATTCATATACAGTTTCCATGTGTCGTACAGTCGGCAACCGAATAACCTACTGACACATTTTTGAAATTGTGAAAATTTTGAAAGTTATTTATTTAAATTTATATTATTTTTTGTTTGTTTCATGATGTTAACATCGTCCCCAGCCTTGGGGACATCTGTATGTCCCCACTGCTGGGGCACGGGTCTCTTCCTGCATCGCAGGAAGGTTAGACCATACTCCACGACGGGGGCAAAGACCGGGTTGGCGGAGGATTGTAATACAGTGGGGTGCGATGCCAGATTACCTTCCCGTGTGCCCTTCCTACTGATTCATCTTGAACCAGTGGGAAGGGTAAGTGGCAAGGGCCGGTGCACCCTGGGCGCTGGTCAGTAACGTCTCTTTATGGGCACTTGCTGGCCAGCGGCGAAAAATCTGGCGGGAGGGGTCGCGTGGGCCCTGTTTCACTCCGTGGAGCGGGACCTAGGCGACCAACCGAATAAAGGACCGACTGGGGGGCCACCGCTGCGCGGAAGCGCGCGCGCCTCGTATCAGTCGGACCAGAGTGGCCGCCGGGACGCGGAGGGTCGGAGGACCCTCCGCCTCCATCACGGCGGGCCGGAAGGCGCCCTTGCGTGTTCCGAGGGTGCCTTCTGGCACGGAGGGGGCCCGCGCGGTCGCTCACCGCCTTCTCTGCTTTCAGAGAAGTTCTGGTTGGCGACGTGACGGGCCTCGCGTGTGGAGCGTGTGGGGGCCAACAGGACATTGGCCCCCATGCGCCCCAACGAGGAGGTGCGCCGCCCTCCTCTAATCCCATTGGACCACACAACAATGGGATGGAGGGGGCGGCGCGTTGGGGCGTGTGGTGGCCAAGGGGTTCGCACTTGGCCACTATGCGCTCCAACGAAGAGATGCGGCGTTCCCTCGCCCCGTCGTTCGGTTCGATGCGATGGGGCAGGGGCGCCGCCGAAGGAGTGCCTGAAAGGGCGCCCGCAGACGGGGTCGCGGAAGTGTGCGTAAGCGTCCCCGTGGCCCCGTCCTTTGCGGTGCGGAGGAACACCCCAGGAGTTTAAGTCGGTATATCGCCCTTTTCAGGGCGGGGAGTCCGACATAACCACTGTGCTCCCCCGAGCCGGTGGTACCCGTAATTGGGGTTTCTCCTGGGTGAAAAAAAAAAAAAGGATTGTAATACAGTGGCGGGCCTTACTGTCAGAAGTTATCAAGCCGCCAATAAGGCCTTTGACATGGCTTTACGACTGCCATTACATGACAGCTGGTACCAACGGCTTAACGTGCCTTCCGAAGCATGGAAGCACTCGGAAAAATGCCACTAGCGGTAGTCACGGGACAGTCAAACATCCTGCACTTGACCGCGCCTGTTGTTGCTTAACTCAAGTGATTGATTTCTCAGTTCGAGTAGGCCACGAGCGCTTCTTTTATCTTGCTCTTTTCTAATACATCCTCAAGTGGATTTATGGATTAACCTAGCCTAAATTAATATGTCAATATAACCAACCTAAATTACAACTTAAATTATAACTTAAATTATTCAAAAGGATAACTAAATGTAAAAAGCTGCGCCCAGATCATCACCGCCTCCAGAGATGGTCACCAGTATGCTGGCTACCTTACCTCGTTGAATGGCAAGGTTTATCCTCTGCCCAAGGTAAGAACTAGCCCTGAGGTCTTTGGTCGTGTCGACGAGGCGCGACGAAAGTTCTTTAAAGAACAGTCGCGCCTCGCTCCGCTAAGTAGTTTTTCTGTTTCGTATGTCTTGTATAATGTTTATATCGCAATAAATTCCTGCGAGGCAGGAAGAGACCCGTGCCCCAGCAGTGGGGACATACAAGGGTTGATAACGAATGAAATAATTAAGTACAATAAATAATAATTAAGTCTTACAATCCTCCACCAACCCGGACTTGGCCCCGTGGTGGAGTATGGCCTATCGTTCCTACGATGCAGGAAGAGACCCGTGCCCCAGCAGTGGGGACATAAAGGGTTGATAATGATAACGAAATAACGAATCTTGTTCATCAAAATAAGTACTATTGAACTACAGCAAGCAGACCTTTACCTAAGCTATTATAGTGAGCCGGCCTGCACCCAGCCGCACTTATCCAACATTAAAGTATCAAACTTCTGTTCACGAAACTCCAAGATTTAGTCAAACTGCGCGAAGTTCCAGTTTATTTGCCGTATTTCCATTAAATACTCCTGTAAGTTGCGTTATAAAATTTTAACGGCCTAACCTTGCTTTCGGACAACTTTTCTAGTGTTTAAGTTTTGGATGATCACGAGTCAAGTTCCTCGGAACTTCTTTTGTTGAATTATTTGGAAATCCACTGAAAGAGTTAGGGCTGTTTTTACACTACTGCTTGCATTACTGTAAATATTACATAATATTACACTACTACACATCATAAAAGTCCCTTCGGGAATCTACGTTCGCGCAGACTAGGAAGAAGTGTAAAGAAAGTACCCGGAGCTATAAGTATATTCAACATGATCTTTAACCGATACGGTTAAGGTGCAGAATTGATTGCCGCAGTAGCGCTACCTATTTCGCTCACGCTAATATTGCCCAACTAAAGGTCACCTGCATCGATGACGTTGAATCAACCAATAGCAACAAAGGCGCGCGGCCTGCCATAAAATGAAACTATCTGATTGGTCGATCAACTTGCCGCACATCCAAAATTTACTCATCTGCGCAGGTACATCCGCGAGACTTATTTTCTGTGTAGCACTGTACTTAAACTGACGCCTGTATCCCGCAGGAGAAAGCAGAGATCAGGAGTAAGCAGAGATCTGACACGGTCCTGAAAGATTACTTTTGCTTCATAAATTTTCATAAGCATTAATTATGTATGTACGTGCTATCACGTTTGAAGACTAAATAATATACTACGATTATTTTTATCTTTGAATCTCGACATGATTATTCATGAATAAAACACAGAATTCCTGAAACACCCCACGCATGTGTCTTTACTGTTGATCGTCCCCGGATGCAGGGCCGATGTAGAAGATTTAAAGGAGCATATTCAAAGACGAGAGGTTTTTTGGTTGGTAATTTTATTCCAAATCAACAATATTTCGTTGCCTTGGTTACAATAGTACAATGATGAACATATAGATGGCGATATAGGTATTATGATTTAATTACAACGACATGCAAAAGATGGCGCTGTCGTTAGACAACTGTAGTACTAAAAGTTTTTTCACAGCTTTATAGTTTTCAAAGTATCAGAGATTAAACTCTTGCTTTACCATTATCGAAGCACAAAGTAAATGTTTATCGAACCACAATGGTTTAGGCATTACCTATCAAACAGCGCCACTACGAAGCAGTAACCTCGTAAAAATATTATTAAATGGAATATTATCTAAAAAAAATCTGAAGGTTTACAACAGTTTGTTATTTGTATGGATATTTATTTATTAATATTTCTTGATAGGCGTTGATCGATTCGTTTTAACTGTGAGAATGACATTGGATATATAATAATGTTAAAACTGTTTACTTAAAGTAACATTTTTTTACGCAGTCGGGTGTTCTTGTTCTTTTAAACAATTAATTTGATTCAGAACTTTCCGGGTGTCATTTTATGGAACCCAACAATAGTCCCTAATAAACTTCTCCTAATTGCCTCCATCTATAAGCGCCTTTACAGTTCCACCGAAAAGTATTTGGGTCGGTCAAGGATAGTCTATTTGGCTGTGGAACAAAAGGCTTGGGATTCAAAACTTGTAAGGAAGCAATAAGTCTTGCGAAGTTAGGTTCTGGGGAATTAATCTTCTCGTGCGTACCCTCTGGGTAGCGTCAGGCCGGCCACATACAGTGGAAATTCGTTTTCGGAATTTTGATTCGAAATATCAATTCGGGATTCCGAATGCAATGAATTCATACAAATATGTAACACCTAACTGCAAAGTAGGTACTCGGGGCAGCAAGTGATGCAAATTGCTTCAGCCAGATATTGCTGCCTGTACGTAATACAGAGAGTGTTGTAAAGAGGTTCAAAATTTTACTGACGTCGGCAGTCGCCCATTAGCTCAGTTAGGAGAGCGCTGGCAGGGTTAGCCAGAGGTCGCGGGTTCTAGTCCCGGTATGGGTGGAATTTTTAGCCTCTAAATAGGGATTCGGAATTTCGCACGGTAGCCTGTGCGTTCGTAATCCCGTACGGTAAAATCCTTTCCGAACGCATGTCGTGACGTATTTTTTCTTCTAAACGATACAGGAACAATGCAATCGCAATCAGAAAATCGTCGTCCACATTCGCTGAAAAAAGATCTGAACTCAATATCACAATAGCAAGAATATACGAAAATTTGGGATTTCGAATCGGAAATCCGAAAAGGAATTCCGTTTGTATGTGACTGGCCTTAGGGCGAGTGTCCATCCATATTGTTAGGGGCCGCCGATGTGCGGGTGGCATAATTTCAATGCAAAATAATCCTTAAATACTTAAAGACCACAATAAAACAGCAAAAAAAACTGGTCTCCGTGTCGCGCTCGTCGCCCGCACGAGTTGATAGAATTCTCACTGCTCGAAGACACACAATTTAAAAAAAAAAACTAAGTTAAATCCGAACTTCAGGAGATAGACAATTCATATTTTACAACGCCTAAAACTAAAATAAAGTTTCTTAATTTTGCTATCCTGATTACGCAAAAATATTTAGAAATTACACTATTTTTTTATTTTTAATGCACTAACCCGTGCTAAGGAACAAATTTAAAAACCTATTTAGAGGCTAAAAATTTCACCCATGCCGGGATTCGAACCCGCAACCTCTGGCTATCCGTACCAGCGCTCTACCAATTAAGCCAATGGGCCACTCACGGCATCAGTGAAATTTCGAACCTCTTTACAATATTCTCTGTATTACGTACAGGCAGCGACATCTGACTTAAGCAAATTGCATTACTTACAGCTGCCACTTTCCAGTTTATTCTGTGGTCCCAATCCACAGATCACGTGGAATTTCCTCCCTCTTTTCTTTTTGCTCTTGCATTATTATAGTTATTTGATTTTCGTGCTAAAATCGTGGTTGATCAGTTGACGTGGATCAGTTGATCACAGATTAGATTCCTTCCAGTCGATGAAATCCGTAGAGGGAACTCTATCTACGATGAAATCGCAAAACAGCAATAAAGTTTTTACCTGTGGCAAGCAATAACAAACAAAAAAAGGTAAACCCTTGCGATTCAGCGCCATCTCATCGTAGCTTTTAGAACTATTTTTTTTTTTTAATAGCTGTCAGAAAAATCCCTCATTCCAATGATTAATAAGCCATATTTGTGACGTCATTTGGCTTTTACGTCCTTTTAGAATAGGATTTTTTTGGTTTTGAGTTTTGTCTTCTTTTACAAAGTTACTTCCAAATTAGTGGATCCTTTGAAGCCTTTCCAAAAGACGATTGGACTTAATCCTCCGAAAAATTTGAATAAAAGACAGTCTTTCGTAACACGCCCTTTTTAAACGACAAGATTCTGAAGCTTTCAACGCCATTGTTTTCGTCTATTTCAATTTGACTTTTTAATTACTAAAGAGGTTTTTCTGTTCCGAATCCTCTTATTCTTGTCCAAATTAAAATTCTAATGAATAGTCTCGTTTCTTTTAAGGGCAAATCTTTAAAATGTAGTGCTTATTTAAGGAAAAAAATAGTTTTTGTTTAATAATATATGGCAAAGTCTCACTATCTCGCTGAAGACGTGTAATTTTATTATTATTATTATTACATAGTAATCATAGTAAGTTTTCTTTGTTGTTTAATTACATGTAAAATGTATGTATTACTATATTATAACTAAATTATGTATGTTTGTATATATATTAAATAGGTCTATAATAAATAAATAAATATATATATATTATAGACCTATTTAATATATATACAAATATATATGTATATATATTATATATTTTATGTATTTTATTTAATATATGTGAATTTTAGTTGTAAGTCAGTTTATGTACATATTCTTTCTATATACTTCATGTACACCTACCTACCTACTCTCTTCATCTTTCAGTTCTATCCATACCAAGGTTGTCTAGAAGAGATCGCTTTTAGTGATAAGACCGCCAATTGTATACGGCAATAGCTTAGATGTGTAAGCCTTTTATGTATTTTGTTTTCTAGTGTGTACAATAAAGTTTTCTAATCTAATCTGATATAAAAAGCTATGGAGAGAGCTATGCTCGGAGTTTCTATGAAGGATAGGATTCGTAACGAATGCGTCCGACAGAGAACCAAAGTTATCGACATAGCTCAGAGAATTAGCGAGCTGAAGTGGCAGTGAGCTGGCCATATCTCACGAAGAACCGACAACCGTTGGAGTAAACGTTCTTAAGTGGAGAACTACACTACGCACTACACTATCTACACTACTTTTGCCGCGACTCGGCAAACGTAGTGTAGGACGCCGTACGACCAGGTGGGATGACGATATACGAAAGACTGCCGGCAGATGCTGGATGCGGCAAGCTGAAGACAGGGCGCTATGGCGCTCATTACTGAGTTAATTCCTATAGTATTATTATTATTCTCCTTCTTCGGGCTATATTAGTGAAGGCCTCCCTTCACTAATATAGCCCGAAGAAGGAGAATAATAATAATACTATAGGAATTAACTCAGTACAAGTTCGTGCATCAAATAAATAATGTATTAAATTTGTCAGCTTACACGCCCGAAAAAAATCCAAATTAGCTGAAAAAATCTGGGCAAATCTCAACATACAATAAAAAAATGGCCGCCTAGTCGTTTCTTGTCAGTAGCTTGTATTGAAGCTCCACTGTACAAAAGGGCTGGCACGTGTATCCCAGAAAAAATCAACTAAGTAAAAAATCCGTTACTGAGAATAAAATAAGAAAAATATTCACCAATGTCGACACTCAAGCCCTCCTGAAGGGCCAGTAGGACTTGACACCCGGATATGTTTTCATTCGATACTGGCTCCTTTTCCTTAGCGCCTAAGGGCTGCTATAGTAAAGCCGTGACCGTTGCTCATTGTACCTTGTTGTGTTACAAACACGCGTCATCCCTGAGTTTGACGCGTTGTCGGTAAGTGTTTCTGAGATATGTGGGGTGACCATGGGTTTTTAAGATTGCGGATTTTATTTTTAATGTTTTAGGCACTGTGCATTAGACCACCTTTGACACAAGTCTTATCGCGCGTAGAATTATATAGTTAATTAATTTACTTCAGGCATGTGCTTCGAAACGAATGGTTCAAACGTGTTTAAGTTATTACGAAAGACAGCATTCCGGACAACAGGCGTGCCGGCAGAAAAATAATATTTGCTTCATCTGAGAATGGAATAGTGGCCAGGGTCGAAGGTTTATTTCGCTTGGCAAGGTATGCAAATAAAGACCAACATTTTTGGTAGAATGAATTCATAAAATTGTTTGGTTACTAAAATATGAAAAAGTCAGCAGGCCGCTTATCTAACGTTTAGCATTTTATACGTTACGCTTGTTTGAATACTTACTCTTACGAATAAAAGTTGTCTTAATAATATTTTAATTTTCTTAGAGAAAACTTTAGTTGACATTAATAGACGCATTTCTGCAAAATGGTGCAACATTTAATTAAACCCCCTGTAATCTGCTGATTGCCTCACCATGGTAACTTTGAAACTAAATGTTAATAAGTCAAAGAAACAGTTTCAAATAATTCTCTTAGAATGATGTCACGGTCACACATACACACACACACACCCACGAGAATAGGTCAAGTGAAATAAGTACGAAGTTCGAACGTTATTAAAAACATTAACTCATTTTCAGTGAGCGTAGAATCTCTCTTCTCGCTTATAATCATTAAACGCAATAATGGGCACAACTCAAAAAACAGTAAGATTCTTCCAAAGAGTTTATTAGTCTGTTTATTCTTCAGGGCTGTTCATATAGCAAAACAAACCTGTATATTTTTTTACATTCACGGTGTTGACCAAACATTGTAGTTAATTATAATATTCGATGGGGGTTTTTTTTTTGCAATAATCGGGATAAGTAGGTTGCTGCCATCCTAAATCAACAGCACACACTCATCCACTGCAAGATTTAGACCTCCTCTCCCCGTCCTCGGCCTCACTTGTCCTTTCCCTGCATTTGCCTCAAACTGATCTCATAAATTTCTACAAATCTCATTCGATCACTCCAAAAACCTTTTCGTTACCGTCGCTCACTATGTTTTCACCCACTATCGTGTTCTTACAGTATCTCTTCAAGCCATGGCCCCCCTACATAAAAGACACTCGTTTAGTAGCGGGATTTATAAACAAATGCCAAGAGCATACCGTCTTCCCGTTGCTTAACGTCCACATTGTGTGACAAAAGAAAATAGCCTAGCACATACCGTCGATACCGTCATACTTTCAGTATTGACTACGTGGAAGAACCCTTCTTTTCGATGTAATCTTGTTTCTTGCTGACATTTGTACTAGGTTATGGGATATGGTCAATAGATGTGCAATTTCAGCGTCACGTAGCCCCCATTATTTAAGTCCAAAAAAAAAATTTCATAAAAAAAAGAACCCGACTACAGTGATAAATTAATTGAGAAGGCATAAACAAGATAATTTTATTTTCAAATGCTAACCTAAAAGTAAAGTGACCAAATGATATATAAAGGGTAGTACTTTAATTGCTTAGAAAAGAATGTTTTTAATACGTTTCTTCTCTAATAAAGCTGATTTTATGATCTACGACATCCGCAAAATTTGGTCTACATACTTCACACATGTTAAGCGTAGTTGATCATACTAGTATTCGAATTCATTAAACTAAATATACCATTGTCATCTAGTGACTCCTAGTTGTACTTCAACGAAGATTATTAACGTATTAAATTTTTCTTTACGGTTCTGACCTCATATTGCTAATTTGATATAGCCTATAAAGTCCGCGCAAGCATGACGAGTCGAATGACACCTTGTTTGACAATATCTGCCCATTGGTTAAGGAGTTATGAGGGAACATAGAATCAGACATACTTACTTACATACATACATACATACATACATACATACATACATACATACATACATACATACATACATACATACATACATACATACATACATACATACATACATACATACATACATACATACATACATACATACATACATACATACATACATACATACATACATACATACATACATACATACATACATACATACATACATACATACATACATACATACATACATACATACATACATACATACATACATACATACATACATACATACATACATACATACAATGATTCATAAAACGAAATGAAATTTAAATTTTTTAACTTACGAAGTGGAGCAATTTAAGTAATGAAATCCAGTGGCACCTTCACTCACACTAGATGGGTGAAGAGACCACTCGAACGCTGCAATGCCTGGGACATTGTTTTTTAGAATAGGTTTCTTTTTTAGAATAGGACTTAATATAAAAAAATCAGCCTTAGCTCATTGCCTAACATAGACTACAAGTTCCTCATACTGATTGGCAAATCCTTTTACATTGGCCATCGATACGCCAAAAAAGAAGCTAGTAAAGCACATTTCATGCTATCTCATTGCTGGGATAATACTGAAACAATGCCCTCATTTTCTGTCACTGGCACCGCCCTACTATTATGCGCTGGCACAAAATATCTGCTTGCGACGGCTTTACGAGCAGCGTACCTGTACTTCCAGTAAGGCAGGGGTGTAGTACTTTTTTCTACAGGAGAGCTAAACAACTGCACGTTTAGTATCTCTTTCATCTTTGTATCAAATATTTTGGGTTTGGTGCAATATTTTTTTAATAATAATATTAATAAATAGTTTCAATTTTGAATTCGCACAGTTAATCGTTGATTGGAGGGCCCTTCAATTAATTTTTTGGAAACATGTTCTCTGCGACTAATATTTTTCATGATGTGACGTGTCAAAAAGTCATTCTTGACACGTGGTACAAAAAAGCACCATACAAATCGGAGTCAAATTATGACGTCACAACTCGAACAATAAAATTGTAGACTGTTCTCTCCACCAGCCAATTTTAAGGTATGTGGGCCATTTTAATCAAGATTAACAGCAAACAACCATCAACATTATTTCTAACGTTCAAATTACGTCAATCTAAGTTTAAAATGGTGTTGCAAAGCCACCTAAAAGTAACCGAAGCAAAGATGTACAGTCTATTTATCCTTTTTAGTAAACAAGATTTTACGGGTAAACTATGCCTTTTTCTACCCCTACTATAAACTAATCTTTTTCTAAAACTGCCATATTCCCATAGATAAAGTGACCTGGGATTCTGGGAGTAGATAACACACTGCCAATTTTATAAACAAAGTTCACGAACTTTTGAGAAAATAGCTAGATTTTTCATTAAATGACAATTTTGAGGTTAGAATCTTGTTTAGTAAATTAGACTGTAGGGATAAATAGGCTGCTCAGGTATACAACGGCAGTTAAAAATGTTCTGGCAACATTATTAATATTTTAAAATATTACATCAGGAGCCTCCCTCCCATGAGAGAGGTTCTTCCAGTACTTAATATAACTACAGGACATGGACCTCCCTATGTCCTGCAGTGGTCGTCAAATGATGATGATGATGACATCAAGAACTAGATATGAAGTACTACTAGTATTTCTCTGTAAATATCAGTAGAAAGTAATAGAGTCTACAAATTCCATTTCTTGAAAAATAATAATGTAAAGCTAACTTCCCAGCAAAAGGCTTGAAGACAACTAGGAATAAGGAACGTTGTCTTGCGAGACAGTGTGGCTGGAAAGATACTCTGTGGCGCGTAAATGAGGGTGCTACTACTATGTGCCTCGAATCTCTGGGGTAGTAAGGCTTAGAGAGCTCCTCAAGCGGTAATTTCCATTTAAACGTCGATATCAACCCTTGTATGTCCCCATTGCTGAGGCATGGGTTTCTTCCTAAATCGCATGAATGTGTAGCAGACAGATTTAGGCTACTGCCTACCTCACCGCGTGAGCCCGTGTTCGTCACAGAGTGTGCGAGCGAGAGAAGTGTGCGAGCGAGAGACGTGTGGGAGCGAGAGAGCGTCACACCATACTGTTGCAACAAACTACTAACTGCGATCTTGTACATTTGTATATTAGTAGAGAGATTTGTAAATAAATTATTATGGTATTATAAATCGACAAGTTTATTTTATTTAAACACAAGTCACCTATTAATCCCTACAAATGTAAGGCCATACTCCACCACGGGGGCCAAGTCCGGGTTGAAGAGGAATTGTAAGACAGTAGCAGGACTATCAGGTCTTACTGTCAGAAGTTATCAAGCCGCCATAAGGCCTGTGACATGGCTTAACGACTGCCGTCAACGGATTAACGTGCCTTGCGAAGCACAAAAGCGCTCGGAAAAAATGCCACTAGCAATAGTCACGGGACGGTCGCCCATCTTGCAGCTGACCGCGCCTGTTGTTGCTTAACTCGAGTGATTGATTCCAACACTCGGTTCGACTAGAACAGGAGAGCTTCGATTCGATTGCATTGAAACGTAGTTTTGTTTTAATTCACAAGCAACATCAATTAAACATTACCAATATCTTAAGATGATACAAATCGAGGTTAAATCGTGCGCAGAGTTGAGAATAAATTATTTAGAGCCTTGTAAGAGTTTTCATAAAAGGCACAATTATGTCTTTAACATTTTATTTGCTGATCTCGCAAACATTGTTTTACCATATTCGACGCATTGCGAATAATATCGCCGCGATTTCTTTCTGACGGATTTACGCGCGATATTTTTTTAGCAAGAGCGTGCACTTTCATATTTTCCATATCTCACCGATTTTGTCGAAAATAAAACGCGCGGTGAAAAATGGCGATTTTTCACCGCGCGTTTTGTTAGGATTGCACCGTTACAAACTTATCAAGCATCGCCATGCTTGCTAAGTTTGTAACGGTGCAATCCTCTTTACACCATTTTTTACACTACTTTAATTATGTTTATTATATTCAAAATTTAAAATTACTTCACCTATTTTTGAGATTTCGTTGACTTTTTTAGCATATAAATCGGCCTTTATCTGCTTATCCTATTTTTTTCCCAAGTTTTCTGTTTATATTATAAATAAAACAAATAAAACACATTATAATTAAAACACACAGTTGAAGTCATTCCAGTTTTATTATTTATAAAACGCTTTACAACATCACAAGCTGTAGTTAGCCTACACCTATTCTCAGATCTACCGTATAAACACAAAAAAGCATAAAAACCGCTGAAGCCGATTCGGGGGAGTTCGGATAACAAATACTGTGACACGAAATTTTTACATGTAGGTTTATTACATTTACAATTCTAAGCACGTTCATACCTCGACTTGTGTCTAGTCTAGGAGCCGCTTTTATTTCGTTAAGTAAATACTTAACTGTAGTGCTGTTTCTCCGAATTTCTCAGCAAAGAGTGTGACAGAATGTTACTTCTTAAGTATTTCAGTCTTCAGGCTATATTATGTAGTCCACTGCTGGACATAGCCCTCCCCTAATGAGCGCCATAGCGCCCTGTCTTCAGCTTGCCGCATCCAGCATCTGCCGGCAGTTTTTCGCAGATCGTCATCCCACCGGTCGGAGGGCGTCCTACACTACGTTTGCCGAGTCGCGGTCTCCACTCAAGAACACGTTTACTCCAACGGTTGTCGGTTCTTCGCGAGATATGGCCAGCCCACTGCCACTTCAGCTTGCTGATTCTCTGAGCTATGTCGATAACTTGGAAACCGGCCATAAGACTAGCATATAGGTAAAGATCGACAGTTATCTGTTATGTCGTTGGCAAATTAAAACCAAAGTAAGTTTGTGTAGAAATTGCTGTTTAGGGACCCTTTATGGGCCCCCAAGCAGTAAGACTAGGGCAAACAATGAGAAATATTTTTTTAATTTCTTATACTCGGAAAGTAGTGTTGTTGATCTGATTATTGGGTGGACAATGCTACTTCCCTCCCTAGAGAGGGAAAAACTCATTCAAATTACTTCCCACCTAAGGGCCGGAATGAACTTTAGAAATAGAACTACTGTCAGGTGTGAAGAGTTTTATGTAAAAAAATTAATAAAAAAAATTATGAATGACACGGTTAATGAACAATCTACTATTATTTACATAACCTATACGTCTTACTGTATGGAAGAGGCCTTTTCTCAGAAAGAGAAGGTATGGGCTTTATTACTACGTGTGCCCCCTGCGGATTGGCAATTTCAAACGCCATTAGAAAAAAACAGACATATTTTTTATTTATTGTTTTTTTCATCGGTTTTCAATAACCTTAAAGTACTACATTCACAGCACAGGAAGCCGATTCTCGCCCATGCGATTTGAAAACGTAGACGCAAAATATTCGAAGAAGTAGACTATCATAACATATTTTAAACTTTCGCGACTTGTACACATAGTTAGAATATTTTCGGGGCTTAATCGCGTAGTAATTTATTGCTATTACGTGAAGCGGTTGAAATTAAGAAACACAATAATTTTAATCGGGAATGTGGTTTCAAACTGTCGCAAACGTGGGATCCGGTCATCAAGATGTGTTCGAGTGGAAAAAAGTCGCATGGCTTATCGTCCGACATTGTCAGAGTAGTGTGTCGCAACCCTAATAGTGCTTTGTGATAGCTGATTGAGGGTAGTCTGAAACCTCATCAGCCGAAGATGCCAACGGGTGCCAGCCATCAGTCTTCTCGTGACCACGATGACTGTAACGTCGTCGAAACGTCGAGGTAAAATAGCAATAAATTACTACGCGATTAAGCCCCGAAAATATTCTAACTAAGTAGACTAATTGTCGCATAGAAATAAAATATGATAACTCAGATAACTCAAATGAAATAAGAGTCATTGGACATTTATTTTCTCATTCGAATTCAATCTGGCATGGCGTTCAGAATACAGATTTTCGGTGTCGCTCGATTTTTTTATGTAGAATTCAAGTCATAAGCCTTAAGAGTCGTTCACAGAATTATTTACACAAGTATTGGTGTCAGTGGTGGTGTGTTCGCGTCTTGCTTCTGCTTAAAAAAGTGAGAGGGAGGGCGGCAATTTAACTAGCCGCATGGTGCTTGTGGGATTTTTGGCGGTAGGTATTTCGTCGTCAGGCTATACTAGTCCACTGCTGGACACAGCCCTCCCCTAAAGAGTGCCACGTTGTGCTATCATAGGGGGTAATGCCCGTAGTCCCCACGCTGGGCATGCGGGTTGGGGATCGCAATTCGGTGGAATTTTACTGCAGGGGGCGCTGCTACCCACCTCCCGGTTTGTGTCCTTTGGTCGCCTTTTACGACACCCGCGGGAAGAATTGCGTTGGTGCTATTCTCTAGACCGACACCACACAGCACAAGGTAGGTATTTAGCAAAGTTATTTTCACAATATATTAATGCTATTATGAATTTCCGCAAAGTAACGCCTGAGTCCATACGAATTATTTGCTAATGAAGTGAGAATTTACTCCCTGGAGGTAATCATTGTCATGTCCACGACTTATTAAATTGCCCGTGGGTATTTCCTTACAGCCTGATGAGGGAAGGGTTGATTCAAAGTAAAAATAAGCGGCTTACAGAGTTCTGTGACACTTGTATGGGTAGACCTAGCATAAATATCTCATTGGTTTTGAACCTTATATCTAAGTGATAAGGTTCAATTTAAGGTGGTAACTATTTTACTACTGCCAGGTACAGGGGTAAGTTGGCGATAGCAGACGAGGCAGCTGCGAAGCTCTATTCACCGTTTTGACTAGCACATCCAACAATTATTTTTTCTTATATCCGTAAGAACCGCCGTTCACTATTAGATATTTTTGAAAGAGAAGTGAAAGTGAACTACATTTATTGCCAAAACATAAATTATACACAAAAAAAATTTACTTACACAAAATTAAATAAAAAAATTACATAGCTGTAGACAGACATAAGATCATCTTAAACCATTCTAAAACGGCATTTTCTAAATGTTTTATAAAAACGTTTTTTTGGGCATAGTAAAAATGCCTTTAGTTAAAGAAGAAGAAGGTGGTAGGCGAACGGATGTTTTTTTACACTGGAGAGCGGGCCAGAGTGCTTAGGCGAGTTTTTTAACTACTCGATCGCGTTAACGTAAACTCATATTTCTATGGCATCGTGGAAGCGCCACCTAGCGACAAGTATGGAAATTAAAATTGCTGAGTGCGAGTTGTAATGGTTTACGTTGAGAAGTGAACACGTTTACCAGCCAAAACACGAATAAACGCTAGTGCGAGTTGTACTGTGACAGCGTTTTGCCAGTTCGAACGGTTAACTTACTCATACTTACTACTCAATGCTCGATTGACGCGGTAGTAAAGTTATTCGATTGGATCTGTCAAACTCGCACTGAGCACTCTGTGCCCTCCCATTGGAGGGAGAGAATACGAGCTTCATTACAACGCGTGCCCACCGCGGATTGGCAATTTCAAGCGGTGAGATATTTGAACGCGGGTTTCCTCACGATATTTTCCTTTACTGTTAGCGACTAATCTTGCTCCTATAATTACAGAAATGTACATAACTTAGAAAACAAAGTCATTGGGTACAAGGCCGCACTGGGAATCGAAGCTGGGTCCCTTGCTTTCGAGTCTATTGTAATATACCTACCGCCGCTTTTGAATGTACTTTTTATGAAATAAGAAAAATAAGGTAAAGTTAAAATATATTCTTTTTAATGCACGAAACCGTGCAAAGGACTTTTTTTTACAGCTGCCTGTACGTGATACAGAGAGTATTGTAAAGAGGTTCGAAATGTCTCCCATTAGCTCAGTTGGGAGAGCGCTGGCACGGTTAACCAGAGGTCGCGGGTTCGAGTCCCGGCATAGGTGGAATGTTTAGCCTTTAAATAGGTTTTAAAAAACATGGCCTTAGTACGGGTCTTAGCATTAAAAATAATACAAAAGTTAAAATAGTATTAATATCATTGAATTACCTTAAATTCAATGTTAATATTCCACCATTGGCGCTAAGAGCCTGTGTAGCAAAAAGTTTCGGAAGTCTTACTGCTAAACTTAGTTCAATTCCACGTCGGACTTCAATTGATTTTTTGTAGCTATTAGAAACCTTTCATTGCGCTTCTTACCCACGGACCATCTACGGAGACTACCTGGGTGAATCATGGGGTTTTTTTTTTTAAACAGACCACCTTTGTCCATCTGCTACCCTCAGCGCAGGAAATCGTTATCAACCCTTGTATGTCCCCACTGTTGGTTCACGGGTCTCTTCCTGCATCACACGAAAGTTAGGCCATATTCCACCACGGGGGCCAAGTCCGGGTTGGCAGAGGATTGTAAGACAGTAGCGGGCCTTACCACGAGAAAACACCCTTACCTATTGTCAGAAGTTCACAAGCCGTCCCATAAAGCCTCTGGCATGGCTTAACCACTGTCATTATATGACAGCCGGCACCAACGGCTTAACGGGCCTTGCGAAGCACGGAAGCGCTCGGAAAAATGCCACTAGCGGTAGTCACGGGACGGTCACCCATCCTGTACCTGACCGCGCCTGTTCTTGCTTAGCTCAAGTGATTGATTCCAATCACTCGGTTTGACTAGGCCACGAAATAACTACGCAGGAAATAACTACGTTTTATTGCCACGATAATAAAAGAACATTCTTTAAAGAATGTAAAGTTAAGTAGTGACATTTGACACTTTAGCTATTTTTTATTATTTTATTTGAATCTATTTTACTTACAATGAAAATTTCAATCAATAACTACAGTGCGTTCACATTAACTTGACGCGTGAGAGAATTGGTAGCACTGAGATATTTACTGCTACCATGTTAAATAAGAAATCATTCCCATTACTTGGGGAAAATAAAAGGATTGAGGGCTTGTTTTACCATCTTCCGATTAGGTCCAAAAGCTAATTCACATGTTATGTCCTTGTTACCAATTCTCTCACGCGTCAAGTTAATGTGAACGCACTGTATATTTCACCTTGACATTGTATAAGATAACAACGTAGATTTTAGCACTTGACAGATTTGACATTTTGTAATTCATAATGGTATTTTGACATTTCAATTATATAAATAAACTTTAATAACATTTTTTTAATTGCATTATACTATTTTTATTTTAATGCACTATTCCGTGCTAAGGAACAAATTTGAAAACCTATTTAGAGGCTAAAAATTTCACCCATGCCGGGATTCGAACCCGCAACCTCTGATTATCCATGCCAGCGCTCTACCAATTGAGCCAATGGGCGACTCACGGCATCAGTGAAATTTCGAACCTCTTTACACTATTCTCTGTATTACGTACAGGCAGCAACATTTGACTTAAGCAAATTGCATTACTTACAGCCCCGACTACCTACTTTGCAGTTAGGTTTTAACATCGGAACAATATCACTGTACCCACATGAATATACTATTTTTATTTTAATGCACTAACCCGTGCTAAGGAACAAATTTTAAAACCTATTTAGAGGCTAAGGCATGGGTGAAATTTTTAGCCTCTAAATAGGTTTTTTTAAACATATTTGCATGTTAGGAACTTACCTAACAGAATGTGAGCTCATATTTAATAACATGTCATCATAATGTACCACGTTCCAAGCAAATAAATTTTATTTTATTATTTTTGTATATCTTATTGTACACCAGCAAAAAAACAAACATAATATACTCATAAAGATACAATACTATTAGCGGCCTTATTGCTAAGAGCGATTTCTTCCAGACAACGACGTTTTACTTCACAGGTAGCGAGTGGTATAAAACCGGCTAGTAAAAAAAAACTTTATTCCACTGTTAAAATTATTTTAAATATTATATAGGAGAACTTAATGCTTATCTTCCAGTTTACCTTGGTATTGCTGAACTATGGTTATTCAGCTTATGGTTCTTCAAGGTTGATTTTTTTTTTGTGAATTTTTCATACGATTTTTCTTTATTTTTTATTTATTTTTATTTAATCACAAGAGAAGTGCTCGTGGCCTAGTCAAACCGAGTGATTGGAATCAATCACTTGAGTTGAGCAACAACAGGCGCGGTCAGGTGCAGCATGGGTGACCGTCCCTTGACTACCGCTAGTGGCATTTTTCCGAGCGCTTCCGTGCTTCGCAAGGCACGTTAGGCCGTTGCTGCCGGCTGTCACGTAATGACAGTCGTAAAGCCGTGTCAGAGGTTTTATGGGCATCTTGATAACTTCTGACGGAAAGGCCCGCCACTGTCTTACAATCCTCCACCAACCCGGTCTTGGCACGGGAGCCAGGTGGAGTATGGCCTAACCTTCCTACGATGCAGGTAGAGACCCGTGCCCCAGCAGTGCGGACATTCATGGATTGATATCGAATCACAAGAAGCTCACAGCGCAAATACAATTTAGGTAGAAAATTAATTAGACTTAACATAGGCCAATAACGAGCTTTTTCTATACGGTTCAAATCACAATAATTGTAAATTCGTTTCATGAAGATTTTACAAAAAATAAGCCGATAAATTTTACGGCCATTTCAATGATCGTTTGCCTCTACTCTGCATTATGTTCTAAAAACACACATACGCGCTGGTTGCTGTTCAAATTAATAACCCATGGGAATTGAGCGTATACAATACATGTTTGATTTTGGGTTATGTTTACTTTCAAAGCTTTGCCGGTGCATGTTAGCAAATTTACCTATCCCAGCACTGTTCTACATCATTGAGGGATTCGGAAACTACGTGTGCCTAGTTAATGCCCTGCGCAGACGAGGGACTTTTGTCCCCGATGGACAAAAGTCCGTGAATCGTAAAAAATGTCCCTCGAGTACTTCTCGCGGACTCAACGCCTAGGCTGTGCGGTCATTTTGTTCCCCGGAAATTGAGTGAAGCGGGAAGCAAATATTCTGAGATTACATTGTGTTGTAATTTACATGAAGTTGAAAAAGAAAAAGCGTTTTATAAGAGAACACCGAACTTTTGTCCACTCTGGTCTCTTGATGTCCTCGGTAACTTGAGGGACTTTTTGTACGAGGTACTTTTAATCCTTCATGTGCGTTACTCGATACAACTTATACGAGATCTATATCGACGGACAAAAAAGTACCCCGGGGATAGTCCGTCATCTGCGCAGGCCTTAATAAATACGGTTTGTCAGAACGAACAGGTCTTATTCCAGTGAGGGTTATCAGGCTGCCGATTTTTTTTAGTTTAAGTACTAAGTAGCTGTTTGTATCTATATGAATTGAATTGAAATAATTTATTCACTTAAAACATATGCATAATACTTATGTGAAGCTCTAGTCGAACCAAGTGATTGGAATCAATCACTTGAGTTAAGCAACAACAGGCGCGGTCGCGTGCAGAATGGGTGACCGTCTCGTGACTACCGCTAGTGGCATTTTTCCGAACGCTTCCGTGCTTCGCAATAATAATATGCCGAAGAACCGATGTTCGATGAGGTAAGAAGTTCTCGAGTGGAGACCACGAACTGGTAAACGCAGCGTAGGACGCCCACCGGCTCGCTGGACCAACAATCTGAAGCAGATTGATAGCAATCTGCTTCAGATTATTGCAGCCACTGATAGCAGTGGCTGCATGAGGATGTCTGAGGATATAATAAAGTGACGTGCCTTGGGGGAGGGTTACGTCCAGCAGTTGACACTGATTGATGGATTGATTGGCACCTTTTGCATAAACTTGCAAGCTGCTTAGAATAGGGAACGTGCCTCATAATAAGATTAGAGTATCATTAAGTGTAAACTTTAAAGGGTTGTGTCCTTTAAAGAACAAAAAGTATATTAGTTTTTGTTTAGTGATTTTATAAGCATAAAAAATCCAGTTGCTCTTAAATAAAAAAAAAATATTCATCTTCTTCTTCAGGCTGTATTGATTTGTGTTTAGTGTCAATTGGATAATAATATTGCCCAGTTTTTTTTCAGTTAATTTGTATTTTTTTCGGGCGTGTAAGCTGACAAAATTAATATATTATTTATTTGATAAACGAACTGGTACAATGTTTTTTATATTATTCTTCTTCAGGCTATATATTAATATATAGCAGTGTATTAACACAGCTGGACATAGCCCTCCCCTAATGAGCGCCATAGCGCCCTGTCTTCAGCTTGCCGCCTCCAGCATCTGCCGGCAGTTTTTCGCAGATCGTCATCCCACCTGGTCGGAGGGCGTCCGACCAGATAAAAAACTTAAACAAAAAAACTATTACACTTAGTTTTTTTCATTGAATTCCTTTTCTTATAATTAGTACACCTAAAAATATTACTTTATGAGAAACCTCAAATAACGATCCATGTTTCAAATATGAATACAGTCCGCCGAAAAGTAGTGATTACTAGTAGTAACTATTAAAAGTAATTTATTTTTATTTATGTATTGAGTAATTATTCATTTTTTCGTTCATTCAAAAGAGAATTCTATAATTGATCGGGTTAATTGCTAAATACTACTTCAATGTTTTTATTAATTTAGATTGATAAAGAGATAGACAAAACATGTTATCTCTTAACGGGCCCCTCCAATGAGATCGTAATAATTTTTCGCAAGTTCACCATTGTATCGCTAAGTGAACGGAAAAGCACCTCTTTACGTACCAGGTGGGCAGTTGCAGTCATCAGTTATTGATGGTCGCCGATGTCAGCGGAGGTTGGCGCGGCAATCGATAGCTTGTGAATTATTACGACCCAAGCCAAACCACACCTGTGGACACACCTCGCGTAGCAACTTTAGTTACAATTCACTGTCGGTAACCGTTTAGAGCTGCAACTGGAAATAAACTCGGTGTGTTTATACAGGCTGAAATCGTATAAACACACCGAGCTGGCTTTAAAGCAGTCGTCATGTAATCAGTAATTAAAAATGGTTAGATAGAATATTCTTTATTGTATGTACACCAGGGATTACATAAGAGACTTAAAAATACAGTACAAGTGGCGGCCTTAAGTGGTTACTTGAAAGTACGATATCATCCCTTGGTTGTCCCCACTGCTGAGGCACGGGCCTCTTCGCGCATCGCAGAAAGGTTAGGCCATACTCCACGACGGAGGCCAATTCCGGGTTGGTGGAGGATTGTAAGACAGTGGCGGGCCTTACAGTCAGAAGTTAGCAAGCCGCCCAGAAAGCCTTTGACATGGCTTAACGACTGCCATTACATGACAGCCGGCACCAATGGCTTAACGTGCCTTGCGAAGCACGGAAGCGCTCGGAAAAATGTCACTAGCGGTAGTCACGGGACGGTCACTTATCCTGCACCTGACAGCGCCTGTTGTTGCTCTCAAGTGATTGATTCCAATCACTCGGTTAGCCTAGGCCCTCAAAACTTGGCGTACAAATAGACAAAGGTCTGAAATGAGACATATCATGCCGTTTGCGTGGTCCGCTAGAAATATTAAACAAATGTGAAAGTTTGTGAAGATGTTTGGGTGTTTGGATGTTTGTTACTCAATCACGCAGTAACGGCTGATAGAAGTTACATGGAACTTGGCATACAGATAGACAAAGATGTGTATTAAGACGCAGGATACTTCATATCCCGCTGATACAATCCCGTGCGATAATATTTTATTCTTACCGCAAACTTTTTCCAAGTCAAACTAAGATGTTTATTTATAGCGTCGCCATGGTAACAAGAATTGTATAAACGGGCTAGTAAACTGCTAGTAAATCCTAAATTGTAGTCCTATGAAACAGGTTAAAGACTATTTATCTATCTAAACTTTACATTTTGCAAAGTCGTCCTTAAAATAACTGGAAAAAGTGCATTGACGTTAAAGTTGAGGTGCTGTTGATTGTACCGACTGTCGCTGACTATTGGTAAAATACCACATTGTACCACTGCTATTGTAACTAATTTGCTTAAATAAGAAAGCAAGACTTGAATAAAAATCGATAAATCTACTTTGGGAAAAAAATTACATCATTTCAATTGAAGTTTAAAATATTATCCAAATATATATATTTTTACAATCATCAATTTATTTGGTTGATCCGAGTTTCTGCTGTACTTACTGAGCTGGTAGGCAGATTATTTTCCCATTTTCACGCCCCGACGCTTTTCCCAATTTCCGTTTAAAACAACGTTCGTAATAATATAACTTTTTACACGCGACGTCGGCCAACAACAGAGGAACTGTTGACACCTCGGGGCCTATTCACGTTTAAATGTAGTCTGATAGCTTTTAAAATATACCTTGGGCTCTAGAGTAGCTTCGGTTTCCGTCAATTTTCGGTTTTCGTGCTGATGATCGAGTTCTGATTTCGAAATTAAGCGTCATATTAGTTCCAATTTCGAAATTAAGTGTCATATTAGTTCTGATATTTCTACTACACGAATATATCTATTCTAAAAGCTAACAGACTATATTTCAAATACGAGTAATTAAAAAAACATATATAGTCTATACATAGATCGATAGAGAACACTATTGTACAAAAAAAGGAATTTACATGCACTTGCTCAACACCTGTAAATTTTTTTCGTAATAAGATAGCATGAGTCTTAATAAATATAATAGCTCTTTTCAAAGCCCACTGACAAGAACCTATGTCCAAGAATATAGGACTTTAAAGCAGTTTTGTCAAAAACGTTCATTTTTGGGATCGATTAAAAACCTAGGTTGTTTAAAAACCAATTTAGAGGCTAAAAATTCCACCCATGCCGGGACTCGAACTCGCGATCTCTGTACGTAATACAGAGAGTATTGTAAATAGGTTCGTAATTACGATGACTCTTTTACTTTTATATTTGTGTACCTATCCTATTAATATATCCTATAAATGTATCCCGATACGCACTCCGTAGGACCATTAGGTTGCCGCGGGCACTGACTGATAATCAGCGCTGAGGGCTCACTCCCTCAGCACAATGCCTAGTCAGCTGTCTTTTGCAGCAATTTAGACACACCACAGGCGAAACCTATGTCTGTTTTGTTGTTTCGTTTATTTGTATATTTGGTATATTCCTGTTGGGCTCGTGTTGTGTTAATTGTCCGGTTTTTCTGTTTCTGTGCTGTGTCTTGTTGGTGTAATGTCTATCTTTCTTTCTTTTCTTTCAAATTTCACTGATGCCGGTTTGTTGCCCATTAGCACAGTTGAAAGACCCTGGCACGGTTAGCCAGAGGTCGCGGACTGAAATTCCGGCATGGGTGAAATTTTTAGCCTCTAAATAGGTTTTTAAAACACTTTCTTATACATAAAAATATAATTTACATGAGTACGGACAGATACAAAGTGTAGGCTACGTTACAAGGCTATGCGAGCATATGACGTATATACGTCCGACTTTAGGGCACAGACATCCTCTTAGAGAGACAGTGTGGGGTTTGATAACCATGCGTGCCCACCGCGGATTGGGAATTTAAAACGCTAAGGTATGTGACCACCCCAAACACTCAGGGTTTCTTACGTGAGGGTCAGGTCCTTAGTCTCAGTACATGCACGCATTCTCGCTGGTACATTTCTAGTGTCCTTCGATTATATCCCCTATTTGGTCTAAGTATGCAAAACCCTTAGACCTTAGAAAGACCAAATAGGGGATAAAGGAAGCGCTCGATAGTTGACTACGTGGAAGAACCCCTCCTGGCCTGGCCGAACCAAGTAATTGGAATCAATCACTTGAGTTAAACAACAACAGGCGCGGTCAGGTGCAGGATGGGTGACCGTCCCTTAACTACCGCTAGAGCATTTTTTCCGAGCGCTTCCATGCTTCGCAAGGTTTGTTAACCCGTTGGGCCGGCTGTCAAGTAATGGCAGTCGTTAAGCCATGTCAGAGCTCTTATGGGCGGCTTGATAACTTTTGTCAGTAAGGCTCGCCACTGTCTTACAATCCTCCACCAACCCAAACTTGGCCCCCGTGGTGGAGTATGGCCTAAACTTCCTGCGATGCAGGAAGAGACCCGTGCCCTAGCAGTGGGAACACACAAGGGTTGATATCGGTCGATGCAAACCCTGGAATGGCTATCGTGTCATACCTATGAGTGTACTATCATACCATCGTTCGTAATAAAGGAACAGCCCCCATTTATCAAAGCATCCTGCTTACCTAGAGCACTTGCGCGTCTCCTAAGTAATTGTATAGTAACGTTAGAAAGAAAACCTTAAACCAATTTCCCCGGAACATTAGCCGGAAAGTCACACACACTTCTACGAATAATTGCCCGGGTACCGAGTAAATCTCGTAGTCCCTGTGTAGCGCAATTAGCCAGAGTTTCTTTCGCAATTGGATAGATGTACGTGTCTTGAAATAATTCTATTGTGGGACTAATTATATTGGAATCGCGAGAGCGGTGTCAGAGCTTGTTTTTGCTCTAATGCCCGGGAAACATTGGGGAAACACACCTGGGTCCCACAAATAATGGTTTACACAGATTTACAATTAATCATTTACCATGACAAGTGACTGAAGCGCTCGTGGCCTAGTGGAACCGAGTGATTGGAATCAATCACTATTGATAACAATAACAGGTGCGGTCAAGTGCTGGATATGTGGCCATCCCATGACAACAGCTAGCGGATTTTATTCCTAGCATTTCCGTTCTTTGTTTTACCCTTAAAATTGTTAACGTTAAGCCGCTAAGCCGTAATGGCAGTCGTTAAGTCTTATTTGAGGCCTCATGGGCTATTTGATAACTTCTGACAGTAAGCCCCCCACTGTCTTCTTGCAATCCTCTAAGAAGGATTTGGATTTGCACAACCCGGATTTGGCCCATGTGGTGGAGTATGGAACATACCTGCGATGCAAGAAGATACCCGTACCCCAGCAGTGGGAACATACAAGGGTTGATATCGATAATTACTTATTATACTATTTCTATTTTTAATGCACTAACCCGTGCTAAGAACAAATTTAAAAACCTATTTAGAGGCTAAAAATTTCACCCATGCCGGGATTCGAACCCGCGACCTCTGGCTATTCGTGCCACCGCTCTTCCAATTGAGCTACTGGGCGACTCTAATTACTTATTTTTTTACATTCTCTTGTCTTCGTGTATTGTTGTTAAAGGAAGAAACATATACTATTTTTATTTTTAATGCACTAACCCGTGCTAAGGACAAATTTAAAAACCTATTTAAAGAATATAAATTTCACCCATGCCGGGATTTGAACCCGAAACCTCTGGCTATCCGTGGCTATCTGGCATCGTTGCGGGTTCGAATCCCGGCATGGGTGAAATTTTTAGCCTCTAAATAGGTTTTTAAGGAAGAAACTTCACAAAATACATCTACAAAAACTGAGTCTGTTAACGATACTAGCATAAAACCAACTGCATCCTTCCTAGATACTCCTTTTTAAAGGGGATAGTGACTTTGCGCTATAAATATTTTATAGGAAAGTTGTAAACTGAAAACGTGAAGCGAATGCCTTAGTCTTCCCCTATTCCGATCTAAAATACTCCGACATTGATACAATAGAACTAGAGCGTGCTGCTGCAAAGATCGCTCGCGTTGAAAATGCTATCAAATTTTATAAGTCTTAAAATTCTTTTGTTTTTCAATTCACATTATTTATTCTTCTTCTTCTTCTTCAGGCTATATTAATCCACTGCTACACATAGCCCTCCCCTAATGAGCACCATAGCACAAGGTGTGCCATCATTGGGGGGTAGTACCCATAATCCCCACGCTGGGCATGCGGGTTGGGGATCGCAGATTGGTGTAATTGTACTGCAAGGGGCGCTGCTGACCTCCCCGTTTTGTGTCCTTTAGTCGCCTTTTACGACACCCGCGAGAAGAATTTGGGTTGGTGCTATTCTCTAGACCGACACCACACAGCACATACTTATTATCGACTAGCTTTTGCCCGCGACTCCGCCCGCGTGGACTTTAGTTTTTGCAACCCCGTTCACTCCCTTAAGGGTTAAATTAAATAAAAACGGCGAAAGTTCAATCAAATGTATTGAAGAGTATTTATTTTAAGTTTCACGAAAATTAGACAACATTCTTTATATAGTTAGAATATTTTCGGGGTTAAATCGTGTAGTAATTATTGCTATTTTACCTCGATGTTTAAGTCGGTTCTTACACAAGAAAGTTTTACCCATTTATGTTATAACATTATTTATGCCTCCCATACAAATTTTGGCAACCCTTTTCGCCCCATTAGGGGTTGAATTTCAAAAAACCCTTAATCCTTATCCTTAAAAAAAGTCTTATTCCTTGCCTACATTATACATAGACCCTCTGTGCAAAATTTCCGCTTCCAAGGTCCAACGGCTTGGGCTGGGCGTTGATGAGTGAGTCAGTCAGTCAAGACTTTGAATTTTATTTATATAGATTACCTCGTTTGTGTAGGTTTATACGTTGGACTACAAAAATTCACGATCGATGCCCACTTTCGGCCGCCGCACGTATATGATTTATATAAATGGCCTCAGTCCCTCAGGCAGGCAGGCAGGCAGGCAGGCAGGCAGGCAGGCAGGCAGGCAGGCAGGCAGGCAGGCAGGCAGGCAGGCAGGCAGGCAGGCAGGCAGGCAGGCAGGCCGCCCTAAGGCCTCTGATTGGCTTAACGACTGCTATCTATCAACGGACTTAACGTGCCTTGCGAAGCACGGAAGCTCCAATTTAAGCATTGACTGAATGGCTCACGCATCAAAAACCTGCACCATTTCCAGGTTACTTAGAAATTTGGCTTAGTGATAGGTAATTGGAAATATAGATAGACAGAGTTAAAATTAACAGTTAACCGCGAATCAGACAACTCGGCCGAGTTTCATAAAACTACAATTCGTAGTACGAGTATATTACGATAATCCGAGGTAAATTGCGTAGAAGAGTCTACTTAAAGAACATCAGTTTATAGCATAGAAAGAGGCTTTACAAAATACAAACAATCACAATTTTTTTGAACGCAACATGCGCGGACACTTTGGCGCCGTCCCACACTCAGGCCACCTCCACAAGAGCCAGCGCTGCGGCATCAAATGCAGAAGGTATCAAGCGGCGCAAGTCCGGGACTCTAGCACAGAGTAACGTATTTGTGCCGTTTGGTGTCGAGACACTCGCACCGTGGGGGCCCAAGGCGCGACTATTCTTCAAAGAACTATCGTCGCGCCTCATCGACCCGACCAGGGACCCCAGGGCTGGTTATTACCTCGGTCAGAGGATAAGTCCCGCCATCCAGCGAGGCAACGTAGCCAGAATACTAGGGACCCTTACCAGAGGGCCATGATCTCGGTGCATTTATTTTATGTTTCTTTTATTTAAGATTTTAATGCACTTAGCTCGTTTTTTATTATTCATCTATTATTGTTGTAAATAAAATTTCTCAATGTAAAAAAACTTTTACAAAGATTCTAAATTAATCAAAAATACTGCTCCTGGACGCATCCGACCCAAAAGTTCCTATGACGCTACCATCGTTTCTATTTCCATGGTGCCGAATTCATGATACAACCTATTTTAATTTGTTAAAACATTAGTTTGCAATCTTCTTGGTGTCCTTTTTTTTAATTTTCTTTGCGCGCGGTATTTTCTTGTCACGTGTTTGTTGACTTTCCATCTCACCTCGCTGAGATGAGATGGAAAGTCAACGCCGGGGAAATCCTTGCCCAGGACGAGTCATTCCTGGGCTTCCCAACCCCTGACTTCCCAAGCGCCCATCTATTTCCCTGACGTACTTTCTACTATTTCTTCTTAAACTTTCTTTCTTCTTTTCTGTATTCTAGAGTTTACTTGGTAATCTGTGGGCATAGCTGGGCACCGTTAATAAAATAGTTAACTTCGTTAATCGTTAATCCGCTACAAAATAAGTTAGCTTCGTTAAACGTTAAAGAGTTGCATTTCGGAAGAATTAACGCAAGTTAAAGTTAATCGTTAATCCGTTAACTATGTGTAAAATTGCATTTTTATATCGTTGCGTTAGTGAACTTATAAAACTGTACGTATTGTGACTCATGTACCCTTTTTACATGTCTCCATGGTACTGTCGCCGGTGAAGTGACTGTTAGCCGCCGAACACCCTCAACCGCTAGTCGACTCACTGACTCAGCGTCACCTGGCACTTGCAGGCTTTAGAGCACAGACTTCGATTCCTATCAGACCTAGCTATGCGTAGCTCTACGGTATTGAAGGGGAGTGATGTGGCGAGCACATGTCAACTCTGCGCGCGCACTACTAACTCCAACATTGCTGCATCGCGCAATCAAAGTGTTTCAATGACATACCATAAATACAATGTCTAACTAACAATAGTTGGACCGGCCGTCCCCAGGCATACGATCTGCCTGGCGGGAAATTTCCCTTTATAGTGGAGGAGCACGATCACCCGCTCTTCCCTATAGATTCTCATCAGGACCGCTGAAATCCGATTCCATGTCTTTACACTGCACAGTACACTTTATCTGTCTAAATTTCACTGCACTCTTCTTTATCAACACGCAAATGATTACTGACAATATTTTATAATAACAACAAACAAACCACTTGTCACTCTAAGGCTGACATTCAGAGACGAAAACTGAAGCTAAGACCGGTCTCAGAAATGTCAAAATGTACGTGATTTGGACATTAGTAAGACCAGTCTTTGCTTAGTTTTCGTCTCTGAATGTCAGCCTAAGTAGCGGCGCTAAGTAATGAAATGATCAAACGAAACAAATTTGTTCGCAGTTTTCTCACTCGCACGCGCCGGCAAAATATATCTAGTTTTGTTTTTGTTTCACTCGCTGCCACGCGCCGCGCTCGCCGCGCCCGGCACTTGTCTGAACCTGATTTTCGCGCCTCGTCCCGCGGAGCCGTGCGGTAAATAGTAGGCATTGGATTAATGATTAACGGACTTCTGCATAATTAACGGAAGTTAACATGTCCGTTAATTTTTTTTAAAGTTAACTTAAAAGTTAATCCGCTAATCAAAATGTTAACTTCGTTAATTAACGATTAACGGATTAACGAGTTAATGCCCAGCTATGTCTGTGGGTTAGTCGACTTTGATGTACATCAATTTTTTACAGTAAACCATAAGTAAAACAGGCACCAGCGCCGTGATTATGTAACTTTATCGTATATATCTTCTGTATGCGACACCGGAATCTTTACTTAGCTCTGCCGCATTATGTCAGATAGGAGGCGTAATACATGTATCATACATTGTAGAAACCGCATTTCAGTTGATATCTGAGACAAGACTGTGATATTGAGACACTTAATTATACAAAGTCAATAAAGTTATTGTATGGAATCAGGCGTTACTTTGCGGAAATACATAATAGTATTAAGAAGTTAAAATTACTTGCGAAATTCCGCCAAAAATCTCACAAGCACCATGCGGTTAAATAGGTTTTTAAATTTGTTCCTTAGCACGGGTTAGTGCATTAAAAATAAAAATAGTGTAACCATGCGGTTAGTTAATGCACCGCCCTCCCTCCTACTTTTTCAAGCAGAAACAAGACACAAACACACCACCACCGACACCAATACTTGTGCGACAAAATACGCGACGCGTTTCGCCTCTGACATGAGGCATCCTCAGGCTCCCAAATGCAAGTGACCGTCTCCGCTTTTTTTTTTTTAACCCTATAAAAGGCACCCTCCGCAGGACACGGGGGAGGGAGGTGGTGAATGCTCATGCATAACAGCACGGACCCGGCCGTGCTGCCAATGTGGGACTCACAAGAAGTGCGCCGACCCACTAAACACCACCTTGGGACTGGTTTTGGTCCTAAATTTTTAGATTTTTGTTTTGTTGAAATTTGAATAGTTTTCCAATCTCAACGTTTACTCGTTATGAGTAAATCACGCACGATTCAAACCCGCGCTAAATTCCATTTAGTCTGACTTTAAATCTAGGCTTAAACTTACTACCGGCTTTACCAAGCGCTGGGAGAAACGTCCATTTAATTCTGACGGAACGCCTCGTACGTACACTAAGCCGGTCATTCAATTTCTACAGGGTGACTTTGAAATCGTTTGACATTGTAAAAATATTTAGAAAAATGACGCTAGTTTTGTAAACAAAAATTTTACATTGCCAAAAAAACTAATTTTTTGCTACCCGAAATCAATTCTCATTACGCATAAACAACAATAATACTAAAATTTGCAAAACACAAGTTGTTGAAAGTAACGAAATCTAGTTTTTTACTTGTTTCAGAACTAAGGTATTTTTGGGCTAATCTTGTATGGTTGATTTGATATCAACACTTGGTATGTCCCCACTGCTGGAGCACGGGCACAGATTAGATAATAGACGGGTCTCTTTGTGCATCGCAAGATGGTTAGGTCATACTCCACCACGGGGGACAAGTCCGGGTTAGTGGAGGATTGAAAGACAGTGGCGGACTTTAGTGTCATAAGTTAGAAGCACTCGTGGCCTATTGAACGTATCCAGGATCGGAGAAGTCGGTATCAATCCCTTGGGTTAAGTAACAACAGCTTCCGTGCTTCGCAAGGCGCGTTAAGCCGTTGGTGCCAGCTGTCATATAATAGCAGTCGTTAAGCCATGTCAGAAGTCTTATGAGCGGCATAATCCTGCGTAACTACAAGGTTTTATTTGAAGTCGGCCCACATTTTGGAAATTAAAACCAAACAACGGTTGCACGGAATTTCGAGGCTACAGCGTGCTATTAGGAGCGCCCGCTCAAACTGCTAATCCCGACATTTGTAACAGCATCGATGCTGATTTGTGTGAGGATTCCACCCGACGGTGTGCCACGGCTCTGAAAAGATAATTCATTCTTTACCTGCTCGGTGGAACATATGGAAGTTGGGATATGGCAGGTAAAGTGTTTTCCAGGAACAATTTGCTGACAAATATTCACGCCTGTTGGGGTAGGCATAGAGCAAAAGACGTTTGAAAGTTTGAAAAGACTAAGTTTGGAGTGTTTTGTCCGTTTTCTCTCCAAAATGATGTAGATTTTAAAATTGACACCTAGTTTGAAATGTAACGTTCATTACACAGCAGGTCCTGCGCTATTTTGAATAAAACCTTTTCATTTCATTTCCAACGTAGGCTATTTCCCACGATCCTGAACAGCGTCGGACTGGCTACAGCGCAAATGACAGCAGACGAGACGAGCTACATAAAACATCTCATTACGTAGATGCAAACGGCAAAGTTTGTGTGGAATTTAGTAATTTATTACATTGGTACTCTCTTACGGTTAGGTTAGGTTAGGTTCACATTCAATACAATATTAATTTGCTTCGGGTGTGTTTAAGACGCGTAAATGAAGTTAAAAAAACTTTGAGCTCTACAAAAAAAAATCTGTGAGGGGTGGAAGAAATAATATCGAAATATTCAGAAATCTGAATATTCTTCCCTCAAATATTCTATATTCCCCCTCCTCCCGAATATTCCCTCAGAATATCTCTTCCCTGAGCATTTTTAAAAATAATTTATTTATTTACAAATCCTACAGCGCTTTCTTAAAATTAACTTCGTCATGTTGTCTTAAGGTTCATAAAGTCAATTTTGCAGCCGATGGTCAGGCGTAGACCTATTATATGTCATGCATGACCCTTTCTTAAATAACCATATTTAAACCCTTATATAATAAGATCACCAACGTATTTACATTACGCAATTAAGCACACAGAAAAGATACTGTGTAAATATGCGAGAGTATTTAGATTTAAAGTCTGCTCTTACCTCAGATCATAGAAATGATCTGAGGCTCTTACATTCATGTTAAGCTCGTTTAAGGTAAAACGCAGGTTGTATGGCAAGATATTAAAAATGTGCTCTCTATTTTCAATGTACACAAACACTACTACTTTTTATTTTATATATTTATCAAGTCTGTCTATTCTCACATAAATAAATTCAAGCCAAATAAATAAATTTCGGCATAGCAAAATGTAACATTCGCACAAAGCTTTGTTATAAAAAGTGGCACAAGAAACAACATAAAACTAAGACAATAAATTAATCACAAATACCGCCCCAACGCATCATCAACCCATTGTGTCCCCACCGAGGGGCACGGGTCTCTTCCCTGAGAAAGGTATAGGCTATACTCTACCACGGAGGCCAAGTCCGGATTGATGTGGGGGCTTGCAAGACTAGTGGCCGATCTTATTGTCAGAAGTTTTCAGGCTGCCCTAAGTCCTCTGACTTGCTTAACGACTGCCATCTATTGATGGCAGCCGGCAACAACCGCTTAACGTGCCTTGCAAAGCACGGAACCGCTCAGAAAAATGCCACTAGCGTTAGTCATAGACGGTCGCCCATCCATGCACTGAACGCGCCCTGGCTAAATGATCTTAAACGATCACGAAGTGCTTAACCTTTGTGATCGTTTAAGATCACAGCCAGTCGGGGCTACGAGCGATTCTCCGCCCCGACACACCCAACCCAAAAGTTCCTATGACCCTAGCAGCGTTATCCTGCTGACCGATTTCCGAAACGAAATCTTTTTCGTCACACCCCCCCCAATCCAACCCCATTGTTTCCACAAACCATAGAAATATATAATTAAGATTTATAAACTTATGTTTATTAGAATTCGTATAACTGAACTGATAAAACTGTTCAGTCGAAGGAGGCGGCACCGACTTTTGTCCCCGAGGGACAAAAGTCCCTGAATAGTCAAAAATGTCCTCCGAGTATGCCGCGGACTCAATGCCTACGGCGTGCGGTCATTTTGTTCCCCAGAAATTGAGTGAAGCGTACGCTATGGAATCATATATTCTGAAATTACATTATGTTGTAATTTACATGCAGTTGAAAAAGAAAAAGCGTTTTAAAAGAGAACACCGAACTTTTGTCCCCTCCGGTCTCTTGATGTCCTTGGTAACTTAAGGGACTTTTTGTACGGGGTACTTTAAGTCCTTCGTGTGCGTTACTCGATACATTTTCTAAGATATCTACATCGACGCACAAAAAATTCCCTCGTTCGCGCAGGCCTTAAGTTGTATTTCCCGATCCACCCATAAGAATGGTCATGTCATTTGCCCATCATAAAAGTCAGTAAAAATACTCGGAGTCTTTCCAAAAACTAAAACAGATGAACAAACGAAAATGCAGTGTTCAATAACACAAATACAACATTACAGTTGACTTTCGTTTAAAAGCTACTCCTGGCTTGGTTATTAATTAATTAGTTAACGAGTACCTAGGACTGAATTTATTTACACAAAAATTATCTATGGCCTCTTTTACTTTATTCTACGAAAACTAAAGTTTTCTTGCGCAAGTTAGTCCTATTTCTACTCTTTATTTTTAAGGGCTTGGGCACCTTATGCAGTTATGTCAGTGGACCATGTAAGTTATTCTAAAATATACAAAAATACCTATTGAATATTTTCTAATAAATCACAGCTTAATTAACCTATCTTTAGAATACTTATAAATAAACAGAGCCTCTGAAATTATAATAATGGTTGATGTTAATCATCACTTCTAAAACACAAGACATTCGCGTTTGCTGCCATTTACTCAGAACGCTTTTATCGAATGAGCCCTTTTTACCACAAATTAAAGAAGCACTTCATAGATGGCGCTTATTTTAGGTGCTCTCATACAAGAACAGGGACACATCTGTCAAATTTTCCTCTGCACAGATTAATTTTGACAGCCGTATTCAAGTTCTTCTATGGCCGCGCCTGGAAGCGTTTGCGATTTTTAGCAAAACCTTGTGACAACTAGTTTTTCCACTCACTCACGTACACTCGCTTGCTCTCTCGCGCGGCTAACCTTTTTTTTATCGCTGCATCACTCTAAGGGTGGTATTACACTTAACAAATATCTTAGTCCAATGTACGATTTGATCAAAGAAATTGGACGACTTTATCAAATGTCTTGGAAACACCGATATTTGATCAAATATTAATGACACTTAAATCAAAATGGCTGCAAACAAGATATCGTGGACGGTTCCAATGACAAAAAAATTAATAAAAAATCTTTTTTTTGTTTTGACTTTTGGTTTTCATTAATAACATAACGATAATAATAGCACCACTTAAAGACGCAATAGCAGCACATGAAGACGCTCCACGTTCCTACATTTTCTTAAGACTATGCAAAAAATATTGGACACAGTTATTGGGCAAGTGGAATGGGCTTACCTCAAAGAAATTTTATAAAATATTTGACAGCGAAATTGGACAAAGATATTTGATAAGTGTAATATCACCCTAATACAGACAATGTGGCCCAGGTAGAGAACAGGAGAGCGATATCGTCCATAGCGCGGGAAAGCGCATCTGGTGCTACAGTAGCTATTGTATTACTCATGCACACACACAAATGCACTGAGCATTTCAAATTACCGTCCACAAGCTGCATGCGTCGACGCAAGCGCATAATTGTGCGCCAGTCAGTTGTCGTTTTGATTTGACTGACTAGTGATTTGTCCTCGCCAAGAAATTGTACGAGTCTTGTTCTTACACACGCAGCGTACGGATTTTATTGCCTTTTTGGGTGGGGACTTCAAAAAGGTCAGTGCTTAATTATTGTAATGTCACAATTGGTGTAAGTACGCGTAGTTAGTTCGGTTGAAAATTTAATAGTGTCTTGTTTACATGTTTAGAACAGTGTACACATCCCCTTAACCTCGTTTGAGGAGGGCTTCTGTGCGCCGTCCTCTGCCTTGAGGGGTCGCTCCCGATGTGGGTTTAGGGGTCCTTAGGACCAAAACCAGCTTTAAGGTGGTGTTTAGTGGCTAGACGCACTTCTGGTGACCCACACATTGGCAGCATGGCCGGGTCCGTGCTGTTATTCATGAGCATTCACCACCTCTCTCCCGTGCCTTGTCTTTTATAAGAAAAAAAAGGTGGGCTCTTCTTTCAGAATGTTCTTAACAAGTAGACTGCTACACTATGTATCTACGAATTGTAGTTTTATGAAACTCGGCTCAGGGCCTGTTTAGTTGACATGACAGCATACCAAGCATTACATTTTGTTGCTAAGTCGTCCGTAACGTAAATGGGTAAAGTTCACAGACATTAAAGTTGATGTACTGTGAACTGTACGTCTGGTATACACTGGGCACCAATCAGCGAGCTAATTAAGCTAATGTCAATCTTATTAATACTGTAGGTGGACCAGGGAAATTTCATAGGGCCAGTTTCTAAAATTAAATAGTAGTTTAAGTAAAAAGTTAAAAATAGTGCTGTCTCTTCAAATTTCTCAAAAAAGAGCGTGACAGAACGTTACTTAAATATTCGATAACAACCCTTGTATGTTCCCACTGCTGGGGCAGGGGACTGCTCCTGCATCGCAGGAAGGTTACTCCACCACGGAGGCCAAGTCTGGGTTGGTGGAGGATTGTAAGGCAGTGGCGGGCTTTCTTTTTTTACTGTCAGAAGTTATCAAGCCACCCATAAGGTCTCCGACGTGGCTTAACGGCTGCCATTACATGTCAGCCGGCACCAACGTACTTAATTATCAACTCAGTGAAATTCTCAATTCAGAAACCAGCCCATAGTGGCGGTAGAGAACAGGAAGACTGTAATTTTAGCTGGCAGAAGAAATTGCCAATCCGCGGTAGGTACGGGTGGCAATTAAGCACATAATCTCTCGCCCTCTGAGAGAAGGGCTGTGCCCTGCAGAGGGACGTTTATAGGCAACATAAATAATAGTATATTGTTAAACGAGGGTGGAAAGAATCAATTCCCGACATATATAGTCCGAGTAGGAGTTGATTCTTTTAACCGTGTTAAACACTCTACTTTTCATGTCGACTATGCGGAAAATAAAAACTAATTTTTAATGTTCAAATCTTAGCGTAAATAATTACCTATTTTTTTGAATTCCCTCACAGATACATATAACAGATTAGTATCTCTCCAATTCACGTCGCCTTTTTAAATTTTAAATATGGAACTCACCGCGTAATTGTTGCGGCTTATTCCGCCCAAAGAAGTTTGCGCTATCTTCACACTGGCTGTTTAGAAACTCACATGGCCGCAGAATTTTTTAATAAGTTTTGTTTTACATAAAACTCTTCACAGCTGAAAGTACTTCTATTTTTAAAGTTCATTCCGGCCCTTAGGTGGGAAGTAATTTGAATGAGTTTTTCCCTCTCTTGGGTGGGAAGCAGCATTTTCCACCCAATAATCACATCAAAACAATACTACTTTCCGAGTATAAGAAATGAAAATGTAATTTGTCATTCCTAATTTCAGGATCAAAATGAGCAAACTACAAATGATGAAAATAAGCAAACTACAAATGATGTGTCGTTGCATCGCTTACACGAGCCTGGTAAGTTCTCATTTACGTAAGTCGCAGTAGCTGGTAAGTTATAGTAGCGATTCCACTCGCTATACTTGCAGGAAAACATCCCGAGGGACAAAAGTCCCTGAATAGTAAAAAATGTCCTCCGAGTATGCCGCGGACTCAATGCCTACGGCGTGCGGTCATTTTGTTCCTCAGAAATTGAGTGAAGCGTACGCTATGGAATCAAATATTCTGAAATTACATTGTGTTGTAATTTACATGCAGTTGAAAAAGAAAAAGCGTTTTAAAAGAGAACACCGAACTTTTGTCCCCTCCGGTCTCTTGATGTCCTCGGTAACTTAAGGGACTTTTTGTATGGGGTACTTTAAGTCCTTCGTGTGCGTTACTCGATACATTTTCTAAGATATCTACATCGACGCACAAAAAAGTCCCTCGTTCGCGCAGGCCTTAAGTTGTATTTCCCGATCCACCCATAAGAATGGTCATGTCATTTGCCCATCATTAAAGTCAGTAAAAATACTCGGAGCCTTTCCAAAAAATAAAACAGATGAACAAACGAAAATGCAGTGTTCAATAACACAAATACAACATTACAGTTGGCTTTCGTTTAAAAGTTACTCCTGGCTTGGTTATTAATTAATTAGTTAACGAGTACCTAGGACTGAATTTATTTACACAAAAAAGTCGTTGCATCGCTTACACGAGCCTGGTAAGTTCTCATTTACGTAAGTCGCAGTAGCTGGTAAGTTATAGTAGCGATTCCACTCGCTATACTTGCAGGAAAACATCGTGAGTTGACCTGAGTGTCTGAGAGAAATAATAGTAATAATATCACTTATTAATTGTGAAGAAAAATACAGGGAAGAAGCCGTTTATCTGTGGTCTCAGCGCTTGAAATTGCTAATCCAGCGGCGGCGGGCACGCATCGGGATTATGCCCATACTCTCTCTTAGCAATAGCAATTTTGAGTCTAAGCGTCGATGTTCTTTTCATTCTTTCATGCGCTGGATCTAAACTATATTGATATTTTGGTTTCCATAATAGCAACGGGTGCGGAGTTTTAAAAATATGAAGGAAGCAAATGGGCACTAATTGCTGCCTTATGAGTTATTCAGTGATTCCACCAACGTTTGGTGATATGCCTAGGTGACCGGTCAACCCGACGTCAGGATGTACGGTCACCCTTAAATGTTGTTTCTCTTCTAAGACATGATGGAAGAAATTCTTTACTTAGAGGAAGCAAATAGAAGCAATAGGGCACTTAATATTCATCACAATTTCCGACGATAACATTCTGACGCTGACAATATGTTGGTTTCATTGCAGTACCAGGCTAAATGATATAAAAATGGAGTCAGTTCAACTTGGAACAATATGCGTGGAACATCCATCGACTAATCACTGATAAAAACGCCAGTCCTCCCTTCTCATTCCACTCATATTTCTAAGAACTCCCATAACCACTTAAACGTCTACGTAACTAGAGCTACTCAAAAAAAAGTAGCGTTGTACGTCTACGTAAGATAATGATGTGTCTGTTTCCGGTTTTAGCTCTCAGGTATCCTCGACTTGATCTACCACCTATTTCTTGTATCTGTGGTATCCAACGGTTTCCAGTGCGACATTCCTTCGCAAGATGTGAGTATCGTTACCGACTTCTTCTTCTTCTTCAGGCTATATTAGTCCACTGCTGGACATAGCCCTCCCATAATAAGCGCAGGGTTGTGCCATCATTAGGGGGTAATGCCCATTCGTAACCGACTGCGATAGCGTATGTTGTAAAGGACTTCGTGAGAGTCACTAGCGCTACCAGTAGAAAAGTATGAGTTTAATTTATATGTCTTGGTTTGTTCCATGATGGAACTACTGCGATTTTTTTTTCGCAGTAGTTCCATTTTTGCGTATAAGCCCAAATAGTGGCATTAAATTAAATGTTATAATTTAAGCTACCTATAGTTGAAATATTTTCTATAATAGCGAAGCTTTTAATACATAAAAGTATTAGGCTCTCATGAAAGCGCAAGACATGTATGAGATGAATTCCACAGTATGAGAGAGGCCATACCCCCTTGAAAGTTCATTTTATTCTGACTATTTTGGTGTTTGAATTTAGAACACAGCATTACACACCCATGTCAATGCTATGCAACCTCCTGGGCCAAAAATAGTCGGTCTAAACTCTAATATTCAACATACGTCCTTGTGCAAATAACTCCTCGAGAGTTGATCGGCTGATATTTTTGACAAGGAATAAAACTTGTTTTATTAACACAGTTGCTCAAAAAGTGGCGTATTGCAGGGACGTATAGCGTGCGGGATGCGTGCTTTTTTTTACATTTCCCGGGCTCGTGCGTTTTCTTTCCCAACTGTCAAAATAATGTTTAATAAAAAGAAAAACCAACCATGAAGTTTTTACTAAAAAAAATCATAGAAGTTTTTATGAGCTACTAATTTGTTTCAATATCAGAATTAATGATTTGATTGAATGAGTTAAGTTAGGTTTCATTTCATCTCATTAAATTTCATTTTCATTTCATATCAATAAAAAAAATCTACTGAAGACTTGGCTGTATGGGCTTAGTTCCCTTTGCCTCTGTCAAGCTCTTTCTTGAGGAATCTTTTTTTTAGTATAATTGTTTTCAGTGATTTATAATTCAGTAATTTTAATAATTGTTCCATTTTAATATGCATTAATTTAACCTTGATTTTCTTCTTCATTTATTATTATTTTCGCTTAAATATTTTTTTTTTGTCGCAGTCATGGTATGAAGTAGTATCATAGTATTGAATAAAACGGATTTATACCGAGGGCCATAAATCACTCGAAAGTTAAGGATTCTGACCTCAGTTATCCTGAATAACTCCCTACGATAGTGATTCAGTCGTTAGAATCCTTCATTAATTTGTTCATGCTTCATCTAGGGCCCTCGCTTTACACCCGTCCCTTACTCCCTGATTGCATAATATACTAACAGTATATTATCCCCCAACGATGGCACAACCTTGCGCTATGGCGGTAATTAGGGGAGGGCTATGTCCAGCAGTGGACTAAGCCTGAAGAAGAAGAAGAAGTATAAAAAATAGTCTTTTTTTGATCCGACTCATGTGAATAGCGATTTTTAAGACTAACAACAAAGAACCTAGGATCAAGAACCTGGGACTAGATTTATGACAAAAATGGTTAGAATTTATTTAAGTGTATTTTATTATACCTTGTACAAATTGTTCTCTACTCTACTAGTTGCAGTTTTTTGGTCTTATTCATAAAAAACACTGTTCTTCTGAAACATTCTCAGATGGAGTTTAAGTAATATGTGGTTACGTTTTTCACTTTATCACCGACTACTAAATGGTTTTAGTAGTCGGTGGTGGGTGGTCCCCTGAGGAGTGCTTTATGAAATCGTGTTTCTTAAATTGTACGAGCAGAGGCGGGTTTTGTGTTCGATTTCATAATCGTGGAGAAACACAATTATGAAATCGTCTTTCTTATGAAATCGTGTTAATACCGTTAAACTTTACTTATTGTGGTATCATCTTGCTTTCTATTTTAAGTATTAAATCAGAATAATGATAAAACCAATTATGGTATCATCTTGCTCTCTTTACTTTATATATAACATCAGAATAATGTTAAAAACCTCTCTGTTTAGAATAGAAGTTTGATTTTGGAACGCACCCATGACGGGCGTAACTACTTCACAGCTGTCAGATGAGTTGAAAATTTGTCCTCTTGTTCTGTGCAGTTAAACGGTGATTTCCCAAAATTGTGTGGCAATTGGATTGCCGGGTTTATACCTTCGTGTGAAGTGCAAAATACTGAAGGTAGATAGCTTTCTAGGGAAAGAGCTCTTAGGATAGACGGGGAAGTCTAGAGATCCCCAGACCTTTCAGTGCACCCATCCCGAACGGCGCCGGCTGCCAAGTCGAGAGGCATCGACGAAGACAGACTTTGTATGGGCCTTGTTTTTTGATTACTTTTAAGTATAAGTGTTTAGGTAGGTCCTATACCCAACACTATCTTGAGGCTAAAAATTTCACCCCTGCCGGGACTCAGTGAAATTTCGAACCTCTTTACTCTTCTTCTCCGCATTACGTACAGGCAGCAACATCTAATGCAGAGAGTATTGTAAAAAGTTTCGAAATTTCACTGATGCCGGGTAGTCGCCCATTAGCTCAGCTGGGAGAGCGCTGGCACGGTTAGCCAGAAGTCACGGGTTCGAGTCCCGGCATGGGTGGAATTTTTAGCCTCTTAATAGGTTTTTAAAATCAGAATAATGATAAAACCAATTCAGTCCATCAAATTTAGTATATTATAATAACATATTATATACTAAATTTGACAACATATAACAAATAAATATGACATCAGAAATGATAACAAACAAATGCTCAGTTCCAGCGCATGACCTGGTTTTGGCTGCAGCCTATAACGCTATTCGTGAATCTGGGACTGCGTGGCTTCCATCTATTCCCCAAAGACTATTCGGAATATTTGGCTCTACCTGCTAACAGACAAATCAGGTACGTAAAATATACACGCTATCCGTAATTTTTAAAATAACTGTTTATATTCTAAATATAAGATATCAACCCTTTGTATGTCCCCACTGCTGGGGCACGGGTCTTCCTGCATAGCAGGAAAGTTAGGCCGCTCACCACCACGGGGGCCAAGTCCGGGTTGGTGGCGGCTAAATAAAATATAATCTAAATAAAGTGTCCATGCATGAATATTTTTGTGCCGTAATACGCGTTATGAACTGCTGCTAACTTCCCAGGTGCTACTCGGGTATGATCCACGTACCAATAGCTGATGTGCTGTGTTATATCATCAACCTTATCTGGTTGCGCCTCGTATTCTCCTTCATGATCGCGGTCCAAAAGGTGTGTTACCTAACTATTTTTCAATAATAACGTCATGAGGAAACCCGAGGCCTAGTCGGCTCTCCGCGAAAGTTTGTAATGATTGTCTGTATGGAGAGATGCTTGTTACACTTTCACGTAAAAACAACGAATGGGTTTTTATGAAACTTTACAATAATATAGCTTATACATCAGAATAACACATAGGCTAAGATTAACATAACATAACATAACGTAACATAACGCAACGCAACGCGTGTGTGTGTGTGGGTGCGTGTGTGTGTGTGTATGTGTGGGTGCTTGCGTGCATGTGTGAGCGTTCCATAGGTATTTAGTTGTAATTTTTTGGGAGTCCTTATTTAGTGTAATTTTACTTTTACTTAGCTAAAATGAAAATAGACGGAGAATAGGCTATTAAAAGTTAGGCTTATTGAACCTCCTCAGTCCCTCCTTGAAATAAAATCAGTAAAAATCTTTAGTAATTTATAAGTTCAGGGCTGAGAAGGTGAAAGACAAGGTGCAAATAAAGTCAAATAAACATCTTTGCTGCTGATACATATGCAAGCTGAAGTAAGGGCGCTATTTCGCTCATTAGGGTAGAGTTTCTGTCCACCAGCGCACTAACATAGCCCGATGATGATGATGAAACCTCTTTGGAAAATGTTAGGTCGCAAAAAAAATACAGCTGTTACATACATTTTTTATCTTTATTTAAGGGTTGGTCACAACGTGATTATGTCACTAATATAACACATTGTGATTCTAACGAATTAATAAAGTTAACGAACCATAATATTAAAATACTCTTCTTAATCTAAGTGCGACGTTAACTAATGTAAGTACAGACTTAGCCTCAGCTGACATTGGAGAGGCCAAAGCGATGTTACTGCCACATAGTTAGTTAGACCTGAGATTTCCGCACTTAGCCTCATGATTGGGCCATTGTACGTAGTGGAGCTGTCAGTTTACTCCAGCCAGCTTATCTCTTTCCAGAAAGCCAGCAGTGCTCCGATGTCACTGCGGGCTTCCTGAAGGGACCCCGGCTTCCCAATGATGGCGGTCCGTTGCTTTTCCCCGCCTTCACAGTGAATGGTCACGTGGGCGGGTGTTTCCTCTTCTTTGAGGCATCCCCGGCAAAGCGGGCTGTCGGTTAGACCCATGTTGTAGAGATGTCTGTTCAGTGAGCAGTGGCCTGTTAAGATTGCCACTGTTTTGCGCAGCCACCTATTTCAAATAGTTGTCTGCAACATGGCTGGCGTCTCTGAGTCTCGTTCCGCACACATTCCATCAGATCGTCATACATCCTCTATGACGTTGCATTCACTGCAGCTATTTAATGGAATGTGTCCAGAACGTAGACTAAACATTAATACAACATCACCTCTTCTTAGATCACCGTTATCGAACCAAAGGAAACGAAGCGGTTTTGTGCCAAATATCCCTCTCGACAGATCTTAGGTCAAAATGCACTTTCCACAAGTCTCTTGGTCTCTTAATATAGGCAAAAGTACCTACTTTATTTAAATTTAAGAACACCGAGAGAAAGAAACATGTACACAAGACATACTCGTAAGCATGGTAACACAGAGGAGTATGAAAGCGAGCGACGATAGTACTTTATAGAACAGCTATTTTTTGCAGTTTAGAAATTCTCTTCACAGCAAAAGTTTAGCGAGAAAACCTCCCAGTTTTAGATGACCAATATCCTAAAATGGAAGGTTCTCAGTATGGGCATAATGGATTTTGTTCTACACCAAATGGCAAGAAGCGACATGCCCTAGATAACTAACGACATATTATTTAAACATGACCGTTCTCTCTACAGAAAAATGTGCGGTTAATAAGGATGTTCCTCTGCGTATCTTTGGTGAAGGCAGCCGTCCAAATCATGATGTTCACCAAGCTACCAGAAATACCTGAAACGAACTCAAAGGGTATCTTGTGGTTCTGCAAGAGTTTGGACATTAGTAAGTAATTTTATCAGTCCTTTCCTTTGCTGTCGAGAGCTCCAACTCCTGCTCAGACCATTCTCCTCCAAAACTACGCCACTGCGATTGCGTTGGGTTATGCCTCCGTGATATCCTGCAGGCTGCACTGTGAAGCATTAGGAAAAATGCGATGCTCTTTATCAGCTCCATATCTGCATTTGATGGTACTTTCATCTCTAGTGAGGTAGGAAAGGCCATCGATGGATGTCCCGGGCTATACTTTGACCAAAGAAGGGATATATTAGTGACAGTGATGAAGCGATTGAGATTTGACAAATGTCCAACCCTGGTCAAACTCTGCTAATCCGGAAGACAGGTGTGGGTTTATAAATAATGTTAAAAACCTATTTAGTGTCCTTAGCAAGGGTTAGTGCATTAAAAATAAAAATAGTTTAATTATAAATAATGAACAAGATAAATAAATATTTTTTTAATTCAAGCTTGAGTGACTAGTTTAACGAGCGCATCGATACTATTCCATACAATCCTAGTTTGTTTTCATTTATAATAAATATTATGGATTTTTTTTTATTCTGTAACAATTTCGATATTATGTATGACTCATTGTAATAATATAATATTGTAATATATTCACAAAGTTCTGGAACTAAACGGGCCGTCACAGGGACGGGCTTTTTTCCTCTTTTACTGTAGTCTCTAATGTCTTAAGTATTTAAGGATCATTTTAGTGCGTATCGTTGCCCCCATTTACTTACGTATTTGTTGCCCACAGGTGTGGCAGCATTTTACGTGGTCAAGATAAACGATTACATGACTGCCTTAACCCAATTGAAGAAGACGAAGAAGACCCGGGTCGGTGACAAGCCACCTCCATACACCGAATGCCAGGGTAACACAGCCCAAAAGGCACCGTCTAGACAGGAGGATAAGGATGAAGTTGTCATCACCGTCATTGACTGCAAGGAAGCGGAGGTGGATGAAAAAAAGGAAGTGTTATAATTTTTCACATGATGTTTCACGCTTAGTCTGCTGTAGTAAAATAAAATACATAAAGGTTTCTTTATTTCAGGCTGAAATTACCAAGTTAGTAATAATGCACACAGTAGTTTGATAAATTATGTATAGTATTTTTCGTTTGGAAAATTCAACATACACTAAGGATATTGGGCGAGCGCTGCCGTGTCTAAATTCCATACGAACTTAGATTGCTTTTGATTTGCAAAGTTCGTGCCGAATTAGATTGGAAATTGGTATAGTATATGTCATTACGAGTGCGGAAAGCCTGTCAACCCTCACCGTCGGCTGCCGAGGCGCAGCCGAAGGTGAGGGTTGACAGTCGGAACAAGTTGCAATGACGGTTCCGCACGTGTACTGAACAACTATTTTTGATACAGTTGCGAAAGAATTAAGCAATTTTTTATCAAACAATAAAGTCATTTTATTGTTTTTGGAAAATGGCGCCTACCGTAAAAGAATATGAGCAGAGATTTTTTTTCTTCAACCATTCTGGGTAGGCAAAGATAACTATGCCCATACAGCCAAGTCTTCAGTAGATTTTTTTATTTATATGAAATGAAAATGAAACCTAACCTAATTCATTGAATCAAATCATTAAATCTGATATTGAAACAAATTAGGAGCTTCTTTTTAGAAATATTTGCATGAATCATAAAAACTTGTATGGGTTTTTTGTAGTAAAATCTTCGTGGTAGGTTTTTTCTTTTAAATAGACATTATATTGACAGTTGAAAAGAGAACACACGTGTTCGGAAAAGGTAAAGAAAACCTCAAGTATGTAATAGCCCACATCCCGAACACTGGTTGATATAGTTCCCTGCAATACGCCACTTTTTGAGCAACTGTGTTAAAAAATATTTTACACTGCCATAAATGAATTTAAAATGTACTGTTAAAAGTAAAAAAAAGCACAAAAAATCTATCAATATCAAATCTATCTATCCAAGACTATCAATGTATTTTTTTGGTATCCCAAATATCCAACTTAGCGGAAAAAGGGTAATTGATATTATATAATCTCATAGGTATAATAATAACTCGATTTTTATTCATCGGCAGAGATGAAAAGCTGACTCAACGATTTGACTTAACTTTTTTCTTAAGTAGGATTAAAATACTTATGAAAATATCTTGGTATTATTTACTCTTGCACCCACCACATTTAGGATAATATAACGATAAAAATTATTTTCATTTGTTATACTCGGAAAGTATTGATTGATTGATTAATCATTTATTTACACTTACACACACACGCAATAAAAACAATATTAAGCAGACTATACGTACAAGAGAAGAAAAGCAACAACACATGCGATACACAATGAAACACAGACACAGAGCATTTTCCAGTGTGAGTACTGTGGGTGTGGCAAGTGCAAAAGGGCTCTGACTCAGCATAAGCTGGAGATATGATACTCCAGCGCTGGTCTTCCGTCAATACCCGTGAGGCGGCATGCAGGCCTCGGAGAGATACCTAGTACGAACCTGAATAAAATCGTAAATAAGATTAAGCAAATAAATAAATAAGAGACAATGAGTTATTTACTATAAGTAGCGAATCAAACTTTGAGTTAACAAAGTGGACTGCAGGATAATGTTAGCTGAATGTCAGTTATGGTAATTGCATAAATTGTAAAAAGATAATTAGGATAGAATAATTGATAGGGCAATTTCAGTTGCTATAGTTGCATAAATTGTGAAAAGATTAATAAAATAGAAAAATTGTAAATTGTATATTGATGTCAACTATTTTAATTTAAATAAATTTATTATAAGTATGTATATGAATACACATAGGTATGTATATAAAGTCACAGCTAAAGTATGAATTGATTTGGCCGTACATAATTATTTAAGGAAGCTGCTTTTGGAGGTCAAGAAGAAATTTCTTGTAGCTGTTTTTAAAGCAATTTTTTTATTGTATTTGCCTAATAGGAGGAGGAATGTCGTTCCAACACTTGGTAGCCTGAAACCGGAAACTGCCACGAAACGCGGCAGTCTGGTGACGCGGCACACCAAGCGGGTTCGAGCATGCCCTAATTCTGTTGCATTCTCCGTTTGCAGTCCAACGCCAAATAAGTTTATTGTACAAATAAGCTGGTTTCTGGAATTTCACAATTCCAAACATGAGAGTAGCCATAAAAAGTTCTTGTTTTGATCTGATTATTGGGTGGAAAATGCGACTTCCCTCCCTAGAGAGGGAAAAGCTCATTCAAATTACTTCCCACCTAAGGGCCGGAATGAACTTTAAAAATAGAACTACTGTCAGCTGTGAAGAATTCAATGTAAAAAAAATTTTATTAAAAATATGCTGCGGCCACGTGATTTCCTCAAAAGTCTGTCTCGTTGACACTTTTTTTTTAATTAAGCACTTCTAGCAACCTAAGTTATTTCCGTTCATGCAGGCGTTAACATCTTCGGGCGCCTTGAAAGCTTCAGCTTTCTAAGAAACTGGCAGTAGAGATCCCCTCAGTTGTCTTCGCGGATGTCTGCAGAAACTGCTGTAATTTCCTTCAGATGTGGAAGCGGGCAAAGTCTGGAGATGGCTCTTCTTATGAAGCCTTTATGAGTTTGGACATCAACCCCCCGAGTAATGTCATCTGATCCTGGGTAGAGCTTGTGGATTCGACCAAGCTTCCATTTTAATGGAGGTAAAGTTTCGTCTTTAAGAATGACTAGGTCGCCGATTGCCTTGAAATGTGTATGAGTTTTCCATTTAACTCGTTGTTATCAATTTTTTTATTTATTAACATTATATTTATATTAGTTTTTAATAGAATAAACAAAACCACTCGTTGTTGAAGTTCACATAGATATTCCTTTGTACATCTGTTCCAAAAGTTCTTGCGGAGCTTCACGATGAGCTGGAGTCTGTTCAGCCGAAGTTTCTCGGTCGACAGACAAGGTAATAAAGTCAACGGTCGCCCTATTAGAAAATGGCCTGGCGTCAGCACTGACAAAATGGATGGATCCGAATGCTTAGTGCGAGTTTTTAACTACTCGATCGCGTTAACGTAAACTCGTATTTCTATGGCATTGAGGAAGCGCCACCTAGCGACAAGTATGTAAATTAAAATTGCTGAGTGCGAGTTGTAATGGTTTACGTAGAGAAGTGAACACGTTTACCAGCCAAAACACGAATAAACGCGAGTGCGAGTTGTACTGTGACAGCGTTTTGCCAGTTCGAACAGTTAACTTACTCATACTCACTACTTAATGCTCGATTAACGCGGTAGTAAAGTTATTCGATTGGATCTGTCAAACTCGCACTAAGCACTCTGAAGACACAGGTGTCAGCGGTCGCGAGTTTAAAATTGCCCCTATGTGAGAACAGAGTCGCTATTTCCTCAAATGTTATATTTGTACCATCAGCGATACGTTTTAAATGGAATTTGGCTGCTCTGACACCAATACCTCCAAAATTCGAAGACTAAGCAGGATTAAATTTAAAAACAATGCCTTCGTCTGTTGCGAAGTCGTTGGTGAACCGACGACACGATCTGAGCATCTTTCTTAGTTCGTTGCTTGCCCCTACAAAATTGGTGCCATTATCACAGCAAATTAACCTAGGTTTTCCCCGTCTTGAAATAAATCTGCGTAGACCCGATAAGAAGGAGTTTGTTGAAAGATCACCTACGACCTCTAAGTGAACAGTTTTCGTTGCTAAGCAGATAAAAAAACATAAATAGCATTTCATAGTTCTAGCCCGTAAATGCATAAAATAACTGTTAAGGTACGAAATGTAAAAGACGAATGTTTTATAAAAAATCAATAATGTAAAATGGTGCATTATAAAATTCTATTTTGTAAAACATTGCATTGGATGCTTTTTGTCAAAAGGGATAAGCGCATTGTCCAAGCGTCCGCCAAATCGTAAAATAATACTCATATGTAAAAAAGGGTTAAGAGATAAATATTTGATTTAGAGAAGATAAATAATTATGAAACCGAATAATCCTATCCTTGACATTGGCATGTTGTTGCCTTAGAGAAGCTAATGTTGCATTGCAAGAGGTAGCCTCGTACCTAGGATCATCAACCATCCTTGCAAGGACAAGCAACCAACCAGTTATAAATATAATACTGTTACGGGCTAGGGTTCTGGATTTGGATGTAAAACACCAATGACAGCTTCTTAGGATTTATTCACGCAGGGTCTGGTCTGCAGGTCTTCACGACACGAAGTCCACACGTAGATTCCAATCGCAGGTTCAATCGAAGTCCAATAGTATCGCTGAGGTCGTAGGTTATCGCTCGTATCGCAGGTATGTTCACTTGAAGTTCACTCTTCGCTATTCCAAATGGAACTGACTGCGCGCCGCGGCGACCGCTATTTATAACCGCCGGCAAGGATTCTAGAACATTCAAGTACGTACCTACACTCGGTGCACGCGGCAACGACTCTAGAACAAAGTCCTTGTCAAAGAGATTTGAACCTTATACTAGTGGACATACGAGTCACTATTGCTTGCAGCGTTTTATTGTTTACTAAAACGCAGCATGCGGCGACTATTCGATAGGCTTCCAGAAAGCTCTATTCTAGATGGTTCGGGATAGGACCGCGACACTGCTCCCCTCTTAGAGATGCTCGTCCCGAGCATCTTCATTACTGCCGTGATAAGAAGCTAAGCGGTCGATGTAAACCACTTTTTGTGCACCTCTTGGCTGCCGTTGAATTCGGTACGTCACGTCATTTAACCGAGTTACCACTTTGTACGGTCCCTCCCATCTTGTCTGCAATTTCGGAAATTTTCCTTTTCGTCGAGTTACATTGTGAAGCCAGACTAGTGCTCCTTCTTCGAAGCCGCTTGTATTTGCTCGGCGGTCATACCTAGTCTTCATCTTTTCACTCGACTCCAATCCGTTTTCCCGTACTATGGCATGAATCTCTCGCATTTTCTCACGTAACTCGGAAATGTAGTCGTGTAGAGAACGTGAGTCGTCAGGAGGGCCTCCAGTCAGCAGATCCACTGGTATTCTCAGTTCTCGGACAAAATTTACACGCGCCGGGGTTACCTTCGTGCTTTCATGTTCTGCAGTTCGGTAGGCCAGAAGAAATGGCGGTATGTATTTGTCCCAGTCTCTCTGGTGCCTGTCAACGACTTTTACTAAATGTCTCTCAAGTGTTTGGTTAAATCTTTCTACCATGCCGTCAGATTGAGCATGATATGGGGTGGTCCTAGTCTTATGCATTCCCAATATTTTACAGAGTTCTTGAAATACTTGAGACTCAAAGTTCCAGCCTTGGTCGGAGTGTATTTCCAAGGGTACACCAAACCGGCAAACTACTTCCTCAAACAACTTGGAGGCAACAGTCGTGGCTTCTTGATTGGGTATGGCGAATACCTCTGGCCATTTAGTGAAGTAATCCATAACTACCATGAAATACTTATTTCCTGATTCCGTTACTGGGAACGGTCCAGCCACATCAACTGCAATGCGTTCTCATGGCGAACCAACGTTATAAAGTTGCAGATTTCCTCGGCTTCTAGTTGGTGGGCCTTTCACCGCGGCGCAAGTAGCACACTTGCGGCACCAACCTTGCACATCTTCTCGACAATGGAGCCAGTAAAACCTTTCTCGAATCTTTGTTAAAGTCCTTTTTATGCCCAAATGTCCACCTGACACGCCGTCATGTACTTCACGAAGGACATTTTGTACCTTATCTTTTGGGACAACTATCTGAAGATGGAACTCTCTGCCGTTAGGTTTCTCCCATTTTCGGTAAAGTATTCCGTTCCGAAGAATAAAACTGTCCCATTGAGCCCAGTATCCTTGGTGACAGCAATAGTAGGAGCGACTTCGCACCATCTTGGCTTGTCCTCGCCTCGTTTTTTCCATGCGACAATGAGCCGTACATCTTCGTCATCTTCCTGTGCTTCTTTCATCGCCTTATCTTCCCAAGATCTCGAAGGACTCATTCTTGTCAATCTCAATGGCAAATCCTTTGTCTCTTGTTTGGCACAGTGCTTGCAGTCTTCCGGACACGGCCTTCTTGACAGTGCGTCAGCATTTCCATGCGCGTTTCCGCTGCGGTGCTCAGTAATAAAGTCGTACTCCTGCAGTTGTTCGATCCATCGAGCAACTTGCCCCTCTGGATTTTTAAATTGTAACAGCCACTTCAGGGCGGCGTGGTCAGTGCGAAGCGTAAACCGCACGCCGAGGAGATATTTGCTGAAGTGCTGTACTGTCTTTACCACAGCCAAGAGCTCCCTTCTTGTCACACAATAGTTCCTTTCAGGTTTCGATAGCGATTTACTGAAATATGCCATCACAACCTCTCTGTCGCCCTGTATCTGCGATAACACTCCTCCGATCGCTGTGTTACTGGCGTCAGTGTCAACAATGAATTGGCCGCTAGGCTGTGGAAATCCCAAGATTAGGGTCTCGCAAAGACATTTTCTTAATTTTTAAAATGAACTCTCACATGTGTCATCCCAATGAAATGACTGCTTGTCTTCAGTCAGTCTGTGTAAAAGCTTGGCAATTTCAGAGAACCCCTTAACAAACCGTCTATAATATGAGCATAGCCCTAAAAATGCTCGCACTTCAGTCTTGTCTTTGGGAGTAGGCCATTTTTGCACTGCTTCGATTTTGGCTGGATCTGTCTGTATGCCTTCGCTGGTTATCACATGGCCGAGATAGCTAACCTTGTTCTTAAATAAACTGCATTCCTTCGGATTTAACTTTAAGTTTGCTCCCATTATCTTCTTAAAAACTTGCTCTAGATTTTGTAAGTGGTCCTCAAAATCCGTACCCATGATTATGACGTCATCCAAGTAGACAAGGCAGGCTTCCCCAACTAATCCGGCCAGTACGCACTCCATAAGTCGTTCGACTGTAGCTGGTGCGTTGCACAATCCAAAAGGCATCACGTTAAATTGCCATAAACCTTTGCCAGTTGAAAAGGCTGTCTTCTCTTTATCCTTCGGATCAATTTCCACTTGCCAATAGCCCGATTTCAGATCTTATGTCGAGAACCATTTCATACCACTCAATGTGTCCAGGGTATCGTCTATTCGTGGCAGTGGATAACTATCCTTCTTGGTCACATCGTTAAGCCGTCGATAGTCTACACAGAACCTTGTGCTACCATCTTTCTTCTTTACCAACACAACGGGAGAACACCATGGGCTAGCAGAAGGTTCTATAATCTTGTTTCTCTTCATGTCGTCCAACATGTCTTGTACTTCCTTTTCTTTGGCAATCGGTATGCGCCTCGCTGACGAATAGGTCGCTCCTGTCCGGTGTCGATTTTGTGCTGAACTAACGATGTTCTTCCAGGATTTCCTTCGTCAGAGAAGATATCCCTAAAGCGCAGTAGCAACCTCTTAGCTTTCATGCTTTGCGAATAGCTCAGATTACTCTTAGAATCCTCAAGGAGCTTAGTGACTATAATTTCACTCCTGGTATTCGATGTGTTTGAGCTTGGAGATGATTGGCAGCTTCTCATCCAAACGGCTTCCTCACACCTTCCAATAACGTCACCTTTGCTAAGGGTAATCTCACGATCGCCTATATTCACAACCCTTACTACAGCGGTCTTGCCTCCATAGACGAGAGTTCTTGCTGTCAGCAATTTCTGACTGGCTGCACTGTCTCGTGTATCTTCAATCAGCACACACCTATTCCGCTGATTCTTCTGACTTGAAGGCAGCTTCACCTTTACTTCAGTTTGTGCTCGTCTAGGTATTACGATTTTCTTCAGGCACGTGACATTTCCATCGGGACCGCCAAGTATGAAGTTCTCCTCATCACCACATTTAAAGACACCGTTAGTGACATCGATGTGACAGTTGTGTTTTTTCATAAAGTCTAGGCCCAGAATGCAATCATCCATAATTTCGGCTACGATTACGTTGTGAATATATGACGCCTCCCCAACGCATATCGTAACCGACCTTTCACCCAGGACGGGCATCTGCTGGCCAGAAGCGGAGAGAAGTCTGCATAAACTGGTGCCTTTGTGTCTCCCTACAGCTTTCACCAGGTCTGGTCTCACTATTGTTCTAGAGGCTCCTGTATCTAGGGTGATTTTGCACTCTATTTCATTCACTGCACCGCATATTAGTAGACTGTTCCCATTCCATGCTTGTGAGATTCTGGTTACTGGGGCTTCCTCCGCTCCAGCCAGTACCCGCCCCGCAGTCCTGGCTTTTACTCGTTTCCCTGATTCACGGCGGAGGGCGCAGCGTTATGCTTCTTCACAAACTCTTCAAAACGCTGCTCTATTTTGTTGAGACACGCATCCAGTCTGTCATCTGTTTTGGTCGGTTGCCTTTCTTTCTTAGGACACGTGAATTGCAGATGCCCTCTTTCCCCACACTTGTAACACATGCGCCCGGAGTTTCTCTTGGGAGGTGTCTTAATCTCTTTATCCTCCTCCGTAACTTCTCGAAGTTTATACCCTTGTCGGATATCATGACGCACAGCTTCTACTTCCAGGGCGTGTGCCAGAGCTTCTTTTAATGAAGAATGGTGGCGAAGCTTTACTGCAGCCCTAATTTCAAGATCCTTGATCCCGTCGACGAAGGCTTGTAAAATATTCGTGTCCACCATTTTACTATCAGCAGAATGGTATGCCTTTCGAACCAACTTCTCAATTTCCAACGCCCATTGTTGAAGTCCTTCACCCAGGCGCTGAGTCCGGTCGCGTAGCTGAGCACGAAAAACGTGTTCCAGGTGTCGTTTCCCATATCTAGCCTCAGTGGCTGATAAGATAAGATAAGAATATTCTTTATTGTATACCGGAAAATTGATACCGAAGCAGCAGGAGATAAGATACAATTGGCGGCCTTATTGCTCATAGCAATTTCTTCCAGGCAACCTCAAATCGAAGAATTTGCCGAAGGAGAAATAGATACGGGTACCTAGTCAGTAAAAATAGGAATGTTAAAAAACATACGTATTTGTAATAATGAACTTACAGAAATCATATTTGAATACCATAAATAAATATATACACATACTTACGAAAATAGTGACTTTTATTACAAATGTGTTATAAGAACAAGAAACAGGTGATCTGATTTTACTGTCACAATTTTTCAGGTCGCTCTAAGGCCGCATCTATTGGTCAGCGGAACTGTTCGTAAAAATGCCACTAGCGTTAGTCATAGACGGTTTACCTATCCATGCACTGAACGCGCCCTGTGTTGCTTAACCTTCGTGATCGTTTAAGATCCCTTAGTCAGTCGGGGCTACGAGCGATCCTCCACCCCGACACACCCAACCCAAAAGTTCCTATGACCCTAGCAGCGTTATCCTGCTGCACCGTCAAAATCCTTTGCATCAGGTACGCCCCGGAACAAAAATCATGCTCGTACCCACGAATCCTCAGGTGCCGACCGATTTACCAAACGAAATTTTTTTCGTCACCCCCATACCTACCCCATTGTTGCCACAAACCATTGAAATATTTAATTAAGATTTATAAACTTATGTTTATTGGAAATCGTATAACTGAAATGATAAAACTTAAAAACCTATTTAGAGGCTAAAAATTTCACCCATGCCGGGATTCGAACCCGCAACCTCTGGCTGTCCGTACCAGGGCTCTACCAATTGAGCAATGGGCGACTCACAACATCAGTGAAATTTCGAACCTCTTTACAATATTCTCTGTATTACGTACAGTAAATAATAACAACTGATGATAAAACTGTTCAGTCGAAGGAGGCGATACTCAAAAAATATACAACACACATTTCGGTGTCCATTGCAAAGTTTTTTATGACGCATGTTAGGATACATACACATTGCACCACTCACCCTATCATCAGCGGCTGATCCCGAACCCAAGACTCCGGTCGCAGGGCTGGTTAGAGAACATGTACACACTTACACACACATACAGACATACACACACAATACACATACAATATAAACACACACACACACACACATTTAAAATCGTCATTTAATTATCATAGTTTACATTTTAAAAAAAAATTGTTTAAGTAAAAGATAATGTTGATAAATGTATTGTATCATCCACTATTATTACAACACTATCCTAGTTGTGGAAGAGCGGTGTCTACTGCTACAGGTATTTTTATACTTACAAGTAGATGTCCTCAATGTATCGCACCCTCAGAACGAAAGAGGCCTAAGTCAAAAAATAGTGAAATTGAGTTACAATCATAGAGTCACAAAAAGGTATGCCGTGGACGGAAGATTCGCTATGCTCTTTTTTACAATAAATGCCTTTGTTTTACTATTCATCGGATAGAGCATACCTTTTTATGTCTCTCTATGATTGTTAGGTACTCAATTTTTTGAGTATTTAAACTATTTTTTGACTTAGGCCTCTTTCGTTCTGAGGGTGCGGTATATAGTATAAGAAGTAGTGGATAACGGAATAAAGAAATTTGAATTTGAATTTGAAGTTAAGTTGCATTTCCCGATCTACCCTTAAGAATGGTCATGTCATTTGCCCATCATAGAAGTCAGTAAAAATACTCGGAGCCTTTCCAAAAATAAAATGGATGAACAAACGAAAATGCAATGTTCAATAACACAAATACAACAGTTGACATTCGATTGAAAGCTAGAATTGGCTTGGCTATTGTTAACTTTAAAATATTCATGTCAATAAACAAGCACAAACCTTGGGGTGGGCAGCAGCGCCCCCTGCAGTACAATTCCACTAATCTGCGATCCCTAACCCGCATGCCCAGCGTGGGGATTGTGGGCATTACCCCCCAATGATGGCACAACCTTGTGCTATGGCACTCATTAGGGGAGGGCTAAATCCAGCAGTGGACTAATATAGCCTGAAGAAGAAGAGAAACAAGTACGTCGTCGTCGTCGTCAGGCTATACAAGTCCACTGCTGGACATGACCCTCTCCTAAAGAGCGCCACGTTATGATATCATAGAGTATAAAGCCCATAATCCCCACGCTGTACCTACAAGTACCTACGACTGAATTTTTTGACACAAAAATTATCTATGGCCTCTTTTTCTTTATCTTACGAAAATTAAGGTACTCTTGCGCAAGTTATTCCTTTTTTTACTCTTTATTTTGGGGCTTGGGCACCTTATGGATATATGTCAGTGGACCATACTGTAAGTTATTCTAAAATTTACAAAAAAACTTATTAAATATTTCCTAATAAATCACAGCTTAATTAACCTATCTCTAGCATACTTATAAGTTAACATAGCCTGTCTAGAAAATGGTTCAGATAGAAAAGTCTCTACCCGGAATATACCCACATCTAAAATATTTATACAGACTGAAGCCACAAATAAGTCGTAGCAATAGTGCTACAGATCTCTACACCACCTTGAAAACCCTTTTCCTTGGTACAAAGTTCTTGTAACCGACCCGAACCTATTTGAAAACCCCACCTAACCTGCCTCATACAATGAACGCTATAAATAACAACAATGTTTCGGGCGCAGCGTGTGAGAATGACACCACTTCATTTCCATCATTAATAATGGCCCGTGAATGGTTTGCCCTTTACTGGAACTACAATATAACTAATAAAGGGGCACAGCCACGCACGCTACTGTCATAAGACTACTAGGCTTAGGCTCGTTGGATCCTTTTGAGTTTATTTATTTTATTTAGTGAGTACAACACGTGACAATCAGGTAAGTATAGAAAGGTTATGGTTCTGAGCTTGACTGCCCCCGAAAAATACACACAAATTCGTTTAGGCATAAAAACAAAACTTAAACGCTACACAGTATTATTTTAAATAAACACAATTTAAAACATAAACAATTTTATGTTCATTTTCTGGAGTTAATATAACAGAGATTAATTTTACACCATTTTAATTTGTTTTTCTATCATTTTCAAATATTTAAACTATGTCACACATTTCGAAATTTCCCTCATTTTCATCATTACTACTCTACCCTTTGACCTGATCTGACTATTTTACCTGCTTCTCCGTTTTTATCCAGTTTTTCTGTTTTATTGTAAAATATCTGTCTACAAATAAAACAACACCTGAAGTCGTTCCGATTCTTATTATTTGTAAAGGATATACAACGTTCCAAGGCTAAAGAAGATGCGCAAAATTAGGATCAAGTGCGAGACGGCTGATAAAGTCCAAGACAGTGGGCTCGTAAAACAAAGGTCTCCACTCTCAATCATCAACAAGGTGTTCCTTGTCCTTTATCGATTCCTGGTTGAAAATCCAGAGGAAGTCCGGAAATTATGTGAACCTGCGAAGTAATTAAGTATTGTTTAATGAAAATGATACGTAGGAACCATAAATGCCCATATTCAAGAACAATCTTGGCTTAGACTTTCCTACCTGAGCCGGGCGTCACTTACGAAGTGTTATTACTTAACCGTGACCCTTTTTACTGACCGAAAGTGCGCTCTACGAGACCAAACGAGTCCTCGCCCGTTACCATGACGTATAAAATATTTATGGGGCGGTGGCATTTCTGCAATACATAATACATCGGCAACGGACCACCTGGCAGGTAACTGGAGCGGCCATCGATTTTTCTGCAGTCATTTCACGTAATGACGACTGTCCGCGATTGTACTTACAGACGACAGCTAATAAAACTCTATTTTGTTGTTGCAAAGTCGCCCCTAACGCAAACGAGTAGAGTGCACTCGTAAATGATGATATATTGTCCACTCCATAGTGGACGTTGCCATTAGGTACATTACTGCACCGCTTATCCTATGCTCTATAAATGCGAAAATCGAACAAAAATGTACCTGCAGTATGAAAATAGAAAAATACGACATGTCCACCTCGTCACTGAATTATTTTTAGCTTTAGGTCGGTATCGATTTGGTTTTCCTGTTCTTTATTAAGCCTTAGCACGGCTGAATTTTGTACAGTAAATTTTTGCTTTGTGGTAGTCATATTATTCCTTAGACTTAATAGACTTCGTTATCAACCCTTGTATGTCCCCACTGCTGGGGCACGGGTCTCTTCCTGCATCGCAGGAAGGTTAGACCACACTCCACCAAGGGGGCCAAGTCCGGGTTGGTGGAGGATTGTAAGACAGTGGCGGGCCTTACTGTCAGACGTTATCAAGCCGCCCATGAGGCCTCTGACATGCCTTAACGACTCCCATTATATAACAGGCGGAAAGCACTCGGAAAAATGCCACTAGCGGTAGTCACGGGACGCTCACCCATCCTGTACCTGACCGTGCCTGTTGTTGCTTAACCAAGTGACTGATTCTAATCTAATCACTCGGTTCGCCTAGGCCACGAGCGCTTAATAGACTTATTATTGTGCTTTTACCACCATATGGTACGGCAATTGTTTGATGAATAAAGGTCTTCGCACATTATAACAACTCCACGCCAACGCGGCAGCAACTCTACTCACACTCTCGATGAGTAGTCAACTAGTTGATCCACCCCATGGTCACTAGTGGGCAATGTGTTGTCAACGAGTGGACAACGCGGTGTCAACGAGTGGGTAATGCGTATTGAATTTTGTCCAAAGAAGTCGTGTTGCTTATGAAATGTCGAACTTTACATTCAGTGAACTGGCGATTATAGCTATTATACTCGATAATGAAAATGAACGAAACAGCAGGAAAAAAAGATATTGGGTACATGATATGTTGCGACAAAGGAAATCAGAAGGTGAATATTGTAATGGCGGACGGGGGGGCTGGCAAATGGTTACCCGTCACGCGTCAGTCGCAAACGCATAGTCGTTGCGTGGACAACGTGTGGTCGTTGCGTGGACAACGTGTGGTCATTGCGTGACAAACGTGTCGGGGTTGACCTTTAGTGTACGATGCGTAGGCCACTCGTCGTACACTACTTTAATATCATTTTTTAAAATTAAAACTTGAACATATGACACAGGGCTTAAATTTCAATATTTGGCATAGAGTCGAGTCGCCGTTGAGTTGTTTTAATGTGCGAAGACCTTAAGTAACCAACATCATATAATAGTTCCAATGCGACATTGTGTTTAAAATTTCTATTGTTATCTTTCTCTTGCTTAGCTCGATGAATCATTACAGGAATATGATAATGGCTGGCATAAAGATAATTTTATAAGCTCTACAGGAAATGTACCTACCTATAACATGCGTTTGCTGTTCGGAAATAAAATATACCCGTGTTCCCGAGGCATAGGAAGAGATCAAGGTTTGACTTACCACGATTCTGATAAATCTTTTTTTTGCCTCATCAAAATTCATCATAATCGCTTCATGTACAATGGCTACTTATTTGTAAATTCGTTGTTGAAATACCTTTCTATCTGTGAAGATACTTAAGTGCCAGTTCATTGTTTCTTAGTTCTTAGAAACCCAGTTGTCATAAAACTTCCAGTTCAAAATTTCTACCGTATCAACGTCTTTGTTTATGGTCCGTGCTTTACCTAAGAGTCTCATGAGATCGCTTGCGTTAACCATAACTTTATACACAGCATACACCGTCGCTGTCAAGTCAAGCCACCGTCAACACTTTGTCACATTGCCAGTAATGAAACCTGAACTTAAGCGAAGTGTCCACAGCTGTGTTCATGCAACTCGACCAATTTTATAATCACTTCGGGAGATTTTACCCACACAAGCATAAACTAAAGTCAACTGATATTTTTAGTGGGCTAGTCGGTTTGTTTATCTTCTAATTCTGAACCACTTGTAGGATTGTCACATTCGAAAGCAATACACGAAATATGGCTAAGAAAATATTTATTTTGTGACTTGATCGCATGCTTTGTGGTGTCGGCCTAGAGAATAGCAACAACCTAATTCTTTCCGCGGGTGTCGTAAAAGGCGACTAAGGTACACAAAATGGGCAGCAGCGCCCCCTGCAGTACAATTCCACCGAACTGCGATCCCCAACCGGCATGCCCAGCGGATTATGGGCATTACCCTCTATGATAGCACAACGTGGCGCTCTTTAGGGGAGGGCTATGTCCAGCAGTGGACTAATATAGCCTACGACGATTTCATCGGGCCAAATTTTATCAAGTTCTTATGTTTCTGAATTCAGAATATAGTTTTAAGGCTCAGAAGAGTAATGCAATTTGCGATGAGACAGGAATGTCGATTAGATATAAACTTAGTTTATCTACTATAAAAAGTATAACACTATAAAATGTAGTGAAAATTTCATCATTGACGTAGCTATGTTACGTTATATACTTCACTGTCACTTTTAAGAGCGATACTGCGCATTGTGTTGTTAAAGCTACTCACATACTAGTCGAACTATCGTGCAAGTAACATGTTACGGAAAAAAATGCTTCGATTGCCCCAAGAGATTGGTGATAGCATAGACGAAGTTTGTCTATGGTGATAGTGTTACTGTGATTGCACAATGCTCTTCTGGAAATTTAGCAATATTTGGCAAACAGATTAGCTGTGTGATTGTGAATACCAATTACCTATTTGTTTTAAACGCTATGTTTTCGCATATCGCTCCCTAGTATAGCCAGCTTTATATTTATAATTTTATAAACATTCGTTTAACTACGTCTAAAATGGGTCTAAGCGCTCGTGGCCGTGGAACTGAGTGATTTTAATCAATCACTTGAGTTGAGCAATGGCAGTTGCATTGGTCCCCGTAGTGGAGTATGGCCTCACCTTTCTGGGATGCAGGAAAAGACCCATGCCCCAATAGTGTAGATACAAGAACTCTCGTACAAGAACAGGGACACGTCTCTCAAATTTTCCTCGGCGCAGATTAATTTTGACAGCCGTATTCCAGTTCTTCTATGGCCACGCCTGTAAGCGCCATCTAAGAATGCCTTTCTGATTTTGCGCTGAAAACGGCTCATTCATGCGAGCAAAACCGGGTTGCAACTAGTCTTTCCACTCACTCACGTACACTCGCTCGCTCTCTCGCGCGGCTATCCTTTTTTCTATCACTGCATCACTCTAACTAATACAGACAATGTGAGCCAGGTTACCTGGCTCACACCTGGCCCAGGTAGAGAACAGGAGAGCGATATCGTCCGTCGCGCGGGAAAGCGCGTCTAGTGTTACAGTATCTATTGTATTACTCATGCACACACACAAATGCACTGAGCGTTTCAAATTACCGTCCACAAGCTGCATGCGTCGACGCAAGCGCATAATTGTGCGCCAGTCAGTTGTCGTTTTGATTTGACTGACTAGTGATTTGTCCTCGCCAAGAAATTGTACGAGTCTTGTTCTTACACACGCAGCGTACGGATTTTATTGTCTTTTTGGGTGGGGACTTCAAAAAGGTCAGTGCTTAATTAATTGTAATGTCACAATTGGTGTAACTACGCGTAGTTAGTTTGGTAGAAAATTTAAGTGTCTTGTTTACATGTTTAGAACAGTGTTAAGAACATTCTGAAAGAAAACCCCACCTTTTTTTTTCTTATAAAAGACAAGGCCCGGGGGATCCCAGGTGGTGAATGCTCATGAATAACAGCACGGACTCGGCCATGCTGCCAATGTGTGGGTCACCAGAAGTGCGCCTCACCACTAAACACCACCTTGGGGCTGGTTTTGGTCCTAAGGACCCGTAAACCCACATCGGGAGCGACCCCCCTCAAGGCCGAGGAGGGCGCACAAAAGCCCTCCTCGAACGAGATTCAGTTAAGGGGATGTTTGTTAGAAATAATTCATGGTTTAATACGACAATTTATGTACGATGCAAAGTTGATTAACAAGTAGACTGCTACGCAATGTATCTAGAATTGTCATAATAAACTACGAACTGTAGTTTTATGAAACTCGGCTCAAGGTCTGTTCACTTGACAGCATTTTGTTGCTAAGTCGTTCGTAACGTAAATGGGTAAAGTTCACAGACATTAAAGTTGATGTACTGTGAAATGTACGTCTGGCATACACTAGGCACCAAGCAGCGAGCTCTTTAAGCCGATGTCAATCTTATCAATACTATAGGTAGACCAGGGAAATCACATAGGGCCAGTTTCTGAATTAAATTGTAGCTTAAGTAAATAAATAACTGTAGTGCTGTCTCTGAAAATTTCTCAAAAAAGAGCGAGACAGAACGTTATTTAAGTATTGGATATAAACCCTTGTATGTCCCCACCGCTGGAGCACGGGTCTCCTCCTGCATCGCAGCATGGTTAGGCCATACTCCAACACGGGGGCCAAGTCCGGGTTGGTGTAGGATTGTAAGACAGTGGCGGGCTTTACTGTCAGAAGTTATCAAGCCGCCCATATGGCCTTTCACATGGCTTATCGGCTGCCATTACATGACAGCCGGCAACAACGTACTTAAATATTAAAGCCAGGTTTTCACGGTCTTAGTGCGCTCGGTCCGAGTGCGCCATCCGAGTAAACTAATGCTTCTGATTGGCTATTTTGGTGTTGTCACGAAAAACCGTCCAATCAGAAGCATTAGTTTACTCGGATGGCGCACTCGGTTCGAGCGTACTTAGACCGTGAAAAGCTGGTATAACTCGGTAAAATTCTCAATTCAGAAACCAACCCATAGCAGAGAACAGGAAGACTGTAAATTTTAGCTGACAGAAGAAATCGCCAACCCGCGGTAGGTACGCGTGGCAATTAAGCATATACTCTCTCTTCCTCTGAGAGAAGGCCTGTGCCCTGCAGTGGGACGTATAAAGGCAACATAAATAAATGTAATTTATTAATTCTAATTTCAGGATCAAAATGAGCAAACTAAAGGTGATGTGTCGTTTCATCGCTTACATGAGCCTGGTAAGTTCTTTTTTACATAAGTCGCAGTAGCTGGTAAGTTATAGTAGCAATTCTACTCGCAATTTTTGAAGGAAAACATCGTGAGTTGACCCGAGCGTCTGAGGGAAATAATAGTGAAAATACCACACATTATTTGTGAAGGAAAATATAGGGAAGAAGCCGTTTATCTGAGGTGTTCTACCTGCCTCAGCGCTTGAAATCGCGGCGGGCACGCATGGCAATTAAGCGCATACTCTCTCTTTGAGAGAAGTTACTGTTCCCTACAGTATGTAACACGTGTTGAAGTTGCATTTAAGTAATATAATATATAGGTAGATATCATTAAACATGCGTCATGCGTTAAATATTATTGCCGATAATGATGTCTGCAATAATCTTAAATTGATTTTAATTACCATTGTACTTCAATGCACCCGAAATTGGAATGTATGCGTGCAACGACTAGCGAATGTCGGTAAAGTAAAAAAGGTCTGTCAGGATCGTGGCAAGTGGCAAACCCTATTCTCAGCCTACCCTTGCGGGATACAGGCGTGAGTGTATGTAATGTTGAACTATTTACCGCATTATTTACAAAGAAAACAAAGCTTTTGAATTAGATATTTAAGTTTTTCATGTATTTATTAGAATGTATGTTCTATGAAGGGTTTAGATATTATTTTGTTTATTAAGCTACTTTACTAGAAATAAACATAAACTTACTAGAAAGAAACTTACACTTTTGTTTCCAAGATTTGGGCTGGAACAACTTAATACGTCTAGGGCATTGTATATCTACAATAAGATCTCTAAAGAATTTGTAGTAAGCTTGCCTGAAAGGCGGTTCAAAAAATGTGTAAAGTACACTTCGTGCCAAAAAGCCTACTAAAACAAAGGATAAAACAGATGACAACAATGGCAATTAAAGCCAGAACAATGAATGAGTTTAATATTTTCTAAAAATTATGTTATCAAGCCTTGTATGTCCCCACTGCTGGGGCACGGGTCTCTTCCTGCATCGCAGAAAGGTTAATCATACTCTACCATGGGGGGCCAAGTCCGGGTTGGTGGAGGATTGTAAGACAGTGGCGGGCCTTACTGTCAAAAGTTATCAAGCCGCCCATGGCCTCTGACATGGCTTAACGACTGCCATTATATGACAGCCGGCACCAACGGCTTAACTTGCCTTGCGGAGCATGGAGGCGCTCGGAAAAATGCCACTAGCGGTAGTCATGGGACGCTCACCCATCCTGTACCTGACCGCGCCTGTTGTTGCTTAACCAAGTGATTGATTCCAATCACTCGGTTCGCCTAGGCCACGAGCGCTTATGGAAGCTATTTAATTAACAAGATATTTTCAACGGAAAAGACTGAGTTTCCATGATTTTTTGTCCAGTTCGTAATCAACCCTTGTATGTCCCCAGTCCCCACTGCTGGGGCACGGGTCTCTTCCTGCATCGCAGGAAGGTTAGGCCATACTCCACCACGGGGGCCAAGCGCTCGTGGCCTAGGCGAACCGAGTGATTGGAATCAATCACTTGGTTAAGCAACAACAGGCACGGTCAGGTACAGGATGGGTGAGCGTCCCGTGACTACCGCTAGTGGCATTTTTCCGAGCGCTTCCGTGCTTCGCAAGGCACGTTAAGCCGTTGGTGCCGGCTGTCATGTAATGGTAGTCGTTAAGCCATGTCAGAGGCCTTATGGGCGGCTTGATAACTTCTGACAGTAAGGCCCGCCACTGTCTTACAATCCTCCACCAACCCGGACTTTTGTCCAGTACTTCTCCACAATGATCTAGATTTTGAAATGGACACCTAGTTCAACTTGAACCGTTCATTAAGTAACAGTTTCTGAGGAACTTTGAATAAAACCTTTTTGATTCGATTGATTGATTATTTACAATTTATGTTGGTTTCATTGCAGTACCAGGCTAAATGCTATAAAAACGGAGTCAGTTCAACTTTGAACAATATGCGTCCGTCCGAACATCCGTTGACTAATCACTGATAAAAACGCCAGTGCTCACTTCTCATTCCGCTCATATTTCTAAGAACTCCCATAATGATGTGTCTGTTTACGGTTTCAGCTCTCAGGTATCGTCGACTTGACCTACCACCTAGTTGTTGTATCTGTGGTAACCAACGGTTTCCAATGCGACATTGCTCCGCAAAAAGTGAGTATAGTTACAGACTGCGATAGTTTATGTTGTAAAGGGCTTCGTGAGAGTCACTAGCGATACCAGTAGAAAAGTAGGAGTATAATTTATATACTCATACTTTTCTACTGATATTATGTCTTGGTTTGTTCCACGATGGAAATACTGCGGATTTGTTTACGCAGTAGTTCCATTCTTCCATTCTTGCGCAAAGCCCAAATGATAGAACTACTAATAACCGTGAATTCGCTCTAGTACCATTAAATTAAATGTTGTAATTTAAGGTACCTAATGCTTTCTATAGTAGAAATATTTTCTATAAGCTTTTAATACATAAAAGTATCAGGTTCTCATGAAAGGGCAAGACATACGTATGAAATGAATTCCATAGGCCATACCCCCTTGAAAGCTTATTGTATCCTGACTATTTTTGTGTTTGAATTTAGAACACAGCAGTACACTCCCATGTCAATGCTATGCAACCTCCTTGCTCAAAAATAGTCGGTACAAACTCCTTGTCCAAAGAATATTCGACATACATAATAAATTCTTGTGCAAATAACTCCTCGAGATTTGATCAGCTGGCATTTTTGACAAGGAATTTAGCCCTAGCATTAAAACTTCTTTTGTGATCACTGATCATTATTGTCATTAGTAAACTAGGAGAACATGTTAATACTATTAATTACTTACATATTCTTTTTCAAAATAATCTTTTTCTTATTATAATCGTTTTCAGTGATTTATAATTCACTAATTCTAATAATTGTTCCATTTTTAATGTGTATTAATTTAAACTTCATTTTTTTCTTCATTTATTATTCTTGCTTCGCTTTCGCTTAAATCTTGGTTTTTTTCGTAGTCATGGTATTGAATAAAACGGATTTATATCGTGGGCCATAAATCACTCGCAAGCAAAAATTTGAGCAAAACTAGTCTTTTTTTATTCCAATCATGTGCATAGCGATTTCATCACTCTAACAAATAACTAACTACAGAGAACCTAGGATTAAGAACCTGGGACTAGATTTATGACAAAAATTGTTTGTAGAAATTGTTCTCTACTACATCAGTTGCAGTTTTATGGTCTTATTCATAAAAACACTGTTCTTCTGAAACACACACAGATACAGTTTACAGTCTATTTATTCTTACTTGTCCAATTTAGTAAACAAGATTCTACCCTTAAACTGTGACTTTTTAGTCCAAAACTGTCATATTTCCATAAATGAAGTAACCTGGAACACTCTTTTAGATAACACGCTGCCAATTTTATAAACATAGTTCATGAATCATGATAGTTCATCAATTTGCGAGAAAATGTCTAGTTTAGGCATCTAATCTCAATTTTAAGGTTAGAATCTTGTTTACTCAATTGGACAAGTAAGAATAAATAGACTGTAAATAATATGTGATTGAGTTTTTCACTTTATCACCGACTACTAAAAACGCCCCTGAGGAGTGCTTTATGAAATCGTGTTTCTTATAAATAAGACCGTTAAACTTTACTTATCATCTTATTACTTTACTTATCTTGTTGGTATCATCTTGCTTTCTACTATAAATATAAAATCAGAATAATGATAAAACCAATTATGGTATCATCTCGCTTTCTTTAATTTATGAACAAAGCAGAATAATGTTAAAAACCTATCTAGAGGCTAAAAAATTCCACCCATGCGGGGACTCGAACCCGCGACCCCGAGTTCGAGTCACTCGCAGCCCCGAGTACCTTACTTTGCTGTTAGGTTATACATCGGAATGATATCGCTGTACACGCATGATTATATTCTTTTTAATGCATTAACCCGTGCTAAGGACAATTTTGAAAACCTATTTAGAGGCTAAAAATTCCACCCATGCCAGGACTCTAACCCGCGACCCCTGGCTAACCGTGAAAGAACTCTCCCAACTGAGCTAATGGGCGACTACCCGGCATCAGCGAAATTTCGAAACTCTTTACAATATTCTCTGCATTAGATGTTGCTGCCTGTACGTCATGCGGAGAGTATTGTAAAGAAGTTCGAAATTTCACTGATGCCGGGTAGTCGCCCATTAGCTCAGTTGGAAGAGCGCTGGTACGATTAGCCAGAAGTCGCGGTTTCGAGTCCCGGCATGGGTGGAATTTTTAGCCTCTAAATAGGTTTTTAAATTCAGAATAATGATAAAACCAATTCAGTCCTTCGAATTTAGAAACCCATTCGTAACAAAAAAGAACATCAGAAATGACAGAAATGATAACAAACAAATGCTCAGTTCCAGCGCATCTACTGGTTTTGGCTGCAGCCTATAATGCTATTCATGAATCTGGGACTGCATGGCTTCTATTCATTCCCCAACGACTACTCGGCATATTTGGCCCTACCTGCTAACGGAGAAATCAGGTACGTAAAATATACACGCTATCCGTAATTTTGAGAATAACTGTTTATATTCTAAATATATGATATCAACCCTTTGTATCCCCACTGCTGGGGCACGGGTCTTCCTGCATCGCAGGAAGGTTAGGCCGCTCACCACCACGGGGGCCAAGTGCGGGCTGGTGGCGGCTAAATAAAATATAATTATATGCTAAATAAAGTGTCCATGCATGAATATTTTATGCCGTAATACGCGTTATGAACTGCTGCTAACTTCCCAGGTGCTACCCGGGTGTGATCCACGTACCAATAGCTGACGTGCTGAGTTATATCATCAACCTTATCTGGTTGCGCCTCGTATTCTCCTTCACGATCGCGGTCTATAAGGTTTGTTAACTATTTTTCAATTATAACGTCATGAGGAAACCCGAGGCCTAGTCGGCTCTCCGCGAAAGTTTGTAATGATTGTCTGTATGGAGAGATGCTTGTTACACTTTCACGTAAAAACAACGAATGAGTTTTAATGAAACTTTACAATAGTATACATAGGCTCCGATTAACATTAACATAACATGACCTGTATGTGTGTGTGTGGGGGGGGGGGGTGAATTTATTATAATTTCCTTATTTATTATAATTTCACTTTTACTTAGCAAAAATGAAAATAGACGGAGTATAGGCTATTAAAATGTTAGGCTTATTTAATCTCCTTAGTCCCTCTTCTGACCTTGAAATAAAATCAGTAAAAATCTTTAGTAATTTATAAGTTCAGGGCTGAGAAGGTGAAAGACAAGGTGCAAATAAAGTCTCATGAACATCTTTGCTGCTGATACATATGCTGGATACGGCAAGCTGAAGAAAGGGCGCTATTTTGCTCATTAAGGGTTATGCCACCAGCGGACTAATATAGCCTGATGATGATGACGAAACCTCTTTAGAAAATGTTAGGTCGCGAAAAAAATTACAGCTGTTACATACATTTTAATGTTGAGGTAGGTACTTACGATATTAACCCTTGTATGTCCCCACTGCTGGGGCACGGATCTCTTCCTGCATCACAGGAAGGTTAGGCCATACTCCACCACGGGGGCCAAGTCCGGGTTGGTGGAAGATTGTAAGACAGTGGCGGGCCTTACTATCAGAAGTTATCAAGCGGCTCATAAGGCCTCTGACGTGACTTAAGGACGACGGCCATTACATGACAGCCGGCACCAACGGCTTAGCGTGCTTTGCGAAGCACGGAAGCGCTCGGAAAAAAGCCACTAGCGGTAGTCACGGGACGGTCACCCACCCCGCATCTGACCGCGCCTGTTGTTGCTTAACTCAAGTGATTGATTCTAATCACTCGGTTCGACATGACCGTCAGGTCCGCTGGACAAAATGAGATATAGAAATCAAACCATGCGTATTATTTACTACCCATGTGCTACTATTTACTTCCTATCATAAATTATTTGCTACCTTTACGGTATCGAATTTATCAAAAGAATAAAGTGGCCAGCCATTCTGACGTCTGGTTGGCTGGCTACTTGGATTTTCATGTCATGTTAGTTAAGTGTTAACGATGTCATTGATATCAGTATTTACTACCTTTTTGCTACCTAAAGAAAAAATTATTTTTACAATGATAAAAAGCTCTCATAAATCTTATTTAGATAACAACATTAAAACGCCTGTACTAATTCACACACCACCTATGTGCTCCATGAAGGTAATGGCTAAAATATTTTCGCAGGCGCTCAGTAGATTCTAGACCAAGTATTGTAACTAATTTTATTATACTTCATGCTTATTTATATTTCTAAATTCTTAAGATATGTAATAAAATTTTATAAATATATCAATAAATTATTTATAATAAGATCTGAAATTGGCATACCATTAATTGTATTCATGAACATTGTCGGTAGTTTAAAAAATATTATTTACAAATGACCTACATAATATTTGCAACGGTGACAGATTCTTGAGTAAAGTTTCCTTGTATGTAACGATAATCAATAATTGAAAAACGTTTGACGATAACGACCCTCTTAAGTATGACAGGAACTTTCCGAAACTCCTTGTATAATAAAGTAAACAAGATTAGTTAAAGCTACACCACCAGAAAGCTGAAACACGCCAATAACATGACATAATTAGACCGACTTTATTATTTATTATTTCAATTAAGTTTATTGTCATTTTTGAGCCTTCTAACGATTTTCATAAGACTCTACTTATTATGGTATCACAAATTCAACTAAAACCCTAGACAGTTATTTAAAATCTACTTCTACTAAGCGCCTGCAGAAATATTTTAGCCATGAATAACACGGGTGGTATGAGCATTTGCACAGGCGTATTGTTTTTTCCTAAATAAGGTTTATGCGAGCTTTATAACATCGTAATAATAATGTTTTCTCTAGGTAGCAAAAAGGTAGTAAATACTGATATCAATGACATCGTTAACACTTAACTAACATGACGAGAAAATTCAAGTAGCCAGCCAACCAGACGTCAGAATGGCTGGCCACTATACTCTTTTGATAAATTAGATACCGTAAAGGTAGCAAATACTTTATGATAGGTAGTAAATAGTAGCAAATGGGTAGTAAATAATACGCATGGTTTGATTTCTATATCTCATTTTGTCCAGCGGACCTGACGGTCACGGTTCGACTAGGCCACGAGCGCTTCATACATTTCAATGTTAAGGTGTTCTTAAATATTTAAATTAAGAACACCGAGAGAAAGAAACATGTACACAAGACATACTCATAAGCATGGTTACACAGAGGAGTATACAAGCGAGCGTTGATAGTACTTTATGGAAAACCTATTTTTTGCAGTTTAGAAATTCTCTTCACAGCAAAAGTTCAACGAAAAAACCTCCCAGTTTTAGATGATCAATATCCTAAAATGGAAAGTTCTCAGTATATGGATAATGGATTTTGTTCTACCCTTAATGGCAAGCAGCGACATGCCCGTTCTTAAATATTTAAATTAAGAACACCGAGAGAAAGAAACATGTACACAAGACATACTCATAAGCATGGTTACACAGAGGAGTATACAAGCGAGCGTTGATAGTACTTTATGGAACACCTATTTTTTGCAGTTTAGAAATTCTCTTCACAGCAAAAGTTCAACGAAAAAACCTCCCAGTTTTAGATGATCAATATCCTAAAATGGAAAGTTCTCAGTATATGGATAATGGATTTTGTTCTACCCTTAATGGCAAGCAGCGACATGCCCTAGCTTACTGACGACATCTTTAAATATGACCGTTCTCTCTACAGAAAAATGTGCGGATAATGAGGATCTTCCTCCACGTATCTTTGGTGAAGCTAGCCTTCCATGTCATGATGTTCACCAACGTACCAGTCATACCTGGAATGAGCTACAGCACTGTGTTTTGGTTCTTCAAGGGTTTGGACATTAGTAAGTAATTTTATCAGTCCTTTCATTTTCTGTTGAGAGCTCCAACTCCTCCTCAGACCATTCTCTTCCAAAACTACGCCACTGCGATTGCGTTGGGTTATGCCTCCATGATATTCTGCAGGCTGCACTGTGAAGCATTAGGAAAGATGTTCTTTAGCAGCTCCACATCTTAGTACTTTCAACTCTAGTGAGTTAGGAAAGGCCATCAATGGATGTCCCGGGCTGATGTACTTTGAACAAAGAGGGGATATATTAGTGACAGTGATGAAGCGATTGAGATTTGACAAATGTAGCCAACCCTGGTCAACCCCTGCTAATCCGGAAGACCGGTGTGGGTTTATGTAATAATGAACAAGATAAAGAGTCGCCCATTGGCTCCATTGGAAGAGCGCTGGCACGGATAGCCAGAGGTTGCGGGTTCCCGGCATGGGTGACATTTTTAGTCTCTAAATAGGTTTTTAAAAGATAAATAAATATTTTTTTTTAATTCAAGCTTGAGTAACTAGTTTAGCGAGCGCATCGATACTAGGTATTCCATATAATCGTAGGCGGTTTTCAATTTATAATAAATTTTCTGGAATATTTTTTTTATTCTGTAACAATTTCGGTATTATGACTCATTGTAATATATTCACAAAGTTCTGGAACTAAACGGGCCGTCACGGGGACGGGCGTTTTTCCTCTTTTATCTGTAGTCTCTAATCTTAAGTATTTAAGGATGATCATTTTAGTGCGTATCGTAGCCCCCATTTATCTACGTATTTGTTGCCCACAGGTGTGGCATTATTTTACGTGGTCGTGATAAAACAGTACATGACTGCCGTAACCCAATTGAAGAAGACGAAGAAGACCCGGGTCGGTGACAAGCCACCTCCATACATCGAATGCCAGAGTAACACAGCCCAAAAGGCACCGTCTAAGCAGGAGGGTAAGGATCAAGTTGTCATCACCGTCATTGACTGCAAGGAAGCAGAGGTGGATGAAAAAAAGGAAGTGTTATAATTTTTCACATGATGTTTCACGCTTAGTCTGCTGTAGTAAAATAAAATACATAAAAGTATGTTTATTTCAGGCTGTAAGTACTAAGTTAGTAATAATGCAGTAGTTTCATAAATTATTTAGTATTTTTCTTTTGGAAAATTCAACATACACTAAAGATATTAGGCGAGCGCTGCCGTGTCTTAATTCTTAGATTGCTTTTGATTTGCAAAGTTCGTGCCGAATTAGATTGGGATTTGGTATAGTATATTTCATTACGAGTGCGGAAAGGCTGTCATTGCAAAAGTTCCGACAAATGTCTAACCTAGCCGAGACGCAGCCGAAGGTGAGGGTTGACAGTCTGAACAAGTTGCAATGACGGTTCCGCACGTGTACTGAAAAACTATTTTTAATACAGTTGCGGAAAAAAACAGCAATTTAAAATAAAGACATTTTTTTTGGAAAATGTAAAAGAATACAAGCAGAGATTCATTTTTCCTTCACCCATTCTGGGTAGGCAGACATCTATGCCCATGCAGCCAAGTCTTCAGTAGATTTTTTTTTGTTGATATGAAATGAATATGAAATTTAATGAGATGAAATGAAACCTAACCTAACTGATTGAATCAAATCATCAAATCTGATATTATAACAAATTAGCTTCTTTTTAGTATTGATTATAAAATTGAATAATTTTTTCGCAACTGTATTTTTCAACCGCATTTTTCAAGAAAAATGTCTTTATTTTAAATTGCTGTTTTTTTCCGCAACTGTATTAAAAATAGTTTTTCAGTACACGTGCGGAACCGTCATTGCAACTTGTTCAGACAGTCAACCCTCGCCTTCGGCTGCGCCTCGGCTCGGGTAGACATTTATCGGAACACTTTGCAATGACAGGCTTTCCGCACTCGTAATGAAATATACTATTATCTACCTGTTAAAAGTAAAAAATACAAAAAAGCTATCAATACCAAATCTATCTATCAAAGACTATCAATGTAATTTTTTGGTATCCCAAATATCCAACTTAGCGGAAAAAGGGTAATTGATATTATATAATCTCATAGGTATAAGAATAACTCGATTTTTATTCATCGGCAGAGATTGAAAGCTGAAACAACGATCTGACTTAACTTTTGTCTTACGTAGGATTAAAATACTTATGAAAATATCTTGGTATTTTTTAGTCTTGCACCCACCACATATATGATAAGGATAAAAAATATTTATTACCTCATAAAAATACAACTTAAGTGAAAATAGGATAAGTTTGAGACGTTAGGACATGAACGTTTTAGACATTTTATTGAAGGCAAAAAATTTCAGGAAATTCTGAAAGAATCGGGGAGGACTTATGACTTCGTGTAAAGACTAGTAAATATTTCTTGCTAAAACAAATAATTAAAATAGTCCACGTTTCGGTAACATTAACATATGAAAACCTATTTAGAGGCTAAAAATTCCACCCATGCCGGGACTCGAACCGTCTAATGACTTTTTCGAGTTATGTTATCTTAAAAAAACCTATTTAGAGGCTAAAAATTCCACCCATGCCGGAGCTCGAGACCGCGACCTCTAGCTATCCGTGCCAGCGCTCTCACAACTGAGCTAATGGGCGACTACCCAGCATCAGTGAAATTTCGAACCTCTTTACAATACTCTCTGTATTACGTATCTTATCTTATTTTTATGCAACAAATGTCTATTTATATATTTTGCGTCTACGCTTTCAATTTGCATGGGTGAGAATCGGCCTCCAGGTCTATATTCAGACACTCGAATACTTTTGTTTAGTAAATATAGCTTAATTTTTGCTTGTATTGTGGTACACATCTTTTGAAACAATTGCTCAACACCTGACTATTTTTTAGTAAGTCGGTTATTATCTAATAATTCAATTTTATACTTTATGCCGACATGGGCAGCGACTTCAATGTCAATTTGTCCACTTTCGCATTTTGGTAAATAAACACGTCAATACGTTTACAAAACGAAGCTTATATGATAAACAATAAAAATATCTCTTCAACTATTATACGAGTACGAATGCATACAACCAATTGTTACACAAAAGTGTGTTTACTTAATTAACCGAGTTTGCTGCGACAGGGCGTGTATGTCGAATTTAATAAAATTATGTAAAACTTGGTTGGAAAGAAACCATTGAACCAAAATTTTTGTGCATCTCCAATTACATTAAATTTAGTGTGTCCCGAGAATTGCTTATTTTAGGAAATGACCCCGTAGAACTATATACAGGCACGTAAGCTTCAGTAACTAGCGAATTAATTTGGTCAAAGCCAGGTAAGCGCTCATTCGGCACGATAAGGCATAAGAGATGCATTTAATTTGCAAGTTTTAGCCGCGTTGCAGATTGCATCTTGCGTTGCACTGAGCTAGTTTCAAAGCGACGGTTAGCTAAAAGTTAGCCCCGAATTTCCGTATTTTAAATAATTTAAAAGTTTAACTTCCATGTCGAGGTCGCGGGTTCGATTCCCACCATGTACCTCTTCGTTTCTAGGTAACTTTAATTTTAAATATTCAACGAAAGAAAGAAAAAAACTATTTATTGCAGCAACAAAAACACACATTTGTTTATAATATCACACTCTTAAAACACAGTACATAGTAGGAGAAAAAAAGGGCAAATCGAATAATAAAAAAACTTAACTCACATAAGTCCCGAAGTGTCCTTGTTGCTGGAAAAGGCAGCTGGCTATTTTATTTCTTTGTTGTTATTTCGTGTTCTATTCTATTCTAACGAACATTTCGAATTACTTTTTGCAATAAAGAATATATATACATTTGCTACAATCCGCGTGGAAAACTGTGAAGGAAAACATTGTGACAAGACCTGAGTGTCTGATGTGTAAATATATTACAGCCGTTTGTCGCTTGGAATTGCCAATGGGAAGTAGGCACGCGTGGTTACTAAGCCTATACTCTCTTTCTTAGGGCACGGTCAGTGCCCTAAATAAAAAAAAATAACTTCCGTCTAATTTGCGGATATTCATTAATATTAAGTTATTTTTGGAACAAACCACTACCTGCAGAATGGTCCTTACGGAGATACTAATGATAAAGACTCACTTCGGGCCGCTTCGGGAGTCAACAGAATATGTAAGTACTTACAATTTTCTTTGTGGCTAAAACTGTCAGACTGGAACCGCCTCGCTCTTCGCAACGCTTCGCAATGAAAGGCAACTGGAGTTTGTCCAATTCCCAGTAGCTAATCTGAATTGTTACCGAAAACAATTTGCGCTTGGGTGCCTCTGATACCGTGTGTAGGTGTTGCCTTGTTCCTTAAGGGAGAGGATCGCGTCGCTAAGCAACCGAGACGGGAGACCGCGACAAGTGTCTCGGTCTCTTCTGCATGTACAGCAGTGGGGACATACAAGGGCTGATAACGATAACGAACCTTTTGTATGTCCCCAATGTTGGGACATGAATCTCTTCCTGCATTGCAGGGCGAGGGCCATGTCCGGGTTGGTGAAGGATTGTGAGGCCGCTCAGAAATAAAGCCACTAGCGGTAGTTACAGGACGGTCACCCATCCAGCACCTGACCGCCCTGTTCTTGCTTATTCCAAGTGATTGATTCCAATCACTGGGTTACATTGGGCCACGAGCGCTTCTATAAAAACATGCTTTATTAAGCATACATTTATACATAACCTCACACCTGTATGCCAGAGGGGTAGGCAGAGATAAGGGACTGCCTTCGCTTCATCAACGTTTATAAGTCGTTGCATGCACGCGCACCGGTTCCGGGTACTTTTTATGCTCTCAACATGTCCAAACCAACGCAACATTCCTTTCTCAATTCTAGTCACTACATCCTCTTTTAGTCCACAACATTCTCTAATCAGACTATTGCGTATCCTGACATCCAAAGTAACACTACACATACTTCTCAAGACCTCATTTCTACTGCGTTAATTCTACTTTCTTACTTCTTTTGCCACCCCCAAGTCTCGCTACCATACATAAGTGTTGGGACCAGCACATTATGAAGAGCCTATCTAGCTCTTTTGGAGATGTTTCGGCTGCACACAATGGAGTGCAAGGCACCGTTTACACAATTTCCCGCTTTTACTCTTCTTTCTATATCACCTTCACACTTTCCATCCTTCGTAAACAGGCTCCCCAATCTGGTCATTATTAAAATTGTTATAAAATTAAAAATACAATATACCTCCTAATATTGAAACTTGCTCACAAAAAAAACTCAACACTGTTTAGCAAAGTTCAATGTTTAACGCTGATAAATAAGCCTCACACCGAAAGGGTTCGTCAAATCTTTAATTTCTCAGCCCAGCCTTAAGTAGCCCAAAAGGGATGAACGACGAATTATTCATAAGGACTTCTCAACTCACGAGGCTTATTTAAAAGGCCGAGTATTACTAAACACATTTTACCTAAACTCTACGGAGTAGAAGCGGCTTAGTTCTACGTGGAATTTGCTATTTTGCGGGCTGCGCATCGGAATAGCGGGCCCCGATTTAAAAATGGAAGTTTCAGTTGAAAAACTTAAATTTTCGCTCAAAGTTATAGTAGTAGAATTAGGAACGTGACAAGTCAGTCATTTTATTCGGAAAACGATCAAACTCGAAGACCTTAGGTACCACACAAGTAACTTAACTATGATAAGTATCAGTTTTTTTTCTGATCGCATTTTTAAAGATTGTACCAACCTTTTTTATATTATGTTTTGTTCAAAAAACCGACAACATTGCGGAGATTTTTCAGTGTCATAAAATCTAGATATTTACTAATATTTAAAAAAATAATCAGTTGAAGTGGCAGTGGGCGGGGCACATAGCTCGAAGAACTTATGGCCGTTGGGGCTTTTGTGACCTGGCGACAGCGGTCCGGACGACGCGACCGCGGTCCGGACGATTCTCGGAGTCGCTGGATGAGGACGGCACATCTTGACCGTGCATCTTGGAAAACCATGAGGGAGGCTTATGTCCTGCAGTGGACGTCAAATGGCTGATGATGAAAATAAAAAAATGCCTAAAGTAAATACCAAAGCACTAAAAACAACGTACTTCGTACAGATGAGGTAACGACTTTCGTCAATATTTCAGATCATAATATTACAGTTGACTTTTCACATAATAACTTTTCTGATTTCATGTTTCTAGGACAATCTGTTTCTGTCTGTCTACGAATATAACTGTGGGTAGTCGGTAAGTACTTAAATACGTAAATGCTGGTTACGTGTAATCTGTAATAAAAAGGTGACAGCTAGTCTGACGCACACGTAACATTTTGCGGTACAATTTTGGAGTATATCCAAATAGCTTCGACTGAAGTTAGAAGGCGAAAAGCAGCTTTGCCTTCTCTAATAGTGCTTTTAATATTAATTTCTAAGAAAATTATGTTTCCTTATACATTAATACTATATAAGCCCCGTTTTTGGTTGAGGGATTTTTGTTCTTACGTTTGTCATATTATTATCTGGTAGTACTTTTTAAGTAGACGGGGTATTTAAGGTGCTACGAGGTGCTAACTAACGCCATCAATAATAGCGCCTTAAGAACGTATTTGAGGGAGTTGTTTTGATCTTTACTAAACCCTTTGAAGTGTTTATTTAATTACCTTTCTAAGATAATAAATTATGTACTGTAAAAGAGGATGATTAGAAACTGGAATTTGAAAAGAAAAAGTGGCAAAAGAATTGTTTGTTGTGTCGTCTCTATTTATTTATTTAGCGTGGTGCTAGCCCAATGGGTAGAACGACGGACTCGTAAGCGAGAGACCTAGGTTCGATCCCCAGTGCGGGCAAGTACCAATGGCTTTGTTTTCTAAGTTAAGTTATAATAGCAATACAACTCGCTACCTGTGAAGGAAAACATCGTGAGGAAAACTGAGTTGTTGAGCTGTTCAAACCACACCACAGTACTAGAATTTGCCAATCAGCGGTGGGCACGTGTGGTAGTTAAGCCCATCCTCTCTCTCTGAGAGAGACAGTGGAACGTTTATAGGCTACATTAAAAAAATAATCATCCGCTCAGACATCCGCTTTTTCAATGATACCTTTTAAAAATCGCGATATACGGCAGCTAAGATTCTCTAGGCCGCGTTTTCTAAGAAATCAACTGAGCTAAGTGGTTATTCAAGTGTCATACGAGAACAGAGTCAACTGGAATGCGGATCGAGTATTTTAATATGAAAAGGCTGCTTTTACATCAACCAAAGAGTACATTGTGAGTAAACCGGAGTGTTTAACTACCTGAGCGCTTGAAATTTCTAAACCGCGGTGGGCACGCTTGGTAATTAAGCCCGTACTCTCTTTCTAAGAGAAGCCCTGTGCCCTGCAGTGGGACGTGTATAGGCAACATTAATAAATGTAATTTGTTACTTCTAACTTCAGGATCTTCTTCTTCAGGCTATATCAGTCCACTGCTGGATAATAAAATAGTAATGAAAGCGGCACATTCGAGCCAATCATTCACAAAAAAAAAATACACACAACACTAGAAAAGCTCACAACTACAAACTATATCAACAAGAACTAACTATGGTAAGAAGAGCATAAAATTTTAGGAAACACAACTATAGAATAAACTACCTAAAAAAATAAGAGACTCAGAAAAACTCAACAACTTCAAGAAAAGTTAAAAAAGTAACATACGTCCGCGAAAATATCGCACACATAGTTTAGCTTGGTCGATCCACTGATTGTTATAACATGATTGTATCATCTTCTTCTTCAGGCTATATTAGTCCACTGCTGGACATAGCCCTCCCCTAATGAGCGCCATAGCGCAAGGTTGTGCCATCATTGGGGGGTAATGCCCATAATCCCCACGCTGGGCATTTCAAGATCAAAATGAGCTAACTAAAGGTGAAAAGAAAAAAGCATTTAATCATATTAACAAGCAAAAGACATGATAGAAAAAAACAAAATTGGAAGTAGTCTTATTTTATCCAGAATCACAAGGGAACACGTAACGTACATTATAAATTTGGGGCATCGGACGGACGGGCATGCAACCCCAAAAGGTGGTCAAAAGACGATGAGAAGAAATCGTATAAATATCCTGTTGTTTTTGCAGCCATTTGACCACAGGCTAAATGCGTCTCGTGCCTTATAGTTTTCAAGAAAAAAAAAAATTTAGATAGAAAACAAAGGGGAGACCGTTGGTTTCTTTTATTCAACGTAGAAGTATATATAAGATTATAATAAGGGCACAGGTCTTCTCTCAGAGAGAGAGAGAGAGAATGGGCTTAGGTACCACGTGATCTCGCGGTTGGCAATTTCTGGCGCGGTTGGCAATTTCTGGCGGTTGGCACTTTCGAACACCTCAGACATTTGGGAAATCGATTTGGGATGCATGAAAGGAGCCTCCCTGAGTGATTCAAATGTCTACTAATATAGTACCTACATAAGCATTCGGCGCACCCTGGACATCTCACTCCAAGACCTCCTCGCGGAAGGCGGTATTGGAGTAAGGTGACTAATCTTTTCTTCTAGGAGCCAGACAAAAGGCTCTTTTCAGAGCTTTAATCAACGGCCGTCCAACACCCAAGGTGACCAGGAAAAATATTAACTGGACGAATCGCTGACACGAAAAGAAGAGGAACCAAAAATCACACGGAAACACATAACATACATTATATAAATGTTGATGCCCCACATCCATTCCATCCACACGCATAAATATCCTGTTGTTTTTGCAGGCATTTGGCCACAGGCTAAGTGCGTCTCGTGCCTTATAGTTTTCAAGAAAATTCGGAATTTTAGATAGAAAACGAAGCAGAGACCGTTGGTACCTTTTATTCAACGTATACCTACGCGTCTATAAGCCTTACTTAGAAAACAAAGTCATTAGTACATACTGGCACTGGGAATAAGAATAAGAATAATTTATTTCCACAAACCTTACAGAGTTAATACAATTTGTTGTTGTATTGTTGATTCATAAACAGTTACAACTAGTTTGTGAATCAACAATATTATATTAGATTCTGTTGCTGTACGTACGCTTGACACCTGTATTAGCAAGCAGTACCAATTCCACGGTGATAAGGGTCAGTTTCCAGTTACAAAAGTGATCGTAGCTATAATGTAGCTATTGCTTAGAAAATAAATTTATATAAATAACTAGCTGACCCAGCGAACTTCGTACCGCCTAACAGTTGATTATTTTTTTTTTTTATTTTTCCCTCCGTAAGAACCATCCTCGTACTTCAATGAATATACTAAAAAAAAGAATTAGCGAAATCGGTTCAGCTGCTCTCGAGATTCGCGCTTACCAACACATTCAGCGATTCATTTTTATATTATAGAATATAAGAATGAACCGTTGGTTATGATGAGAAAATATTTTTGTAGATAATACGATGACTGTTATGTTCTTGATTGTGAAGAATTAGGTTACAAAAATACGCCGTAAAGATAAGCAGTCTTCCGGGGTATCAGGCAACGAAAATGATTCCCAATTAGTAAATAAAATACTTACTTGTTGATGTTTGTGAAGAATTCCGACGAATGAAAGAGTATTTTTTCCATCCCAATTAGTTAATACATTAACCTGTTTACCTGTTTATTGATGTTTGTGGAGTATTTTGACGAAAATTAGATAGTGTGGTGGTATTATTTAATTGAAATCAAATGATATGAAAAGGTTTTATTCAAAGTAGCGCAGAAACTGCGGCTTAATGAACGTTACAATTCAAACTAGGTGTCTATTTCAAAATCTAGATCATTTTGGAGAAAAAATGGACAAAAAAACTCCAAACTTAGTCTTTCTATATATCTGGATAAAAAGTAGCCGGTGTGCTAATCCAGACTATATGGAGATCGCTGAACCGTCTGCGCGGTGGTGTTGCTCAATCCAGAGATAACCTGAAAAGATGGGGGATCCTGCCCGAGGTGCTGACATCTTGTGCCGATGTGGAGCTGCACAAACAACAATGCATCTTTGTGTCCGCCCTGAAGGTGCAGTGCATTTTGCGGGATCTCATGGAGGCATCACCCGGCGCGCTCGCAGTGGCGCGGTTTTGGAAGCGAGATGTCTGAGAGGAGAGCGGCGCTTTCGACACGAAAGAAGAAGATTCTAGACTATTATCTATATCTGTGCCAAATTGCAGGTCCGTACAGTCGTTCTAACGTGATTGAGTAATAAACATCCAAACATCTTCACAAACTTTCTTAAGGCGCAGGCCTTATAAATGTGAAAGCAGACGAGGAACTTTTGTCCCCAAGGGACAAAAGTCCCTGAATCGTAAAAAATGTCCTCCGAGTACTTGTCGCGGACTCAACGTCTACGGTGTGCGGTCACTTCTTCCCCGGAAATTGAGTGAAGCGTACGCTAATATGGAAACAAATATTCTGAGATTACATTGTGTTGTGATATACATAAAGTTGAAAAAAGGCGTTTTAAGAGAAAACGCCGACCTTTTGTCCAGTCCGGTCTCTTGATGTCCTCGGTAATTTGCGGGACTTTTTGTACGGGGTACTTATAGTCCTTCGTGTGCGTTACTTGATACAATTCATACGAGATCTAGATCGACGGACAAAAAAGTACCCGAGGGATAGTCCCAATAATATCACTAGCTGACCCTGCATCTTATGTCATAATTCAGATCATTGTCTATCTGTACGAAACGTTTCATGCTAACCCGTTTAGCGGTTATTGCGTGATTGAGTAACAAACATCCAAAGATCTTTACAAATTTTCACCCTTATAATATTAAGGACCTACGTCAGAGGCCCTATGGGCGGCTTGATAACTTCTGACAGCTTACTGTCAGAAGTTAGCCTTAGCCTTAAGGGCCTTGAAGTGGGCCTTAGCCCGCCACTGCCTTAAAATCTTCCACCAACCCGGACTCGGCCCCCGTGGTGGAGTATGGCCTAACCTTCCTGCGATGCAGAAAGAGACCTGTGCCCCAGCAGTGGGGACACACAAATGGTTGATACCATGTGCCTAAATGTGCCAGTGCAGATAAAGATTGTATCTATCTAGTAATTACGGGATTAGAAGGAAATCGCGGAGGTAAGCTTGTCTAGGGCTCCGCTCACCTAAACGATCCCCCATTGTCTTGATCCCAGTGTAGAGGCGTCTTTAGGCTACCGCTTAAGAAATCCCACCCGCTTGAGTGGCCATTCATGCTAGTAGGTACTTGTACTTTAAATAATAAATACTAGTATTAGTACTTAGGGATTAGAAATGAAGCGCGAAGGTATACCAGTCTAGAGCATAAAAGTATACCAGTCCGCCCTTGTCTTGATCCCAGTGTGAAGGTGTCTTAAGGTCACCTCCTAAGAAATCCCGTTCGCTCAGGTACTTGTACTAGTACTTACAAGATTCCCTCCAAAATGGTCGAGGCTAGTGTGTTTAACTGATGTACGTGTGTCTGGCTTCAGTACTAATGTTTTCCCTACTTTGATAAGAAATTAACTAATGCTTTGGCACTTTAAGTTAGATATTCATGGCAATCACGCAATTTTATCATACGTATAGGTAGCAACTGATGGTTAAGATGATTTGAGAAAAGATGGTCGGAGTGGATTTTTTTTCCCGGTGCCTTTTTCTCCACACCACTAGGGCCCGAAGGCAGCGGCTTTCACTTTCATGTAACGTTGTACTTCGACATTCAGCAAACAGAATGTAAATTCTTTACGTTGAACTAAACTGCATTAAATTGAATTGGAAGTCCTCGCGCAGTCGAACCGAGTGATTGGAATGAATCATTCGAGTTAAGGAACAACAGACGAGGTCAGGTGCAGGATGGGTGCCCGGCCCCTGAATACCGCGAATGGCATTTTTCCGAGCGCTTCCGTGCTTCTCTAGGCACGTTAAGCCGTTCGTGCCAGCTGTCATGTAATGGCAGTCGTTAAGCCATGTCAGTGGCCTTATGGGCGACTTGATTACTTCTGACAGTAAGACCCGCCACTGTCTTACAATCCTCAACCTACCTGGGCTTGGCCCCCGTGTTGGAGTGTGGCCTAACCTTCCACCGAATGCAGGATGCAGGAAGAGACCCGTGCTCCAGCAGTGGGGACATGCAAGGGTTTCTATCGAATTGAAATTGAATACTATACGACGCGTCGTATACTATAATACTATACGACGGTCCGAAGGCAGTGGCTTATATTTAAGATTCATATTCAGCAAACAGAATGTAAATTTTGTCTACTTTTTCGTCTGCCTCCTGCGGTTGACTGGTAGAAAATGCTTATGGCATGAAGTTCGCCGCATTGTACGGTTTTATTGTTAAAATTAAGTGCAAATAAAGTAATAATAACAGTAATCAATTCTTTACAGAAAAAAATTGATTATAAGGAAAGAGCATTGTCTTGATCCCAGTGTGGAGGCATCTTAATTCCACCTCCTAAGAAATCCAACCCGCTCGAGTGGCTATTCGCGCTAGTACTCAGCTCGTTACGTGAAACGAAAAGTAAACAGAGACAGGCCCGTACGTTACCGGATAACTGCTTTTAGCCAACTGTAATGGCGCCGTTCAATTAAATTTATACCGTAATGTAACGCGTTGTGTTACTTTATTGCTTAGCGCGCTCGACACAGTTGAGTTTGAGATTGAGATTATCGCTAACGGTGCTTTTTATCAGAACTACTTACATTTTTAATCGATTTTCAGCTTTCGTAAGCAATCTGCATTTTCGGAAGACCACCTCGGCTTTTCTCACCAGAGCGTTTCTGTGCTCGGAAAATCACGTTAAGATGTTCGTGCCGCCTGTCGTGTAATGGCAGTCGTTAAGCCATGTTAGAGGCCTTATGGGCGGCCTGATAACTTCTGACAGTACGGCCCACCACTGTCTTACAATCCTCCACCAACCCGCCCATCAAACCGCCCATATGGCCTCTGACATGGCTTAACGACTGCCATTACATAACAGCCGGCACCAACGGCTTAACGTGCCTTGCGAAGCACGGAAGCGCTCGAAAAAATGCCACTAGCGGTAGTCACGGGACGGTCACCCATCCTGCACCTGACCGCGCCGCGCCTGTTGTTGCTTAACTCAAGTGATTGATTCCAATCACTCGGTTCGACTAGGCCACGAGCACTTCAGCGGAAGTTAATATTATTTATTGATTATTATCGAAAACCTATTTGCTTTGCTAACTACAGAAACCATCCCCTACATAGACTACGTTTAACCAGTCCTCTAAGGCTGAAGTAAACAAAGGCCCAACTGCCTCTAATAAAGAACAACAGGCCGGCCTGTAACCTGGCCTCACAGATTAATGACTAAAGGTGTCTCTACACTTGTGGGCCTTTGCCGTTACGGCGAAGGGAACGGCAAATGGAGGGCAATGCCATTGATGCGATAATAACGTCTTAAAGAAGTGGTTTGAAACGCCAATGTGTTGTATGTTCGATACATTCTTTCAACATAGCCTTATCCTTAATTAAGGTAAAATAGTTTCTCCACGACTTCGCTCTCTTTCCTCTTTCCTTTCATTATTTTTTTTTTGCATTTAACTGGGACTTTTAAGAGCTGGCTTATGAATCATGTTCACGCAATGCTGCATTGTCATAAGTCTATCGCTGATTCAGTAATGATGATAACGTAGGTGACGTCAACCCTTCCAAATGTACCTAAAATTATTTTAGGCTTTTGTCTTTTTGTTACCCAGCCGCCGTCGTAAATGCACTTTAATTTTACCTTGGTTAGTAATCATAGTATGTTGTTCATACCATACCAAACGTTTTCTTCACTCGAGAAACTTCTTACCTTAGATAAGATAAGAATATTTTTTATTGTATACCAGAGCACATATTATAAAACATTTAAAGATACACAGTACAATTGGCGGCCTTATTGCTAAAAGCAACTTCTGCTAATTTTTCTTAATATGTTTAACGGCAAAGTCTTGCACATGTAGACGCATCCTAAGACGGGCACAGAGTTGACAAAGTAGCACGCTTAACTGTGCAGCCGTGGACTAAGCGCCTCTGTGCAAATTACTAATCTATGTAGAGGTACAGTATGGAATTAGTCCACGATAAACCAATTTGTTAAGTTGAACGTACTGACTTTACTTATTGACATTATTAAGAGGATGCCTATGACCAAAAGTAAGGTCTGGCTTCGTAGATAGGTAAACTGGTGTCTTTTATATGTAGAGTTATCACATGACACTTAATATTCTGTGTGGTGTCGGCCTAGAGAATAGCACCAACCCAATTCTTCCCACGGGGTAAAAGGCGACTAAGAGACACAAACCGGGGAGTGGGCAGCAGCGCCCCCTGCAGTACAATTCCACCGAACTGCGATCCCCAACCCGCATGCCCAGCGTGGGGATTATGGGTATTACCCCCTATGATAGCACAACGTGGCGCTCTTTAGGGGAGAGTTATGTCCAGTAGTGGACTAGTACAGCCTGATGACGTTGACTTAATATTATACAGGCGTAAGTTTGTCAGTGTGTATGTTTGTTACTTCTTCACTTCTAAACGGGTAGAGGGATTTTAATAAAATTTGGTATGGAGTTAGCTGACACCTTGGATTAACACATACGTTTTACCACAGGAAAATATCTTATTCCTATGGGAAAATCGATAAACCGCGGGGCACAGCTAGTTGATCATAAGCGTAAGATTTTTTGAGGCAACAAAATCATAGACTAGACAGACTAGCTATAGATGGCAAACAAGTTTCCTCATCGTTGTATAAGAACTAGCTAGACATACTGTCTTCTTCATCCTATAGACCACCAATGCTGAGTGTTTTTTGAGATATACTTACTTTGTAAGGCTGGAAACCTTTTTATATAATTTCTTTCACTCTGTTCATAACGAAATCATTAATTGATGAAAGAAATTTGAAGTTTTGCCTTTTATTTACGGCAAAACTTAGAATTACTTTAGGTATTAAATGTCTTTACATTTCTGGGTTTCGCATTCCCCCCCAACACACCTTTTCCGTCACCCATTGGTTGGCTAGAATAAAGTACTAATTAGTATTAAGCCCGCCTATTGTACAATATCTTACTTGGTGTTGGTGCAATAAAGATTTTTAATAATAATATGTAAGGCTTTTAGTACATTTTGTTTTCTGGTGTGTACAATAAAGAGTTCTAGTCTAAACTAATCTAATTTGGATTTAAAATTATTATTTTAGACATTATCATCTTCTTCACCTTTTCACGAAACACCATTTGACGGACTTCAACGTACTTGCAAATTATTATTATTATTTCTCCCGTTTATTCTGTCATCTGTTTTATGTATAGTTTTAAAGTATACACAATTTCGTCGAAGTCGTATAAATTTTATTATTATTTATTGCAATTACCCGTTTCAACTTTTGTATTTGTGTTGGGTACTTAATCTGATTTATGTTAGTAAAATATGTTAAGAAAAAAAAGTAAAAATTATTTATTTTGCAAACAGCAGTGTGGGGCAAAATGTAATCTAACTACTAACTACGATTACATAAAGTAGTTGATAATCACGATTACAAACTACATGAAGTAATCACGATTACAAACTACATGAAGTAATCAGAATAAGTAGTTAAACATTTTGATTACTAACAGCAAATTGTAGTTGCAATCACGATTACACGATTACTTTTTATGACTACATTTTCGAATAAACTTGCATATAAAAAACAAAGGCGTGGCTTGCGTGTCGTTCATGTATCGGCTTGTCGTTTGCTACGTAGGTAGTTAGAGCCGTTAGAGTGCACTATCTACTCCCTGCATGTCGGGTACATGTGTGTTTTTTTTTGGTGCGACGCATGCATTGTGTATTTAATTGTGTCTGACAGTGTGCACATCCGTTCGCTACTATTGTGCGAACGAACGGAAATATAAGTTTTAACAACTCAACTAATCAGTAATCATAAGTAGTAATGATTACAGCAATTACATCAATCAAATTAACAACTACTTAATGTAGTTTGATTACTGTAGTTAACTATATGTAACCACAACTACATGCAACCGTAACTACATGTAGTTAACTACTTTTAACCGTAGTTAGTAATCTGATTACAAAAAAGTAGTTAACTACGCCCAACACAAACAGTGATTAACAGTGTGCAATGTTGGGCCCCACACTAGGTAAATCCTGTATCGTGGCCCTTTTGTAGGTTACTTGAAACTTACTAAAACTTGTCATTTTAATGCTTGAATAACTTCCAAGTAATAACAATAACAACAAAATAACCGCCTCCAGTCAACACAATCACGTGACCTGGTCCCAAACTAGGATACCCTGTACAATCATTACCAGGCAAGGACGTCACAAACATGAATACACACCCAGACTGAGGCCACTTGTACGGCGGGCCCAAGTGGGAATCGAACCCACGACCTCTGTCTTGGTACCCAAGCGCCTTTACGGCTAGACCAACGATCCAGTCGTAAGAGTAAGTCGGCAGCAGTAAGATCACTAAATGTATCAATCAACCAATGAATTGGCTTGTATTCATCAATTGCTGATTAGGTATATGCCTTCCCCAAGGCACCCCACCGCTCGTGCGCTACGAAGCGCAGCAACAGGCGCGGTCAGGTGCGGGGTGGGTGACCGTCCCGTGACGGGCATTTTTTCCGAGCGCTTCCGTGCTTCGCAAGGCACGTTAAGCCCTCGGTGCCGGCCGTCATGTAATGGCAGTCGTTAAGCCATGTCAGGTCTTATGGGCGGCTTAATAACTTCTGACAGTAAGACCCGCCACTGTCTTACAATCCTCCACCAACCCGCACTTTGCCCCCGTGGTGGCCTAACCTTCCTGCGATTCAGGAAGAGACCCGTGCCCCAGCAGTGGGGACATACAAGGGTTGATGTCGAAGGCACCCCACCATCTGTCCTACGTCATCCTTAACAAGCTGCAACCAGCCATCTACCTCAGATAGTGGGTCCAACAAGCTGTTGAGCGTTCTAGGCTGCGTTTGCCAGTTTCTTAATCTCTCACTCGAAATACTTTTTACCCCAATGGCCGTTAGCCATCTCTAAAGGCCTGCGCAGACGAGGAACTATCCCCCGGGTCCTTTTTTGTCCGTCGATATAGATCTCTTATAAATTGTACCGAACGCACACGAAGGACTAAAAGTACCTCGTACTAAAAGTCCCTCAAGTTCCCAAGATCATCAAGAGACCGGAGTGGACAAAAGTTCGGTGTTTTCTTTTAAAACGCCGTTGCTTTTTCAACTTCACGTAAATTACAACACAATGTAATCTCAGAATATTTGCTTCCATAGCGTACGCTTCACTCAATTTCCGGGGAACAAATGACCGCACTTCGTAGGCGTTAAGTCCGTGACAAGTACTCGGAGGATATTTTGTCCCCAAGGGACAAAACGCAGGCCTCAAAGGTACAGAAAATACGTTTTAGTCAACCTCGACTTCCCCAATTGCATCAAATCAATTTAAAAGGCCGTAAGGCACTGTCTGCTGTTTGTTTATAGGACAGCTGTGGGGTCAACAAAGCGTCCTCTCTGGGGAGCGAACCCTTTTTCCCAAATTGCTACGGTGCCCTGGGCGAGGCAGTTTGCACTCCTGATGATGGACTTTTTGTTCTGCACTGCTTTGCATTACGGCTAAAATATTGTAGTGTTATATCTCGAAAGGGGACTTCCAATCACTTGTGTTTAGAAGACCTTTGTTTACGATTCTTTTATGGTCCATCTCTTGACTTATAGTCTGTTAGCTTTTAGGATATACTTCGGCTACTATCGGATAGAATCGGATATATTCGTGTTATAGAAATATGGGAACTAATATGAATCTTAATTTCGAAATCAGAACTCAATTATCAGTACGAAAACCGAAGCCTACCTACTCTAGAGTCCGAGGTATATTCTAAAAGCTAACAAACTATACAATGCGACACTCTTTTGTGTACCCGAAATTTATAGTAGATAAATAGAAACCAAATAAACACATTTAAAATCTGCTTGTTAATACACAAAATAATAATGAAAGCGGCACATTCGAGCCAATCATTCACAAAAAAAACACACACACAACACTAGAAATGCTCACAACTACAAACTATATCAACAAGAACTAACTATGGTAAGAAGAGCATAAAATTTCAGGAAACACAACTATAGAATAAACTACCTAAAAAATAAGAGAATCAGAAAAACTCAACATCTTCAAGAAAAGTTAAAAAAAGTTACATACGTCCGCGAAAATATCGCACACATAGTTTAGCTTGGTCGATCCACTGATTGTTATAACATGATTATATCTTCTTCTTCAGGCTATGTTAGTCCACTGCTGGACATAGCCCTCCCCTAATGAGCGCCATAGCGCAAGGTTGTGCCATCATTGGGGGGTAATGCCCATAATCCCCACGCTGGGCATGCGGAGTGGGGATCGCAGTGTGGTGGAATTGTACTGCACCTCTATCTGTTTAACAAAATACGGCCATGTAAATAAATAAGTTTAGGCGTGGGGATTATGGGCATTACCCCCAATGATGGCACAACGTTTCGCTATGGCTCTCATTAGGGGAGGCCTATGTTCAGCAGTGGACTAATATAGCCTGAAGAAGAAGAAGAAGAAGAAGAAATAAATAAGTTTAGCCGATAACTGGTGCGATTGCTTGTGTTTGGAGTTTTTGTTTTTATTCTACCTACAAAAGTGCGCTGCCGATATCGCACTAACAAATGATTGCAAGTTGCAACATACAACTATCCACATAATGGAACTATTGTCTACTTAAAGAATAATTTAAACTGTTGCTATTTTATAAGCTCATGCATGTTAACTCATCATCATCATGAACCCATAATGTCCCCACCGAGGGGCAAGGGTCTCTTGCCTGAGGAACGTATAGGCCATACTCCACCACAGGGGCGAAGTTCGGATTGGTGGAGGCTTGCAAGACTATTGGCTGGTCTTACTGTCAGAAGATATCAAGCCGCCCATAAGGCCTCTGACATGGCTTAACGACTGCCATTACATGACAGCCGGCACCAAAGGTTAAACATGCCGTGCAAAGCGTTTCAGGGCTCGGAATACCTAACTAAATAAGATGAATATTTTCTGCAAAAAGACCGCCATTATAAGACATTATATGAGCTGGCACCAACGACTTAACGTGCTTTGCGAAGCATAGCGCTCGGAAAAATGCCACTAGCGGTAGTGTCGGGACGGTCACCAATCCTGTACATGACCGGGCCTGTTGTTGCTTAACTCAAGTGATTGATTCCAATCACTCGGTTCGCCTAGGCCACGAGCGCTTCATTTTATAATAGACAGTACACAGGAAGTATATATTTATATTTTTTTATAACCATGCATAGGTTAAAGGGCTTAACTGTTTTTGACGAACGAGTTATCGAATAATCCTAAAGACATCCCTAAAGGCGAAGTGCCAGATCCTTGCCAAAAAAATTTAGTGTGTAAACCAACCAGTTTTCTATGCGCTGAAAATTGTTTCTGAGAGAAACTCAATACAAATTTATGAATGTCACTTATTGATTTTTGCTATGTTTGATCTAAAACACAGACAGCACGGAGCTATGCATCTTTTAAAGTATACCTGTGTATGTGGAATTGTCGAATGCACCTCTGTACAAAATATTATTTATCAGACATAGTTCATTTTACAAATAAGTGGATATCTGAGACGTAACAGTTATGTTAAGAAACATAACTCTACGACAAAGTCCTTACGAGTATTTCGTTATTACACACAAATATATACCTGGAAAGTTACATAATCAAGGAAGGAGCACCACCGTCTTTAAGAATAAACCTACGCGGAACAGTGTTTATTTTTTAAGGCTAGAAGAAATTACTTCAGTTCATCGTCGACGGGAAACGATGGGAGCAATTTCCACCTCACGATGCACTCGCGATAAGAATCCGGCAATTTAATAGAATTAAACAGGCACTTATTCTGCGACCTGGGGCGGTTAATTAAGTGCCAGGACGTGTGCCAAAGAGTATCCTTTTGCGCAGATACACCAACTCAGAGCTAAATCGTAAAAATGTTTTTTTTTTTTTCGGGAATTTCCTTGGATTGAGCCAACAACTTAAGTTTTCTCAATAGATTCTTCTAAAGTAGTTCCAATAATTAAAAAATCTATTGCTTTTTCAAATATGTAAACACCAAACATGATGGTCAGATTTTATAATTTGTCTGATCTTGGCAAGTGGATTTCCTAGTCTCTGCCTAGCCCTCTGGGACACAGGCATGGGTGAATGTTAGTTATGTTTTAACATTGCATTTTTATAAAGACCATAATTTTTAAATTCATCAAACTAGGAAAGAACAATTTAAAAAACTTTAAATTCTTACGGCTTATATTTTATTACTTTAGTATTAGGTTAACTATTTAATAATGACATTTTTTTAATAAAATACAAATATTTCAATTATTACTAAAACAGTATTTACATATTTGTAAATATAAATAAGTTTTAGACAAAAAAGTCTAGACCGCTGCCGTTAGGGAGAGTTCCCAGATCGCTGGCAGCATAACCCTTCTGAATAGTCAGGCTGAGGCGCTAGCCAAGGTACTTACCAGCTGTTGTGTCGCATGAGGAGTCGATGAGGCTCGTCGATAGTGTTTTTTTTTTGTTTTCTCGTCTCGGCCTCCCACGGACCCATCGTCTCGACCCCAAACAGAGCAAATAGTTATCTGTCCCCAAGGACAGAGTAATTGCGCCGTTTGAGGCCTTCGGTCTAGTGTGCATGACATGGGAAGAGCCGTGTGCAACGTCATGCATTTTTTTAATTACTAATTGTATAGCTGCGGCTTTGAAACTAACCAGATTACGGCATGTATAAAGCTTGCTTAGTCTTTGCCTTAATGCAAATTAGGCTTATGAAGCGGGCCGGATACTGGAACTAACGTTGGAAGTTAAAGGTGACGTCACTCCCTCGGTGATTCTAGGTTGTATGGAGCGCCTGGGAGGTTGATTAGACTAGGCGATTCTAACCTCCGATTTCTTATACTTTAGCAATATAATCTCGATGTCGATAGAAATTACACAACTTTTTTCACGGTGTGAGATCTGTTTAATTCTATAATAAATTAATTACAATCTCACTACTGTCTTACTTCCTTTTTAATATATATTTATAATAGGTACCTATGTTGTGATAGTTTATTAGCATATATATTTGCATACATATTTAGTGTCTTTTTATATATAATTACTATTTATTATAAGTATATAGTGTACATTTACTTACTTGTATATTATATGAACTTATTGAGTATTTGTCAGCTTATTTAATTATAACTAAGTATTTCTTCTTCCATGTTGGGCCTTAGACTCGTAGATCGGGTTCCAAATATCGTTATTCGACGTAAAACGAAGGTTGACGATGTAGGGGACCGGATCTCGAGACTAAAGTGGAGGTGGGCGGGGCACTTGGCAAGGCGGGAAGACGGCAGGTGGACCAGAGCAGTCACAGAGTGGCGGCCGAGAACGGGAAAGCGGTCGGTGGGCAGACCAGCGGCCCGATGGTCAGACGATGTGGCAGAGTCAGTGGAGGGTCCTTGGATGAGGATGGCGAGAGACCGTGAGGCTTGGCATAATGGGGAAAAGGCCTATACCCAGCAGTGGGCAGCGGTGGGCTGATGATGATGATTTCTTCTTCCGCTTATTTCTAATGCCTACTTTTTACTTTCTTGCATCACCTGCGGTTGACTGGTAGAAAATGCTTAGAGCGTTAAGTTCACCACATTGCCATTGTATTTTTTTTACTCATGTGCAATAAACGTATTAATTATAATAAATTTGAGCGGCGGTAGCCCAGTGGGTGGAACGATGCAGTCGGATACGAGAGGCACAGGTTCGATTCCCAGAACTGGCATGCATGACTTTGTTTTCTAAGTTATATACATTTATAATGTTATAGTAGCTATGTCAGCAGTGGACTAGTATAGCCTGACGACAATGTAGTACAATTCTTTCTTCTTCTTCAGGCTATAATAGTCTACTGCTGGATATAGCCCTCCCCTAATGAGCGCCATAGCGCAGGGGGGTAATGCCCATAATCCCCACGCTGGGCATACGGGTGGGGAATCGCAGTTTGGTGAAACAATTCTTTACTATCCTTATATTCACAAGACGGACGAACATACAATGGAGTTTTAGTAACCCTTACCCTTTTGGTCCAGCACCCTAAAAACATTCAAGAAAAAATTCTCTTGTCAAAACCATTTGCTCTTTTCCTTTTCAAGGCACAGTGAAAATCCTTATTTCATAGCTCTTGACAACAACGTCTTGCGTCTTGGGAGATTTTATAAGCCACGAGAATACAACGATCAATCTCAGTCGCGGCTTAAAACTGGGATTACGCCACGAGAGACACAGAGGAGCCGAGGTCTTCCGACATCATGGAAAGAAAGTGTTAAGGCGCTTTAAGTAGCTATCTAGCTCCACCATTAGAATGAAAATCCTAACTTGTTTTATAATACGTTTTTCATAAAGTCAACGTCATGAACACCCTAAAGATTGCCTGGAAGAGATCGCTCTCTGCGATAAGACCGCGAATTGTATAACGTTACTTAGATCTAAAAAATCATGGTTGTATTCTTTTTCTGGTTGTGCAATAAAGTGTTCTCTATCTATATCTATCTAAAGCGCCTTAAAAGTTCTTCCAGAGAAGTTATTAAATTATGCGATGTATTTATGGCTTGGTTCTCCTAGCGCACGATTTGAATTGGACTTTTGCGCTGCGCGAGCGAGTAGTTGAGGAAAAAGTGAAATTTTTTGAAATAGTTTTTGTTTATGAGAGAGTACGGGCTTAATTACCACGCGTGTCCTCCACAATCTCAAGCGCTGAGGTATTTGCGTGTAACCCGAGAACATGCAAGAGGTCCCGGGTTTGAACCCCGGCTGGGGACATTAAAAACCCCAGGTATTGGATGTTTATGTTCGTAATGTCGTTGTTTCTGGATGTTTCAAGGCCCGCACGGACGGCTTTCATGCCATCATGCGCAAACGGGTAGCATCCTTAAACGAGCTCGTCCGCGGCAGCGCCAGCGGTATCCTGCAGGTACTGGCTGACAGGCCAGATTGCCCTATGTGGCATCGTTTTGAACCGATGCATGTAAATTAGTCAATTAATCAATTCGTCCACTGGTCGTGGAAACAATGGGGGGTATGGGGGCATGAGGCAAAACTTTTTATTTGGGAGATCGGTCGGCGCCTGAGGAGTCGGGGGTATGACGTTCGTTCCGGGGCATACCTGATGGAAAGGATCTCCCTGGCGGTGCAACTAGGTACTGCTGCTAGCGTCATAGGAACTTTTGGGTCGGGTGTGTCCCGGGGCGGTGATTTTCTATTAATTACATTTTTTTTATTGTTTATTGTGCTACTTTTTATGACGAAGCTTTGTGCGAATTTTCAGATTGTGTAAATGCCTCTTATTAATCAATGAATAAAATTTGGTTTAGTAACGTTCAAAAAAAAATTAATCAATTGACTGATTTGTTTAGTTGACTTATAAATTATGCTATAGTAAATTTACAATTTCATTAAATTTTTAAGGTTAGGTTAAGTTATATGGATTTTGTATGGTCCGAAACAAACGATTATTACTATATTATATTACAAACATTGAAACATCCAAGACCTGGGGGTTTTTCTTGTCCTCAGGGTCGGTCCCGGGGTTCAACAACAGATCAATATTACAGATAATATCTTGACATAGAGCGTGAGCGCAGGGCGTTGTCAGTCCGACGTAACATGATCGCCCGCAGGTTTTCTAGGTGCTCAAAAGAAGTAAAACTAACTTTGTTTACTTAGCCTCATAGTTGGGCCATTGTGAGTAGCTGGGCTGTGAGGTCACTCTTTCCAAAAGGCCAGCAGTGCACCAATACACATACACATTTACATACAGGCACATACATTGCTTCTGGCCCCACACTAGGATACCCTGTGTCGTGGGAACCAGAAACAACGACATCACAAACATGTAAACATCCAAGACCTGCGGTTTTTTTTAACTTACTGCCAATCTGTTTACACCTGCAGCCTGTGAGTGAACTATTCGCAAAGGGCCTACAACGCCCTGCGCGTGCCATATAATAATGCTCTCGGATGCTGTTGGGACTGCCTCGACACTGTAGTGCATCCAAGATGTTTGCGGAGGCACACGTGAAGGACTTCCATGCCGTCATCCGCAAACGGTCAGCTTCGCTTATGCACAGAAACCGGGCCAGTAATAACAGCATTCTGAGGACGCTATCTGAAAAATATGACGACCCATTTCTGCGTCATTAGGTTAAAATACATGTTTTTCAGCCAGTAAAAAAGTAAGTAAAGTAAAAGTAAAAAAATATTTTTTCAACACACTTGCTCGTAAAGTGACTCTTATAACACCGGTTTAAGAACCATAATGCTGTCCATTATACACGCGTGCGTAATAATATTACAGCACAAAAGCTGTAATGAATATAGTTTTAATTTTATCAACTACAGACAAATAATGACAGCAAAGAGTTTTCATATCTAAAAATAATAATTTAATTTATATTTTATGCACGTTAGTATCAAAATACGATAACTAAACATTTATTTTCATCAAATTGCAATCAAAATAAGAAAAAGATAGACATATCTAAAAGCCAACTTGTAATTCAGAAATATCGATTTATAGGCTGTATGGAAGTTGTTACATTTGCCTACATTTGACAGCGCGCAAATTAAAAAAGTAAGCGCGCGCCATTTTCAATCTCAGTTCTCAAGAAATAAAACTTTTCATTGTTTATTGTGAAAATGTCGAGTTCGAGTACTGATACTGAAGAGGATATGGTTTTAACTCCGCAAGACATACTTAATGAGGCGCAAAATGCCAATGAAAGTTTGATACCCGAGAAATCTAGGGAAAAATATGTCGCAGCGTATGAAAATTTCCTAACATGGAATACGGAAAAGAACGCGAACCCTTTTTCTGAGTCAGTATTTTTAGCGTACTTTTTATTTTTATTTACCTGTGCTTGTTTTTTATTTTCCTCACAAGTGTGTTGAAAAACGTCGTATGACACTCGTGAGCATTGGTCATTACAGACTCGGTTCCATAACTGCTCTCGCCTTCGGCTCGAGCAGTAAACCCACCTCGTCTGCAATGACCAACTTAGCGCACTAGTGTCATAATGTACTAATTTAAAATGACACAGTTAAATTACAAAATTTGATGCACAGAATGATTGTTCATGGTTTGATTAATTTAGGTTTCGATGACAGCCCCCAAACTAGGCAGGGCCTGTATCTTGGGGGCTATTATCTTCGTTTATCATAATATATTAATTTAAACGACGACTATTTACGACGACAGTGAAATAGATTTCGGTCTACTTCCAATGTAAGACTCCATTTATTTTATTTATATTGAGCTTTAACCTACAATCTATTGTAATAATTAGCAAACTTTGTCAAATTTAATTTAAACTAAACTAATTTACAAAATTAATTTATTGTAATACTGTAAGAAAATTGGGCCTTTAGTTGTCATTAAACGAATTGAATTATTATTATTATTATATTAATAACGTAGATACAGTACATACGTAACTTTTCCTCAATTTCTCGTATAATGCAAATCTAATGTCAGTTTGTGAGTATTATAAATTATTTTAATTTGTGTTATTGATCCTCATAGATTTATTTAACTACCTACCTACCTTTTTAATTTAATTTTAATTTAGCTCATAAGATAAAATTTAATTGTTATAATTTTCTGTAACCGGACATATTTCGTTATCATCCCTTGTATGTCCCCACTGCTGGTGCACGGGTCTCTTCCTGCATCGCAGGAAGGTTAGGCCATACTCCACCACGGGGGGCAAGTCCGGCTTGGTGGAGGATTGTAAGACAGTGGCGGGCCTTACAGTCAGAAGTTATCAAGCCACCCATAAGGCCTCTGACATGGCTTAACGACTGTCATTATATGACAGCCGGCACCAACGGCTTAACGTGCCTTGCGAAGTACGAAAGCGCTCGGGAAAATGCCACTAGCGGTAGTCACGGGAAGGTCACCCATCCTGTACCTGACCGCGCTTGTTGTTGCATAACTCAACTGATTGATTCCAATCACTCGGTTCGCTTAGGCCACGAGCGCTTCATATTTAAAAACATATTTAAAATGGTCAACTATTCCATCCCCCACGGGACCAGGTATCGCCTAGTGTGGGGGTCTGTACCTATGTGAAGTGTGGCGAGCTCATGTCAACTCTGCGCGCGCACTACAAACTTCAACATCCCTGCATCGCGCAATCAAAGTGTTTCAATGACATACCATAAATATAAAGTCCGACCAACAACAGTTGGACCGGCCGTCCCCAGGCATACGATCTGCCTGGCGGGAAATTTCCCTTTATAGTGGAAGAGCACCATCACCCGCTCTTCCTTATATTATCTAATAATTATGTAGTTCCCTGGTTCTTCTGTTCCGTTGTTTGTTGAAAACATCTACTCTAGACGGGCGACGCTCACCTAAATGAAATCTCCAGAAGTCTTATACAGATGGGCCACGAACACACCCGTTCGATATTCACGGTTATAATGTACGCTGTAGGAGTTACTGTCGCTTGCCTTGCCCTGTGTTTGACTGTATACAATAGATGGCCTCGTGGATTTAGCTGCAACGTTATTAGAGTATGTGAATGAGCTGTTAGTCGCCACAGCTTATAGATCCACTTCTTCAGTCATGGAAACTCTGCATGGGTAGCATAACGGGCGTCTTAAATTTGGTATTACGTTTGACACGCTGTGACATAAATAGTTGTTTTCAATTATATTCTTTTTTTTTAATGCACTAACCCGTGCTAAGGACAATTTTAAAAACCTATTTAGAGGCTAAAAATTCCACCCGTGCCGGGACTCGAACCCGCGACCTCTGGCTATCCGTGCCAGCGCTCTCCCAACTGAGCTAATACCGTCATCAGTGAAATTTCGTGGCATGGGTGAAATTTTTAGCCTCTAAATAGGTTTTTAAAATTGTCCTCAGCACGGGTTAGGGCAACAATAAGAATATAAACATAAATAGTTGTTTCTAATCTTTCAATCATAGTAGTAGGTATATGACGCCTCGTTGGTCTAGCCGTCAAGGCGCTTGGCTATTAAGACAGGTCTTGGGTTCAATTCCCACTGGGAGCCACCGCATTTTGTACAAGTGGCCACAGGCTGGGTTTATTTTAATGTTTGTGACGTCCTTACCTGGTTACCGTAGTACATGGTATCCTAGTTTGGGACCACGTCAAGTGATTGTGTTGTGTGGAGGTTATTATTAGTAGTAGATTTTTTTTGTAGCCTCTATAAATGCGTCCCACTGCAGGGCACAGAAAGATAGAGAAAGGGTTTAATTGCCACATATAGAGTATGGGCTTAACTACCTCGAGCGTTTTTGAAAACCTATTTAGAGGCTGAAAAATTCCACCCATGCCGGGACCACGAGTGCCCACCGCGGATTGGCAATTTCAAGCGCTGAGGTAGTTAAATATCTCAGACGCTCAGGTTTCCTCACGATGTTTACCTTCATTGTTAGCGAGTAGTATTGCTACTATAACTTCAGTAAGGGAACTACACTACTAAATTTCTCGATAAAAAAAAATTGTTTTATTCACTTCTATAGTTAAAGTAATAGTCTAAATAGATGCCATGTTTGAATAAGCACAACCAGGGCTTTTTATGAAGCAGTAGTAATGGAACGAAGTACATCGGCTTTACAATCGGTAGGTAGTGGGTTAGTATCGCGGCACGTACTTTCTTTGTTTTCTACGTTATGTACTTGTGAAGTTACAGTAGCAAGTGTGCACTATGAAGGAAAACATCGTAAGGAAACCTTAGTGTTTGAAGTATTAACATACCTCAGCACTTGCTACGTACAATGGCCCAACTATGAGGCTAACTGCTGCAATCTCAGATCTAAATAACTAACCGCGGCTGGATGTTTGAATCACCCACGTTTAGCGATTATTATATGGAAAGTTGCATAAAGACCATCTCGATATGTGTCGTTGTTTCCAAAGATTAATGAAAATTTCGTTTATATTTTAATTTTCTATAAGGCTCGTCGTTCAAACTTTTCTGTGCAACTTTGACGCTACTGCGCTTTCTTAAAACGGTGATTCTTAAAACAATTAAAATAATTGAATAATCCCGCGGTGCCCGACAGTTCCCATCACACAAAGTTCTCTAAGACGTGGAGCTTCGCACTTAATTTTTCACAGCGAAACTCTAAATCCTCTAAAGTTAATATCAGCCCAGCCACCATGTGTTATTAATGGTCACCCGCTACGGAGGCGCTTGATAGAAAACCGACTCTACTGCTCTTGTTGCTACGTCATATCTATAGTCAAGAACAAATGACTGAATATTTTTATTACTCGTATTAGCTGCAAGGTAACCCGCGGCTTATCGATTTTCCCGTGGGAATAAGATATTTTCCCGCAATAAAAAGTAGCTATAAGTTAATCCAGGGTATCAGGTAACTCTATACCAATTTTTATTAAAGTCGCTCGAGTCGTTTAGATGTGAAGAAGTGAAAAAAACATACACACTCACAAACTTTCCCCTTTATAATATTATATAGTAGATGTGCCTCGCGGTTTATCGATTTTTACATGGGAATAAGATATTTTCCCGCAGTAAAACGAAGCCTATGTGTTGATCCAGGGTGTCAGCTAACTCCATACCAAATTTTATTAAAGTCACTCAAGCCGTTTAGATGTGAAGAAGTAACAAACATACACACTCACAAACTTTCGCCTTTGTAATATAGTGTGATGTGATTATAGGTATAGTTTTTAACGTAATGGATATGTTAAAAGCAAGTTCCGTTACTCATCATTGTTGGCAACCCAACAAAGCATAGAGCTTTACATGTTTTGTAGCTGTGGCAACATTATGATTTCTCTTCTCTGTGTTACCGTTGCGCTACAATGACATACTAAATTATAATAAAATTATTCAATTTGTGAATATAGTGTTTCCGTGCTCCAAACCCTCCACAAGTCAGTCCAGACCTCTACATTTGGTCCTTCGAGCCGGATGCGAAGGACGCGATTTATCATCATTTTTAATCCATGTCATCAAGTTCATAAAGCAATTCATAGATGGCGCTTATAGACGTGCACATACGTGGGACACTCAAAAAGTTTTGAGAAACTAAAAAACTAACTTCTATGAAAAAAATATTTTTATTAAATTTTTTCAAAGAACTCTCCACCAGCCTCTATACAAAGTTTCATGCGTCTGAACCAATTTTCAAAACATTTTTTCCCGTCCTCCGCAGACACCTCTTCCACGGCCTTCTCAAACGCTGCTAGCGCGTCTTCCGGCGATGAAAACTGTATCCCTTTGAGCTACATTTTTAATTTTAGGGAATAAAAAGAAGTCACACGGAGCCAATCAGGACTGTAAGGAAGGTGTCCTAAGACTCTGAACGGTGCGGAGTCCAGGAAGTCCCTCGTTTTGATCGCAGAGTGCGCGGGCGCGTTGTCGTGATGAAGAAGGACCCCGCGGAGCCCGGTTTTCGGTCGCTTGTTGCACAATTCAGAAAAAAACTTCTGGAAGCCATTTTGTGATATACCATCCAGCGTTGATGCTGCTTTGGTCTCAAAGTGGAATTGAAATTAGGTACCCCGTCAAAGTGAAGAAACTAGCGATCAAAATTTTTCCTGCGCTCCTCGATGGCTTCACTTTCGTAGGCGTTGGTTCATTTTGAAACAGCCAAACTGTCGACTGACGCTTTGTTTCTGGATCATATTGATAAATCCAGGATTCGTCACCTGTCACAATGTCGCAAACGCGCCGTGACGAGGTTGTGCGGCACTCAGCGGGAAACTATTCTCCTTACGCGAAGGTACTCGTGCAAAATCTTGTGAACACTTCCTGAACCAATCTGCAGTGTATGCTGAATCACTTCGTACGTAATTAGTCTGTTTTCTTGAATTATTTTTTTTTACTGCCAGTACACTTTCTTCGGTGACAGCCGTCGTAGGACGACCACTCCTTTGTTCACCCCCCAAAGTAAGACGACCGCGTTTGAACTCGCTATACCAGCGGTAGATGGTTGCTTTTGAAGGTCCTTCATCCATAAAAGCAATTCGAAGTCGATTAAATGACTCATCAGGTTTTAAGCCACATTTGAAATCGTAAAAAATCATAGCACGAAAATGATCACGATGCAGATCCATTTTTTAATGAGACAAGAAAATTTGAATTGGCTCTCAAAAAAATGCGAAGGGAAATTTGAAAATGAACAGCAGTATTTTTACTTTTAAATAATCGACGATTTGAAAACAATTACAAGTGGCCAGTGTCTTATAAATAAAAACTTTTTTTACTTTACTCTATACTATGAATACGGCATTGAAATGTTTGAAACTTTTCACGTATTCTTTTCTCATTATCCGCAAGAACAAAAGAGTCAAGAAAGAATCTTCGCTGCTCCCGCTCTGGGATTGAAAAGTAGCTTGAACATTTTTAACTGGAAAATGTGCAATTTTTTCTGTTCATTTTCATACTGACAAAAAAATTCAAAGTACTTAGATAAATTCTTACTTGATTGTATTTACCAAGTAATTCGTTAATATGTCTCTCCAAAATTATCCAAATTCCTTTCAAAACGAATCAATTCTACCCAAATTGCGTTTACCATGTAACGATGCAAACCTCTTTACACCATTTTTTTATATTCCTTTAATTCTGTCTATCATTTTCCAAATTCTAAAAACAAACCTTCACAAGTTAAGCCTATTAGGAGCTCTTTGGCAATAAAATAAAAACACGGAGGTTGACATCCGTGAATAGAAACTATTCACTCTCACCCCATCCTTACCTCATTACTAAAATCATATCTTAACCTCCTTTCTTATTACCTGTTATCGTTATCAACCCTCGTATGTCCCCACTGTTGGAGCACGGGTCTCTTGAAGGTTAGGCCATACTCCACCACAGGGGCCAAGTCCGGGTTGGCGGAGGATTGTAAGACAGTGGCGGGTCTTACTGTCAGAAGTTATCAAGCCGCCCATAAGGCCTCTGACATGGCTTAACGTCTGCCATTATATGACAGTCGGCTCCAACGGCTTAACGTGCCTTGCGAAGCACGGAAGCGCTCGAATAAGTGCCACTAGCGGCAGTCACGGGACGGTCACCCATCCTGTACCGGACCGCGCCTGTTGTTGCTTAACTCAAGTGATTGATTCCAATCACTCGGTTCGCCTAGGCCATGAGCGCTTATTACCTGTATTCTTATTAGATATTATTTTAAAAACCTATTTAGAGGCTAAAAATTCCACCCATGCCGGGACTCGAACCCGCGACCTCTGGCTATCCGTGCCAGAGGTCGCGGGTTCGTATCCCCGGCATGGGTGGAATTTTTTGCCTTTAAATAGGTTTTTAAAAAGGTTCTTAGCACTGGTTAGTGCATTAAAAATAAAAATAGTATAAATATTATTTTACCCACCAGATTCCAAACCATATCCTGGTTAGGTACGGTGCGCGGGAGTCGCTAGATGCGGAAGGCATGAGACCGGACAGTTTGGAAAACCTTGAGGGAGGCCTATGTCATGCAGTGGAGGTCAATTGGATGATGATGATGGAACTATTATTCTTTTAGCATTTATCCATATTGATAAGCTTTGATTTATGATAATTATATGTCCTTTATTATATTCTTTTTAATGCACTAACCCGTGCTAAGGGCAATTTTAAAAACCTATATGGTGGCTTAAAATTCCACCCATGCCGGGACTCAAACTGTACCAGCGCTCTTCCAACTGAGCTAATGGGCGACTAGGCGATCGGAATCAGTGAAATTTCGAACCTCTTTACAATACTCTCTGTAATACGTACAGGCAGCAACTTAATTTTTTATTTTGGAAAACAAAATCTAATATTACTAAGAAAAAAAATGTGCTACCGTAATGTTTACGTAATGTTGGCCAAAAGCTTCCAGCAAATACTGAGCCTCACCGTTTTACCGTCACATGGACACAGCACTCACATTCGAATGATCGCGGATTCAACTCCCGGTATTTACCACAGACTTTGCTTCCTAAGGAACTTCATCATCCATCATCATCATCAGACCAACTCTGTCCACTTCTAGTTATACGTAGGTCACAGTATAAGTTTTGGGTAACTTAAACAAAAAACAACATGTCATAACCAAAATATTATGTTTATTGCTTTTCAAAATACTCTCCTCTACGTTTTTTCACGCGATCGAACAATTTTTAAAACAGGATGACCACAGATCTGAAGGCATGTTTTCTACGTGCTATCACTATCGCATATATTGAACGCTATCACTGCCTCTTCGAAGTTGGTTAAAGTGAAACCTCTCATCAAATCTTTGATTTTGGGGAAAATACAGATATCACAGGGTGCTAGGTCAGGGCAATGCGCAGGATGGGTGACTGGTGACGGCAGTTGAAGGCCACCCTTCACGAAATTCGTCCTGTAAAGAAACTCGACCTCTCTTAAAATCAGCAAACCATCGCCTCACGGTGCTTCTCTCCAAAAAGCAATTTGAACACGAGCGACACAGTTTTGCGGAGAGAAAGAACTTTTAAAATCATAAAATCATCGCTCTACAATCTTTTCGGCTTCAATTTTTGTTCCGTTCGTAGAACTTTGATATGTGATAAAAAACAATTGACAAATGATTTCCCGCCAATCGTTTTTTTATTACTAAGAAGGTTGCAATGTTTTAAAAAATATAACAATCAAAATCCAAATTGTACCGATTAGCTAGAAGTGCAAAACTTTTAGTGCGCCCCATGTAGGTCTTTTCCTCTAAATGTCGTCTCTCAGGGTCCCTTGCCATCAGCATCCACGAACCCTCCGCGCCGACTCAACCATATTGTCCGACCATTCGCATCCACAGCTACTGGTCTGCCCTCTTACCGTCGTCCTGTTCATATATCCCATATTCTCTCACTAAGAGAGAGGGTTTATGCCCAGCAGAACTCCCAAATACATAGAGGAACTCCAGAAATGTCTGCTTCAGCATTCATCCTATAAGTTTCAATCATATTTAAGAGACTCCCTTAAGAACCTGCGCTCTTCAATTATTAAAAGGGGTCCCGACTACTCCCGACCGCTAGCATCTTGAATGAAATCCGCGGAGGGCAAAAATGATGATACTTACTGACTTAAAGAAAGGAATTCTTGTAGTTTTAGGGATCCGTTAGAGCGCGGACGTGGCCCCTAAATTGAATTCAATTATCGAATTTACAAAATTAATGCATTTCATTCAAGAATTGATTTCATTATATCCCTTTAGTATGTTTGTATGTTTCTAGGTATTTCGTTTATATATACTTATACGAATGTTTAGTGTGGTTTTTTATAAGTAAGTTAAGTTCAGGGACATTTTCAATCATAATGTAACTTATTTGAGTAAAGTAAGCTAGTTAATTATTATAAAGAGAAAGAAACTGAGAAAATGTTCCAAACAAAGCACCATTTCTTCCAAACTTATTTGAGTGAGTTTTTCTAAGAAGATGAAAAATTATATGTTGATGATTTTGTATGAATACTATGATGTCAGTTACAAGCGTCGGTTCACGTGCGCCTTCAGAGACGAGCAACCAAAAACTAGCTGCATCCGCGCAGACCGTATAGCGACCACCAAGCTTGCCTTCAGTCGGGCCGCAGTGAGTATCTAACGCAAAGTTGTTCAATAGAGTCATATTAGTCCGGTAATGGTCGTTTCAATCACACTATCGGTAATCTAGTAACCAATCGCATTGAAATGGTACGAGTATAACGGCTGCTACTTAATTCGGCACCTCTCGCGATTCGATGTTCTTCGCGAGAGATGCCTATTCAATTTGCGCTGGTTATACCCCTGCGAATTGAGGCAAATATCAACCACTGTCGTGTTTATTTCATTCTGTTGAATAACTATGTAAGTATTAGATTCTAGGGCCTGAGCGGAAACCCATTTTGGTCTTCTAACCTCTGGCTTACTGAACGGCCAGTGGTTGCCATAACACAGGCATCATTATCGCGCTGCGTAAATAGGGCGATCATCTACATAAAAAATCGCCCCATATATCGCTATGGGGCAATTTTTTATGTATAAATTAAAAAAAAGGCCGTGGCTTTGTCTACCGAGTCAAAGCCACGGTTCAATAACATGACATAAACCTTACGTCTGTATATCAGGGAGGTAGGCAGAGAGTTGCCTCTTGCCACGACACGACACCCAGTTCCAAAGATAAGTTACGGAACCTCAGTCTAAGATGGTAACTTGCACTTGGCCGGTTTTTCTCGACTTTGCACCAAGCTCAACGGGAAGTGGCTCAACAAACTACTTTTTGCTCTTTAAAAAATTAAAACTTTTATATCTTAAGCCTTTTTGTTTGCTGAAAGAAGCAAGTATCTAAGAGGGTTTTAGTTAGAAACTTTTTCATTGTTAACTGGTTTGTAATGAATTTTGACAGATTGTTTCGCAGGTAGTATGATTTTTTTTTGGTTTTGAAGTTTAATTATACTATTTTTATTTTTAATGCACTAACCCGTGCTAAGGACAATTTTTAAAATATATTTAGAGGCTAAAAATTCCACCCATGCCGGAATTCGAACCCGCGACCTCAGGCTATCCGTGCCAGCGCTCTTTCCAACTGAGCTAATGGGCGACTCCCATTGGAAAGAGCGCTGGCACGGATAGCCAGAGGTCGCGGGTTCGAATCCCGGCATGGGTGGAATTTTTAGCCTCTATGTGTTGAAGTTTAGTTCAAATTGTTTAGGTTCAATTTACTGTGGATACTATAATGACACTGTCTTGTTAAGCGCTCTGAAGCTTAAAGCGCTCGTGGCCTAGGCGAACCGAGTGATTGGAATCAATCACTTGGTTAAGCAACAACAGGCGCGGTCAGGTACAGGACGGGTGAGCGTCCCGTGACTACCGCTGGTGGCATTTTTCCGAGCGCTTCCGTGCTTCGCAAGGCACGTTAAGCCGTCGGTGCCGGCTGTCATATAATGGCAGTCGTTAAGCCATGTCAGAGCCCCCTTTTGGGCGGCGGTCACCCATCCTGCACCTGACCGTGCCTGTTGTTGCATAACTCATGTGATTGATTCCAATCACTTGGCTCAACTAGGCCACGAGCGCTTATTACATGTAAAAAAAATTTACTTGCGAAAGATTCAACCGAAGATCCGTAAGGAAAGTTTCTATATTTTATTGAAAAAATACAGAGATTGAATTTTTCATGTCATTTTCAACCCTAATCATAACATTGTTTACATCTTAGCTTTCCACTCTCATCGTGAATTGAATTTTTTGCTCGGAACTTTGTTTTGCTCTCCTGAGCACAATAAAGAATATTGTTCTCATCTTGTCTCTTATCTATTTGAAAAAGTTCGACTTATTTCAGTGATGGAATAACATCTCATTCATCCTCCATTTGTAAGCAAAATATATGACAAAGTCTATGTATCGGGGGTTTCATTCCGGAATATAGTACGATAAAAATACGCTTTTTAATGGAGAGATTGTTATTTTAAAAGGGACGTCCCAGGCGGAAATACGAGTTCGTCGACTAAATAGGGGATGTATTAGCAAAGCGAAAGATAAAAGTACCCAGAACCGTGCGTGCATGCAACGACTTAAGAACGTTGATGAAGCGAAGGTGATATGTCAGGATCATGGCAAGTGGCAGTCCCCGGTCTCTGCCTACCCCTCTGGGATACAGGCGTGAGGTTATGTATGTACAGTCTATTTATCCTTACTTGTCCAATTTAGTAAACAAGATTCTACCCTTAAACTGTGACTTTTTAGTCCAAAACTGCCGTATTTCCATAAATGAAGTAACCTGGAACACTCTTTTAGATGACACGCTGCCAATTTTATAAACATAGTTCATGAATTTGCGAGAAAATGTCTAGTTTAGGCATCTGATCTCAATTTTAAGGTTAGAATCTTGTTTACTAATTTGGACAAGTGAGAATAAATAGACTGTATTTAGAATGTTATTTAACTACAGATCTTTCTTACGACAAGTTTGTATATTCTGTGTCTGCACTAACAATCCACAGCACATCAACCTTTACACACGCGCACTCCAATTAGTTGCTTTACGGACGACTTTGCGAGATAACTTTAAAGGTGTATGTGCTGTCGACTGAGTAAGATAGAGAGGGGACACCTAAAATGTCAAATGAATCGCTTAAAAGAAATTTCGCATGAAAGTGACACATTTGAGTAATGCTTTGACATTTAGGGTTGTTAATGGCAATCATGAAATCTTTAAATGCCAATCATGAAATTGTATAGGTGTCAACTGATGTATTTGGTTTAAGATGACTTGAGAAGAGATGGTCAGAGTAGAGTTTCCGCTGCCTTTTTCTCCACAACATTGTACATTGATATTCAGCAAACAGAATGTAAATTATTTACGTTGAAATAAATTGATTTGATTGATTAATGATTCAAAGGAGTTCAAATGACAATCTACTAAGAAAATTCTAAAGAATATTCTACATATCTACAGTTACTGAGTAAACATCAATACGAGTAGAAATGCATAAAATAATCATCCGCGCCAAACGTGCTCGCCATCGGATTTAAGGCTCTCCCACATAGGCGGGTTGTTACTAGTGGATAATACCGGATCGATATCGATATCAACCCTTAATATGTCCCCACTGTTAGGGCGCGGGTCTCTTCCTGTATTACAGGAAGGTTAAGCCATACTCCACCATAGGGGCCAAGTCCGGGTTGGTGGAGGATTGTAAGGCCGCCCATAAGGCCTCCGACATGGCTTAACTACTGCCATTACATGACAGCCGGCTTAACGAGCCTTGCTAAGCACGGAAGCGCTCGGAAAAATGCCACTAGCGGTAGTCACGAGACGGTCACCCATCCTGCACCTGACCGTGCCTGTTGTTGCTTAACTCAAGTGATTGATTCCAATCACTCTGTTCGACTAGGCCACGAGCGCTTTACTAGGCCACGAGCGTTTCGTAGTACATAATGTACTAAAAACATAATAATATATCGCATTTTAACGCATCCGGTGTTATCGACTGACAAACCAATGAAATAACCGACCGACTGCGGTTCAAAAACTGTGTTAAGAATACTCTGTGCAAAAAAGCCTATTTGCTATATTGCACTATACATTATATTATATATAAGTACTACTAAATTAGCAAAGGGGTAGATAAAAAGTACCCGGAACCGCCGTGTGTGCATGCAACGACTAATGAACGTTGATGAAGCGAAGGTGGTCTGTCACGATCGTGGCAAGTAGCAGTGCCTGGTCTTTGCCTACCCCTCTGGGATACAGGTGTGAGGTTATGTATGTATGGATGTACTACTACAATAAGGATTATCTGAAAGACAAAGATGCCTGGCATTAAAATAATGTTAACGGGGACCATTAAGTTTAGTGTAATGCAACTTTTAGTTGAAAATTCTGTTAATTAATTTTAAATCCGTAAAAGAATAAATTTGCAGTTTCTTTATTAGTTTCTTCTCCACACTAAAAGCTTAGACGTTCATTTAGTAAACATTTCATTTTTATAGTGAATAAAATTCCTTTGACTTTGACTTTGATACCAACACGCTTGTGTGGGAGAGCCTTTAACAACCGCGTCGTGTGAAGTTCCATAAGACCTCGCCACGGCAAAGGTGTCAACAGCTCCAAACCATGCGACATTAAATAAAATACATACCTATCTAACGCAATCTGACAGAATGCGGTCGCCTCGTTCCTTTCTCCTCGCTGTTTGCGCCGCATCTGAAGAATTCATCCGAATTCAAATTGAGAAGCTTCAGTATAGTTCTAGGAGCTTGCCTGATGCAGCGCGTCTTAGTTGGTTAGCGAAGTTTGTTGTAATTTCACACAAATCATTCTCAATCAGTTTTGTTCGACTCTTAAGGCTCGCTTAAGTTTATGCGAGTCAGTGAGAATAGTGAAAAAGGCCGCTGATAGACACATACTATTCGTATTCATATTCATTTATTAGCGATCATAATGGTATAATACAATGATTATATTTATTTTTATTGCACTTACCCGTGCTAAGGACAATATATAGGTTTTTAAAATAATACAATGATGTTACACATTTTTAAGTCTCACATTATGAGAGAGAGAGAGAGAGAGAGAGAGAGAAACAATTTATTTAAAGGTACAATACTTCAAAAACAAAACCAAACGGTATCAAAAAACATACAAAACGCAAATCTTAACAAAACACAAAAATAAAAAAACAATTGAATAGAACAGCACAGAAAAATATGTAGACCTAGTAGAAGTAATTTATTTAAAGTTTTAAAGTATTGAGCCCCTAAAATGGTTCCCGACTCAGCATGTGTTGTAGCAGCCACCGAGGTATCTAACCACAACGCTGATATTCTGTCGAGACCATGTTGCGAGTTAGTCGCGTGTTTGTGAAAATAAAAAAAAGACAAAAATTATTGAATACTTACTATGGGTCTTGGTCAAGGCATTGCTGAGATAAACTAATTTATATAGCTTAAGATAACCTGAAATTTTATTCTGACAAACATAATGTACGTAAAGTACTAAACACTACTTATACATTTGACATTTCAACACTTACGTTACTGTTCCCTGGAACTTCTCTAGGAACTAGCCGGTAGGTCTTGCTTATACACTTCATAAAGATAGAAGAAAGAAAGACATTTATCGGAACAATTTAACACATCACAGGAAAGAAAAGGCATACCACCTATAGGTACATAGAAAACGAGAATTCACATAAAAGATAGGACAGGGCAAACTCAAAGCGTACATCTTGTGGTGTGTCAATGCTGCCACAAAGGGCATCTGACTCAGCGTTGTGCTGAGGGTGTGAGCCCTCAGCAATGGTTTTCAGTGTATATATACCCGCGGTGTATATATCGAGGTGGTGCGTAACAATACAAAATAAGACGCATAGACGCACTTTCGACGCATTTAACTATATATTTAAAAAGGTACACACGATCCTAACATCAAATTACTCCTTCCATTCCTCCCGACCTCATGGTCCTATCTCTAGAGGCGCCGCTAGACACTATCATGTCACGTTCAGCTATGGGCAGACGTGTTAAGTAAGCCCATATTTTTGCCCTGCAGTCGGACGAAGTCAGAAGAAGTTTTGTTCTTCATCTTCCTTTGCCTCTCCACCTATGGAAGTTGACCGTCATCTCTTGACTTTTTGGCAACGAAACAGGTTTTTAACGCTGATTCCATCCGTCCATTCTCTGTCTCTCTTCTCACTCTCTTCTATCTCTTAGCTATGAATTCCTTCTTCGTCCGCACTCTTCCGTAAGTTTCAGAACGAAAAGGCGAATACGGTTTTTCAGAATGCCATCCCTTATCTGGTATTATCGAGTTTTCCATACGAGACAATGCCGTCCGTAAAACATCGAGGCTCTCCCAATGAAATTGTTACTCCATCTATCCGCTCACTATTCATATTGAAATTACTTCGACGGTGAATATGCTTTATCCAATATTGTTCAATACACTCTACTTTGTTCCAATAAGCGCCCGTATTTTTTGTATGGGAGTTCTGGGACAGAAACGTTATTGTGACGGGACATTTATTTTTATAAAAATTGGGATAGACCACGGCGTAATATTTTGTGCATATTTTGGAAGTGGATGAATTAAATAAGTGATGTCCAAATAACTATTATAGATTTAATTTGATCACGTTTTTCCGTTGCGTTTTACCTAATAAATAATCTCGATAAGATCTGTTTAATACAATGACTACATTTTTCTGTTTCTTTCATCATGTAATCCAAGTCTTTTTCACCCATCTAGTGTGAGTCAGGATGCCACTGGACGCTGTATAAATCATGTCATTACGTAGATGCAAAAGGCCAATGATATGATGTAAAATTTTAGGACCAGATGTGTATTATCATATACATAAAAAAATTAATTGGAATTATAAGTACTGTCAAATAAGACTTAAGAAATAATAATTTAGGCAACACTTTATTCGTGCAGTTTCCATTTTGTGGGTAAAAAAATTAAATTCTCTACATTCGAATACAAAATTTTTATACTATTTTTATTTTTAATGCACTAACCCGTGCTAAGGACAAATTTAAAAACCTATTAAGAGGCTAAGAATTTCACCCATGCCGGGATTCGAACCCGCAATCTCTGGCTATCCGTGCCAACGCTCTACCAATTGAGCCAATGGGCGACTCACCGGCATCAGTGAAATTTCGAACCTCTTTACACTATTCTCTGTATTACGTACAGGCAGCGACATCTGGCTTAAGCAAATTGCATCACTTACAGCCCCGACTACCTACTTTGCAGTTAGGTTTTACATCGGAATGATATGACTGTACCCACATGATTATACTATTTTTATTTTTAATGCACTAACCCGTGCTAAGGACAAATTTAAAAACCTATTTAGAGGCTAAAAATTTCACCCATGCCGGGATTCGAACCCGCAATCTCTGGCTATCCGTGCCAGCGCTCTACCAATTGAGCCAATGGGCGACTCACCGGCATCAGTGAAATTTCGAACCTCTTTAGCCTCTAAATAGGTTTTTACAAAATTTTTGTCACAAACATTTGAAATTTTTGAATTCATACAAATATTTACTATAAAACCTACCAAAAGAGAGGTGAATCCCTTTCCTTGATAGGTTTTCCAATAACAATTAAAGGTATTTCTCGCCGAGGTAAATAATTGTGGTCTCAACTGCAAGTGGATAGAGACACCCACTATGATTTGAGGTACCGCCTGCCTGGCTTTAGTGGTAGGGCCGCGAAACGTGTTGCTGAGTTTATAAATAGAGTTGAGTTGCTGAGTTTATAGACAGATACAGAAAGTTATATATTACTCCGTTATGTAGGTGTATGTACATTTGTGAAAGTATAGTAGAAGTACTACTCGCCAATGGTGAAGGAAAACATCGTGAGGAAGCCGGGTGTATGAGGTGTTCAACTACCCCAGCGATCGAAATTGCCAATCCTCGGTGGGCACGCTTGGTAGCTAACTTGGTAGCCAAGTCTCTCTTTTTGAGAGAAGGCCTGTATCCCAGACGTATATAGGCTACTTAAAAAATAGGTTGGTGACAATGTGGCGTTAACAACCCTTTTCTGACCCCACTGCTGGGGCACGGGTCTCTTCCTGCATCGCAGGAAGGTTAGACCATACCACACCAGGGGTGCCAAGGCCGGGTTGGTAGAGAATTGTAAGACAGTGGCGGGCCTTACTGGCAGAAGTTATTAGGCCTCCCATAAGGCCTCTGACATGGCTTAGCGACTGCCATTGGCAGCCGGCACATGGCAGCCGGCACCAAAGGCTTAACGTGTCTTCGACGTTAACGGTTTAACGTGCCACGAGCCCTTCGATGGTGTGTCAAAGTGCGTTATGGTCATAAAAAGGCCGCTGTCTCAGAATATTAAGACGGGTTTTCAACCCGATAAGAAGTTGTTTTGCGCTCGCTTATTTTTCGTAGCCCCACACAGTCCAGCATCCATTAGTGCCCGAGAGATTGATAATTTGCATCGGCCATCGGTGCACAATAGGGACCCGGCCTCGGCATCTCATTTCCGCGTTCCGAGGCTACAATTTTTCAAGATTTTCGAACGCGTTTTTCTGATGTACAATGCCCCTCAGATAACTTGACAGAAATCCGTGCAGTCGGAATGAGTTTACGGTGTACATTGATTATGTAAATTTTGATGTATACATGTGTGCGATAATGGAATGAATAGTTAGCTCTGGCGTAAGTATAGATACAATAGTGATATTGACTCACACAATTGTACGTAAAAGTCCGGTAGATGTTTCGTTTTCGTACACAGATGTATACATGAAAAGTTGAAGCATGAAGTCTATACATTTTTTGCTTGCGTTGCATCTATAGGCGGTAATCTGTTATTAGCTCTTAGTATTTCTTCTACTAAGTAGCATAATTTTGTAAGCTGATGATTCTCCAATCTGTATAATGCCGGTGAGTCGCCCATTAGCTCAGTTGGGAGAGCGCTGGCACGGTTAGCCAAGAGGTCGCGGGTTCGAGTCCCGGTATGGGTGGGATTTTTAGCCTCTAAATGGGTTTTAAAAAAATGTCCTTAGCAGGGGTTAGTGCATTAAAAAGAATATATCATGTGGGTACAGCGGGTTGTAGTCCCGGCATGGGTGAAATTTTTTGCCTCTCAATAGGTTTTGTATCAATCACTTGGTTAAGCAACCACAGGCGCGGTCTGGTACGGGATAGGTAAGCGTCCCGTGAATACCGCTAGTAGCATTTTTCCGAGCGCTTCCGTGCTTCGCAAGTCGTTAATGGCAGTCGTTAAGCCATGTCAGAGGCCTTATGAGCGGCTTGATAACTTCTGACGGTGAGGCCCGCCACTGTCTCACAATCCTCCACCAACCCGGACTTGGCCCCCGTGGTGAAGTATGGCCTAACCTTCCTGCGATGCAGGAAGAGACCCGTGTCCCAGCATTGAGGACATATAAGGGTTGATAACGAACGATAACGAACGATGTATTTTGTTTGGATCTAGTTTTTTACTTCTTTAGTTTAACGTAGCGTTGAAGAGAATCAGTAGTTAAAATTTACAAAAACATCGGCTTTATAAAAATACCATCTAAATGCGTCACCTCACGCTCTTGAAGTCTGAAATTGGGTTCTGCCCAAAAAAAATTGTAGGCAATTTTAACTTTGAAAGGAAAGTAGGTAAAAAAATGCAAATTGCGATAGGGCCTAAACCCAACTTCATTCAGGCAACAATAGAGCCAATCCGTGAGAAAAGTTTCAACGGAATCCTATTAAAATGAACATGAACTCTGATATGCCGCCAGCCCTTTATAGCTCAACTAATTGACTTGTAACACCTTACGTTGAAAGTTTCATTTTGAAAAAAAAATGTTGATGAAGAGTCCCGGCTTCCAACATGAGATTTCAAAGAAGCTTATGATCAAGGGTTAGAACTTTGTAATCCAAAGACGGTATTTTACATAATATATTTTACATAATATACATAATATACATAAGCTACATAATATATATATATATATATATTATGTAGCTTATATACCTACCGCTGCATGGCACAGGCCTTCTCTGAGAAAGAGAGAGACTGTGCTTAATTACCACGCGTGCCCACTGCTGATGGGCGATGTTAAGGGCTTAGGTAGTTGAACACCTCAGACACTCAGGTTTTCTCAATATGTTTTTCTTCATTTTTAGCAGGTGGTATTGCTACTAAAATTTCACAAAATATGATTAGAGAAAATATGTTTCTTTTTTTATGCTACCTTTGTCTCCACTGCGAACTCGACCCGAAGGGAGCGGCTAGCGTTCAACTAAAAGGACGTAATTTTTTACGTTGAAATAAATTTGAAAGTTACTATTTACGATAGCAGCAAATCGAGTTTTTGAAAATTAAAATCGAGATATAAATGAGTCAGTTAAAGACTGCTTTTTCTTCCTAAGCAGAAGTAGAGACAAAGAGCGTAAAAGAGGTCCAAGCAGGCAAAAAAGACAGTGCTGTCTATTAGAGGCTCGCTCACTAACTTCCTTTTCTCATTAAAAGGCAATATAAAATGTTTACATAAGTTATTATTTACTCATATTTAAGAGATCAATATGCATTTTAAATCCATTGTCAGTCAGTCATTTTTTGAATGAGCCCAAATATATAGCTCAGTGGCGTGTGTTGGGAGAGGCCTATGCCCAGCAATGGACACCGGCTGATTATGATGATAAGTAATTTCAACCGTTAGCAGTTCAAGCTCTCTCTCACTCACTTTTTCTATCGTAGAGCAGGACGGCATTTAGCCCGCGGACAAAGCTCGCGCTTGATTCCCGGAGCTCTTCAAACAAAGTAATTGCGTTATATCCACGATCCTAACGGGTCCTTTCGGAATAAACTTTTAATTAAGGGGGATTTTCTGTTCCATAATCATTGCCATGTCGCGCTCCACCGAACGGGTTGTAATGGCGACGTAGAGATTTTTCGGATGCCCTTTCGTTGCCTTGTTTGATGATGACGCCACGGATTTGGCTGCTACAAAACAAACTCCACTTAGTTGATCCTATTTATTTAAACTCTACTTAGCGAAACATGAGCTTAACAACTTGAACAATTTGTTGAAACTGAACTGTTCTTTAACTGTGCTTTATTTAGCTCTAGGCGTAGCCATGTGGGGCTCTTAATATGCTGTAACCATTTTAAAAGCATAAGAAATCACACGTTTAAACATTTACGTAAACTTATTAACGTAATCCACAACAAATGTAAAGTCATGCCAATGTTATGTTATGTTAAATATGAACTCATGGCAATGTAATATTCTTTTAAATATGAACTCATGACAATGTAATGTTATGTTAAATATGAACTTTTAAATAAATATGAACTCGTGACTATGTAATGTTATGTTAAATATGAACTCATCAGAATATTATGAGTTCACACCGTTGTAGATTTGTTATGTGGATTTTTCTGCTATCCGATTAGGTTCGAGCAGTCAACCAAAACCATGGATCTTTTCACGATGTTTTTCCTCACAATTGCATTATCCATTTTGCCGATCCAATCCATCGAAAAGTATATCTTGCAACGTATTGTTGTTGAACTTGTTTTTGTTTTAATTTCAAAACTCTCTGTCGAAATGAAACTTGATACGGGATACTGTGAAAATATTTTCCGAAAAACAAAACCTTCGGGCGATTATTTAGAGAAGATATCTAGAAATAACAAAGCTTGCATTTTTCTCTATTTTTCACATTGTTGCCTGTCTATATCCGCACACAGTCTCTTTGTCTAATAGTCGCGTTTTATCACCAATTGTATTCACTATTTTGGGCGATCCGTCGCCCAACAACAGCACTGTCACTACGAAACCGTCCCTGGACTGATTTCGCACTCCACACGAAGATACAAGCCCGGCAATCTAATTGCCACACCAATTTGGGCCAACAAACGCTCCACACGTTTTACAACAAAAAACAAGGGATCAAAGTGTTCAACTCGTCTGAGAGCTGTCAAGTACAGTGTTGCCAAAATCACTCTTCTATTCTAAACACCCAGGTTCGGTCCAAATGTCACTTGGGCGGCTCTTTTATATATTGGTGACACTTGTAAACCAAATCCTTTTACTCCAATTAGGTTCCTAAAACTAACTAATAGTTAGGCTTTAACACCCAACCGAGATGTGGGTCGAAGGCGAGAATTTAAGGACTCAGCGAAATTAGTATTCCTAATTCCCTTACACCCCAGCATTTCATCCCAATCAACTAATTCTAGATTAGTAAAAGTTTATATGTTTGATGTATTAAAATTAATCAAAAACAAAAAAAGCCAATGAAATATTACTTTATTATGAAATATGTCGATTTATAAAGAGAAGAATCTTCATTATGGAAAGTCTTAGATTACAGTGGTTTTCAAACAAAGAATAAAATAAAACTAAACCATCACGCAAAACACTTTACGGATTTAGTGAAATATAGTTACACGCATTAAAGTTACGTTTAAACCGTGTCCTACCCAAACATAGTCGCTGCAGCTATCAAAACATAGTAAATTTTAAAGCAAGTACAACTTTGAGTAACATTTGCTATGTTCTGCTGTACCCCGGTACGTACACATTTACTTACGAAGGATTGTGCATAGATGCGCGTACGAGTTGTGTTGCGAGAAGTAGAATGTCGTGGCTCAGAAACATTACTGAGTGGATGGATGTTTTACATGTCAAGAAATTAAGAAAAAAATATGCAGCACTGACGGCCAACCTCCATTAGCGGGAGGCACATGAAAGGAAGAAGAAACTAAAACAACAGACCCAAAGGGAACAATCCGACAAAACTCTACAATCGCATTACATACCGCCGCAGTTTTGTTGTGCGGTATTAATAAATTTAGTAATCCGGTGCGGGTGTGTTTTAAACGGTCTATTCGGTTTAATGTAAAGGAAAACTTGCTCTTTGTGAAATTGTGTATGAATGTAAATTTTCTGGACTTTTGTGAGGGAGGAGCATTTTTTCTTTGAAGCCAGTTTGGAAGATAAACATCGAAAATTCACTGGATGCTATTGCCCCAGCCCCTCCCTTGTTAATTTATAAAAATCTACTATATCACAAGCAATTTCAAAATTATGAAATCGTCATTGAAGCATCACTCATAACTGTATACAAGCTTTTAGACTTAATTTCTTGAAGAATATCTTTTAATAGCCAAACATATTGAATGCACAATATTGCTGTTGCAAAAATAAACATACAACGGCGAACTTAATCGTCGTTGTACTTTTATTTTATAAGAGCAATATAAAAATAATGTAGCCACATATTATTTCAGAAGTCGGTTTTTATTTTAATTAAACTATATTATTGTTCGTTCAGCTTTATAAAATACAGAACTTATAATATTGAGATCTCAAAGTGCAGAGAGACTTGCGTCTATCTGTATGAAGAAAAAAACATAACAAAAAATATCCAATTCAACTCTTCACCTTTTTCACATCGTAAGAGCAGTAGCGGTCAAGCGCGAGATTTTAACGAGACCAAACTTCACCTGTCACCTTTCAGCTCGTATTACAAAGAGATAAGGCCTAGTGTTGCATGTCAACAGGTCAACCAAAGTTGGTTTATCAGAACAACAGTATTTCACATTGTTATCTATTAGCAAGGTAGCTGACTTTCAAAGACTTTTTTATTGCGTTACTAGACTCCACTTGTATCTACATAGAGCATTCTTTAAAAGTGCTTGCGTTGACTGGCTAGTCGTATTTGTGTGTAAGCTATGGAAGCAACTGATAAGGTTTTTGATAGATAGAGAACACTTTATTGTACAAAGAGGAAATTACACAAATATTTCTGAGAATAAAAGTGCAGACGGTGGCCTTATCACTAAAAGTGATCTCATCCAGACAACACCAACAGATGACAGACTGTACTAATGGACGGTGTACCTCTCTCCGGAAGCTACTGATAAGGTTATAGATAGATAGATAGAGAACACTTTATGGTACGTCAAAAAGGAAATTACACAGATATTTCTAAGGCCACCGTCTGTACTTTTAAGTACAGATGGTGGCCTTATCACTAAAAGTGATATCATCCAGGCAACACCTACAGATAACAGACTGTACTAACATAAAAGAGTCACGGACCACGAATAAAGTTGGAGCGAAGGCGGATGGGCACCACATAGTTAAGTTAAGTAAGTACGTGGTAAATAAATTAAGGACAAATTAAGAAGAAGGAGCGAGCGACTCGGTGAACTTTTTACGCAAAAAACGGGAGAAACTTACACTCTTTTAAAAACCTATTTAGAGGCTAAAAATTTCACCCATGCCGGGATTCGAACCCGCAACCTCTGGCTATCCGTACCAGCGCTCTACCAATTGAGCCAATGGGCGACTCACGGCATCAGTGAAATTTCGAACCTCTTTACAATATTCTCTGTATTACGTACAGGCAGCGACATCTGACTTAAGCAAATTGCATTACTTACAGCCCCGACTACCTACTTTGCAGTTAGGTTTAACATCGGAACGATATCACTGTACCCACATGATTACACTATTTTTATTTTTAATGCACTAACCCGTGCTAAGGAACAAATTTAAAAACCTATTTAGAGGCTAAAAATTTCACCCATGCCGGGATTCGAACCCGCAACCTCTGGCTATCCGTACCAGCGCTCTACCAATTGAGCCAATGGGCGACTCACGGCATCAGTGAAATTTCGAACCTCTTTACAATATTCTCTGTATTACGTACAGGCAGCGACATCTGACTTAAGCAAATTGCATTACTTACAGCCCCGACTACCTACTTTGCAGTTAGGTTTAACATCGGAACGATATCACTGTACCCACATGATTACACTATTTTTATTTTTAATGCACTAACCCGTGCTAAGGAACAAATTTAAAAACCTATTTTTAGCCTCTAAATAGGTTTTTAAATTTGTTCCTTAGCACGGGTTAGTGCATTAAAAATAAAAATAGTGTAATCATGTGGGTACAGTGATATCGTTCCGATGTTAAACCTAACTGCAAAGTAGGTAGTCGGGGCTGTAAGTAATGCAATTTGCTTAAGTCAGATGTCGCTGCCTGTACGTAATACAGAGAATATTGTAAAGAGGTTCGAAATTTCACTGATGCCGTGAGTCGCCCATTGGCTCAATTGGTAGAGCGCTGGTACGGATAGCCAGAGGTTGCGGGTTCGAATCCCGGCATGGGTGAAATTTTTAGCCTCTAAATAGGTTTTTAAATTTGTTCCTTAGCACGGGTTAGTGCATTAAAAATAAAAATAGTGTAATCATGTGGGTACAGTGATATCGTTCCGATGTTAAACCTAACTGCAAAGTAGGTAGTCGGGGCTGTAAGTAATGCAATTTGCTTAAGTCAGATGTCGCTGCCTGTACGTAATACAGAGAATATTGTAAAGAGGTTCGAAATTTCACTGATGCCGTGAGTCGCCCATTGGCTCAATTGGTAGAGCGCTGGTACGGATAGCCAGAGGTTGCGGGTTCGAATCCCGGCATGGGTGAAATTTTTAGCCTCTAAATAGGTTTTTAAATTTGTTCCTTAGCACGGGTTAGTGCATTAAAAATAAAAATAGTGTAAACTTACACTCTTCAACCAGGAAATACGGTTATATTCAGTAAAAGTCCGCCATGCACCGCGCCAATAGTCAAATCTACTTTTACTACTATGGGAAAAATTTGCTTTGCTTTGCTGTGTTTATCTGTTATATTTCAACATTCTTACATAAGTAAAAAAAATTTTTATTTCTCAATTAACTTGCCCGTGATTGTCCACTATTGGGCATCGACACCGTAATGATATTAATGTACTTAGAGTAAATAGAATAAGAGTTTTAGAATTAGACTTCAATATATTTTTCTGTCAATCCATCATTGGCTGTACAAATGTAATGTACAAATTATTAAGTACCTATTGTTTATTTCAATTCTATTGGTGTGGATTTCTGTTGAATAAATAGAATAAAATAAATTAAAAATATCACCTGATCTATACAATTTCGGTTTTCATAAATTTTCAATGAAATAAATTTTACATTTTTTATATGTATATGCTGAAATCTGGGCTGTTTGAATAACAACAACATAACATAACAACAACATAACATTTACATACAAGCACATACATTGCTTCTGGCCCCACACTAGGATACCCTGTGTCGTGGGAACCAGAAACAACGACATCACAAACATGTAAACATCCAAGACCTGGGTTTTTTTTTGTTCCCAGCCGGGATTCGAACCCGGGACCTCTTGCATGGTAGGCAGACGCGCTACCGCTACGCCACAGAGGTCGTCAATTATGAATGATGCCGTTACGTGATTAGTAAAAAAAATTGCGTTTATTTAGACTATAATTTTTAAGTATAGTCTAAATAAAGTGTTGTGCAATAAAGTGTTATCTATCTATCTATAGACTGTCATGTACTAACTCATATTAATAAAAAAATTAGTACCCACTTCTAGGGCACGGGTCTCTTCCTGCATCGCATAAAGTCTAGGCCATAATCCACCACGGGGACCAAGTCCGGGTTGGTGGAGGATTCTAAGACAGTGGCGGGTCTTACTGTCAAAAGTTATCAAGCTGCCCATAAGGCCTCTGACAAGGCTTAACGACTGCCATTACATGACAGCCGGCACCAACGGCTTAACGTGTCTCGCGAACCATGAAAATCTCGAAAAAAATGAAAAAATGCCACTAGCGGTAGTCACAGGTCGGTCACTCATCCAGCACCTGACCGCGCCCGTTGTTTCTTAACTCAAGTGATTGATTTCATTCACTCGGTTCGACCAGGAGATCTATTTTTGAATCACTCGTATGGCATTGTATCGTCGAATGCGACATAAGTCACACTCGTCTTCTAAGTCGCATGATCTCGTTTTTCCGTATTTTTGAGTCTAAATATCCATTAAGGATTAGATATTCTTCAAAATTCATTTTCTACATAGAAGATCACAATATTCACAATCTACAACAGTTACCAGGAGCAAATTCACATTTATCGCTAGGTAGGTATCTGTGCGCAGCACAATACAAATTAACACAAATTTTGTCAATTAATCTATCGATCGCCATACTACGAGACGAGTGGTAAGGACCATTCGTTGCAGTCGAGTGATTCAAAATACGGAATTTCGTATGTCGAACGAAAATCAGTAGAAATCGAGCGCTCGACGCGAGACGAGTGATTCAAAAATAGAGCTCCAAGCCTGAGCGCTTCGGTAAAGTACCCATTTATATAGAAATTTCTGTATTCTGAACTGATGAATCCGATTTATCTAAGTAGGAACTCTATACATCAAACTATGTTCTTGCGTGTTCTCTGTTGTACATACAAACTACCGTGCCACCAGCATAGCAATTAATTCCGTGTCACTAAACATCGATTGTTTCAAGGAATTCGCACTTGCTTTAGTCGGTAAACTGAGGGTAATTACTGCAAGGACTTGCCGTATTGCGAGTAATGGCAATTTCATGCAAATTCAACCCCAACGTGCATAATTCTATGAGTGCGCTTTTGAGTTTTTTCTGACACTTAGTTTTCGCTCTGACAGCTCTGAGAGGTTAGTAGGTATTACTTTATTAGGAAAACTAACAGCTTTTTTATGTAGCCTGTAAACGGGGACAAGCCGTCTCTCTTATAATTAACATATTAAATTTATACACGTAGAAAAAGAAAGCGAACAAAAAGTTTCACACACATTAATAATAGGCTATTTAAACGGTTTCTGAAAACAAACTCAGATTTATAGTTGGTGTTTGAGAAGTGCTCAGAATGTGATAATTTTTTTTCGTGCCTTTTTTCTAGAAAAAAAAAGCACAAATTCATTTTTAAAATAAGCCGCCAAAACGCTATCTGGAGCAATATGGCGACGCACAGGAATTGTGACGTCACTAGTCAGTAGTGAAAGAAACGTCAAGTCAACCCTCGGGTTCTCGGATCGCTATATTCACTGACATGTGACGTTATAATAGATTCGGGAAATCGTAAACGTGACACAATTTCAGTCCCCGAAGTTGGCGTGACACAATTTGGTTTCTACAGCCAGCACTTAGCAAATAAAAATGCACAATCATACCCTTAATAGCACACGAGGTCTAATTGTGCCGACACATGCGAAACACTTGTGTAATGCTCAAATTACACACTTATTGCTTTACAGGCTCGTGTACAGTCGACAGCACATCAACATTGACAACGAAAATCGATCAATATCAACCCTTTGTATTTCCCCACTGCTGGGACACGGGTCTCTTCCTGCATCGCAGGAAGTTTAGGCCATACTCCACCACGGGGGCCAAGTCCTGGAAGAAAATCGTGCCCCTTGGGAACATAGAGGGAGGTCGTGGGTTTGAACTCCGGCATTTATCACAATGACTTTGTTTTTGATGTTATGTACACTTGTGAAATTATGGTAGCAATACCACTCGCTAACAGTGAAAGAAAAACATCGTGAGGAAACCCCAGTGTCTGAAGTGTTAACATACCTCACCGCTTGCTACGCACAATGGCTCAACCGTGAGGCTAAGTGAGGAAATCTCAGATCTAAATAAAATAACATAACATTTACATACACGCACATACATTGCTTCTGGCCCCACACTAGGATAACCTGTGTCGTGGGAACCAGAAACAACGACGTCACAAACATGTCAACATCCAAGACCTGAGGTTTTTTTTGGCCCCAGCCGGGACTCGAACCCGGAACCTCTTGCATGGTAGGCAGATGCGTTACCGCTACGCCACAGAGGTCGTCAAAATCCGATATCAACCCTTGTATGTCCCCACTGCTAGGGCACGGGACTCTTCCTGCATCGTAGCAAGGTTAGGTTATACTCCACCAGGGGGGCCAAGTCCGGATTGGTGGAGGCTTGCGAGACTAGCGGCTAGCTGGTATTACTGTCAGAAGTTTTCTGAAGAAATTATGTTTAGGTCTGGGTCGTCGTCGTCGTCGTCAGGCTATACTAGTATACTGCTGGACATAGCCCTCCCCTAAAGAGCGCCACGTTGTGCTATCATATGGGGTTAGTTATGGGTAGTTTATTTTATTTAAGATTTTACTTATCTTACTTTATTATTCATAAATTATTGTCAATTTTTAAATTGTGACATTCATCCGCAATTAGGTAATAGTTGTTTATAGATGTAGCGTGGGTAATGTTATTTTAAAATTACGATTCCTTGATTCTTGACTTCCTTTCAGTTTCCTTCCTTGACTCCTTGATTTAGATTCATTTTAGATTTTCTCTTTATAGCAAATTATCTCTTATTCCTTTTTATTCTGGTAAGTTTTATTTCTACAGTTTTTAAATAAACGCACTGTTTACGAAGCCATGTCAGAGGCTTATGGGCGGCTTGATAACTTCTGACAGTAAGGCCCGCCACTGTCTTACAATCCTCCACCAACCCGGACTTGGCCCCCGTGGTGGAGTATGGCCTAACCTTCCTGCGATGCAGGAAGAGACCCGTGCCCCAGCAGTGGGGACATACAAGGGTTGTTAACGACTGTTTACCAAGCTATCACATTTTGATATCAAAAAATTAGTACGAATGAAAGAAATTACAATAATGGTGTAAAAAGGTTTCTGCATTTCGTCCCGAGCATAAGTAGCTAAGAGCACTAAATTCCCGTAGCACTAAACACATAAATTTCTCATGTTTTAATTACACTAAGCCGTTTCCAAGGCAGTAAAATAACAAACTGTTACGATAGAAGACCCAGTGAAGAAGCGAAGGAAAGGTGGTTCATGGGAACGAAGGTATTTTTACCAACTCTCTCGGTTTGCAAAGCATTTTAAATTTGTTAGATAATATACCTAGGCAAGACGAAAAATTTTTAAATTCTCAACCATAATGTGGGGACACTTTGATTATTTACAAAAAAACAATATTTCAGTAATAAACAAAAGTTTAGCGAAGGTTTTAAAAACCTATTTAGAGGCTAAAAAGCGAAGGTTACAGCCATATTTCTAAAATTAATTTAAATCGCATCTGCGGGAAAACAGCTCACAGTGTCATGGCGTCGAATCTGACCTCACGCCCAGGTAATATTTGTATATCGTAATCACTAGCAGTCACAACAAAACACGGGTGAACTTTACCGCCTATCGCCATCACCATCGCCATCGCTATCACTTCGCCATCGCTATCACTTCGCCATCGCTATCACTATCACTATAACTATCACTATCACTATCACTATCACTATCACTCACTATTTCTTTTTATCTTGCCCTTTACTAATACATCCAATATTTCAAAGTATGCCCTCCTAGGACGTCCCTTACCGGCCCTTACGCAAAATATGTACATGACTAAAAGACTTTCTAGCGTACCGAACTTTCTACCTTCCCCTATTTGATGTGAAATTGACAGACCTTGTTTTATGTAAATAAACAGTACGGTTAAGTGTTATTGCCCTTAATTAAAGCCCCAAATTGGCTACGTCACTCTTTTATTTGTAGGCACCTATGTTTATTCACCGGCCGCCACAAGAAACTCCAGCTATAAAAAACCTTATAAATACCAACAGTAATTAAACTTAGGCAAACAATGACCGAAAACCTGCCTGCGATGCAGAAAGAGACCCGTGCCCCAGCAATGGCGACACAAAAGGGTTGATATCGAAACAATGACTGAAGCGCTCGTGACCTAGTTGAACCGAGTGATTGGAGGCGCGGTCCGGTGCGGGATGGGTGACCATCCCGTGACTAGCGCTACTGGCATTTTTCCGAGCGCTTCCGTGCTTTGCAAGACACGCTAAGCTGATGGTGCCGACTGTCATGTAATGGCAGTCAGCACCAACGGCCTAACCTTCCTGCGATGCATGGAGAGACCCGTGCCCCAGCCGTGGGGACATACAAAAGGTCATACCACACAGTCGCGCCCTTACAATCTATCCATTTTTATTAAATAAATCTAAAAAATTAATACACTACTGATAAATATGGTCAGAATGTAGATAGGCCAGTGGCTAATAAATAGAGAGAGAGTGGACTGTATATTGTTTATTTAAAATAAGAGAAATAAAACGCCAAGTGAAAATTGCACGTCTGCTCCTTAAGTTGGGTCTACGCTAGACGAACCGAGCACGAGCGGAGCACGAGCGGAGCCATTCAGGTTTCGTCGTTCACGGTGTCAAGTGTGGACGTACAACGAACCTACAACGATCACTGTCCTCGAACGCAGTTTTCCGCAGTGTGCTCGCGGCTCTTGGCGAATATGGACGATATTAATAATATTGCAGCAGCCGCTGCTGTTGTTCCATGATGTTCGATTCGAGAGAACGACGTCTGTCACTAAACACGTCCACGAGCGCACTGCGAGCGCGATGCAAAACCCTTTGTGTTCGTCAAAAAACCGACAACAGGCGGAACGCAGCCGAGCACGAACGAAATGCTCGCAGCGCGCTCGTTCGAGGCTTGTAGGTCGGTCCACACTATACGAATTGTGTTCGGCTCGTGCTCCGCTCGTGCTCGGTTCGTCTAGCATAGACCCACCTCGGATGCATCAGAAAAAAGTAAAACAAAAAACGGCCGGTCGTCGCTGCTACTCTCATACGATGGCCGTGAAGGGCCAACGTGTGCATGCTGTGTCGTAGACAGAATGTTAGATTAATAATAAAATTATGGACGGACAGTCAAGAAATAGTTTTCGTATTAGGATTAATATCTTATTTTTATTGAGAAAATTTTATATCAACTAAAATTCATAATTTTGGAAACAACTTATCTTTATCAAAAATGGATTATAGGAAGACAAAACTTCATTTAATACATCCGTATGAAAAGTATTAGATAAGATAAGATATTTATTGAGCTTTACCAATTTTACAAAAACAAAAATATGATGCGATTATGCATAAAATTACATTTCCGTAAGTATAATATAATTCCGCACGCAATAACGTAATTAATCCACAAACGGAATTGTTTTCACAATATTCGCAATCAGAGCAAAAGTTCCGTTGCAGAAAGCGCCAGTTAATACCGAGTTTAACGTATTCACATATGGCAACCCGACGAGATATACTTGATAATTGCAGTTGGCAACACTTTGCCGCCACTTTGTAGTGAACTCGTTGTTTCGGTTGATTTTCGGTTGAGTTTGACATTGTTATTGACCCGATTGCGTATTTGGTAGGGGTCCAAGTCTTTTGTTAAACACACTTATGTTCTACGCAGGATTGTTCTAAGAAAACTATAGAGCTAACAACGATATTTCTAGAGAACGATTCTTGTTAAAACTATTTTTTCATTTTATTTCATTTATTAAATATTTGCTTCTTTGTTTATACAGGGTTACAGACTAAGCCTAAAACTAAATGGAATTGCAAAAAAGAGATTCCTTGACATTAGCTTTAGTCGCCTACTAATTTCAACCCGTAACCTCAGTAGGTGCAACCTTGGTCCCCTCGCTAGGATTCCCTGTGTGGAGGAAACCAGTGAAACAGACTATGGGATTTCGAGTTTTTGGATTATTGTTGCATTGCATATTTCTATTTACCGACTCGTTCCAACAACGTTTATAGTTTTTGAACTAAAACTTTCGTAAGTACAACAAATTATTAACTTAATTCCGGATTTACGAACTTGTTTTCTACCGGAACAGCTACGAATTAAGGTCACATAGGTATATATTACCTTCATTATCTCAGTACTAATGACTCGTTTGTTTTCGTAGCATCCGTAGCTGCGTAGTCAGACTGCGGCTACGCGGCGTAGCACATTGCGACCGCTACGCTTGGTCGTAGCGATGCGACATCGGCCCTAATATAAGTTAGATAATTATCTGAGATGAGAAAAACGCCTATTATCAACAGTGGCCAGAAATGGGCTCATGATAAATCAAATTAAATTGTTTTTTTTTTTTTTTTTCAAAGTAGCAGTCCCGATGGACTTCGTATCGCCACAGAATCCGTTTATAAGATTCTATTTCCATGGCGGCGTAAGAAATAAATATCTTAGAGTTTGGCTTGAAAAATGTTACGGTAACATGTAATATTATGCCACGGGAACTAATCACCGGCATATGAAGAATACTATGTCAGATTTTAGTCTACCTGTATCCCAAGTTTTATGTAGGTAACTACGTTCAGACGTTCCAAAAATCTTCATAAACTTACACATTAATAATATTAGCAGTAGGATTACACAGAAACGCGGATTTAATAAAAGTTACAAGTAAAACTTCAAATGGTTGATATCATTGACGACCTCTCCGGCGCAGCGGTAGCGCATCTACCTACCATGCAAGAGGTCCCGGGTTCAAACCCCGGCCCCAGCCGGGGTCGGGGACGAAAACAACCCCACGTCTTGGATGTTTATATGTTTGTGATGTCGTTGTTTCTTGTTCCCAAGACACAGGGTATCCTAGTGTGGGGCTAGAAGCAATGTATGTGCCTGTATGTGCCTGTATGTGCTTGTATGTAAATGTTATGTTGTTATGTTAACATCATTTTCTGGCGTGTACAATAAGGACTTCTATTCTAATTTAATCTAAATTTAATTAGTAGCGATTAGCATATCTGCCAGTATTGTTATCCGTCTATGTACTGGGATATATGTAGGTATTGTTATTTTCAGCAAACTGTTTTAAACAATAAAGGTATTATCCTGAATCCAGGCACCGGACAATCCGGCCTGTGCAGTCAAACTATTGAAAACTTTTGCCAATATAAAATGTTTGACGGGCGACAAAGTAGGCATGTTAACGATGTTAACATACTTTGACATCGATGTATGTTATCTGCACAATGACGGTATATTTTGTCCAGGCATAAAACGAAGTTACAATCCAACTTTGTAAAAAAAGATAATTTGTAACGTTGAAAAAGCTTAGTATTAACTAAGGTTTTTCACCGTTACAAATTATCGTGTGAGTTATCGTTGGAATAATAACTTCCACACAAAACACCCACTTATCCCGGTCCTGGTCCCAAACTAGGATACCCTGTGCTATGTTAACTAGTCAAGGACACGACAAACGTGGAAAACAACCAGACTGAGACCTTATATTATTGTTAATGGGTTCGAGTCCCGCCATGGGTGGACTTTTTAGCCTCTAAATAGGTTTTAAAATTGTCCTCATGTACTTGACAAATGTTCGGTGGCCCCCAGTGGGAATCAATCCCGCAACCTCCGACATGGTAATCAGACGTGATACCGCTAGACCAACGAGGCAGTCACATATTTAACGCGACTAATCGCTATTTTTTTATTAGATGTACTTAATTACCTAAGTAGACTTCTAGTCCGGATCTACTTACGGGCTCTTCCGACATAACAACACCCGTAAGTAGATCCGGACTAAAAGTCTACAATGTGTTGTGCTTACGAAAGTTTTAGTTCAAAAAATTACCTAAGTTACAAACCTTAACGACAGTAAATGTTCAGTAAATATTAAACGGGTCTAATCGGGATTATTTACCAGATAAAACGTAAGCCCGTTTAATATATAGCTATGTATGAGTATCGCGAATCATTAAGAAGTACTATTGCAAATGTCAGTTATACAGAAATGTATAACTGAAAAAAATTATGAAGGAAAACATTAAGAGCAGCTGAACCGATTTCGCTACTTCTTTTTTTAGACTATAAAAATGAATCGCTGAATGTGTTGGTAAGCGCAAATCTCGAGAGCAACTGAAACGATTTCGCTACTTCTTTTTAAGACTATAAAAATGAATCGCTGAATGTGTTGGTAAGCGCAAATCTCGAGAGCAACTGAAGCGATTTCGCTACTTCTTTTTTTAGACTATAAAAATGAATCGCTGAATGTGTTGGTAAGCGCAAATCTCGAGAGCAACTGAAGCGATTTCGCTACTTCTTTTTTTAGACTATAAAAATGAATCGCTGAATGTGTTGGTAAGCGCAAATCTCGAGAGCAACTGAAGCAATTTCGCTAATTCTTTTTTTAGAATATTCCTTACAGAGAGAAAAATAAAAAAAAATAAAGAATCAACTGTTAGGCGGTACGAAGTTCGCTGGGTCAGCTAGTCTAATATACAAAAATCTCCTGTCAGGGTTCTTTATCGAACTCTTCCTAAACGGCTCCACTGACTTGTATGATATTTTTTGTGTATATTTAGTAGGTGTGAGAATAAATCGTAAGCTAATCAATATGACTAAACGTTTGCCCGGTCAACCTGTATTATGTATACATTTAGATAAAATAAGATAAGAATATTCTTCATTGTACACCAGGAAAAAAACCAACTATGTTTGTTATGGCTGTTGGCGGATTGTTGGTGTGCGAAAAGAGTCAACTGCCGCCTTGGGGCCCCACATGTTCATTTCGTGTCTTTTGTCCTTTTTAACGCAAATGATGTACTCTTAATATATTACTCAGTACCCGCCCTCACCTTTAACTTACTTAAAATATAGTACTTAGTGAGATGTATTTTTGGATGCATGCCTAGTACATAATTTAATCATCTAAGCTTAGAATAAGTGGCATGTTACTGTTTTATCTCCGAATTAAATAAATAAAAAAAAAACTAGTAAACCGAATAAAATAGTTACAAAGATACAGTACAATTGGCGGCCTTATTGCTTAGAGTAATTTCTTAAATTGAGCATTTAATTTTAGGAACGTCACAAGACATACATTTCACAAAACATTACCACTTTTTCTTGTCCCAAACTAGGGTACAGTACTACACATCATAAAAGTGCCACTTGGGAATCTTCGTTCGCGCAGACTAGGAAGAAGTGTAACGAAAGTACCCCAAGCTATATGTACATTCAACATGATCTTTAACCGATACGGTTAAGGTGCAGAATTGATTGCCGCAGTAGCGCTACCTATTTCGCTCACGCTAATATTGACAAACTAATAGTCACCTGCATCGATGACGTTGAATCAACCAATAGCAACAAAAGCACGCGGCCTGCCATAAAATGAAACTATCTGATTGGTCGATCAACTTGCCGCACATCCAAAATTTGGTCATCTACGCAGGTACATCCGCGAGACTTATTTCTTGTGTAGCACTGTACCCTGCGCTATAGCTACCAGGCAGGACATTAAAGTCTACACAAGATGTTTACTAAAGTAAACATTGTAACTTACAATGTCCACGCTCACATCTCCCTGAAGGAGTGAGCGAAAAACTCCATTTTTATTATTAAGGGCTTTATTATTAGGGGTGCACAGAAAATCAACGTCAAATATTTTCATTTTGGTCTACATAGACACAGAAACGATTTGATGTTAGTTTAACAACTCTGGATAGATTTCTATCCTCTGTTGTTAAACTAACATCGTTACAATACGGGAAGCAATACAGTTTACATAATATTGATTCGATCTAAGTTTGAAGGAAGTACCACACAAACATACTAGCGTAGGCATGAAACACATAACTTGTCGGGATTTTCCGTTGTAGGCTAAAAATTCTCCAAAGCCAGTTCAAAATTAGCGGGGATGGTATGCCTCGAGTTAGGCAAATTGTTTTGGAAATTTGATGAAGCGTTTGAAGCAGCGCTCCGTGTACAGTCGACAGCACATCAGCCTTTACATGCATGCACTCTACGTTACGGGTGACTTTGCAACAAACATTTAAAGGTTGACCTGCTGTAGACCATACAAAAAATGAGAAAGGCAATGAGAAATAATATTTATAATGTTTATGCTCCTTGTAGGATGAGGGGTCTGTATATCTATGGGCAAGTCTGTGAATGATTTGCGGCGTAGTTCGCCGACCGGATGCACCGAACTCAGTACGGTATTATAGTTATATATTACACCTTAATTCCTGAAGTTTCGGCAGCGTTGCAGTTGCCGTGGTCAAGAATAGACTAAAGTGACGGGTTTAGAAAAGTTTTATTACTTTTATTATTACTTCACAGCCACAATGTATAAGAACGTTTTCTGTCAGCATCATTGAAATTTCGTTCGTTTGTACGTAAAATGAAACGCCCAAATAATCAATTTCATCACTTTATTTCAATGCTGAATTGAATGTTTTTATTTCTATATAAACAATTTAAAAATAATGCGTTCTTAGGCCTAACCTTATCGTGTTAATATGACAATATTTCAGTCAGACGCCGCTTATGCCAACCGTGCGATCCGGCTCGAAGGACCAACTTTTTGCCTTCGAACAGGCTCTAGTCATACACACATAGTTTTTCAATAGAATGATATAAGCACGACAATAGCTCTTCTTTTTTCTCTTTTTGGTAGCCCACTAAGCAATAGTACTACAATGTAAATCCAATGGTAACCCATTGAAGAGGCATCTCATGGGAAAAAGATCGAATCGCGCGAGGAGCCGAGTTAAGTCAAACAGGTTTTAGCATTGAAATTGCTTACTAGATTACCAATAGTGTTAAAGAAACATCCATTACCGTACTAATATTGAAACTATGCATTTTAGAGACCCGCCCTCTCGATGGATTGCACGTAGTAAAAGTTACCAAGCTAAATTAAGTCTTAAATGATGCTATTTATAATTTTCTTAGCCGAGTAGGTAGGTGTTTTTAAATGACTGTATTATTTTTTCAATGGACGTCAGAGTCTATCTACTAAATACATCCGTAATAGTACCTACATTACACAACTAGGGTGGTAATACAAAGAAAGCACGAGATCGCAGAAGTTTGCGGCCCGAGCTGCAAGCTAGGGACGTAAATATGCGATCGAGAGCTTTCTTTATTACCTCCCGTGTTGTGTACATCTTTTTATGTCTACACTTGGCCAGAAAGCGGCTTTAAAAAGCCACTTTATTGCCAGGTGTGGCATAAAATAAATTATTATTTTCGCAAATACAGTCACTTAAATTGAGTTCAGCTTTTTCTTTTACGCTAGATAGATCCTTGGACATTTTGGAAGTAAAGTCTTTAATCCTTTACCTAATTCTCTTCCTTCTTTCGTAGTATTATCACATCAAATCTTTTGACTATGGATTATGTTTACTTAACATCGTTTCTCCCTCTATCTAAGTTACACAAACTGAGTAAAAAATCTAAATCGCAAATTAAGAAGTCTCAAGGATGAATATAAAAATAAATAATGCTAACACAGTTTAGCTTACACGTTTATTCACAATCACGTTCATACAAGTAAAATGTCGATCATAACGAACCTACTAGTTCAAAACACATTAATTCTTTAATCAATATCCTTACCTGACCTTGAAAACAACAAATGTACACCATGTTTCAACCTTGAAAATAAGAATTAAAATGCATTGTTATTTTCAAGGTTACGTTAGGCTCGTTACAAGCGAGGTTTTACGTTTACAATCTATATAAAATTGTTTATTTTTATATAGGTAATGGCAGTGTCAAGTTTATTTTGCAGGTGAATATTTCTTGTAGTTTTTGAATGCTTTTGGTAAAATGTCCTACCGCCGGTTTCTCGTATATTTTGTTGGAACGTAGTTAAACTTCAAACGCAGATTGTTATCATTTCTAATAACGGAACGTTTTGTCATCTGTCAAATATCGTTTATCTAGGTTATTCACTCTCTCTTGTCCTTGACCTCTTGTGTATCAGCTGCTTGTCCTTTTTGTCGAATAAATATCTATTATTAAATTAGCAATCCGGGTTCTTTTTCACCTTCAACCCTTCAGGTTATGGACCCAGTTTCGGTATCTGTCTACTCAAAATCATAGTTCCGGAAGTTTTTCGTTGTAACTTGAAATTTCTACTATCAAGTACAAGGGCACACATAATGGCCGGCGCCGATAAGGCCAACGTGTTCCCAGTGGAAAAATTGAAAGGTATAAACGACTACCACAATTGGAAGTTCGCTATGAAGATGGTTCTCATCCACGAGGACTTGTGGGATTGCGTGGAACCACCTGCGGACACGACTCCAGATACGAAGAGGGACATGAGAGCATTAGCGAAGATCTGCTTGGCCGTTCAACCAACAGCGTATCCTCACGTACGTAATGCAGTGAATGCACAGGCAGCGTGGACGAACTTGCGGGCTGCATATGAAGACAGAGGGCTATGTAGACGACTCGGCCTTCTTCGAAGTCTTTTTGGAACCAAGCTCGGGGACAACAATATGGACAACTACTTATCCACGGTTACCGAGATTGTACAGCAGCTAAGTGACATAGGTTCTCCTCTTGAAGATGATTTTGTGGCTGTCATTATGCTTAGTGGGTTGCCGCAAGAGTACGACCCACTGATAATGACACTTGAGAACAACAACATGAAATTGTCAAGTGAAGTTGTTAAGTCAAAACTTCTTCAGGAACACCAGCGTCGTGATGACAAGGATGTTGCCACCGCCTTAGCAGTGAGGAAAACCGTAAGATGTTTTAGATGTAAACAGTTGGGGCATATAACAAAGCAGTGTATGCAGAAAGCAAAGAAGCAGTCATCCGTGAAAGAAGAGTCGCCAAAGGCTCTTATTTCAGCACTTTCAACCAACCTGAGAAGTGATGTGTGGTATGTGGACTCCGGCGCAACGAACCACATGTGCAATAATAAAGCAGTTATGAGCAGCTTCTCATCGACTAAGGTACTGAAAGTTAATGTTGCAAATGGTGATGAATTGTTAACTGCAGGTCAAGGAAGTGTACAAATTACTTTGAAAAACTGTGTGCGAACTGTAACTAATGTACATTATGTTCCTAGGTTATCTCATAACTTATTATCTGTAAGCGAGCTGACTAGGAAGGGTTACAAGGTGTTATTCAATAACAAAATTTGCAAAATCTATGACAATGAAGAAGTGTTAGCAACTGCCACTTGTTCGAATGGTGTCTACCAACTAGACACAATAGGGTTTGCATTAAGTTGCAGTGCACAGTCTAAGGATGTTGTCCAGGCTCAGTGTTCGGCGACACAGTTGTCAGACTTGCCGGGCCATGCTGGAGCAGTATCCCGGGAGACTACAGAGGACTGTCAGCACCAGTCCAAGGAAACACAAGAAACATGGCACCGACGTCTGGCCCACCTGAACTCACGGAGTATGTACGTCATGAAATCAGGTATGGCTGTTGGAATTGATTATGATGATACTAACTATCAATCATGTGTAGCTTGTGTTCAGGGGAAGCAAACTAGACTTCCTTTCCCTAAAAGGTCACAAAATAGAGCTAACGATAAGTTAGGTCTTATCCACACTGATGTGTGTGGACCAATGTCTTGTCCATCTTTTGGAGGCTCTAGGTATTTTCTAACTTTTACAGATGATTATACCCGGAGAACATTTGTTTATTTTCTTAAAACAAAAGATCAGGTGTTTGAGACTTTTAAAATATTTAAAGTTCTTGTAGAAACACAGACAGGAAAGAAAATAAAAATAGTAAGAAGTGACAATGGTCTTGAATTTGTAAATAATAAATTCCAGGTCTTCTTTAAGCAGCATGGCATCATTCACCACAAGACAGTCCCATACTCGCCTGCTCAGAATGGTGTGAGCGAGAGAGCAAACAGGACAATCGTGGAGAAGGCACGCTGCATGCTCCAGGACGCAGGCTTGGATAATCGGTTCTGGGCTGAGGCAGTACAAACAGCTGTCTATATTAAGAACAGAACACCGACCAAGGCGGTCTTGGGAGTGACTCCTGAAGAAAAATGGACAGGAAATAAGGTAAACCTCAGCCATTTAAAAATATTTGGTTGTCAAGCATATGCCTTAGTACAAAAACAAAACAGAAAGAAATTAGACTCAAAAAGTAAACTACATATATTTGTAGGTTACTGTGAAGAGAGTAAGGGTTACAGGCTCATGGATCCTGAATGCCCAAAGTCGCTCATAGTAGCTAGAGATGTTACTTTCTTTGAAAACAAATTTATTTCAAACAGGCCAAAGGAGGTTGTGTCACATGATGATATTTTGAATAATGTTTCACTGATGTCCCCTATTGTCACAAATAACATTGCTGACAGTGATGTGCTGTCTGTAAGCACAAACTACCCACTGTCTAAGCCAGAGTCATTCAATGAGGACCAGTTACAAGCTGGGCCTGATGATATTAATCTGTCTGATGACACAATAACTAAGCCACGACAAAGACGACAAGAGCTATACATGTTGAATGACGCTGACTTAGGCCAGTCTTCCACTCTTAGTCCAGATGATCCCCTGGATGAAACTTATGTTCCAGAGGAAACGTCTGAAGATACAGAAGGATCGCAGAGCTTTGCAAGTCTATCAGACACTGAGGGCTATGCTGGTATGGCGCTGTCAGTGATCAGTGGAATCGATGAGCCAAGAACAGTGAAGGAAGCGCTTGGTGGCAAAAATGCTGAAAAATGGCGTGCGGCTATGAAAGATGAGTATGAATCTTTTCATAAAAACAATTGCTGGACACTAACTGAGTTACAGCTGGGACAGACACCAGTGAAATGCCGATGGGTCTTTAAAATAAAACGAGGTCTCAATGGACAGATATTGAAATATAAAGCACGATTAGTTGCAAAGGGATTTACACAAAGATATGGCATTGACTATGAGGAAACCTTTGCACCTGTCGTTAGGTATTCCACAATAAGGATGTTGTTTGCTATTGCAGCACAAAAAGGTCTAGATATTGATCAATTAGATGTCAAAACTGCTTTTCTTAATGGGGATCTCTCCGAGAATGTAGTCATGGACCAACCACAAGGATTTGTTGTAAAGGGGAAGGAAAACCAAGTCTATAAATTAAACAAATCCATTTATGGTCTCAAGCAAGCGGCGAAATGTTGGTACGAGAAAATCAATGGAGTCCTCATAGAAAATATGCATTTTGAGAAATCTACAGTGGAACCCTGCGTTTACTTTAGATATGTACATGATAAATTAACTATTATCGCCTTGTACGTCGACGACATTCTGCTGTTTTCATCTTCAGACAACGAGAAAAAGCAAATCAAAGAACAATTAATGAAGGAGTTTGAAATTAAAGATCTAGGAACTGTTCATGAATTCCTAGGTATGCGAGTTTGTAGAGAAAAAGGGAATACTATTACCCTTGATCAAACTGACTATATTAAAAGTGTTTTGAGCAGGTTTCAAATGGAGGACTGCAAACAAATTGCGACACCAATGGAGGTTGGACTGAAACTTAACAAAGCAGAAAAGAAGTCTGAAAACTGTGAGTATCGAAATTTAATTGGATGCCTTATGTACATTGCAGTTTGTACCCGACCAGACATAGCACATGCTGTAAGTTTTCTGAGTCAATTTAATGACTGTTTCGCTGACATCCACTGGAAGGCTGCCAAGAGGGTGCTTAGGTACCTAAAGGGGACAATTGATTATCGTCTGATTTATGACAAATCTAGCCTTGATGTCTGTGGTTATGTTGATGCAGATTGGGCAAGTTGCGAGGTCGATCGCAAATCGTATACTGGTTATTTGTTTAAAATAGGTAACTCTGTGGTCTCCTGGGAATCTCGAAAGCAGAAGACCGTAGCTCTCTCCAGCACTGAGGCTGAATATATGGCACTTGCTAACGCTTGTAAAGAGTCTTTGTTTATTCGTACTCTTTACCATGAATGTTTAAAAGTTAGTTGTGTACCTACTTTGTATAATGACAATCAGTCAGCTCAAAGACTAAGCGAAAATTGTATGTTTCATGCTCGCACAAAACACATTGATGTAAGACATCATTTTATTAGAGATATTGTCAAAAAGGGTTTAGTGCATATTGAATATCTTTGTACTGAAAATATGACAGCTGATTTACTTACAAAACCATTGTCTAAGGATAAATTTAACAAATTCTTGTCTCATTTATCCATAAGAAAATTATAACAGTGTTAATTGTTTGGTGAGTTGTCTTAAGTATACATTTTAATAAACATATTTTTGTATATAAACATACAAATTTTGTTATCCGATATTTAGTTATTTTTGTAGTTTTATAACTATGTTTGAGAATTATAGATAAAGCCTGTTAGTATCTATATTGATTTAAGATGCATTTGTTATGCGTTTTAGTTTAAGGGCAGGTGTTGGAACGTAGTTAAACTTCAAACGCAGATTGTTATCATTTCTAATAACGGAACGTTTTGTCATCTGTCAAATATCGTTTATCTAGGTTATTCACTCTCTCTTGTCCTTGACCTCTTGTGTATCAGCTGCTTGTCCTTTTTGTCGAATAAATATCTATTATTAAATTAGCAATCCGGGTTCTTTTTCACCTTCAACCCTTCATATTTGTTAATCCACTTTTGTCAGCTGTCAGTTGTATTTTTGCACTATGCACTTTGGCCAACTGACAGTAAATTAACAGATTGAAGGCGTACGAGAGACCGGGTGTTATAGTTTTTTTTTCTATGGGTCCCATGGGTGGGAAAAAATATTCATCCACAAAACATCCCCATACTAATTATGAATAATTGATTGGATAACACTAACAATAAAATACATCAACAACTTTTATGTAAGTATGTATATTGATTAAAATTTTATTTTTTATTGGAATGTAGGAAATAGAAACACCTTTTTTAATGTAAATATTAATCTTAGTGTAATTTTAACTTGAGTAGGTTACTTTTTAATTTGCATGTAAAAAACTGACCCCCTGTTTCTCGTACGCCAACCATCTTTTTATCTACTGTCAACAGCTGTCAATTGGTCAAAGTGCATACAAAAAAACAGCTGACAACTGTTTTCAACAGTAACAGGTGAGTAACAATACGAGAAACCCGGGGTAAAAGTTAACATTGTGAAAGTTACTTGGCTATCAAACGCAAATTGTATTTTACTTGGTTCAGAATTATTTAACAGGACCGCTATCTAGTATTTTTACACACAGTTGTCTGAAAACCCTATTTTTAATTATCCTAAGCATGTTGTAAGTATTACAAAGTTCGAGAAAGTGTCGACAGAAGTGGAATTATATTTATAAGCTCATGGACAGTGGGTATTAAATTAATCTAGGTTCCTAATTGCTTTGACGATGGACCACCGGAGAAAAATTCAATAAGTGGGCGAGTCTACTAAATTAACAGTTTGTAGACAGAATGATAATAGCACAGCATTGGCTGTTTTATTAAACTACCTGTAGTCTACTAACCAATAGTATTCGAATAGCCATCCGAGCAAATAATTGTGTTTTTATTATTTAAAAAAAACACTCCTAATCAATACAGTCTGGGGCATTGCTAGAAAATAAAATTGAGTCATTTCTCAGTAACCTTAACTAAGTTTTTGAGTAAAAACAATTGCTACTAAAGGTAATAATTTTGGAAGCAACTTTTATTTATCAAAATCTTAGCATAGGAAAACAAAAATGTATTTTAAATGGCAATGATTTAAAAATCTAGCAAAGCCGTGGACCACATTTCTCAGACGTGTACAAAATTTTTTTAACAATTATAATAAACTTCAGAGATAGAATGACATATAAAACAGCAGCCTTCCGAACTATATCATTGTAATGACTGAAGAAAAAACGTAATGATATTGTTTTTTGCATTTAAAGACGAGAGAAATTGAAAGTCATGCACTTAACTTGAAGGTTATATTTGGAGTAGTTTTGACAGATTATAGACAATGCACAAAACTTAAAGCCACTTGCACAAGCCCGTAAATCTTGATTTAAAACAATTTAAACTGAATTCTCAACACAAAAAAAATTACACTATTTTTATTTTTAATGCACTAACCCGTGCTAAGGAACAAATTTAAAAACCTATTTAAATAGGTTTTTAAATTTGTTCCTTAGCACGGGTACAGTGATATCGTTCCGATGTTAAACCTAACTGCAAAGTAGGTAGTCGGGGCTGTAAGTAATGCAATTTGCTTAAGTCAGATGTCGCTGCCTGTACGTAATACAGAGAATATTGTAAAGAGGTTCGAAATTTCACTGATGCCGTGAGTCGCCCATTGGCTCAATTGGTAGAGCGCTGGTACGGATAGCCAGAGGTTGCGGGTTCGAATCCCGGCATGGGTGAAATTTTTAGCCTCTAAATAGGTTTTGTCAAAATTGTCAAAATTGTATTAAACGTAGATTTAAGGAAACTGCGCAAACGTTCCTTAATGTCTCACTGATTTAAACAATGACATTGTAATTTAATTGTTTAATAGTGTCAAATAACAGGAACTGCTGTGCTAATATTACTCTATGGAACAACTAGTTATGCGTTTAGCAGACTCTAAGCCCTGTACTCAAATAACCCAATACAATAAAAAAAAAGAAAACCTTGAAACAACTTTGCATTAAACTACAAAATATGTTTGTGGAGTGTTAGCATATCTCTAAGACATCTTTAAGTACACATGGTAACTGCCTGAATATGGGAAACAAATCTATATTTCAATAAAAGAAACAAAAAAACTATGCCTCCCTTTTAACCACCATTTCGACAAAGTATAAACGGATCTAAAATAATATGAAAAAATATATCTCGACAGGTCAACAGCAAAATCTCTTAACCATTATCGCATATTTGAAACACTTATACGTTTGGGTGCTTATACTTTAGACAGTTTTTATTTCTTAACTTCGGGTTATAAAATACCAAGTTATTTTACAATTCGTTGATATGCATAATTATAAGACACCTTGTATATTTGCCTATAATTAAACCATACAAAATTACTCACTATATACCGAATAGTTTGATTACTTATACGCGCTTTATTAATGTAATCGAAATGTACATATTTACATTTTTCTTTTCATTATTTATTAGGCTTATATTTGGAAAATTTTCAATTTATCTCTAGTATACCTCTAGTTACAACGAAACAAAAATGCAGGTCAGGCAAAACATTAAACAAGCAATAAAAAAGAAAACAAATTTCATACATCCCATTTCTTTATTTGAAATGCACCATATCATTTATTGGACGCAAGTTGAGGTTTTAATACAAACACATAAAAAGAATCAATCAAATGTACAGTACGGTACGGTACGTCATAACGTAAAATAAAATAGTATAAAAAAAACTTACAGTCTAATGTTGTAAAAAACTATTAATTGACACATCAATACATATTTTTCAAAGGGTGGAGAGCGAATCTTACAAAAAAATATGCGAAATTCTTACAAAGTAGGTACAAAATTGAAAATAAATGGCACTTAACTTCTTTACGAATGGATACAATGAAACAAATCATAAACGCTGCCAATAACCAACAAGGGAGCAGAGCAGGAACTACTCCATATCGTTTTACAAATTTCTCAATAATTTACAGTCATACAAAATGTACTAAATGTCATTAAAATCAACACTAACTTACAATTACAACGTAGTCACGTTACGTTATTACCGGCTTACGATGCCGGCTCCATAAAAAACATTACATGGAATAATAAATTTAGGTGTATCTACAACGATCCCTAAACCACGATACAAATCAGTCGTTTCCTTAAAACGTATTTAGTACACATTAACTTTAGAAAACGAGACCTCCAAACTAGGCCCCAACAAACTTCAGTAGGTAATAATAACTTATTCCGTAGCAACAGGTGCTGCATAAGATATTTCAATTGATAACGTGCGTACCCCTCTTTGTTCATTCCCTCAATTAAACATTTAACAAAACTCACCTTTCACCTTAGATTTGGTGAAACATTCGGAGGGCGTCGCTCATGTCCGCAAAATCGATAAAAACTGCCATTCACGGTGGCGCCGTTTAGCCGAACGACTTACGTCAAAGGCATAGGACGCCATACATGTATAAATCCAAACAGATTTCCTTTCGTATTTCGGAAACTATCGTCTAATAAACTTATAGTTTTTCAATGCACGAGACTAGCTGTTACTTGCCCCTCTATTTTGTAGTGTACTAAGCAATGGTAGTACAATGTCATTCCAATGGTATAACTAGCGCAAATTATTTCGAAAATTTCTCGTAAGGCGCCAAGATAAGCAAGGAATTGATGGTAGATTACCAATAGTATCGATGAAATAATCATAATCGTATTAATATCATATTAAACCACTATGCATTTTTTGAACTAAAACTTTCGTAAGCACAACACATTGTAAACGTGTGAGACGAGCAACCGACAACGCGAGCTCCGTCTCTGCTCACCATGATTAAGCTCTGCGAATCGGAGCGAAACCTGGTCGGACTCTTCCGATATAACACCCGTAGATCCGTACTAAAAGTCTACACTATGCATTAAAGGGTCGATTTCTGAATTGAGAACTTCACTAAGTAAATACTGAATGCACTAAGTAACGTTCTGTCACGCTCTTTACTGAGAAATCCAACGAGACAGCACTATAGTTAAATATTTACTTAGCGAAATTCTTAATTCAGAAACTGTCCCTAAGATACTTGTTATTACTCACGTCTCAGCATGGAATAAATCCTCACATGAATATCGTGTCGCGCTTCAGGACAGAAATAGAAATCCAGAACTTTACGTCACGCCAAAAGATTGACGATAAAATTTGGCGCCCTTTGACGCTGTGACGCAACCGTGAATGCCAGCCTTAAGAGGACTACTCACGCGGCGATTTCCGTGAAACCTTATTTGGTTTTTAATTTACCAATATCATAAAACCAACGTCAAGACGACACAGATAGTGCTTAGAAATGAGAATGATAAAAAAGAAATCTGAACCACATAAACCCACACACCTTTTCACAGAAACTTTTTCAAGGAACATAATTATTTTTGATTAGGTAGTTGATTTGCAATTCTAAGCACGATCTAACCTCGACCTGTGCCCTCTAAAGGCATAAATATAGATTCATAGCGATCCTGCATGACATTTGCAAATTAAAACAGCTTTTAGAATATACCTTGGCTCCTATCGGATAGAATCGGATATATTCATGTAATAGAAATATCGGAACTAATATGACACTTAACTTTTCATAACTCTTCAGAATAGTAAAGAAAAGTTTTATAAAGAGCAGGAAGTAGTATTACACTCGAGTGCTTTCGGCGAAAACCGAACCCTACTCTAGAGCCCGAGGTATATTGTAAAAGCTAACAGACTATACGTTTGTATTAGAATTGTCGCTTGAATCACCCGCTTAAAAAAAAAGGAAACTCAAATACTGGCATCACGAGATGCCAGAAAAACCACTTTATCAATTGAAGACATCGAAAAAATCATCGCGTAGATTATCACAGGCCTTTCTAACAATTAGAAGAGAAAAAAAACGTTTTTTTTTTCACTGTGTACACACGCTAGTCCATACGGTGGGTCGACGCTGTCCTCAACACTTAAATTACTCACACGAATAGAACACAAGGGTCGAAATTAAGGGCGCTGTAAAGCGGCTTCTTATTAAGGCATCTCTCGCGCGTCTCGCGACGCGATTGGTCACAAAGCACGGCAATAGCAGTCTTATGCCAGGGGCATTTAGGGGCAGTATTTGGGTGGCTAGACGAGCCAGGCGTTTTGCTAGCACCATGACTCCTCGTGGGGCGCCCTATCGTCCTCGGTGTCTCCGTACATGTCGGCCAGCTTCCGGAATCGGGGCCCGAAAGTGGACAGGTAGTTGAATTTCAAGTCACCGTCGTCCGTACCTGATGAAGAAGAGTAAATGTAAAGATAAAAAAGTTGATCAATTCAAGATATGTATTTTTAATGTTAAAAACCTATTTAGAGGCTGAAAATTCCACCCATGCCGCGATTCGAACCCGCGACCTCTGGCTATCCGTGCCAGCGCTCTTTCCAACTGAAATTTCGAACCTCTTTACACTATTCTCTGTATTACGTATAATGCACGGGTTTGTTCATTAAAAATAAAAATAGTATAAAAATCTTTATATTCTTTATTAGAATATTGTTTGCTCCAAGGTTAAATATCGTCGACTCCCAGGAATCACACCCATTTTTAATCAGATGTCTTTATCCGTTAAACACGCTGTTAAGACTTCATTCTGCGTACGTCGGTCTACTAGGCTTCGAATCAATCTAAAGCGATCCTTATCTCTATCCCAGCAGTAATCAGTCCGTACCCTTTATCAATTCTGCTAGATCTCCTTTAAACCTAGACGTGTTACAGGGCAGAAATGGCGGAGCTACGCGGGTGTATTAGGAGTCGGTTGCCTCGAGGTAAACCAGTTGCCAAGCTGGTCTAAGTTGGCAAACCATTAAAATGAATATATTCGTTTTTAAATGCTCTAACCCGTGCTAAGGACAATTTAAAAAAACCTATTTAGAGGCTAAAAAGATGAACCTTACTAGGTGGAGCTATGCTCTAGACTCCGAACAATCCGTACGTGGATCAACAATATCAAAACCTACGTGGATGGAAGTGCTAATTTTTATTAAACAAAACTACGTATGTGGCCATGACGTGCCAACTTTGTCTGATGAAACTTAGTTAAAATTAGCGGCGTCTGTTAAATGTGACTGAAATTCTACGTTTCCAATTTTGGAGTTGGCATTTCGGAACCTTTCCGTAAGATTTTTTCATATATATTTAAATGAATTCTCATTCGGGAGGGCGTGGCTTCGATTCCCAGCATGTACCAATAACATTGTTTTCTAACTGACGATAAATGAAAACATTGCGAGGAAACCCGAGTAATTGCAGTGTTCACATACCTCGGCGCTTGACATTGCCAATCTACGATAGGCACGCGTGATAAATAAGCCCATACACTCTCTAAGGACAGGCCTTGCACTGCAGAGGGATGGGACGGGTACATAGGGTACAAAAAAATCAAATAAAATAGTTAACCCGATATACTTATGACATCATTTTTATGTGGCTGCGGTCATAAACTTTCTTTTCCTACCTACTTTTATTACTTCTGGTGTGCAATAAAGAGTTTGAATCTAAGCTTGTACTCACAACTAGCCAATGAGGATAGAGAGCCACTGGTGTTGCCATCTCCCTCGTACGCGTAGTGACGCACGTCGTCGTACGGATTGATGTCGGGATCGCGGTCAAGCACGGACTTCTTGTCGTCAAGGAACCCAGAGATGTCGGGCGCTGCTCCGAGCAGACCTGTTGAGAAGAAAACACTTAATAAAACAAACGAACGAATTTAAAGCGATCGACCAAAACGAAGGCGAAGAGTTTTTATCCCAGAAAAAATAAACGGGAAACTCTATAAAAGCCTCTGATTAGTCAACATCTCTTACGACTGGCTACGTGAATTTCTTAAGTTGATTCTAGCTAACAGTATTCAAAATTAGATTTTCTCGATATCAGAAGTGGGATATTACCTCCAGAAATAAGAATAAGACGATAGATAGGTAAGGAAGAGAGCTAAGTTCCTTCTTTACCTTCGTTACCTTCTTTCTGGCATTCAAAATTTATTTTGCCTTGTTTCCTACACGTTTACTTTCACCACGGCTTCTCTTTATCAGGACCTGCGTAAATAAAAGATCGTCCTGCCGCGGATTGCCGAAAAACAATGTCGCGTACTATACACGCTTTACTTCAAGCATCAGAAGCGGGATCTGGTCTCCGTCAAAGTATTCTTACCAGGCGCGTGCATGAACGAAGGGTCATTCTCCGGCGGATGAGAGTCGTACATCTGTCGCAGCACTTGGAGGTCGTAGCCAGCGTCCCCCTCGCCGCCGCCCTCGTCTTCGTAGGCGATGATGTTCTCCCTAATGTCATCGAGCTCCTTCTCCGCCCAAGCGTCGGCGCGGCGTCGGTGCACCACCACGGCCAGCAGGAGTACTGTCGGGGAATGTTTGGTGAGAAGTGGGCCTCGAATCTGTTACTGCATTTTTGGTTAGTGCACGACACGGTCGGGTCACGTGCCAAGTATTTTCATACCATTGGCGCGTGGAGTTAAAACAGCAATGAAATTAAATCGCCAAGTCCATGCAGTTGTACTACATTGCTAGACAATCTAAAACTAGATAACATAATCTAGAACTTGGTCGTTTAGTACCTAGAAAATTGTTTCTCGGACCCGGAATAAGACACTTTTATCTGTCTTTATGTTGAATTTGATTGTCCTGGAGTAACTTGAAAGACTAATGAGAGCTTAGTAACTACAATAGATATTTTTAATCAAAAGATAATCTTGAATAGGTTGGGTTTGCGTTTTTTACAACCACGTTTAACATCTCTAGAAGAATCATAGACGAAACAAGGAAATGAGACATCGTTCTCAGGTTTTATCAAGACCCGAAACTTGCTTGCTGAAACTGATAAAGCAGACGGGGATTTGTATTTCAATCTATATTATTCATCAAAATTTAATGAAATAATGACATAGAAGGCGTCGGTACTCACTGACTAAAATAGCGATGCAGACGAGAATGGCCACGAGGAAGTTGGTATCGATGCCGAAGGTGACGGCTGTGTACATGCTGCGCTGGCAGCTTGGGTCTGCGTTGTGCATCAGAGACGGCTCGCCCAGGTTGTACATCTAAAGTTGACGAAAAAGGTTGTAAAATCCTGTCCTCTAAAGCCCTGGAGGTAACAGTTACTTTAAATCTTCTAAAACTACCTAGATTTTGAAGAACCTTTTCTTAGTATTTCTTAATGATTCGCGATACTCATACATAGTTATATATTAAACGGATCAAATCGCGATTATTTATTAGGTAAATCGTAAATACCTTATTTCCCGACGTATCGGCAGCGTTACGATTGCCGTGGTCTACCCGAGATCACAAACAAACGCCGGGAAATAAAGTGATTACGTTTTACCTAATAAATCATCACGGTTTCACCAGTTTAATATAGAACTTTTTCTTCTTGTTGACCAAAAAATTATGATGAAAATGTTGGACCTGGAACAGTAAGTTTTCCGGACTTCCCACTAAATCATTGGTGCTTTGGCTTATGTATAGTTGACTTTTCGCACTGAAAGCCTCAATTTCTAGTCAGACACGCGCTACTAGAAAGAATCTTTAAAGAGATCACGACGATCCTACTAACCCGTATAACCTAGCAAGTATTTGCTAGGATATACCTGCGAAATACCTGCACCGAAGCTTCTTAATATAACAATATTATTATTAAGTAGTTTCAGAGGAGGAATTGCTTAAGTTTTGTCTAGCCACGAAGCTAGGCCACAAGCCACGAAGCCACGAATTACTGTCTATAGACAATATTCGTCTAATGAGATTAGCTAAAGCTGAAGTTTTTTCGTAGTTACATTAATTTAGTGGATTATTGTAATGTTCCCAATTTTCATCTTTTTTTTAAATGTGCTCTAAAATCTGTCATGTAATATTCTTTACTTACAGTGTCATAGTTTGACGACGCATATAAAAACACAGTGATGAATAGAAAGATGTAATTTTGCAAACATTTAAATGCTATTTTATCCATAAAAAGGCTGAAAGACAATCGAAAATTGATCTTAAATAAATACTCACAAAGGTGTTGTAAGTGAAGTTGCTAATGCAGCCGATGAAGTGTTGGTCAGTGGGCACGTGACGCCAGCCGAAGGCTCGAGCCAGATCGTTGATATCAATGCTGGAGCCGCCGAGCTGAAGTGGTCCGTTCACTGTTGGAAATAAGGTTGAGAATCAACTGCTAAGTAAAAATCGATTCTAGACTGGACTATGTATCTATGATTGTGGTATTTATTTACATAATTATGAAGATTGAGTTTCTCCTTGACAATATGGAAGAGTTAGGTGTTCGTTGAGCTTCATAAACCATATTAATGTGAATTATCATTAAAAAATAGTTATTATTATTATTCGCAAAGTTTCTTTGCTCAATTTTATTGACCAAGTAATCGAAGGATTCAAAAATTAGAATCCTGATCGTTAGCGAAGGAATCAAAGGATTACGAGGTGAAAAAATGCCATCTCTCATGGTCCCCTGCCATCCTCATCCACGGACCCTCCGCCGACTCAACTATATCGTCGTATCGGAGCATCGGTCTGCCCACTGACCGTCAAATCCTACAAAGTACTCCAATGACTTTGACACTTCAGCCATAGCGTCTATTCTCAATCAGGTAGAATGATGGACGCATAGTAACGGCAAATTGCTTACACAGCGCGTCTATCGCTACGGATAATTACATTTGCAAGCGTTCAGCCGACGCCTATGCTTGCAAATCCAACAGTGTGTGACGTAGAATTAAGCTACTGTCGTATTAGTGACTAGTATTTAGACCTGAAGCGCTCGTGGCCTAGTGGAACCGAGTGATTGGAATCTATTACTTGACTTAAGCAACAACAGCCGCGGTCAGGTGCAGGATGGGTGACCGTTCCGTGACTATCGCTGGTGGCCCTTTTTTTATTTGACCATTTAAGAGTTTCGACTGCGACATATATAGTTAATCCTTTTTTTTCACACTGTTAAATACTTTGTAGACTTTTAAATACTGTTAAAATATAAAGTACTCTCAGTTGGGAGAGCGCTCTGGCACGGTTAGCCAGAGGTCGCGGGTTGGAGTCCCAGCATGGGTTGAATTTTTAGCCTATAAATAGGTTTTTTTAAATTGTCCTTAGCACGGGTAAGTGCATTAATGAGAAAATAATCTTATGGGTACAGCGATATCATTCCGATGTAAAACCCAACTGCAAAGTAGGTACTCGGGGCTGCAAATGATGCAAATTACTTCAGCCACATGTTGCTGCCTGTACGTAATATAGAGAGAGTATGGATCGAATTTTCACTGATGCCGGGTAGTCGCCCATTAGCTCATTTGGGAGAGCGCTAGCACTTTTAGCCTCTAAATAAGTTTTTTTTAAATAAAGTACCGTTGAGTATCTCCCTGGGACCGGTGGGCGCCGCGAGGCTCATACAGGTGGACAGCTTGCAGCGATCCACGAACATCTCGATGGAGCTGCGCATGAGAACGATCTCGATCAGGTGAGGCTTCCCGTCGGCCACCAGGATCACGCTGTTGTTCAGCCGCGTGGTTCCAGACCCGTAGTTCACCAGTAGCACCGGGTAGCCGTCTTGCAACTCCAGCGCCATAAAATCTGCGGACCACACAAGAGGTTAGATGGAGAAAACGATGATGATGATGGTCACGACCATCAGCTTGACTGGGAGAAAATTGTTTAGGCATTCAGTCCGCCGTATTGTACACTTGTTCGTCCTGACCGGCCCGCCACTGCCTTACAATCCTCCACCAACCCGGACTTGACCCCCGTGGTGGAGAGTGGCCTAAGCTTCCTGCAAGCAGGAAGGGACCCGTGCCCCAGCAGTGGGGACCTACAAGGGTTGATATTGACAAAGTTTGGTTACAAGATGCGTGTCTCAACAATGTTGTTGTTGTTGTTGTTACACTTTATTGCACAAAATATACAAAGTAAGGCACTTATATTATGAGCAAAGGCGGACTTATTTCTATAGAAATTTCTTCCAATGTCTTGGTCAATATTATTTATTTACATATAGGCAGCTGCACGCAGTGATGCCAACTTAGCTACTTTATAGCTAGATCTAGCTATTTTTTGGTGTCAGACAGCTACAATTTAATAAAACTTGTAGCTAAATTTTTTAGCTACTTTTTCTAGCAACTTTTCATTTCATCATGAGACGTGCGTCACGTCACGCACTCACGCACGCCACATCGAGAATTGCAGAGTAGAGTACCGACCGAGATTCTTGAAAGAAAAAAATAAAACTACACGCGACTCTATGGTCATTCAGTCGTAGATGCTATGTTATAGATCGGAGTTGGCCGGGATATACCCGAAGATATACTTCATAAAATGGGTACAGCCGAAAAATATTCAAAATCAATGAAAGATTTTGATCCAAAGCCATCAACATCTTCTTTATAATATTTTTTAATTTTTTTTGATTTTGAATATTTTTCAACGTTCTTGTTAAAATAAACGTTATTATCAGAATTTGTAATTTCATTCTGAACTACCAACCTACTGGAACATTTAGCTACTTCTAGCAACTTTTTGGGGTAAACAAAACTGGCAATCTAGCAACATTTTTTAGGATGTCTAGCTACTAGGTAAAGCAAGCAGTTGGCAACACTGGCTGCACGGGCTGCACGAACCAACAAACATTATAATGATGGAAAAAAATTGTTAGTTGAAGCCGCCATTTTATATTCATGATGTTATGATACCATTGCGCCCATAATTGGGAAAAGTAATTTTCCTTTCTAAGCAAGTTTATTATACAAAACAATCGCTTAAGGCGGCACCCCGAGGATCAATTCCCATACAAAGGTAGTTTGACTTTTATTAACAAACGATATCTCATATATGACGACCTCTGTCGTTCAGCGGTTCCGCATCTGCCTACCACGCAAGAGGTCCCGGGTTCGAACCCAGGCTGGGGAACGGAAGAAAAACCCCAGGTCTTAGATGTTTATATGTTGACGTCATTGTTTCTGGTTCCCACGACACAGGGTAGCCTAGTGTGTGGCCAGAAGCCACGTATGTGTCTGTATGTAAATGTCATGTTATATACCAGATCGTAATGAAACTTTGCCAATATATTAGACGACACCAATCATTTTAATATCCTTTTTAATGCACTAACCCGTGCTAAGGACAATTTTTAAAAACCTATTTAGTAGCTAAAAATTCCACCCATGCCGGGACTCGAACCCGTGACCTGTGACACGGTTAACCAGAGGTCGCGGGTTCGAGTCCCGGCATGAGTGGAATTTTTAGCCTCTAAATAGGTTTTTGGAAGAAATGTTGCGAATTTGTAGCACAATAGGTTACGAGTATTATTATTATTCGGTTACATTGAGTTGTAACGTATTGGCAAAGTTTCATTAGATCCGACACGACGTTTTTAAATAAACACTAAACTAAGTTTAGGACACCAATTGTACTGTATATACTGCCAGATGTCGCGGCCTGTAAATAATACAGAGAATATTGTAAAAAGGTTCAAAATTTCGCCGATGCCGGCACTTGCCCATTAGCTCATGAGGTTGCGGGTTTGAGTCCCGACACTGGCGGAATTTTTAGCCTCTAAATATGTTTAATGCCTCTGAATTAAAAATAGCCTTTAAATTAATAAGAATATTTTTTTTTTAAATTGACCTCAGCATGTGTTAGTGCAACAAAAAGAATATTATCAGTATGTATTATGTTCTTTTTTAAGTAATTCCTGGTGTTCATCATCAATCATCAACCCATTATGTTATTATTATTATTAATACTTCATTGCACCATAAAATTGTACAATGCGGCGAACTTAATGCCATAAGCATTCCCACCGAGGGGCACGCGTCTCTTCCCTGAGGAAGGTATAGGCCATACTCCACCACGGGGGCCAAGTCCGGATTGGTGTTCATACAATAAATAATATTCTATCTATCTACGTTTGCATGGGCATCGCCCTTTAAGGGAGACTCTTAATCAGTCTACCAGTCCCCCACTTAGTTTCAGTGATGCCCAGTCATGATTCACTCACTTATAATGATTAGAATCAGGTATGCCCGTCCTTATTGATGAGTGGGCAAACACTATTACATGCATACGTAACCAACCACGGCGCAGATCACATAATATTGACATGAGACCGACACACATAATATGTACACAAGCGAGTACAATCAACTGGAAAATTGTGCTACACGGAGTATCTAACTACTGGGTAAATTCTGCCAAGATATTAACAATATGTTTGCCACTTGACAAGGATGAGAGCTTCGAGCTTCGAGTTCTCTCATAATAGAGAATCTTCTTCTGAAGCGCTCGTGGCCCAGTGATTAGAATTAATCACTTGAGGTTAGCAACAACAGGCGAGGTAACGTGTAAGAGGGACTACCGCTAGTGGCATGTTTCCGAGCGCTTCTGCCCTTCGCAGGGTACGTTAAGCCAGTGGTGCCGGCTGTCAAGTAATGGCAGTCGTTAAGCCATGTCAGAAGTATCATGGGCAGCTTGATAACTTCTGACAGTAAGGCCCGCCCCTGTCTCACAAATTAGACTTGGCCCTCGTGGTGGAGTATGGCCTAACCTTCCTGCGATGCAGGAAGAGAACCGTGCCCCAGCAGTGGGGACATACAAGGGTTGATATCGAAATCGATCGATCGAGAATGTTCTTCGTCGGTGCGCTCTTTAAAGGACGGTTGATGTTGTCACGAAGACGTTATATTTTGGGCTGATGTTACGTGTCTGTCGATGTTTCGCATGCCTCTCGATTAGATGCCGTTAGATTCTGATGCATTCATGCAGCGGCCTGTCCAGTGGACTTAGCAAATCAAATTAAATCAATTCAACGTAAAGAATTTACATCCTGTTTGCTGAACGACAATGTACAAAGTAAAATATAAGCCGCTGCCTTCGGGCCGCATTGTAGTGGAGAAAAAAGCAGCGGAAAAAAATTACTCCACTCTATCTTTTCTAAAGTCATCTTATACGAAATACATCAGTTGCCACCTATATGTATACCTAATAAGATTTTATGATAGCTTGACCGGTCTGTTATAGGATATTATTGAAAAGCCTTTTAAAAAAAAAAGGACAATTTATTACACGAAATACACTAAAAATATTAAATTGGACTGGCGACCGGTTCTAAGGATGGATATATATACGAACTAATTGACTAGGGTGATGGCCACTGAAGGCGATCTGCTGATCTGTTGATTCAGCACTTCTAATTACCAGGGCAAGATATAACAGATCCATCGTTTAGACACAGGAAATAAAGGCTGAGACATGTAAAATATCGCGGAACACTACATCAGACTTGTGACTTTACTATACTTATTGATATTTTATTAAAAATGTATGTTGGAAGAAATTATTTTGGAGTTCAATTGTTAAATTGTTCAAATTTAAGCTATCCGGAAAAATTTCAAATTTTAAATTTAAGCGGTCATTAGGGGAGGGCTATGTCCAGCAGTGGACTACATAATATAGCCTGAAGATGAAGAAAAAGCTATACGGAACTATCAATTAAACACTTGTGCTTACCCCTTTGTGTATACGAATGAGTTATTTTTATTTCAAACCTTCCGATTACCCACACCTCAAAAACTGAAATAGGATCTTTTTTAAAAACCTATTTACAGGCTAAAAATTCCACGCATGCCGGGACCCGAGCCCGCGACCAAGATAGTCTCTGCCACGGTTAGCCAGAGGTCACGGGTTCGAGTTTCGGCATGGTTGGAATTTTCAGCCTCTAAATAGGTTCTTAAAATTGTACTTAGCACGGGTTAGTGCATTAAAAAGAATATAGTCATAGTATTACATAATGATTAGATACATGCATAGTTCAACATAGAGGATGGTTTTAGCTTTGGTACAGTTAGCCAGTAGAGGTCGGGGGTTCGAGTCCCGGCATGGGCGGAATTTTTAGCCCCTAAATATGTTTTTAATGCTATGACTGTATACTTTGTATACTTATCAAACGTTAATTATTACCCGTTTATAGCTTCGAAAATGGTCTCGAAAGTTTTTTTTCTAGCTAACAATTATACTTCTACTATTTTTATTTTTAATGCACTAACCCGTGCTAAGGACAAATTTAACCTTGCAGTCTATAATTAAGGACCAAATTTATAGCCGCATCAAATATTGATGAATGATATTTGATCAGTCGAGTCAGAGATCTGCAGTCAAGCGCTCGGAAAAAATACCAGTAGCGAAGTCACGGGATGGTCACCCATCCAGTAGCGGACCGCGCCTGTTGTTGCTTAACCCAAGTAATTGGTTCCAATAGGCGACGAGCGTCATTTCTATTCGTTAATCCCAATTGTACGAGTATGTGTCAACTTCAAAATAATAAAACAGAAAACAGCCATTCGCTGCTAAAGTTATCGCCAGTTTATGTAAAGATCCGTTCCCCAGCAGTGGGGACATACAAGGGTAGTTATAGAGAGTCTTCAGTCGAGTGGAGACTACGAACTGGTGCAGGACAGGCCAGGACACCCACCACCTTGTTGGAACTATGATCTGCAGGCAGATATTTATTTATTGATTGATTGAAGTGTGATGTTTATGAAATAAAAAATATAATAAAAAAAAAAGATTGTTGGCTTCCGCTGGATGAGCATGGCCGAAGACAGAAAGAATAGGGACGTCTTCTTCTTCCTGAGCTTCTTCACTAATGGAGTTTGGCAGTTTGAATTCTTCTTTGTTTCTTGCCAAGCGAAACAGGTCTTCGACGCTGCCTGCATCGGTCCATACCCTGATGTTTCTGAGCCACGACTTTCTTCTTCCCCCATTACTCCTCCTTTACTCAATCTTGCCCATCATTATAACTTGAAGAAATCGGTAACAATCGTGTCGCAACATATGACCTAGATATCCAATGCGCCTTACGGGAAACCTACGTTCCTCTGTGGACGAACACGGGTTGATTGATTGGTACGGCCTTTTTTACACCGTGTATACGTAACGTAAGATATAATTGCTCGCCTTTCTTACGATATTGATTTCTACCCGTACTTTCTACAGCAATAACAATACCTAACACTTCACGGAGTGTGCCCGGTATCACGCAAGGAATCAATCGTATTCCTATCGCAATAAATACTGACTTACAACAGATCCTCTTTGGCAGACCTTTTACAGTAACTTAGGCCTTTGCGTCTATATGATTTAAACAGCAACTACCATAGATAGCGGAGGGACCACTCAGGAGCTCTAGTGCCCGGAGCATTTTGTTTCGGTTTTGCGTATTTCAGATGTTAATGCATGAGAATGTGAAAAATTACTTTGCTAAAAATCGCCAAAAATCCCACAAGCACCATGCGGTTAGTTAATGCACCGCCCACCCTCCCACTTTTTCAAACAGAAGCAAGATACGAACACACCACCACCGACACCAATACTTGTGTGACAAAATACGCGACGCGTTTCGCCTCTAACACGAGGCATCCTCAGGCTCACATTTTATAATGCTATTATGGATTTCCGCAAAGAAACGCCTGATTCCATACAATATCTTTTAATGCATGAAGTAATTAATGCAAAATCGATGAATAAATGACTGCCTCGTTGGTCAAGCGGTATCACGTCTGATTAGTGCCGGAGGTAGTGGGTATGATTGAACCTGGACGCCACCGTGCATTTATACAAATGACCTCAGTATGGATGTATTTCCATGTTTGTAATGTCCTTTTCTGGATACCATAGCACAGGGTATGCTAGTTTGGAACCAATAAAAGTGATTGTGTTACGTGGATGTCATTATTAATCTATGAATGAGTGAGTTAATACATGAATCAATTTATTATTTTACTAATGAACACCCAAGGGCGCTCCAGTTTCCTCATTACGGTTTCCTTCAAAATAATAAATGTAATTAACTTAGACAAGTCACAGGCACATGCCGGAATTCAAACACACGAAATCTTAATCTCATAAGTGGTTCCCACATATGAGATTAAGATTTCTCTGCCAATTTAAACTTTTAAAAAATTATTGTCAAAGTGGACAATTTGCGAAAGCGACATAAGCTTAAGTGTCCATTTTGAGAAAGAGACCGTATCTGAAATGGACATTTGGCGACGGAACGGTCTGAGTGGACCTTCTGCAATACCTTCCTAGCTCATGCCTATCGACATCCATAAATCATAACTCAGCCTAAGACTGGCACGCGTGGCCGTCATTACTAAGATCATTAAAAAATCATTACACTTCGTTCCGAAACTAGCGCTGCCCTAAGAAACCCGCCGATTGCGTCCGGAAATCATTACTCAAGCCGTTACGCCAATCCTTTGTGACATATTCATTGTAGTTTGCCTTGTTTCTCGGAAAATTAAACTTGGCTGTGGAAATGCTGGACTTGTGAAGAGATTTGGGGCTTAAAGCCTATTTAATAGAAACACCAACACTAGCTCAGTGACAGATACTAAATGTGTTTGTGCTTTCTTGTGTCAGAGGTGAGTAACTAAAACAACATAAAAGAAAAAAGATAATAGTCCATACATTTTAAATATACTGAAGTTACGGTTGGATAGACTCTGAAGCCTGTGGTAGATAAAATCTGTTATACAGGCGTCAGTGCCCTGTTGAAATGCTCACACAACTGTTCCATATTACAATCGAAAAATTTACTTGATGAATATAACTTGTTATTATTTTATGCTACCAAGGACATTTACTGCATAAAGGTACTGGAGAATTGAAATTCGATACAAATAATTAATTACTACAACAAACTCACGCCTGTACCCCGGGTGGGTAGAGACCGGGGAATACACTTGCTAAGAACCTAACAGATCTCCTTTCTTCTTCTTCAGGCTATATTGGTCCAGTGCTGAACATAGCCCGTGCTCCCAAGGCACGTTAAGTCGTTGGTGCCGGCTGTCATGTAATGGCAGTCGTTAAGCCATGTCAGAAGCCTTATGTGCGGCTTGATAAGTTCTGACAGTAAGGCCCGCCACTGTCTTACAATCCTCCACCAACCCGAACTTGGCCCCCATGGTGGAGTATGGCCTAACCTTTCTGCGATGAGAAACCCGTGCCCCAGCAGTGAGAACATACGAGGGTTGACATCGAACAATAGCCCTCCCCTAATGCGCCATAGCGCCCTGTCTTCAGCTTGCCGCATCCAGCATCTGCCTGCAGTTTTTCGCAGATCGTCATCCCACATAGTCGGAGGGCGTCCTACACGATATCGTTTGCTTCATCTATTATTATTATTATTATTAAAATTCTTTATTGCATAAAAAAATTCCACATAGGCGAGCTTAATGCTGCTTAGCATTATCTACCAGCTAACCTAAGTTGAAGTTTGTAATCTACATTCATAAGCATACACGACACGCACGCTGGTTTCGGGTACTTTTTACCTTGCCCCTTGCCCCAATACATCAAAATTTGGTTGAAGTATATATTTTTTTATTTATATAACAACCCGCGACTTCGTCCGTCACGTGTTTAAACACGACATAGCGGTTGAGAACAAGAAGTATGTCGCTAACTTGGCAAACGTAACCGACAAAACACGTGACAAACAAGGAAGGGCTTTTTGGGGCTATATTTTCATACCTATTCAAGTTTCAAAGTTCCACAAGCTCAGTGGTCACCCGCCCCTTACATTGTTGTCGCCAGTTTCTTTCTTGAATGCTGATTCGAAACCTCGTTAGCTTTCAGCGCACCGCTAGTAGAAACAGCGACCTCCAACATAATAAAACGCAAAAGAACCGGCCGGAAGGTACAAAAGATACTTTTTAATCCTTAAAAAGCAGAGGAGTTTCTTCTTCTTCTTCTGGTCCCTTTGGTCCCTTTACTCCTCCGTAGAGTTTGGGGCTGACACAAGGACTTTCCATTTATGAAAGGTCAGCCGTTAAGCCATGTATGAGCGGCTTGATAACTTCTGACAATAAGGCCCGCCACTGTCGTACAATCCTCCACCAACCCGGACTTGGCCCCCGTGGTGGACTATGGCCTAAACTTCCTGCGATGCAGGAAGAGACTCGTGCCCCGGCAGTGGGGACATACAAGGGTTGACATCGAACGATGGCTAGGGATGGTAGCTCTAGCCAAGAGAGTGAGATAGCGGTTCAAGAAATAAACATAAGAAGCTTAAAAATTACGGCGATATTTATACGCATAAAGCTATCTGTATTCGGCTTCTCAATCTACTAGGAAGCTTATTGACCCACTGGTTGGATAATTTACATTCAGACCCACCTAAGTATTGGACGCACCACGCGTCATATCCAGCGGAGATTTCTTTGTCCGTCCGAGTGTAAAAGCAGCGAAAAATCTTTTGCATATGAGAGGCCGACGTGCCACGGCTCTGCTACAACAGCTTAGAGAGATAAGATGATAGAATAGATTCGTATCATCAACCTCCGCGTTTAGTACATTAAGTATAAATGTTATGTTTGTTATTGTTGCCAACCGAAGTTATCTAGGAGGGTCAAACAAACGCTACCGCTACGCCACAGAGGTCGTCGCGGTTTTACAGTCAGCGTGCCAAACCGCTGGCAGTGGCGCCTCATTTTAGTAAGAAACGAGGGTATGTTATGATCTTCTGGTGGTTCTTTCAGGTGACGACAGATTCGTGCTGTAATGAAGGCACCCTTTACGTGCTCGTAATCTAAGTTTTACGTGCGGAGCACAAGAGAGTTGATGGTTAATAAAATTTCTTAATGCGCGTACCTACGCAGGTACGGCTAAGTTTTGGCTAGATAAAACTTTTTAACAGTCGCGAGCGGCATGAATATTAGATAAGATAAGACAGGATGTGTTATTTTAAGAGCTGCTTTAAGTGGATCTCGAAGCGAGTTCTGAAAGCTCCGTCTTATACTGTAAACAAGAGAAGTTGATTTCCTCTAGGAAAGTTTTTCTAGTTGGGTAGTCTTGACTTCCCTATTTTTTCCGTTCAGTAAGATGTTCGCATTTTTTCTATTCTTTCTTCCTCTTAGAAAAGCAATAGAACACCGGCTTCTCAATCGGGAGGTCGTGGATTCGGATCCCGGTACGTACTAATGAATTCATTTTGTATGTTGTATCTTAATTACTTATTTAATTTTATTATATAAGTTACGTACGTTTATGCTTGCATAAGAAAAGCATCCTGAGGAAACGCGAGTGTCTGAAGTGATAACATAACTTATCGAATGCGACAAACTTACAATGACTTATGATGAACTATGACGATAAGTGTGGAAATCTCAGGTCTAATTAAATGTGTATCCTTAAATCTACTACTCAATAAAGGATTCAAAATATTTATAATAAATCTAGTTAGTTAGACCTGAGATATCCACACTTAGCCTCATAGTTGGGCTATTGTACGTTGCAAGCGCTGACGTACGCTATCACCTCAGACACTAGGGTTTCCTTACGATGTTTTCCTTCACCGTCAGCGAGTAGTATTGCTACTATAATTTCACAAAAGTACATAACGTAGAAAACAAAGTCATTGGTACATGCCGGGGTTCGAACCCACGACCTCCCGATTGAGAAGCCGGCGTTCTACACCGCTCCGCTACCATCGCTTAAAATAAATCTAGTCTAAAGTAAAAGATTGAGTCATCTAACAAACTAAAGAGCAAGTCTCCTAAATGTATATTTCGATCGATTTCAACCCTATTTGTCCCCACTGCTCGGGCACGGGTCTCTTCCTGCATCGCAGGCAGGTTAGGCCATACTCCACCACCAATGAGATTATACAGGGTCCAGTGGGCCCAGAAAATATATATTTATCTCTGTTCATGCCTAGGGATTGGAATAAATCACTTGAATTAAGAAAAAACAGGCGCGGTCTGCAGTACAATTCCAACAAACTGCGATCCCCAACCCGCATGCCCAGCGTGGGGATTATGGACATTACCCCCTATGAAAACACAACGTGACGCTCTTTAGGGGAGGGCTATGTCCAGCAGTGGACTAGTATAGCCTGACGACGAGGCGCGGTCAGGTGCAGGATGGGTGACCGTCTTGTGAATATCGCTAGTGGCATTTTTCCGTTCGCTTCCGTGCTTCGCAAGGCACGTTAAGCCGTTGGTCCCGGCATGTAATGGCAGTCGTTAAGCCATGTCAGAGGCCTTATGGCTTGATAACTTCTGACAGTAAGGCGCGCCACTGTCTTACAATCCTCCACCACCACTATTATCTGTACGTAATGTACAGCCCGTAATGGCCCATTCGCTCAATTGGTAGAGCGCTGGCACGGATAGCCAGAGGTTGCGGGTTCGAATCCCAGCATGGGTGAAATTTTTAGCCTCTAAATAGGTTTTTAAATCCTCCACCAACCCGGACTTGGCCCCCTTGGTGGAGTATGGCCTAACCTTCCTACGATGCAGGAAGAGACCCGTGCCCCAAAGGTGGGGACATACAAGGGTTGTTAACAATGCCTAGTGAAGGTAATTCCAGCCAGTGTTTCCCTTCTTGGACTCCGAGAGAACGGCTCTCATCCACGTCTGGGTCGTCGTGAGCCTCCGGCAGGTTTCCAGAGCCACCTTCGCAATGTGGTGATCGGGTTACGTTTAGTGGTGTAAAAACAACGGTTTTTTTTTCTGAAGTGAAAAAAAACTGAAAAAAAAAGAAAGCAAACGGTTTTTTTTTTCAGGGGGACGTTTTTTTCATAGTTTCTTCTCCACTCTTAGATATAAATCTGACTCTGACCGATGGTATGAACTACCTGAAGAAGAGGTCAAAGTAGTCAAGGATAATACAAAGCTCTTTATTTGTAGGAATATACTCGTAGATGTCATATTTGAAAATTACTTTCTCTGTTACGTTCCATTATCCAAGATTTTGAACGCACAGCTAGCTAGGCTAGAGTAAGTAAGGTCTTATATCATTTTCCGTGTTTGTTGTATAATATCTAATCTTATTGAAGTCAAGGTCTACTTTCCTCCACTATAATCTGTAGTACCAACGTTTTTGTAACTATTTTTCCGGTATACAATAAAGAATATTCTTATCTTATCTTATCTTTACCAATAAATTGCGCGCGAAAGTAACCGAACATGCTCGGCTAGTCGAGAGACTTCGTTCGAGTGTCTCTGGTAGAGTTTTTATGGTTATTAGAATATTGACTAGTATTGCTTGGATCATCGGGTGGTCATTTTTCTGTTTTGCGCGACTTCGTCGATAACGTTTAACGAATCGATATCATTTAACGAATAACACCTTTTCTGAAAAAAAAACCAAATTTAGAAAAAAAACAACAGTGCCATGTTTTTTTTTTTCAAAGTTTTGAAAAAAAAAACAAATTGGTTTTTTTCTATTTGCATCTCTAGTTACGTTACAAATATGAAATCCCAGCAGAAACAATGCAACGAGCACCGTGCCGACATCGGAATGATCGATTGCCGTCGGATTGATACCCCGCTGGTCCCGTCGGCGGTCGTTAATCAAAACAAAAATAATCACCGAGTTTCAACACCCCCCGGGTATAGCCTAATAGACACAGAATGTGCACTCGGCCCACGAACACAAGAATAGTTATGTAAGAACATAAGTAGTCTGTTAGCTTTTAGAATATGCCTCGGGTGGCATATTGGTGGCTAACAGTACACGAGTGTAATACTACTTCCTGTTCTGTATGAAACTTTTCTTCGCTATTTTGAAAAGTTATGAAAAGTTATAAATATACAAAATAATTATATTCTTTTTAATGCACTAACCTGTTCTAAGGACAATTTTACAAACCTTCGTAATACGGAGAAGTATTGTAAAGAGGTTCGAAATTTCACTGATGCCGTTAAGTCGCCCAGTTTTGAGAGCGCTGGCACGGTTAGCCAGAGGTCGCGGGTTCGAGTCCCAGCATGGGTGGATTTTTTGGCGTCTAAATAGGTTTTTAAAATACAAAATAAACTTACCTAATTGCAATATAATCGATTCTATTCGATAGTAGCCGAGGTATATTCTAAAAGCGAACACTAGTAGGTATTTGCACCGATCACACGTTTTTCTTTTCCTTCAGCAACTTTCCTTCATAAGGTTTTCTGAAGGAAATTGCGTTTATATATAATCGTTTATTTCGGACCATACAAAATCCATATAACTTAACCTGGCCTTAAGTTTAGCAATAAGGCCGTCAATTATAAGTTAAATCAGATAGGTTTTATTCAAAGTAGCACAGAAACTGCGACTACAATTTTAAAAACCTATTTAGAGGCTAAAAATTCCACCAATGCCGGGATTTGAACCCGCGTCCTCTGGCTAACCGTACCAGCGCTCTCCCAACTGAGCCAATGGGCAAGTGCCGGCATCAGCGAAATTTCGATCCTCTTTACAATATTCTCTGTATTATTTAGGTAAGCTCCCTTCATAACGTAAGTAAACCTACCCTTATTCCAAAGCAGGGAAAAGTAGACACCTCTGGCTATCCGTGCCAGAGGTCGCGGGTTCAAATCCCGGCATAGGTGGAATTTTTAGCCTCTAAATAGGTTTTTAAAATGGTCCTTAGCACGGGTTAGTGCATTAAAAATTATATAGTGACTGCGACAAGTTAGGCTAGGGGTTCATTTCAAAATCTCGATCATTCAAGCTTTTCTTTTCTTAAATTGTTTTCTATTTACATAGATATATTTTCTATGCACATATATTTAGGACCCTTCGCCTACGACGACTTCTACAAATCGCCTTCAGCGACATTTTTGAGAAGCGATGAAAACATGAAAACAAATTGCAGTTAAGCATAATATTATGTTTTGCTTAAATTTTTACGGAAAATTAAATTAGAACTTTTCATTCAGTTTCTATGAGAAGGCTTATGAGACGCTAAGTTCTTTTATGTTCAGACATCCTCAATCCTAAGCAGTATCAAACCCACATTTGTGTCCCTCAAACATCATAACATAACATTTACATACAGGCACATACATTGTTTCTGGCCCCACACTAGGATACCCTGTGTCGTGGGAACCAGAAACAGCGACATCACAAACATGTAAACGTCCAAGGTAGGCAAATGCGCTACCGCTACGCCACGGAGGTCGTATTGGTAAAGTTTCCTTTAATGTTGTTTGTAAATAAAACCCCTACATTCGTATTGGAATTGCACCTTGAGGAAACCAGCTTCTGTGTGCGTTTTATTCTTTTTCATCCCCGGGATTGATTGTGGCTTATTGATAACTAGCGGTGTTTTTTTATTCTGAGTTTAGTGATTTGTGCGTTTAATAAACGGACTGGTTATCCTTGTAAATACTGATAAATTATACTAAATTTCTAGCAAACTAGTCTATTGACTGAGGTTATTATTTTAAACGCAGCATACTACCTAACTAAGATTTCGTCCTGCTCAGCAAAGATTAATAACGACGAGCGTCGCGACCCCTCAGACCGTGCTTACGAAAATGTAAGTGCAGCAACTTACCTTGAACATCCAACAACGGATTGTACCGCAGGGGTCCCAAGTAGAAGACCAGGCTGTTGCTGCTGTGTGACGTCACAGTGAGGGTCACACGGCCTTCGTAGCAGGCCGGTGGGGACGGGTACATAGCCCAGCCGTCTCCATGGAAACCGATGGAGGTCTGCTCGCAGCGGGGGCCTGAGAGTCCCTCGGGGCACTCGCATTTGTCCGCAAACGGAGTACCTGTGGCACAGACGATGTTGCTTAGGGCCTGATAATTGAACATAAGAACTAAACACAAATGTCTGCCACTTGTCACGATCAAATGATTGACTTTAATATTGAAAGAGAAGCTAAATATTGGGGGAGAGTTGATAGAAATAGTTACGTTAAGCAGTTGGTGCCGGCTGCCGTCAATAGGTGGCATTCGTTAAGCCAAGTCAGAGGTCTTGGAGCCTAGAAAGCTTCTGACAATAAGACCAGTTTTACAAGTCTCCGCCAATCCGGACTTGTTCCCCGTGGCTGAGTATAGACTATACCTTCCTTAGGGAAAACAAGATAACTCGACAGAATCATTAGACATTTATTTCCTAATTTGAATTCCATGTTGGCATTCAGAACACAGATTTTGGCTGTCGCTCGACTTTTTATGTAGAATTCAAGTCACACGCCTTAGAGTCGTATACTAATTATTTGCTAATGAAATGAAAATAAACTCGCCCTTTAGGACTTTAGGACGCCCTCCAACTAGGTGGGATGACGATCTGCGAAAAACTGCAGGCAGATGTTGGATGCGGCAAGCTGAAGACAGGGCGCTATGGCGCTCATTAGGGGAGGGCTAGGTCCAGCAGTGGACTAATATAGCCTGAAGAAGAAGAAGAAGTGAGAATTGTCTCTGTGGATTTAACTTGATCGGTCCATCGCATTGATAGTCTACCCCACGTGCTCTGGTGCCAACTTTTACCTGCTTTGGAATAAGGTTAGGTTCACATGGGTTATGAAGGGAGCTTACCTAAATAATACATAGAATATTATAAAGAGGATCGAAATTTCGCTGACGCCGGCACTTGCCCTTAAGCTCAGTTGGGAGAGCGCTGGTACGGTTAGTCAGAGGACGCGGGTTCGAGTCCCGGCATGGGCGGATTTTGTAACCTCTGAAAAGGTTTTTAGAGCTTACCTCCGTTCAGACACTCCAGAGGCTCGGAGACCTCACAGGTGCACTCGGACTCCACTCGTGCGCTGACGCCGACGAAGCTGCTTGTGTTCGTATAGACGGACAAAGGGACGTTGTTCTTTATGAGCACATTCCGGCAGGAGTCGTCGCATTGCTCCTTCTCCAAGAGGCACTCGTCGATATTTATCATGTAGATCTTGGCCCGCAATTCGTCTTCGAGCTGTGGAGAAGTTGGGGAGTTAGTGAAATCACACAAGTGTTTATATTCTTTTTCATTTCTTATACTCGGAAAGTAGTGTTGTTTTGATCTGATTATTGGGTGGAAAATGCTGCTTCCCTCCCTAGAAAGGGAAAAACTCATTCAAATTACTTCCCACCCAAGGGCGGGAATGAACTTTAAAAATAGAACTACTGTCAGTTGTGAAGAGTTTTTGTAATAAATAGGCTTTAAAAAAAAACAAATTAAAAAAAATGCTGCGGCCATGTGAGTTTCTAAACAGCCAGTGTGAATTTAGCGCAAACTTCTTTAAGCGGAAGAAGCCGCAACAAAAACGAGGTGAGTTCCATATTTAAAATTTAAAAAGTCGACTTAAATTGGCGGGTATAGGGCGTTCACATTAACTTGACGCGTGAGAGAATTGGTAGCACTGAGATGTTTACTGTTACCATGTTAAATAAGAAATCATTCCCATTACTTGGGGAAAATAAAAGGATTGAGGGATTGTTTTACCATCTTCCGATTAGATCCAAAAGCTAATTCACATGTTATGTCCTTGTTACCAATTCTCTCACGCGTCAAGTTAATGTGAACGCACTGTACTAATCTGTTATAATGTCTGTGACGGAATTAAAAAAAATAGGTATTAATCGTGTAATAGTCTTTTATGCTAAGATTTGAATATTAAAAATGAGTTTTTATTTTCCTCAAATTCGAAATAAAAAGTAGAGTGTTTAACACGGGTAAAAGAATCAATTCCTACTTGGACTATATTCGCTTTAAGCCAACTTCTTCTAAATACCTCGGGAATTGATTCCGTTCTACCCTCGTTAAGCAATCTACTATTTTATTTCTTATACTCGGAAAGTAGTGTTGTTTTGATCTGATTATTGGGTGGAAAATGCTGCTTCTCTCCCTAGAAAGGGAAAAACTCATTCAAATTACTTCCCACCTAAGGGCCGGAATGAACTTTAAAAAAAGAACTACTGTCAGCTGTGGAGAGTTTTATTTACAAATAAACTTATTAAAAAAAAATGCTGCGGCCATATGAGTTTCTAAACAGCCAGTGTGAACTTGGCGCAAACTTCTTTGAGCGGAATATTCCGCAACAATTACGCGGTGAGTTCCATATTTAAAATTTAAAAGTCGACATCGGGATACTAATCTGTTATATGTATCTGTGACGGAATAAAAAATAAGGTAATAATCTTTTATGCTAAGATGTGAATAAATGAGTTTTTATTTTCCCCATATTCGAAAAGTAGAGTGTTTAACACGCATAAAAGAATCAATTCCTACTCGGACTATAGCCTAATACCTACAGTCTAAATACCTCGGAAATTGATTATTTCCACCCTCGTTTAACAATCTACTATTTAATGCACTAACCCGTGCTAAGGAAATTTTTTAAGAACTTATTTAGAGGCTAAAAATTCCGCCTATGTCGGGACTAGAACCCGCGACCTCTGACTAACCGTGCCCCTTTAAGTGTGTTGAATCTTCAAACGTTTTGATTCGCTATTTGACAATTTTGTTCAGTTTTTCCTTTGTTTTGCGTATCACAGCGTTTCGTAGAACATGTGTATCTTAGTGTGTTAGTGGAATTATTTTCGGAGAGTTCGATTTTCAAATACTTTGAATTCCCGCTTTTGTTTTGTTTTTTTTTTTTTTTTTTCGCTTATATGGCTTTCGTATCACAGCTTTTCACAGTGTGTGTGCGACGTGCGGATGTGTGTTAGTAGAATGGATTTAAGAGTGTCCGATTTAAAATTCTTTTGAATCGCCGATCTTTTGTTTTATTTATTTTTGCGCCTACCTGGTTATCGTCTCACAGCGTTTCACAGCGACTATGACAAGTGACTGTGACGTGTGGGTGTTATAGGTGAGGAGTTAGTGGAATGATTTTGGGCTTATCTGGTAACCGTTTCTCTGTGTGGAATTGGAACAAAGTAAATGTGACGTGTAGACGTTATAATACAGCTTCTATAGGTCTTATAACTATAGTATGTAAGTCACAGGCCTTCTACATAGTTATACATATAGTATTAAAACAGGCCTAATCGCGATTTTTTTTGAGATAAAATTTAAATCCCTTAGCTTCCTTAGACTAAGTCAACGTAATTAAAAAAAGATTGGACCCGTTTTAATATATAAGTATGTATCAGCTTAATAAAAAAACACACTTTCTCTCAGAGAGAGAGAGAGAGTAAGGGCTTAAACATAACGCGTGCCCGGTTGCGTGATTTCAACCGCTAAGGTAACCGAATGTTACCTATTGTCATTAACTTAGTGACATAACAAAAGAAAGGCACATAAAATTTATTATTATTATTATTAATACTTTGTTGCACCATAAAATTGTACAATGCGGCGAACTTAATGCCATAAGCATTTTCTACTAGTCAACCGCAGGAGGTATAACGAAAACTTGGCAGGCGTGAAAAAAAAAAAAAAGGAAAAAGAAAACCTTACACATTAATTATATACTTACACATATAATACACTTAACATATATATTAAAATAATAGTATATAAATATATATATACATAAACATCACTATAAAATACATATTTACATTACTAAATGAAAAAGGTAAGCTTTTACTGTAGCATTGTGATGCTTATTTAACAGAGAAAAGAGGAACTCAACAGTTCTCAAAGCTGTTACTCTTGGGCGCTGACAATATTCAACTCATTTGAAAGTTATCATCTCATCAAAAGTGGTCCAGATAGCGACACTGGCACAGTGCGCCGAAGCGTTTTAAAATTATTCGAAGTGCTCCAAAGTGGCGGAATATTCCAAAGTGGCAAGAATATATTCAACGCCTTATGGTGTCTAAAAAATATGTCAAATATAAAAAAATATAGTATTTTCTAAGGTTAACACGAGCTGTAGACATAATTAAAACTGTTTTTATACGGATTTATGCTCGTTTATTACATTTTTACAATTTTCCAACGTTTCGGCACTTTTTCAGGTGCCGTGGTCCCGGATGACTGAGGTGACAGGTGTCTTTTAGAAATCATTAATGGTTAGTTTACTACCCTCGGCAAAAATTACAAAAGTTAATTATGAAGTTACGTTCCAAAATAGACAAACCAATTATTTTTTATATAAAGTCAACAATATTGATTATAAGTAATTGAAGTTAAAATTAAATTTATAAACTAATTACTTTATATGAACTTAAAGATACCGATTATTAATTGAAATTAAATTGATTTTTTATTATTTATTCTACAGTCACACTTCTAGCAAGGGGGTCTCATGCACTTAAGCACTGGTTCCCATGCTACCGGTATGTTCCAACCACGATCTCTATTAAAATTTGGATGTAATAATGCAAAATTTGGATGTAATAAATAAAATTTGGATGTAAAAATTTGGATGTAATAAATTTGGATGCAAAATATACAATAATTTAATCAAATATACTAATTTCATACAGTTCGCGGCAGTACTTGCCCTTTCCAATTAACCTTCTTCAGGCTAGATTAGTCCATTGCTGGACATAGCCCTCCCCTAATCAGCGCCATTGCTCAAGATTGTGCCATCATTGGGGAGTAGTGCTCATAATCCCCACGCTGGGCATGCGGGTTGGGGATCGCAGTTTGGTGGAATTGTACTGCAGGGGGCGCTGCTGCCCACCCCCCGGCTTGTGTCCCAATTAACTTAATACACATTAATACCAACGTAATTAAAAACCAACCTTTTCCTGAATACCAGCGGCCATACTGTCCAGTTTCTCGGGCGAGTAGTAAGGAGAGCCGTGCGCGGAGAACCGGACGTCCAAAAAGGCGTCCTTTACGGTCGGTTTATTGAACACCGTGAAGACGTCCACGTTGTCCAACGAGGTGTTGTACAGTTTAGCCAGCAGGCGGTGGAGTTTGTCCTTCTTGCTTGAGCCCTGAGGATACAATTGCGTTTTAGTACATACATACATAACCTCACGCCTGTATCCCAGAGGGGTAGGCAGAGACCAGGGACTGCCACTTGCCACGATCCTGACAGATTACTTCGCTTCATCAACGTTCATAAGTCGTTGCATGCACGCACGCCGGTTCCGGGTACTTTTTATCTTTCCCTTTGCTAATACATCCCCTATTTGGTCGATGTAAGGTCGATATTTTGCGTTTTAGTCATTGTAGATAGATAGAGTTAGAGAACAATACGTTTCATAATTAGTTGCAAAATGTTTACAATATTATTATGATTTCTTGAACCCAAGTAACGTTATACAATTAGCAGCGTTCTTGTTTCTTAGAGAGATCTCTTGCAGATAAACTTTGGTGGGAGAGAATTGCAGGAAGATCATGTATAGGTGAATAACAAGTAAAGAAAGATTGCAAGAATAAATATCCATAAACGCTGAATAAATACCCATAAACGCCTACCCCCCTGGGATAGCGAGTATACAGCAACTGCATTTTTTAACATACCTTTTCTTAGATCTAAGATGATAAGTATATATCTCGACGGTCTTATCGCTTACAACAATAACTTCCAGAGAACGTTAAGTAGGATTTACAAGTTCACGAGAATACTCACATCACCCTCGTCCACAATGAACTCCTCGGCTGTGACGTTGACGAACCGGATGGAACCGGATTTATCCACTGCTTCCTCTGGGATCTCCTTGATGGTGACGTTGACCGTTGCTTCTACCCAGTGGAAAGGCACTTTAGGCTCGTTCTCTTCAGTGACCTGGTGACGAGAACTTTAGGATTAGCATAGGAGCCAATAAATTGAAGAACATCTCTGATAATTTGAGAGACACAGATATTATTATTATTATTTATTAGCTACTCCTACAGTATATTAAGTAGTAAGTAGATATAAGTAGCCTATAAACGTCACACGGAAGCGGTCGTGGCCTAGTCCAAGCGAGTGATATGCATCGATCACTTGAGTAAAGCAACAACAGGCACGGTCAGGTGCAGGATGGGTGTCCGTCCCCTGACTACCGCTAGTGGAATATTATAGTGGAATACGTTCAGCCGTTGGTGCCGGTTGTCATGTAGTGACAGTCCTTAAGCCATGTCATAAGCCTGATGGGCTTGATAACTTCTGACAGTAAGGCCCGCCACTGTCTTACAATCCTCCACCACCCAGGACTTGGCCTCCGTGGTTGGAGTATGGCCTAACCTTCCTGCAGTGCAGGAAGAGACCCGTGCCCCAGCAGTGGGGACATACAAGGGTTGATATCGAATCGCCCCACATCCCTTCTGTGTGGTCTCTGACTAGAAATATAAATTTTGGGGAAAAATGTTTGATAGACATATTATTAAACTAAGACAATTTGTTTGATTCTAGTGTCCGAATATGACAATCGTAAGAGGTTATCAACCTTAGCCCAAATGTTATTGATTCAGAGAAGAGTGACGACGACATGTCCCAGATTAATAATTCAAGCTTGGCGTTTAATTTTAGCCGCTATGATTGATGCCTGAAAACTAAGTTTTTTTGGGATAAATCTTCGGGTCTCGCAGCAATGTGCTATTATGACACTATTTTTCAGAGACTTCCAAAGTTGTAGGTGTTTAACCGACTTCACAAAAAGGAGGGGTTATCAATTCGAAGCGTATACGAGTATTAACAACTTTTTTTTGTTTTCAGTAAATTCGTTACGTTAATAGTCGATCGAGATACCAAAGATACAGGGTGTAACCAAAACCCATATCAATTGGAATATGGTGAGGTTCAAATGGTCATCAAATTTTACTGTGACTTGCAAAATTATATCAACTTTTCCATATTACGCTGTTATAGAACTAAAATTCATGGCTTGTTCTGACAATTCTATGTACAATGCAAATACGATTAACCTTCAGATTAGTTAACAAGTAGTCTCTGCTACGCAAAGTCACAATACACAAAGAATTATTATTGTAGTTTTATGCAACTCTGCCCTGGAAGTTTTTCGTGATTTACTAGTGGATAGTTTCCAGTAGGTCGTATTTTTTAACAATATTTATTTATTTATTTATTTTTTTACATGGTCATTTATAATTGAGTAAACCCCCCGGATTCCCCGGATGACATGAAAATGGAGAGGCGAAGTAAGAAAAAACTGTTCTTCCCAGTCATTCCGCCTACTTACATTGAACCTCAGCAAATAGGTCCCATTTGGCGTCCCTTCCTTCATGGTGATCATCCCATTGTCCCGATGCACGTCGAAGTAGGGGCTCCGCTGTTCGTAGGAGGGCAGCCACATGAACCGCTTGTCGGGGAGGTCCCAGTCATCTGGGTCCTTTACGTACACGCGTCCGATCTCCGTGTCAGGTGCCTCGCCCTGTAAGATTTCGTTTCATATTAGTATCAGAAGTGGGATATTACTCTATAGGATTCCTCAAGCGGTATTTCTCATTTAAAGTTAGTTTAATATTAATTTAAAAACGAATTAACGCGTCTGGCTCGTCTGACGCCTCGCCATGTGTAGGAGAAGATTACTTGAACGACAATAGCTATACGAAGGTAGGTTGGTCATAGTTTACGTACAGTTCCGCCGGCCATTCCCATACTGATATACATACTATAAGTTAATTATTTCCTTTATTGTATATCAAGAATAAAGAAATAAAAATATTAAAAAAAAATATTTCCATAGATACTGTACAATACGGATGTTGACACATGTTACCAATTCATGTTAAGTTATTTTTTTTTTATTAAAGACCGTATTTAAAAACGTATAATAACATTCTAAGAATATATTTATTTGCCATAAAATAAATAAAAATAGTTTAAATTGCATTATTTAATACCCATTATCACGTGACTGCGAACGGGAATCAAAGCGCGGGTGACGTCACTGACCGCTAAACAAAACAAGCTCACGTAGTCAAAAGTATCACCGGCGAACTAATTTCAAAGATATTATCATAATATTATTGTAATATTATAACAATGGAGACTGGATTCATCAAAGGAAGTAGTTCTAACTTACCGAAGATAGATTCGTTGATGGTGGCAAGTTATTTTGCCCGAAATAAGAATTTTTGTGCAGCGGAGCTTAGAAACGTAAAAATGTCATTGTTAGTAAGTTTGAAATACCTACCTATGGTTGGTGGGTAAAGTCAAAACTACCTATCTAAAACTATTTTGTACCTAAGTACATACTCGTATTTAAATTTTATCGTACAATACTTTTAGCATATTTGGCTTACCTACATCAAAGTGGTCTTCACAAAAATAGCTGGTACTTGTAGATGTCAATGATGTTGAACATCTTCTAGCAAGCGTTAGCCACTTTCTCCTTATTTTAGCAATTTTTGGAACATTTATGAATATTTTTTGCGGCGTACTTATTGATGTACTTTTACACATGTGTACTGCACAGCATTTGTACATCGTATTCATTTTTACACCTTTCAGAAAACTTATTTATTCGTAAGAATTCACTGAATATCAGTTAACTTTCATAGAGCGCGAGATTGTTTATCGGTCTGTGACGTCATCATACTCACGCGTTAGTTTAGAACGTTTTGGCGGGAATTTTAAAAAGTAGTTTTAAATAAGTATTTTTTTAGTAAAATGTGACGTATTTTTTCATGAAATAATTTTTTTCGTGTTTAAATAGCGTCTATCTATGAAACAAAATCCATTCCGAACATAAGTCCACATCCCTATTGGCGGCCTTCGTGATTTGGTACTAGATTACAAAAAACATAGTGATCACAATTATAATTTATAAATATGTTTGGAAGATACAAATCAAGGTTTGATCGTGCCCCACTAGCCAAAAAGATATTTGGGATTTGTAATAATATGTTAAGACGTGAGGTTTTAGTTAATTATTTATTTAATTTTAATTAATTATTTGTTTCTTCTAATATCTCCGTAGCCTTAATTTTTGTTTTATTGGGATCCGGCATGACACTGAAGAATTAAAACCAAACACCTTTTGTTGGAAGTACTTCAATGATAAAATGTAGCTAGTGTAAATGTAATTGAAACAAATCTGCAACACTAGGAACAAAAAAAAACGTGAAAATCTATGAGCTGAACTTTTAATAAAAAGTTCTGTTCAGTTCAAAAATCAAAAGTTGTTACCTACCAATGATGAACTCTAACTGGCGTACATGTTTCAAGTATTTCCGCATCTTTAATTTACCCTGTATAAGGGTGGCATGGACCACAAAATATTTTGATATTTAATACACTTACGCGGTTGGTACTAAGTCTTAGCTATAACTCAGCGAGCCCTAGGTATTAGCTATACAACGTTTATAGGGGTGTAAGTAAACAATAGATTAAAACGAAAGTCTTTCCTAGGCTTGTGGCCTTTTGAGTAGCAAACTATCTTTACTTTTCCAAATTGAATTCAACTCGACACATTTACGAGCTAATGACTTAACTGTCTAGTATTTCAGTACAATGACAGACAATTTACGTAACAGTTAGACAATCAAGTTACGTAAAGTGTTTTTCACTTAAAAAAAGCAATTAAATTAAATCGGCGTGTTTATACAGTGGTCATCGAATTACAATGCCAGAACCAGACTTTAGGCACTCGGTGCTTCGCGCGATTCAATTTTCATCGAGAGAGATGCCTATTTAATTTGCGCGGGTTATACCATTGGAGAATAGCTCGTAGCCCCGGCTGCCTGAGTGATCACAATCACGAAGGTTGCGTTCAGTGCAACATAGAGTGAGTTCAGTGCATGCAGGGGTGACCGTCTATGACTAACGCTAGTGGTTCCGTGCTTCGCAACGCACGGTAAGCAGTTGGTGCCGGCTGCGCCGTCGAGAAATGGCAGATGTTAAGTCAAGTCGGAGGCCTTTGGGGGACTTGAAAACTTCTGACAGTAAGGCCCGCCATTGCCTTACAACCCACCAACCCGGCCTTTGCCCCTAGGGTGGAGTAAGACCCGTGCTATAGCAGTGGGGACTGTATATCATCATATCATCAGCTGAGTGCAAAAACGACATATCTAGTTGTCGTTTAATTGCTTGCCTCAATATCATTCACGTATCACGTAAACCATTTGAGTGCGGCATCCAATATGTGATCACACATATTGGATACGCCTGGATCGAAGTAAGTTTCGGCCATGAGGGCCATGTCCGGGTCGGTGCAAGATTATATGGCAGTGGCGGGCCTTGCTGTCAGAAGCGGCTCAGCGACTGCTATTCCATTACAGCCGGCACCAACGGCTTAACGTGTCTTGTGAAGCACGGAAGCGCGCAAAAATCCCACTAGCGGTAGTCGCAGGACGGTCACCCATTCAGCGCCTGACCGCGCCTGTTATTGCTTGACCCAAGTGATTGATTCCAATCACTCGGTTCCACTAGGCGACGAGCGCTTCAGACAAATGTATAAGTAAAAAGTTACATAATCGAGACGCTGAGCTTCTGTGTTCGCTTCTTTTGGGGCGTTACTTAGAGAATCAGGGCACGGGGTAGTAAAAAGTACCTCCTTAGTAATCCCTGTTTATACCCGCGTGCGCGCCGCACTAAATCCCGCTTTCATTAAGGCCAAATTAACATTTTAACTACCACATATTACTATAAAACTCCGGATTACGGCGGCCGAATATTAACTCCAGTGCAACATTATTGTTAGTGGCGTTTTGATGGGAGCGACGGTTTTTAATCATGTGTGGTTTGCTGGCGCCGCAGTTGGCTGACTGCGGGGTAGCAGGTTCTAGGTTATGATTTAGTTTAACTATTTAGACTTTCGGTATTTTTATTTGGAAGAAACTAGAGTACAGAGTTGTCTGGAATATACGCAATTCCTGAAACACGTGGTAAGAGATATGTGTTTTACAAAAAGTATTGTTGTATGATGCTTCTCCTTAAATTCATACATCTACATAAATATTACGCTCTACGTAATTTATTAAATTCTCGCTTTTCACTCTCTACAAGTGTCCCAACCTAGAAAAATTGTCCTACTTACCTATAAGGTATTCATTCTATTTATATCATTATACTTTTAAGCATAATCTATGACGACACCACCATTACACGGCAGATAAATCGTAAAACATTTTTTTTAATGCAAATGATAAATTTGATACAATAAACAATAAGCTTCTTTGAAATGGTAACCCGCGAAATAAATAACCCTTTATAAATAATGACTAGATACTCGTATGATGTCATAGTGTTTCGAAATGGCTTCACCGATTTTATGAATGTTTTATGTAGTAGGTAACATATTTTAAACTTTCGCGACTTGTACACATAGTTAGAATATTTTCGGGGCTTAGTCGCGTAGTAATTTATTGCTATTTTACCTCGACGTTTCGACGACGTTACAGCCATCGTGGTCACGAGAAGACTGACGGCTGGCACCCGTTGGCATCTTCGGCTGATGAGGATTCAGACTACCCTCAATAAGCCATCACAAAGCACTATTAGGGTTGCGACACACTACACTGACAATGTCGGACGATAAGCCATGCGACTTTTTTCCACTCGAACACATCTTGATGACCGGATCCCACGTTTGCGACAGTTTGAAACTACATTCCCGTTAAAATTTTTGTGTTTCTTAATGTCAACCGTTTCACGCACAATTCGGCTATAATAATGGCGATCGTTGGAAATTACCGATGGTTTGTGTAATTCTATCCAGTGGTTTGATCCTGAATTACTAGATTATTACGCGATTAAGCCCCGAAAACATTCTAACTATATTTAGTACGTCTTAAAAAAAGCAGTGGTAGCTCAGTGGGTAGAACCATGGATTCGCAAGCAAGAGCCCCAGGTTCGATCCCCAGAGCGGGCATGTACAAACGACTTTGTTTAATTTCAAAGTTACGTACATTTGCGAATTTTTAGTCGCAATACCACACGCTAACTGTGAAGGAAAACATCGTGAGGAAACCCGCGGCTTGGTTGGCTCCGCACGTATTGACTAGTCTTTCCTGTGGACTAGGCCGACTAAGCTGTCTGGATGGTATAGGTGCTGGGCAAGCCTACACCATCTACAAAACCATGTCCCAGGCACTACAGCGTCGAAGTGGTCCCTTCACCCATCTAGAGTGAAGAAGAAGAAGACTACTTTTTATCTGAATTCCAGACGAACGAAGTCACTGGCACAGCTTGTATTCTCACATTTCAATCTTTTTTTCTCCATTCAATAAAAACATTGTTATTTTTCATATCTCTACTGGCTTTTTAAATCTATAAACAAGGTTTGTGTACTGAAGAGTCTTGATATTGTGCGGAGATTTAAGGCAACTGAACGAAAACTCAGAACTTTACAAAAACAAAGGTTTACCCTTCACAAGTTTTGGTGCCAAACGATATTGTAACCTTTAATAAAGGTTCGACGCCTTATTGTTTTATGTTTTCCCAGTAGAAGTGGGACTTTTAGTTGACTAATTTAAGTTTTATAAATAATTGAAGAGAAACCCACTGACTTTTTACCCTTACCGCTGTGACTTAAGATGCGACTTATGTTTGTAAAGTATAAATAGGTATAATGAAAACTCGAATAAGACAGATAGAATAGATTAGAAAAGAATGGATTATGTTCTGATAATTTTATATCATCTGTCCTGATGAGAAATAAGTAAATAAACATAAATAAAGAATACTCTTATTTTATAACCACAATCAATCAATGTTCGAATTTTCCAAATGTCCAAATGAGCCTTAAAAATTAGAAAGAGTAAGAAAATGTATTTGTTTCACGACACAATACTGAAAATTTATTTATTTGACGACAATAATCAAAAAAAAACAAAAAACACATGCACAAAATGCATACAATTAAAATTACACTAGATTTGTGTTGTTATTTTCAAGGTCACTACTAAGGTGATTTATCATGGTGAGTGGAAGACGGATATACAGATTTTATTGTTCAAAACTTGGTAACGACCTCACAACACAGTAAATGTAGCGATCCGAGAACCCGAGAGTCGAAATTTGTTTGTGTACTGACCAGTGACGTCACTAATTCCTGTGCGACGCCATATTGTTCAAGAGCCTTTTAGCGGCTTATTTTAAAAATGAATTTTTATCTGCTTTTTCTCAGAAAAAAATAACGAAAGATTTAAAGTAATCACTTTCTGAGCCCTTATTAAACACCAACTCAAAATCGGAGTTGCTTTTCAGAATCCTCTCAAATAGCCTGTTATCAATTCAGACACACTTTTTTTTTAAGAAAGACACGATACACTTGACTCCAGTTACGCTTGATGGTAAGCGACGGGTCTAGTCACGATTAGATTTATTACATAAATAAATAAATAAAATCCTCATGACACCATTTGACCCCCCACTGGGAGAATGTGCTGAAATAACCAGAAAAGGACATCACAATCCTTACAACACCCATGAGGCTATTAGTACAAGTCAAATGAGACATGTTTAAATAAACTTAATTAACTTTGCTCCCAATGCAATTAAACTCGCTTAATGTAGTTGTGGAATCCTATCTTTGTTGAAAGAAGTCTTCGTCAGGCTATACTAGTCCACTGCTGGACATACCCCTCCCCTAAAGAGCGCCACGTTGTGCTATCATAGGGGGTAATGCCCATAATCCCCTCGCTGGGCATGCGGATTGGGGATCGCAGTTCGGTGGAATTGTACTGCAGGGGCGCTGCTGCCCAACTCCCGGTTTGTGTCCCTTAGTCGTCTTTTACGACACCCGCGGGAAAAATTGGGTTAGTGCAATTCTCTACACAGCAACATTTGAAATAAGTATGCCTAAATTATATGGCCTAAGTTAAAAAAAAATGTTTATTTTTAATTATTTTTTTAAGGCGCTACGCACTGCTATGCTACGCACGATCATATCTCGCTACATTACGCGTCTTTGGAAAAAGAGTGTACACTTTTCCCAAAGGCTCTAAATCTTAATAAATATAGAGTAGGCCTATAGGGAAGAGCGGGTGATCGTGCTCTTCCACTATAAAGGGAAATTTCCCGCCAGGCAGATCGTATACCTGGGGACGGCCGGTCCGACTTAACAACAGTCAGATATATAAACATTTTAAAAGGAGTATGGCCAATGACGTAATTGTAATAATTCATGCTTTTATGAATAAATAAACCAATATAAAGAGAAATTTCCTGCCAGCCAGATCGTATGCCTGGGGACGGCCGGTCCAACTGGTACGGACGTTATATTTATGGTAGGTATGTCATTGAAACACTTTGATTGCGCGATGCAGGAATGTTGGAGTTTGTAGTGCGTGCTCAGAGTTGACATGTACTTGCCACAGGCCTTTTTCAACAACTGCCTCGTTGGTCTAGCCGTTAAGGCGCTTGGGTACCAAGACAGAGGTCGTGGGTTCGATCACCCCTAGGGGCCGCCGTACATTTGTACAAGGATGTATTTTCATGTTTGTGACGTCCTTGCCTGGTTACACTAGTACAGGATATCCTAGTTTGGGACCAGGTCAAGGGATTGTGTTGTGTGGAATTTATTATTATTTATACTGACAAGAACCAGGGTCTAACAATCTAGAACTAAAAAGTTTTGCCAAAAACGATCGTTTTAGCGGTAATCGATTAATGTCCTAGGTTGTTAATCTTAGTTTATAGTTCTAAACAAAGTTAAGATATTATATGATGTTAATTTTTCAAAAAAAAAACGTGTCGTAAAACAAGTTATGATTTTTATTCCATTGGCGGCGCTGGTAGAACTCCCGAACTAGAAAAACAAGCCAACATCAACTAGTTAGGGACTACGAATATGACATTTTTCGTAGCACTTGTTCGGGTGAATTACGTTCTATTACCATCGCAACTTACCGTCTAACTTTCCGGGGAAAATTGGGGAAAAAATTGGATAAGCACTTTTGATCGACGGCGGAAAAATGGGGACGGGGTAAAAACGACTGGGCTAATGTTAATGAGGCATTTTTTGCGAACAGCCACAGCATAAATTGGCAAAGAAACATGAGTAATTCTGAACGTTCTGCTCCATTGTAAGACTTAGCATAATTACGTCTGATGTGGGGGTATCAGTAACGGTTGCGGAGTCGGAAAATTATATGAACTCAAGGAAGCATTGCCAAGGAAAAAATTGGTTTAATTTGGCAAAAAATATCTTCTTCATAAGTCCTCCATCGCAAGGCACGTTAAGCCATTGGCGCCGGCTGTCATGTAATAGCAGTCGCTAAGCCATGTTAGAAGCCTTATGGGCGGCTTGATAACTTCTGACAGTAAGGCCCGCCACTGTCTTACAATCCTCCACTAACCCGGACTTGGCCCCCATGGTGGAGTATGGCCTAACCTTCCTGCGATGCAGGAAGAGACCCGTGCCCTAGTAATGGGGTTAAAAAAGGGTTCATATCGAAGTCCTCCATCGTGACCAGTATGCATTCAGCAGTAGATACAGAATAGAATGGAAAGGTTTTCATTCACAAATTAATGAATTTACGACAGTACAATCAGTCGTCAAACTAATGCTGAAAAAACAATTTATGAAAATAAGGGACTTAAATTTGGTGGCTGCCTCTTAAAAACGCTAAACAGTTTAACTCTTTAATTTAATTTTAATTCCGAGCAATTTTGCTTCGTTGGTCTAGCGGTATCACGGCTGATTACCATATAGACCGCTGTACATCTAGTTTTTTTTTTAATTCGCAATACTCGTACATAGTTAAATATTAAACGGGTCAAATCGCGATTATTTATTAGGTAAAACGTAATTACCTTAATTTCCGACGCTCATTTAATTCAGTCTACCCGTGACCACAGCGACTGCAACCCTGCCGAAACGTCGGGAAATAAGGTAATTACGTTTTACCTAATAAATAATCGCGACTAGACCCGTTTCATATATAACTATGCTGTACATTTATTTGTAGACTTAGCGTCAGTTTTTTTCCATGTTTGTGGTGCCTTGCACATGTCTGTTGACTCCAGCACAGAGTATCCTAGTCTAGGACCAGAACAAGTGATTTTGTTGCGTGGAAGTTATCATTTGTCTCCTGAGTATGGCTTGTGATCTCACTAACATATTTAGTTTTAATACTGAATGTCATTTTATTAACAACTGATTGTTATCAGAAACTAGCTGACCTAGCGAACTTCGTACCGCCTAACAGTCGATTCTTTCATATATTTTTTTCTCTACCTAAGAACCATCCTCGTACTTCAAGGAATATTCTAAAAAAAGAATTAGCGAAATCGGTTCAGCTGCTCTCGAGATTTGCGCTTACCAACACATTCAGCGATTCATTTTTATATTATAGATAAAGCAATACAATACGATACGATAAGATACGGAACGATACGATACGATACGATACGATACGATAAAATGACTCAGGACATATCATATACGCACTCTCAAATTATTTTCGCGAACCAAACATAAATTAACGCTGCCCCTTAAAATGTTGATAACAAAGGAAGTTCCTTATAAATTTTCGATAATTTGGGAAAGCCTAATTCAACCAAAACAAATTATAACCATCCAGCTTAATTTGAAAAAGAAAAATAACAAAATTACGAAGCCATCTGCAAAGTCCAAACTCAATAAACTGAGGAAACTGAGCGTGCAGGAAAAAGTGCCGAGTTTTAAAACAAAAAAAAACCATAGGATAAAGTTAACCGAAAGTTAATTTATAAACAAGCTAATTATTTGATGTCTTTATATTTCAGGCGAAAGCTATGTGTGTTTTTTTGTATCGTTTATTTGGTTAATTTCTGTTGTGCTCATGTTGTGTTAATTTTCTGGTTTTTTGTTTCTGTGATGTGTCTTGTTGCTATAATAAATGTCTTTCTTTCTTTCTCTTTATTTAGGTTTGTGTACAGATAGTATTGGAGAAGGTTTAATTTTTTTTTCGGCCTACTTCTTCTGCAAGTATATTATTATGGCAAGCACATGACAACACTGCGCGCGCACTATAAACTGCAACATTCCTGCATCGCGCAAGCAGTGTTTCAATGACATACTATAAATATAACATCCGACTAACAGCAGTTGGACCGGCCATCCCCATGCATACGATCTGCCTGGCGTGAAAATTTCAAACTCCTTAAACTCCTTTTAACATGTTTATATATCTCAACACTCGACATATATGTATTCTGGCCAAGATGGTGCGAGGTGGCTGGAAACAGGGAGAGATGGCGAAACGTGGCCTTTGACCAGCAGTGGGACACAAAAGTAGTGGTTGCACAGATAGTATGAAGTAGTGTTATCCGTCCTCAAATAAAGCTGTTAATATTTAACTTTCGCTTAGTGAAGGTTTCATTATATGGAAAAATCTTATTATTCTCTTATATTTAACGATCGACACTGAAGCAACGTTTTTCACGTTTTAATAACACACTGTATAGAAACAGGGCAGTAACCGAGTGGCGACCGAGAGACGGGTGGCGGTCAGTGGGTGGACCAACTGCCCGATGGTCGAATGTGGTCAGGTCGGCAGGGGGAACCCGTGGACGCAAATGGCGAGAAACCGCGAAGAATGGCGTGATGGGGCAAGGCCTACGCCCAGCAGTGGGCAGAGGTGGGCTGATGATGATGATGATAGGTACAAGAATAAATGCAAAGGTACTTACGTAATAGCGCCAACTGTATATCTCATCGTAGCGCAATTCCATCTTTCGGCAAGCATTTAGGGGTAAAAATAGAAATGTTATTTACATTGTTACTGCTAGTCACATTAAGACGGATGATTTGTGAACGAAATTATGGATGATTATCAAATTAATTGGTTATTTGTACGTGTTAATCGGATAGAACACTATCATTATAAGGTTTTTTAATATATCTTGTAGGTCGATTTTGTAAACTACTTCGTAGAACACCGTTTTTTACTTCGGAGGCTTTAAGGTAGGTCCCGCGGTACCTTAGGTTTGACAGATGATTCCTCGACTCTAGTGAGAAACTTGCTCAATTGGTGGACATTTAATACGTTTTAAAATACTGTTTTCCTCGGTTGAGCAAGAATGAAGTCGAGGAAATCTTCGAGGGAGGTCTTAGAATACGGGTGTTAGAGTCCCTTAAGAGTTTATCTCCCTCAAGGAGCATTTCCCATACAAACGTAGTTTAGTTTTTATTTACAAACGACAAGCCGGATCGCAATGAAACTTTGCCAATACGTTTAGAGGACACCTTTCGAGGTTTGATTGTAATAAACTTATGAAAAATTTATTAAAAAGACTTGAGTATAGTTTGAAACAAAAGTAGCATGATTTTTACTTACAAGCGACATGGATCGCAATGAAAATTTGCCAATACGTTTAGAGGATACTAATCAAGGTTTGATCGTGCTTACAACTGGAAATAAACTTATCAAACAGAAATTTTAGCCTTTTGAACAGTTTCTCTAAAAAGTGTTATGAGACAATAACTTGTATTTTAATAATATTTGAACTAAAGCTTTCGTAATAACTACACATTATTAAATGATAACTGGATCAACTTATTAAACTTATAAACTAAGGTTTAGTAAGTTAATCCAATTATAGCCGGAAATTATTGATATTAAATTTTTTTTCTCCGATTAACCAGAGTGACTACCGCTAGTGGCGAGCGTTTCCACTCTTCACAAGGCACGTTAAGCCGTTGGTGCCGGCTCTCATATAATGACAGTCGTTAAGACATGTCTAAGTCCTTATGGGCGGCTAGATAACTACTGACAGTAAGGCCCGCCACTGTCTTACAATCCTCCACCAACCCGGACTTGGCCACCGTGGTGGAGTACGGCCTAACCTTTCTGCGATGTAGGAAGAGACCCGAGCCCCAGCAGTGGCGATATACAAGGGTTGATATCGGTCGAACCAGAGTAAAACAATATTTAATGTATACAAACATAAAAGATTAAAAATAAGTTTTGTAACTTTGTTATACTTTGTAGCTATTGGATGAGTAGGTATATGGACAGTTGATAGGCCCTTGCAGTTTTGTTGCAAAATGACTGGTAACGTAACAAACCAGACTGCACATGTGTAAGAGTTCATTTACTGTTGGATATACTAGAGTAGCCTCGTCCTTGATTACTGTTAGCAGAATAAGAAAATAAGTTTTTATTTTTCATGTCATTGTCTTTGTCATTCTTCAGAAAACGCCACTGGTTTTACAATTACATATATCTATGAAAGATTGTTCTGACTTGTAACTACATTGTATTCTTCTTCTTCTTCAGGCTATATTAGTCCACTGCTGATGGACATAGACCTCCCCTAATGAGCGCCATAGCGCATACTCCCCACGCTGGGCATGCGGGTTGGGGATCGCAGTTTGGTGCAATTGTACTACAGGGGGCGCTGCTGCCCACCCCCCGGTTTGTGTCCCTTAGTCGCCTTTTAAGACAACCGCGGGAAGAATTTGGAACTACATTGTATGTTTTCGTTCAATAAAAAAAAAAGTAATAAATTATTGTCTTATTGAATTATAGAAGCAACAGGCCTTCACATGGGCCTTCCTGTGAGTAGCGATCACAAGCGGAACGAACTGTTGCAAAACCGAAAGCGCGATGAATAACAACGGACTTTCTCTGAGAGGAAGTCGACACGAAAGAAGTAGATTGAATTATAACCCAATAAAAACCTATTTAGAGGCTAAAAATTTCACCTATGCCGGGATTCGAACCCGCAATCTCTGGCTATAAGTAGGTAGTCGGGGCTGTAAGTGATGCAATTTGCTTAAGCCAGATGTCGCTGCCTGTACGTAATACAGAGAATAGTGTAAAGAGGTTCGAAATTTCACTGATGCCGGTGAGTCGCCCATTGGCTCAATTGGTAGAGCGCTGGCACGGATAGCCAGAGATTGCGGGTTCGAATCCCGGCATAGGTGAAATTTTTAGCCTCTAAATAGGTTTTTAAATTTGTCCTTAGCACGGGTTAGTGCATTAAAAATAAAAATAGTATAACCCAATAAGACAAGAATTTCTCTTTTCTTCTGTCATTCTCATTTGTAAGAAAGATCGAACATCGATTTTTATTTTCTAAGCTTAGCACAGCGGCGGGCGACCATGATGATCCTTTGGACGTGAATTTGAAAACAAAATAGGTGCATACAAGTGCGGTGAATACAATTGAACAAATAATATTAAACAACACATCCACCCGCAGGCTCTTTGTGCAGTCATCGAGAAAATGCAGCTCCAATTAATTGCTAATGAAATTATAAGTAAAACAAATTGTGCTGGGCGGGACAGCCGCTATTCTGTTCAACAATCAACGTTAATTTGTACGCGTCTGGCTAATTGGTGATAAAAGATATAACGCGCCCCGATAGCTCGTTGCTGATATTTCACATTCATTATAACTTAATTATCCTCCGCTTTTAACTAGTTGTCAGTAACGGTTTTGCCGCGTTTGGGTATGCCGTTTTTGGCCGAAATTGCATTGAAAACGTTTATTTAAAAAACATCTGATCGAAGACTTAAAACATACGAGTAAGTAACGCGTCTAGAAATTAGTTCGACTAACAGTTCGATAACCTCTTGAGGAAACCCGAGAACAGAGGTGTTCATATAACATAAATGGCCCAACGATGACCCCAACTGCCTAACTAACTGCCCTTTGAAACGGTGAAAGAAAAACATCGTGAAGAAACCGGAATGGCAGACGTGTTTACATACGTCAGCGCTCGCTACATGCAATGACCCAACTATGAACGTAACTTCTTCTTCAGGCTATATTAGTCCACTGCTGGACACAGCCCTCTCCTAAGGAGCGCCATAGCGCAAGGTTGTGCCATCATTCGGGGGTAATGCCCATAATCCCCACGCTGGGCATGCGGGTTGGCGATCGCAGTATGGTGGAATAGTACTGCAGGGGACGCTGCTACCCACCCCCCGGTTTATGTCCCTTAGTCGCCTTTTACGACACCCGCGGGAAGAATTTGGGTTGGTGCTATTTTCTAGGCCGACACCACACAGCAACGTAACTAACCGTAACTAATTAACTAACTCTAACTGCCCATTGAAACATATTTTAAACTTTCGCGACTTGTACACATTGTATTGTTAGTGTAGTGTCTCACAACCCTAATAGTGATTTGTGATGGCTGATTGAGGGTAGTCTGAAACCTCATCAGCCGAAGATGCGAACGGGTGCCAGCCATCTGAGTGCTTAGTGCGAGTTTTTTAACTACTCGATTGCGTTAACGTAAACTCATATTTCTATGGCATCGAGGAAGCGCCACCTAGCGACAAGTATGGAAATTAAAATTGCTGAGTCCGAGTTGTAATGGTTTACGTTGAGAAGTGAACACGTTTACCAGCCAAAACACGAATAAACGCGAGTGCGAGTTGTACTGTGACAGCGTTTTGTTCAGTTCGAACGGTTAACTTACTCATACTCACTACTCAATGCTCGATTAACGCGGTAGTAAAGTTATTCGATTGGATCTGTCAAACTCGCACTAAGCACTCAGTATTCTCGTGACCACGATGACTGTAACGTCGTCAAACGTCGAGGTAAAATAGCAATAAATTACTACGCGATTAAGTCCCAAAAATATTTTATGTGCCCATTGAAACCTAAAACTAGACTGAATATCTATATCCGAAGAGTCAATACCTTTTAATATTGATAATTCTAATATGGACTAAGTATTATAAACAGCCCAATATCATCGCAACACAACAAAAGGAAAATATCGGTAAGCTCATTAAAGTTGCTATAAAGGCATAGAATCCTTAACAAAGCTTTGAAAAGAGTAAACATGGCTAGGTTAACAAAGTAGGAGAATACGCAGCAGGCAGGCAACAATAAAGGTAGGAAGGAATGGAGTTGGCACAAGGCAAACAGTGACAACGGTTATTTTTATGCGAGTAAAAAATATTTATGCAAAAACAGAAAGTATGGAAGAACTATGTAAATCCGCTTTAGTATTTCTTAATGATTCGCGATACTCATACATAGTTATATAATAAACGGGTATAATCGCGATTATTTGTTAGGTCCTGTCAGCGCTGTGCGCAGGCGGAGTTTTATGCCGAGAAAACCTGAAAGTGACTACCCACCATAATTGACTGTACTCGCCACTTCAGTCTACCCGTGACCACGTCAACCGCAATGGTGCCGAATAAATGTCCTGTACACTTGAAAATTTAAAACCTGTAAATTGAGCTATTACACCCACAAAATATACCAATACTCTCTAACAGTATAAATAGAATTCACTGAGATGGTCACTTATTTCCTTTCTGACCCTAGGCACTACGGCTATGCTCAACTTGAAACGTTGTATATCATTTATAAATAATAATAAACTCTGGGACGACTTCAGGTGTTGTTTTATTTGTAGATATTTGTAGTAATTTTAAAACAGAAAACTGGATAAAAAACGGAGAAACAGGTAAAATAGTCAGATCTGGTCAAAGGGTAAAGTAGTAATGATGAAAAATGAGGGAAATCAAAGAATGTGTGACGTAATTTAAATATTTGAAAATGATAGAAAAAGAAATAAAAATGGTATGAAGAGGTTTGTACCGTCACAAACTGGTTGCGCCGTGGGCACTTTTGTTTCCCGTCGGTACAACTGATTATTAGGAAAAAATGTACCCATGGCTCAACTTATAAAACCTCCAATCGACGGCTGATTATTGTAATGTCGCTTTCCTCTTATGCTCGGCAAGAGAACGGAAATTGAATAAGCCCTAGCGATACAAAGGGCAAATAATGATGAAATCTCAATGGGCGGCTGAAGATACTTTACCGGATCGGATTTTGAATTAATATTGAAATAATATTGTACTTTCTCCATTCATTCTCTGATTAGGAAATCCTTTTAGGGTTTAATGAATCGCGAAGACATTTTTAGGGCGCGTCTCATCAGTTTATTACTGGCAACTTAAGAATTTATTTCTTTAATGATTTGGATATTATTTACGGAAAAACTATTCAGTAAATGTAATAACTTTTATATGGGCAAGGCCTGAAATTAACGATTAATTATTATTATTCCACTGATACGCTCGTAAAATACTCTTTAAATAATCCGTGGTAAATACTGTCCCTCTACATCACAGACTATTTCAACTGCATTGGAGGAGTGTTTTAAGGAATAATATTATTAGAAATAAGAAATGAAAAATTTAATTTAGTGGGCTCGCTTACTTATTTAAAAAAAAAATACGTCAAACACCCGTACCTCACTGGCAGACGAAGATGCCATTAAAACTAAACTTGCTAAACGGCGCCAAAAAAGAACAAAAACTATGAAATGAGTGCCCTCAAAAAGGTACCTTATAGTTGTAGACGAAGATGTCACTATGGCCCGGCAACATGGGGTTGTCGTTCCGGTCACCGATGACCACGTGCAGGATGGAGACGCCGGTCAGCCGCGGGCTCCCAGAGTCGGTGATGGCGATGGGAATGAAATACTCCTTGCGTTCTTCACGGTCAAATACTACTTGGGTCGAGAGGATGTTGTCTGTGGAAAAAAAAACAATATTCTTTATGCGGCCAGTATTTACTTAGTGGTGGCAAAAAATAAAAATAAAACTCAATTATTTAAATGAAATGAAAAGGTGTTATTTAATTTCATTATAAACATTAGGCGCAGAAACTGCGACGCAATGAACATTACAAGCCGAACAAGTTGTCTATTTCAAAATCTAGATTATTTTAGAGAAAAAAGGAACAAGTAAACCTCCAAACTTAGTACTTTCAAAGTCCTTAATTTGTTAATTAATTTGTTTATATATTATTACAAAATATAGAACTCATGCATTTTGCTGGCTTTAATTCCAAACATCATTGGCATCTAAAACTCAGTTCCTACTTCGGTTGTAGGTGTTGATTATAAAAACTGTTGATTATAAACTATTTGTTTTTCATTTCTTTTGTCTATTTTATTAGATATTTTGTTTCCTCAGTCTCGGTGGGCACGCGTGGTAATTAAGAACAGCGATAGAAAGTGGTTGGAACAATGGACTCGGAAACGAGAGACCCAGGTTCGATTCCCACTGCGTGCATGTACCAATGATTTCGCTTTTTAAGTTATGTACATTTGTGAAAATATTGTAGCAATACCACACGCCAACTGTGAAGGACAACATCGTGAAGAAACCTAAGCGTCTGAGACGTTCAACTACCTCAGCGCTTGGAAGTTGCCAATCCGAGTTGGGCTCGCGTGGTAATTAAGCCCATACTCTCTCTTTCTCTCTCTGTCTCTCACTGAGAGAAGGCCTGTACTCAGACCATAGGCTACATAAAGCAGGACATGTTTAATGTAAGTGCCAAATTGCATATAAATCCATTTAGCCGTTCAGGCACCATTGTGTAGCTTTCAGATTCAAGACTTCAGTAACCATTTACATATGTAACCGCGACTATTAAACACCGAAGAGAAGTTTTAATTCAAACATCTCAATAATTCATTGAGATACTGCCAAAACCACGCTCTAAAAAGTTGTCAATGCTAATAATATCACCAAAGATAATAAATCAGCGAAATATCGCCCTCCCGAGATTTATGTATCGGGTAATGATTATTTAATGAACCGACTCCGAGACGGCACAAGAAAAGATACACAGAAGTACAGAGAACTTTTAAGTTACTATTTACATTTCGAAGCTCGACATTTAAAAAATATGCGAGAACTTGGTCAAGTGTTTGGTTTGCCCGTAGGTAGGTATGTATGTATGTATGGGGTTCGAATCCCGGCTGGGGCAAAAAACCCTGGGTCTTAGATGTTTTAATGTTTGTGATGTCGCTGTTTCTGATTCTCAGGACACAGGGTATCCTAGTGTTGGGGCAGAAGCAATTTATGTAAATGTTATGTTATATTAAGTATGTATGTTTGTAGGTATGAAGTTATGTCATATTCTATGTTCCTTCATAACTCCTTACAAATGGTCAGATTTTCACAAATAATATCTCAATCGATACCTCGTGTTTGCGCGACTGTTAGGCTATAAAAATAAAATCCATGTTCCAAAAAAAAAACACTAAAAGTCCAAAACAATTGGACTTTTAGCGTTTTTTTAGTTTTTTGCTACTTATATATATAGTTTCATATCATGTTTCATGTAGTTTCATGGCAGTCGTTAAGGCATGTCAGAGGCCGGGCGGCTTGATAACTTCTGACAGTGAGGCCCGGCCACTGTCTCACAATCCTCCACCAACCCGGACTTGGCCGCCGTGGTGGAGTATGTATGGCCTAACCTTCCTGCGATGCAGGAAGAGACCCGTGCCCCAGCAGTGGGGACATATAAGGGTTGATAACGATAACGAAAGATAGTTTCATATATAGTAGATCCCAAATAGGGGATGTATTAGAAAAGGGGAAGATAAAAAGTACCCGCAACCGGCGTGCGTGCATGCAACGACTTGTGAACGTTGATGAAGCGAAGGTGATCTGTCAAGATCGTGGCAAGTGGCAGTCCCTGGTCTCTGCCTACCCCTCTGGGATACAGGCGTGAGGTTATGTATGTATGTATAGTTACATACTTCGTAGTTAATGCTCAGCAGTCAGGTTGATGGTTGTTTTTCTTTTATTTCAGTGTGAGCGTACCATCTAGTTACACTCACACTAGCCTCCTGAATAAGAATACAAAATTGGTAATTATAAATTCTCATGTCTCGCCACATCTCTATTTCATTAGCATCAACATTGAAGTCTATCCGAGACTCGATGAGAGGCGTCGAAAGCCATGATATTGAGACGCCTAGTATGGCTTTCGATGCGCAAACATTACTTATAATACAATCACGCCTACATGCCCCGACATATGCCCCTACATACACCTATATATGCCCCGTTACCCGCGACACAGGCTGCGCCTAGTGTGGGAGGCGCTATGATACCAATGTCAAAATCCTTTTCTTATAATAAACGAATTTTTATTTTTATTATTTTATTATTACATACCTAAACACGCCTACCTACGTTCTATAAAATTAATGGAATGAAATGAAAAGGTTTCTTTCAAAGTAGCACAGAAACTGCGGCTTAATGAACTTTGCAAGTCAAACTAGGCGTCCATTTCAAATTCAAATCGATTGTAAAAAAAATGGACAGAAACCATCAAACTTACCCCCGGTTTCTGGTACAATAACAAGCCGTTAACAGCTGTCAGTTGTCCAAAATCAAAATTTGACAGCTGTTAACAGTAGATTAACAGATTTTTAGTGTACAAGGGGTTAGTCTTTTCAGAAACCCTAATTAACAGAGTTTACATAACTATAATAAAACATAGAACTCATGCGTTGTACTGGCTTTAACTCCAGACATCGTTGTCGTCTAAATAATTCTTTATGTATCCAAGTCATGCATTTGTTTTGTTGTACAGACGTTCGTAACACAATAAATTTCTTATTTCCTATCTATCTCAGTCACACCCACGCTATTACGCCTAAGTTCGAGGGGTCGGAGCTACTCATATTCGTAGGATTACCCTCGTCACCCTACACGAGACCCCAGGGCCACGTTACATAAAAGTACATTTTATAGTTTCGATATCAACCCTTGTATGTCCCCACTGCTGAGGCACGGGTCTCTTCCAGCATCGCAGGAAGGTTAGGCCATACTCCACCACGAGGGCCAAGCCCGGGTTGGTGGAGGATTGTAAGACAGTGGCGGGCCTTACTGTCAGAAGCAAGCCGCCCATAAGGCCTCTGACATGGCTTAACGACTGCCATTACATGACAGCCGGCACCAACGGCTTAACATGCCTTGCGAAGCACGGAAGCGCTCGGGAAAAATGCCACTTGCGGTAGTCACAGGACGGTCACCCATCCTGCACCTGACCGCGCGAGTTGTTGCTTAACCAAGTGATTGGTTCCAATCACTCATTTCGCCTAGGCCACGATGATGATTCATGATATGTAAGTTTGTTATTACATGCTCGTCGAAATATTTGGAGAGACTACCCTCAGGGCTAAGTCTGACTGTATCTTCCGTTTATCAAAGTCAGCGTTCATTTTACTTAGCACCGTACAAAAAGTGTCCTAAATCTCAATTCGGTCAGACCCAATTTCAAAACTAGAGCCGCGAATGTCGACTGAAAATTGGTTTAGGGGACTTTCCAGAAACAAAGTTAGGGCTGGCTTCCGCCCCATTTATTGCGTTTGGGCACTAATTGATCGAAACTCTATTTGGGCACCGAATACGATGCGGTAGAAGTACTTTTCGGAACGGTACCGTATTTTTATGACTTCAGAGGATTGAGTCTCTTAAATTAATAGTTTTTCAATTGGGTGACATTAATATAGGAAGCGCTCGTGGCCTAGCGGAACCGAGTGATTGGAATCAATCACTTGAGTTAAGCAATAACAGGCGCAGTCAGGTGCGGGATGGGTGACCGTTAGTGGCATTTTTCCGAGCGCTTCCGTGCTTCGCAAGGCACGTTAGGCCGTTGGTGCCGGCTGTCATGTAAAGGCAGTCGTTAAGCCATGTCAAAGGCCTTATGGGCGGCTTGATAACTTTTGACCGCCACTGTTTTACAATCCTCCACCAACCCGGACTTGGCCCCCGGGTTGGTGGAGAATTGTAATTGTGGAGGAGTGTTTTTGAATAGAGTACCATTAGTACAAGGCCTAGATTCTGCTAATGCATTGTGGTACAATGACAACTGCATGAACGTGGCAATTTACTTTCGTTGCGGCTTCAAGTGTACGCGCGGACATTCATAGAACCTTCTAGGCGTCAATGGTATGAAAAAACACCCCACGTGACCCGACCATGTATCTGTCATGGTACTATAATGCGCTAACAGAATCGAGACCCAGTAATGGTTATTTCATTGACACCATTGGCAGTCTCCCTAACTAATCGCATTCCAATAGTATAACCTGTGCCGCTTTCCTCGGCGCCCCACGCGATTCTATCTTGTTCGCAATAGACGCTTATTTATTATTGGTTTAAATCGGGATTAACTTACTTGATTTTTTGATAGAAACGTCAGTAAGTCAATCCGGATTGAAATTAATATTAGATAAAAAAGGTGCCTATTTAATTCGCGCGGGTTTTACTATTGGGACGATATTGTACTGATATTTCTTAGTAGACAACCAAATAGAGAAATGTAATATATGAAAATGGTTATATTTCACTGAAGAAACGGTAAGGTTTTAACTTATTTCAGTTGCACGCAAGAAATACTTTTGTTTTGTACATTTTAATAAAATAACAGCTCTTAATCCATTTTTTCCTACAAGACCTAGATTTTGGAATGTACACCTATTTAACAGCTACTATGAACAGAACTCGTTTTTGATTGGATTGAATGTTAGGCACAAAAAAACAACAATTCTCCAGCAACGTTGTACTTCTCCGAAGCATAAATTCTTTAGTTTGGATCGCAGCCTCTTTAAAATTCCGTGTAGCCTCAGATCCGCAGATAGCGAGGCTTAGTTAGAGACCGGTAAGGGAATCAGCATAACATTATGTTTGGGGGTGATTAGTCGGCTAATTCGAGTTGGAGTCTGTAATTCGGTTTACTATTTATTCGGTTTCAAGGCTCATTTGTGCACCTCGAACATAAACTCTGCACTAAAGCATGGCTGTAGTGGCACATAGCTCGGAGAACTGATGAGCGTTGAAACGAAGGAATTGTGACCTGGCAACCGCGGACTGGATCGCGATCTGCGAAAAACTGCAGGCAGATGCTGGATGCGGCAAGCTGAATACAGGGCGCTATGGTGCTCATTAGGGGAGGGCTATGTCCAGCAGTGGACTAATATTGCCTGACGACGACGACCGCGGACTGGACTACACAGCATGGGCAGACACAGCATGGGCAGACACTACACTAGATGGTCTGACGACCAAGCCCTAGAGTTTAACACTTACATCGATTTTTCAAATGATATAAGCACGACAATCGTTTTTACATGCCTCAATTAGGTAGTCTACCAAGCAATGGCACTGACTGAAAATCAGCGCTGAAGGCTAGTCCATCAGCATACTGCTGAGTCAGTTGCCATTTATAGCAGCAGGGACACGCCGTGACCTTTCGTTTTTCTTCTTTGTTTTTTGTGAATGTCATGTTTAGTAATATGTTTTAAGTTTGTTTTGTTACTGTGGCGTGTGCACTGTTTCTATAATAAATGTTTTTTTTCTTCTTCTTCGATAGCAGTACAATGTCATTCCAGGTGGTATGACCCGCGCAAATTAAATGTGCATTTCTCGCGAAGGAGACCGACCAGACTACCGATAGTGTGAACGAAAAGACCCTTACCGGACTTATAGGACACTATTGAATTGTTCTGTTGGCGTCAAACGGCCGATGATGATGATGAAAGAAGTCTCAATGGCTCACCTTTTATGAAGAATTTGGAGCGGATCTCGGGCGAGGCGGAGTCGTTGATGTCGAATTTGAACGGAGGTCCGTTTTCCGGCGAGTCGTTGTCCTTGGCTGTCAGGGTGACCACTTGACCCTGCACCTCATTCTCGTACCAGATCACTGGTTGCGTCTGCAACATGGAAAAAAGGTTAGACTTCTTTTGGTCTGAGACTACGTCACAAGTTAAGGCTGTTGTTTCAGACGTCTCGCGTGCTGTCTCACTCACACATTTTTTTTCAACGCACAAACTTTGGTGTTGGCTATAAAAAATGCTTAGCCGAGCTGAATGTGAATTTTTCATTGGTTTTGGACTTTATTTTAATGTCATAAGGTTGAATTTAAGGAAGCAACTATTAGAACACTGCCAGTAAAGAGTTAAAAGTCACGTAATGAAGGGACTCTTGCAACACAAATTCAAGAAAGTTTATCCAAACTTAAGTTACCAAGGAAAGAGCCATTCTTATATATTAATCTATGAGAATTTTCAAATAGCAAGTATAATTCAAAATACGGCTTTGATTGCTAATATGCACAATAAGGCAGTAATCAACCGAATCAGAAAGTTTCTCTCTGGTCGGACCCTTCCGAAAAAAATTCAAGGTAGTTAATCTGGACTTAAGTTAACAATGAAAGAAGCATTCTCAAGTATCTCAAAAAATCAATACATTAGTAACATCATTGTAATACGTAATACAGAGAATATTGTAAAGAGGTTCGAAATTTCACTGATGCCGGTGAGTCGCCCATTAGCTCTGTTGGAAAGAGCGCTGGCACGGATAGCCAGAGGTCACAGGTTCGAATCCCGGCATGGGTGGAATTTTTAGCCTCTAAATAGGTTTTTAAAACATCATTGTAACTCTGTTTTACAATACAGTTTTTTCATTTCACTTCAATCATTATTAGTAATCACTATTAAATATTTTGTTATATTATTAAACGGGTATAATCGTGACAATTTTCTACCTAACAAATATGTTTAGGATTAGCGGGTCATTAGAAAAATTCTTAAATATAGATAGAGAACACTTAATTGCACATCCAGAAAAAAATAATTACAATGATGATTTCTTAAATATAAGTAATGTTATACAATTGTTTTTATAATATTTTGTGTAACTTTGGCCCAAATGTATATGTGTCTGGTGGTTATGTGTCTGGTAATAAAACATTCTCTTATGTTGTTATTTGCTAACTGGGAAGGAAAACCTAGGCACTTGAATTGACAAACCGCGGTGGGCACGCATGGTAATTAAGCCCATTTATAATTAAGCCCCTCTCTCTCTCGGACAGAAGACCGGTGCCCTGTAGTGCTAGTACATAAAAAGACCAGTTTAATAAATAACTATGTAACGGCACCTTCTTCTTCTTAAGGCTATAATATTAGTCCTGATGAGCGCCATAGCGCAAGGTTGTGCCATCATCGGGGGGTAGTGCCCATAATCCCCACGCTGGGCATGCGAATTGGGGATCGCAGTTTGGTGGAATTGTACTGCAGGGGGCGCTGCTGCTGCCCACCCCCCGGTAAGTGGCCCTTAGTCGCCTTTTACGACACCCGCGGGAAGAATTTGGGTTGGTGCTATTCTCTAGGCCGACACCACACAGCAACACTCGCGGTGCCGTAACGGCACCGCGAGTCACTAAATAAGACTAAAATATGCTGCGTTTCTTTGACCCAAATGTATAATAAATGTGTGTTTTAGTGTACAAATAAAACATTCTCTTGCTTATTACTGGCCATAAGCCAGAAGATGCCCGAACTCTCACGCCCCTTTACCTACGACTTTTTCTCGTAGGTACCTATTACTTTCGTGAATAATCTCTCCGGTGAGCAGCTTAAATTACCTTCCCCCTTATATCAAGGGCGTGTACGGTAAAAAGGTAAATTCTGACAATGAAATGGAAATTAGGTACCCGCTCGCTTTTACCCCCAGAGATTTCCTAATACAGGGGGCGTACTCTAGACAAGCTGTCCCAATGCAGATCAGAGGCCCTCTTTCAGTAAGAGAAGGCGTATATGTATTGATATATAGAGAACACATCGCGCAACAAGCGGTGGTAGCTCAGTGTATTGACTAGTCTTTCCTGTGGGCTAGGCCGACTAAGCTGTCAGGATGGTATAGGTGCTGGGCAAGCCTACGCCATCTATAAAACCATGTCCCAGGCACTACAGCGTCGGAGTGGTCCCGTCACCCATCTAGTGTGAGTGAAGATACCACTGGACGCTGTATAAATCATCTCATTAAGTAGATGCAAAAAGGCCAATATTGTTATTATATCCATCACACTATATTTTTAATATTATAAAGGCAAAAGTTTGTGAGTGTGTATGTTGGTTACTTCTTCACGTCTAAACGGCTGGAGCGATTTTAATAAAATTTGGTATGTAGTTATAGCTAACAAGTTGTTTTACAAGCGCTTGTTTTCTCAAATAAAATTACAGCATACAAACATAGCATAACATAACCTCACGCCTGTCTCCCAGGTAGGCAGCGACATTGGACAGTCTACGGACTGAGGACCAGGTACTGTCAACTAAAATTCATTAAATAAACATAGTAGGGATCCGAAGCTCAGAAACAATGCATACTCCATGGCAGGCAGATTTGCATGAAAAATTGACAACCGAATTTAAGTGGATCGCAGATACCGTCCAAAAAGCTTTTTGCGGAAATAATTCTGTTAGTAAGTACAACGGTCTGTCGGGTTCAAAATTCGGCACTAACTACAGTGTTTTTTTAGTAAGATAAGACAAGAATATTCTTTATTGTACACTGGAAAAACAACAAATCCAAAACAATTGCAAATATACATAGTACAATTGGCGGCCTTATTGCTAAAAGCAATAGTATTTACATATTCTAATTTATTTACACACTTAGTTTTCGTATGTACACGTTTGGAAAATTATATGAACTAGAGATAGATAGATAGAGATAAAGAACACTTTATTGTACATGAGAGTAGAAATTACACAGATATGTTTAACCCAAGAGCACAGAAAGCGGCCTTATCACTAAAAGTGATCTCTTCCTGACAACCTTTGGATGGACTGGACTAATACATTACAAAAGTAAGTAGATGTACAAAGAAAACATGCAGAATGATAATTTCAGAGGTATATAAATACCCGATGGTCAGACAATGTGGTCAGTGGACGCGAATGGCGAGAGACCGCGAAGGATGGCGTGATGGGGAAAAGGCCTACACCCAGCAGTGGCTATATAGGGGTGGGCTGATGATGATCACATTCATAAATTCATCAGGACAATCGAAGATTAGATACTTTCTTCTTCTTCAGGCTATATTATGTAGTCCACTGCTGGACATAGCCCTCCCCTAGTGAGCGCCATAGCGCCCTGTCTTCAGCCTGCCGCATCCAGCATCGTCACCCCACCAGAGTTCTTAGCGCGAGTTTGACAGACCCAATCGAATAACTTTACTACCGCGTTAATCGAGCATTGAGTAGTGAGTATGAGTAATTTAACCGTTCGAACTGGCAAAACGCTGTCACAGTACAACTCGCACTTGCGTTTATTTTTACCAGCCAAAACACGATTAAACGTGAGTGCGAGTTGTACTGTGACGGCGTTTTGCCAGTTCGAGCGGTTAACTTACTCGTACTCACTACTCAATGCTCGATTAACGCTGTACTAAAGTTATTCGATTGGATCTGTCAAACTCGCACTAAGCACTCTGGTCGTAGCGCGCCCTACACTACGTTTGCCGAGTCGCGGTCTCCACTCAAGAACACGCCTACTCCAACGGTTATCGGTTCTTCGCGAGATATGGCCAGCCCACTGCCACTTCAGCTCGCTAATTCATACATTGATTTGTACCAAGTTTTTCTCCAAGTTTTATCTAAAATGTTTTGAAAAGAATAAATGTGGAGTTTCTCTGTTAGTTTTTCTCTCCACATAATCTATTAATTGTGAAACTAACAGCTTTGACGTTCATCAAGTAAACATTTTGTCTTTATAGTGACTAAAATTCTTTTGATGTTGACTTTAAGTAATAATAATAATATAACATTGGCCTTCTTGCATCTTCTTGCAAATAGGTTTTTAAACTTCTTGCATCTACTTAATGAGATGATTTATACAGCGTCCAGTGGTATCTTCACTCACACTAGATGGGTGAAGGGACCACTCCGACGCTGTAGTGCCTTGGTCATGGTTTTATAGATGATGTAGGCTTGCCCAGCACCTATACCATCCTGACAGCTTAGTCGGCCTAGCCCACAGGAAAGACTTGTCAATACGTGCGGAGCCACCAAGCCGCGGGTTTCCTCACGATGTTTTCCTTCACAGTTAGCGTGTGGTATTGCGACTGCAAATTCGCAAATGTACGTAACTTTGAAATTAAACAAAGTCATTGGTACATGCCCGCACCTGGGGCTCTCGCTTGCCAGTCTATGGTTCTACCCACTGAGCTACCACCGCTGTCTTTAACTTTAAGTAATGTTACACGAATAGCGGTAAAATTAACTACTTATTATACTGCATTTTCTAAGGTTAACACGAGCAGTAGACATAATTAAAATTGTTTTTATACGGATTTATGCTCGTTTATTACAATTTTTTTTTACAATTTTCCAACGTTTCGGCACCTGAAAAAGTGCCTGAAAAATTAAAAAAAAAAATGTAATAAACGAGTATAAATCCGTATAAAAACAGTTTTAATTACTTATAATACTATCAAGAACGAAACACGGCTAAGGGGGAAACACACCAACGCATTGGCGGTGCACACATACGACCATATAAATACTACTCTATGGTGGTCTAAAGGCCCTGCCTAGTTGTTGTAGTGACGGCCTCGGTGGCGCAGCGGTTTGGCACGCTGACTGTAAAACCGAAGCTCTCGGGTTCGATCCCCGGCCGGGTCAAACTAGGAAACGAACTTTGCTAGTTTGTCTAGCAAAATTCTTGGATTTGTATTTAATTATATTTTTTTATATTTATAAGGAATCTATGTATTTATTGTATTAAATCTATCGTCGAGTTAGCACCTATAATACAAGTCATTTAGTTGTACTTAGTATAGGGCTAACGAGATCTGTGTAATATGTCCATGAATATTTATTATTTTTATTATAGTTTAGACATCAGGCATTCACTATGCAGCGTAAGGCGTTCCTCCAACTAATTGTAACAATGTGTGAACATCGCGAGTCATTACACATACATACATACATGACCTCACGCCTGTATCCCAGAGAGTAGGCAGAGACCAGGGACTGCCACTTGCCACGATCCTGACAGATCACCTTCGATTCATCAACGTCCATAAGTCGTTGCATGCATGCACGCCGGTTCCGGGTACTTTTTATATTTCCCCTATTGTCCCCTATTTGGTCGATGTATGTCCGAGTCATTAAGATATACTATTAAGGATACATTTCAGGATTTAACCTAAGATACCACCCACAAAGGTTGTCGAAATGGGAGAATTCGTATCTGAAACTAATTCCAACAAACAGCCGGAATAACATTTTCAGGGTCTGTTGAGTGAGACGCGTGATTATTTTTGAAAATAAAGGTCAAACCTCGCGTAGGAGGAAAGTAGAGTCCTAACTCTTAATTCAACCTTTTACGTCCTAAACATTCGTTCGTATTTTCGCAGCTAGTCCAAAGTAAACTCTAGTCATAGTGGTACTAGAGTTCGTTACTGCTTGAAGGCGAGCGTTACAGAGAATTGCCAAGGCGACATGTTTTCGTTGCACGTGGTTTAGCAGATCATTTTGTGCTAGAAAATTCAACATTACAATAGTTTGACAATTAACTATTAATTCGTTTAGGGAGGAAAATAAGTTTATTAAACCAAATCGTTACAATCCTCCACCAAATCGGACTTGGCCCCCGTGGTGGAGTATGGCCTAACCTTCTTGCGATACAGGAAGATACCCGTGCCCCAGCAGTGGGGACATGCAGGGGTTGACATCGGACCAAATCGTTGAATCAGCTAATGTAGGTGGAAGGGTCGGTAAGAGATATCCTAGGCGGACATACTTCGACCAAATAGCAGATGTAGGACAAGATAAAAAGTAACCAAAACGGGCGGTCGTGCGATAAAGAACGTTGATGAAGCGACGGTGATCTGTCAGGATCGTGGCAAGTAGCGATTCCTGGTCTCTCCCTACCCTCTGGGATACAAGCGTGAGGTTATGTTATGTTTTCGGTGAATCAGTTTCTACCTCTTATCGAAATCCCCGCTTCGGTATATACGAAAAGAGAAATAACATATTGTAAACTTTCGCGACTTGTACACATAGTTAGAATATTTTCGGGACTTAATCGCGTAGTAATTTATTGCTATTTTACCTCGACGTTTCGACGACGTTACAGTCATCGTGGTCACGAGAAGACTGATGGCTGGCATCCGTTCGCATCTTCGGCTGATGAGGTTTCAGACTACCTTAAATCAGCTATCACAAAGCACTATTAGGGTTGCGACACACGTCGAGGTAAAATAGCAATAAATTACTACGCGATTAAGCCCTGAAAATATTCTAACTACGAAAAAGAGAAGTTCAACTTAGAATATAGGGTCAAATAGGAAACCACGAAAAAGGAATATATTTTAATTCATCCCGTAAAAACGCGAACTCGGGAGCGCCCCGAACAAATATATTCTTTAAAAAAAAGCCTTCTAACCAATATTTGTTCAGAACTAAGCAATACAATACACATTTGAGTATGTACATAAAGATACAGTTTATCCAAATGATTTAAATAAATATAAAATAAAAGCTCAGGGCGAGGGATCTTTGCAATAACACATACAATTCTATTGCTCGGGCTAAGGCAATATAGGCTAACACGTCGTCCTATCTGGGGGCTTATTCAGAAACTGGAATTGCTAATTTCGCTAAGTAAACACTTAATGGCAGTGCTGTCTCTACGAGTTTCTCAGCAAAGAGCGTGACAGAACGTTACAAGTATTCATTTAGGGAAATTGTTAATTAAAAAACCGGCCCTTTCCGGTTAGGCGCTGGGTTTTATATATATATATATATATATATATATATATATATATATATATATATATATATATATATATATATATATATATATATATATATATATATATATATATATATATATATATATATATATATATGTATATATATATACAAAATGTATATATATATATTGTAGCCTATAAACGTGCCACTGCAGGGCACAGGCCTTCTCTCAGAGAGAGAGTTTGGGCTTAATTACCACGCGTGCCCACGGCGGATTGGCAATTTTAGCTTTTAGAATATACCTCGGCTACTATCGGATAGAATCGGAATATCGAAATATCGGAACTAATAAGACACTTAATGTTAAATAACTTACACTATTTTTATTTTTAATGCACTAACCCGTGCTAAGGAACAAATTTAAAAACCTATTTAGAGGCTAAAAATTTTTTTTTTAAATCGCTCATTTAAAAAATCGGCTCATTTAAAATCATCGGCTCAATTGGTAGAGCGCTGGTACGGATAGCCAGAGGTTGCGGGTTCGAATCCCGGCATGGGTGAAATTTTTAGCCTCTAAATAGGTTTTTTAAAGTTAAATAACTTTTCAAAATAGTGAAGAAAAGTTTTATACAGAGCAGGAAGTAAGTATAACACTCATGTGCTTTCGGCGAAAACCAAAGCCTTATCTAGAGCCCGATGTATATTCTAAAAGCTAACAGACTATAATAACATTGACAAAAGCTTTTAAGAAAAAAATACACGTTACTCACGGTATACGCGACTTGACTAAATATTTACATACGGTTTATTGTCCTTACACGTCACAATATTATAAAGCGAAAGTTTGTGAGTGTGTATGTTTGTTACTTTTTCACGTCTAAACTGCTGGAGCGATTTTAATAAAATTTGGTATGGAGTTAGCTGACACCCTGGATTAACACATACGCTACGTTTTACTGCGGAAAAATATCTTATTCCTATGGGAAAATCACTGCGGGGCACAGCTAATAAAATATATTTTTTCTCTTTTTATCCAATCGGGACAACACTTATGTCCTTGGCAAGAGAAATATCAATTCAATGCTCACAGCAAGAGATATTTCACAGAGCAAAATTATCACGATAGAAAGTCAAAACGGGAGGGGGGAATTGGCAAAACCACTGGAACAGCAGTGGGGGTGTCTTTACAAGAATATCACTTGTCTATGCCACAAATACAAATTACATATACTCCGCTCCAAATAAAAGACCCCTTGATAAACAAATAATAATAACAAGGTCGTCCCAGGCGGACATACATCGACCAGATAGGGGATGTATTAGCAAAGGGAAAGATAAAAAGTACCCGGAACCGGCGTGCGTGCACGCAACGACTTATGAACGTTGATGATCTATCAGGATCGTGGCAAGTGGCAGTCCCTGGTCTCTGCCTACAGGCAGCCTCACGCCTGTATCCCCTCTGGGATACAGGCGTGAGGTTATGTATGTATGTATGTGTGTGTGTGTGTGTGTGTGTGTGTGTGTGTGTGTGTGTGTGTGTGTGTGAGGGTGTGTGTGTGTGTGTGAGGGTGTGTGTGTGTGTATGTATGTATGTATGTATGTATGTAATAACAAGTAAGTACCAGTATCTTCAAAAAGCGGTTGAAAGAGCATTATCTATCTCTATCGTAACATTGAGCTATATATTTATTTATATCTATGTATTTTATTTTGATATCTAGTTTATCTACTTTACCTTATTCTTTGTTTTGTGAAAATAGGTTGTTATTTAGAAATTTCGTAGTTAATTTTGGGCACACAATTATAGACCCGCTTCTACTGCTTTTCCTATTTTCAAAGGTTTGCTGGAAGAAATCTCTTACAGAGATAAGCTCGCTTTTTACATGTTATTTGTTATGTAATGTCCTGTGAAATGTTTATGTGCAATAAAGTATAATTAATAATAATATTAATAATTAATTAATTAATAGTTAAATGTAAGTCCCTGGTATTTACCTACCCCTCTGGGATACAGGCGTGAGGGTATGTATGTAATATGTACTTAATTTAGTTACCAGGAAAGAGTAACCTCCAGTTTCTAGTACACTTAACAATCTGATAATCTACTGTTAACAGCTGCCAAATGTTTTTTTTGTATGCACTTTGGCCAACTGACAGCTGTTAACAGTAGATTAACGGCTTGTTAGTGTACCAGAAACTGGGGTTGAGTCACCTCACAGATAAACTTATACAGCGTTCAGTGAAGGTTTTTGTATACAATATGTATTTTGTAAATTTTTTGAAGAGAAAAGTCACAAGTAAATTCCACACCACACAATCACGAATCCTGGTCCCAAGCTAGCATATACCCTGTGCTGTGGTAACCACGAAAAGACATAAACAATGGAAATACACCCAAATACCTACAGTTTATACTACCTACTTTGCAGTTAGGTTTTACATCGGAACGATATCACTGTACCCACATGATTATACTATTTTTATTTTTAATGCACTAACCCGTAAATTTCACCCATGCCGGAATTCGAACCCGCAATCTCTGGCTATCGGTGCCAGCGCTCTACCAATTGAGCCAATGGGCGACTCACCGGCATCAGTGAAATTTCGAACCTCTTTACACTATTCTCTGTATTACGTACAGGCAGCGACATCTGGCTTAAGCAAATTGCATCACTTACAGCCCCGACTACCTACTTTGCAGTTAGGTTTTACATCGGAACGGCCAAATTATATTATTATTATTTAAAAATCGAACTTTGGTTTGGAACATGCTATACTGATCATATACTGCCACTCAAATCTGCCCCAACCATCTCCGGACTTTTTCTATATGTGTCCTATATTCTTAGGCACTGGTTAAATCGACGTTAACCGACACAAAGGCCTATGATGATGACATGACGCAATACATCGAAATATCTGTGTAATTTCCATTTTGATGTACAATACAGTGTTCTTCTATCTATCTATCTGATCAACTATAACCGACACAATTTTTTTACACTTGGTAACTTTCATCTGAATCAGAGTTTAGAACAAAAATTGCCCCAAAGCTCTGAGCCTGCCCTGTTTCTTTTTATTGCAACGTCAGCCTAAAATCAAAGGCCAAGGGAATAAAACCAAAGTCTTCACTCATATCAGTGAGCACTAAGGACCACTCAGAGAGTAAATAATTCTCCCAAAGAGAAAAGATAACACCCGCCTTAATCCCTTATTTGTAACCTCTGACAGTAACTCCTCAAAAGATCAGAAGTCGCATTTGGCCTTTGATAATCTTCTCTAAGCCTTTTTAGAGGCTTGGCTAAAGGACGAGAGTCTTAGAGAGGAACTTGCCTCAAAATTAGTTTGGAGTGATGTTATATTTATAAGAAGAAGAAACTCGTTTATTGGAACGAATGAACACATCACAAGAAAGAAAAGACATACCACTGTAGTAACAAATAAGTCAGGACACTGCAAAGTCAGGGCGTACATCCTGTAGTGTCCTGATGTTGCCAAATAGGGCATCTGACTCAGCATTGTGCTGAGGGTGTGAGCCCTCAGCGCTGGATCTCAGTCTGCGCCCAATTGACGTGCATATTATAATGTTGTCACTGTTGTTTCTATCTAACTTGGGTTGAATAGTAACAACATATACGTTGATACTATTTAACTACATTTAGTTTTTTCGCTTATTCGAAAACGCCACAAAATAACAACAGCTGTTCTGTACTTATCTCTATCTTATCTAAAGAAAAAAAAAACAGTAAAATAAAAAATACTTTACATACATACATAACCTCACGTTTGTATCCCAGAAGGGTAGGCAGAGACCACGGACTGCCACTTTCCGCGATCCTGACAGATCACCTTCGCTTCATCAACGTTCATAAGTCGTCGCATGCACGTACGCCGGTTCCGGGTACTTTTTATCTTCCCCTTTCCCCTAGGTCCGTTTAATGTACATAATATAACTATGTGACATATTTGGTTTTAGCAATACGACGCCTGTCTGAATGCAATTTTGTTTTTGATCTCCGAAATAATTATATTCAAACAATGTAACTCCTCGATATCAACCCTTGTAAGTCCTCACTGCTGGGACACGGGTCTCTTCAGGCAGCAGGACGCCGCAAGGTTAGGCCATACCCCATCACGGGGGCCAAGTCCGGGTTGGTGGAGGATTGTAAGACAGCGGCGGGCCTTACTGTCAGAAGTTATCAAGCCGCCCGTAAGGCCTCTGGCATGGCTTAACGACTGCCATTACATGACAGCCGGCACCAACGGCTTAACGTGCCTTGCGAAGCAGGGAAGCGCTCATAAAAAATGCCACTATCTGTAGTCACGGGATGGTCACCCATCCAGCACCTGACCGCGCCCGTTGTTGCTTAACCCAAGTGATTGATTCCAATGACTCTGATTGGCAAAGGCTAAAGTAGTTACACCTCAGACACAAAAAATACCTAATAATTAATCGCGGTAAGGTCCGTTTAATGCACATAATATAACTATGTGACATACGAGGGGCGGCTGAAAAGTTTTGAGCCTAAGGTATTAAAAATGCTGATAGAAATGTATAAAAAATTTATTTTTCAATGTAATCTCCCTCTATTTCAATACACTTCTTACATTTGTTTAAAAGAGCTTTTAACCCGGTAAAAAAATATTCGCCGTCTTTGCCTTCAAAATGCTCGTTTACGGCCGCCTTCATTTCTTCGTCACTGGAAAATCTTCGTCCTCGGAGGTCCTTTTTCAAATTTGAAAAAAGGAAATAATCACTAGGAGCCAGGTCTGGACTGTAGGGTGGGTGGTTGATTTCTTCAAATCCTGTTTCGGCGAGGGCACGTCTCGCAACTCGGGCAGTGTGCACGGGCGCATTGTCCTGCAAAAACAGGACTCCTTTCGCCAGTTTGCCTCTCCTTTTCTCGACAACCACTTGACGGACTTTTGTCAACAATACGGCGTAATAGTCTCCGTTCATTGTAGTATTTTTGGGAAGGTAGTCGATGAACAAAATTCCTTCGCAATCCCAAAAAACAGTGGCCATGAGCTTGGAAGCCGATCTTTCCACTTTGAATTTCCGTGGCGGCTTTTCTCCCTTTGCTATCCATTGCATTGACTCTTGTTTTGACTCCGGATCGTACTGCAGGATCCATGTTTCATCGACAGTGACGAGGCGAGAAAAAACATCGTCGGGATTATCGCCACAGATGTCCAAAAACTCCTTCGAAGTTGTGACTCGACGCTGCCTGTCCAGTGGCGTGAGCATTTTTGGCACCCATCGCGCGCACACCTTTTTCATGTGCAAATGATTGTGCAAAATGTCACCAATTCGCTCCTTGCTGATGCCTATGGATTCAGCTATCTGCCACATCTTGATTCGCCGATCTTTGAGAACAAGGTTTTTCACTTTTTCAATATTTTCTTCGGTAACGGCGGTGTTTGGACGTCCTGACCTGGGATCATCTTCGAGCAACTCCCTGCCGTGTTTGAATTCACGTGTCCAACGTTTTACGGTGGCAAATGAAGGTGCAGAATCCCCATAAACTGCAGACATTTCTTCAAATATTTTTGTCAGCGTTTTGTTCTTCTTGGTGAGGAATTTTATGACAGCTCTGTACTCCAATTTCGTGCAAAGCGCGGATGACTCAGACATGGTGTTGTTTAATGTTCAATTACTAGAAGCGTAATGATGATAATGACATGAAACTTGGTATTTATACTACTTAGAATACGCGCAATTAGTGATGCACATTGCGAGTCATTAGTGATTCTTAGAATTACTTAGGCTCAAAATTTTTCAGCCGCCCCTCGTACAAGCAGCCTTTGATCACACACACTTCTCATTTTTATAAGTAACTACCCCATTTTTTGTTCAACAGGAGTGGCATTATTGGCTATCTGAAATAATAACTAAAATTACATTGTAAGATTTCAGTATATACATTTTTTTTTAAGAAGAAGAAAAACATTTATTTAACGCCACATAGACATACAAAATTTGACAGAAAAGGAAAATACAAAAGGGCAGGAGTAAAACAAAAACAAAAGAAAGGACTAACTACAGATGAATGAAATGAACATAAATTCCAACGATACACAGTATGTCGATGCAGCGGAAAAAAGGCCTCATGCTCAGTATAAGCTGAGGGTTTGCACCCACAACACTGATTTTCAGCAAGGGCCTTCCGAGTGCTTAGTGCGAGTTTGACAGTTCCAATCGAATAACTTTACTACCGCGTTAATCGAGCATTGAGTAGTGAGTATGAGTAAGTTAACCGTTCGAACTGGCAAAACGCTGTCACAGTACAACTCGCACTCGCGTTTATTCGTGTTTTGGCTGGTAAACGTGTTCACTTCTCAACGTAAACCATTACAACTCGCACTCAGCAATTTTAATTTCCATACTTGTCGCTAGGTGGCGCTTCCTCGATGCCATAGAAATATGAGTTTACGTTAACGCGATCGAGTAGTTAAAAAACTCGCACTAAGCACTCTGGTGACTCACGGAGCATCAAAACGGAACAAACACGCACTCACACTCTCATATGTATACATACATACATACATACATACATACATACATACATACATACATACATACATACATACATACATACATACATACATACATACATACATACATACATACATACATACATACATACATACATACATACATACATACATACATACATACATACATACATACATACATACATACATACATACATACATACATACATACATACATACATACATACATACATACATACATACATACATACATAAATCATACCTTCATAACGATAATAATCGTTTTAATCATCGTTATGAACTTTTACTGGTTGAGTAATCAGTTGCTAAATAAATTTTACTCTAATCGTGTTGTATAAATGTTGTTATCTACTACAGCAATAATAAGTATAAAAATTCTCTTAAATTGACGTTAACTTTATATAATTCGATTTTCTGTAATATTCCCAAATTGGAACAAATGTATTTATTTATTAAATTTTAATTAATTATTTAAGTTCTTTTCATGTTAAGTCCTACCTGCATGACACGTTATTTCTTATTTGGTGTGAAGGTGCTATTTGAAAATCAGCGCTGTTTCGAATAGAAACAGCAAACGCTGAAATAATATCATTGTCACACGAACACTTTATTTTATAATTTTTGTTATGTAAGCATATTTGTTTGTGGCAAATAAATCATTCATTCAATATCAATTCATTCAATCATATTTGATTTTGGCTATACGACGCCTGTCTGAATACAATTTTTGCTTTTGATGTCCCAAATTGTTATATTCAAACAATATATCCGATAAATCGAACTCCTATGATTTGATTCGTTCCCAACAATTTACTTAGAAAATATATTTTCTCTCTGGAGCATCTACGGTCAGCATTCAACAATATCCTGACAGCCTTATCTCTTTTTCCACCATTCGAGAAAGGCCTATTCGTTACGAAAGAAAGAAAACATTCCCAGAAAAATATTCGCGAAATGGCTAAAATGATGATACTAGTAATTTCAAGTGACTTATAAAGACGTTTCAGACTACAAATGTCTTCAACATGTTGGCATTCAAGTGATTCTGTGACAAGATTGATCTATAGTGTATATAAAAAAAACATTGTTTTAAAACACACCTCAGAGGTAGTATAGACAATCTGTGATTACGTCTTTCCCTTTAGCACACAATTTAAGGGGGCCCCCGTGCGTCTCAAGCACATAAAATGAGAATGCATGAGTTCTATGTTTTATAATAACAATGTCAAGTCTGTTAATTAGGGACTTTGAAAAGAATAACTTTGGAGTTTTTTTTTGTACTTTACGTATTTTGAATGAAACCATTTCATTGTAGACTTTTAGTCCGGATCTACTTACGGGTGTTGTTATATCGGAAGAGTTCTTCCGGGTTTCGCTGCGATTAGCAGAGCTTAATCATGGTGAGCAGAGACTCACACTGAGACGAGCAACCGACGACGCGAGCTCCGTCTCTGCTCACCATGATTAAGCTCTGCGAATCGGAGCGAAACCCGGTCGGACTCTTCAGATATATAACAACACCCGTAAGTAGATCCGGACTAAAAGTCTACGATGTGTTGTGACGAAAGTTTTTTTTTTTACAACAATGTTAATAGTGATTTTTAGGGCGTTCTAGGTATATAATCGTCGTATATACTCTCTCGGAGAGAGAGTACTGGCTTAATTACCACGCTTATTACGCAACGCGCATGTTTACAAACTATACCAACAGTATAAATTCATTACAGCGGTGACAAACAGAAGATATCCCTTAAATATCCTGTTACCAAAGTAAATGACAAAAACACGGCCGGGGTTTTTCCACGTAAAATGCATTAATTTAAAATCTAGGTCGATGAACAGAATTCTAGGACCGACGCTGACAAAGGAGACTCACATAATAGTGTTGAATTAAATATTGTTTGTGCATTTAATATCATTTACGAAATTGTATAAAGAGTTAAAATTGTGTTAAAACTGTAGATACGATGCGGTGTGACACCAATAAGGTTAAGAAGCGCTCGTAGTCTAGTGGAACCGAGTGATTGGAATCAATCACTTGATTTAAGCAACAACAGGTGCGGTCAGGCACAGGATGGGTGAACGTCCCGTAACTATCGCTAGAGGCATTTTTTCCGAGCGCTTCTTTGCTTCGCAAGGTACGTTAAGCCGTTGGCACCGGCTGCCATGTAATAGCAGTCGTTAAAGCCATGTCAGAGGCCTTATGCGCGGCTCGATAACTTCTGACAGTAAGGCCCGCCACTGTCTTACAATCCTCCACCAACCCGGACTTGGCCCCCGTGGTGTAGTATGGCCTCACCTTCCTGCGATGCAGGAAGAGACCCGTGCCCCAGCAGTGGGGACTTACAAGGGTTGATATCGTATCGTAAATTATATTTATAACTGTGAATATTAATCAACTAGTGCTGGGTTTGCTAAATAAAAAAATAAGCCCGGAATCGAACCCTCGACCTCCCGATTAAGAAGAACCCGGCGTTCTACCGCTCCGTTACCACCGCTACATTTAACTGTAGCTGTAGACTGAAAACGACTTCAGAAACTCATATATTTTACTGTATTTATTACATGTTGTCTTTTAGTACCCAGAATTATGAATAAATTGATGGAAGGTCCTATTGATAAAGGGTGTCCCAAAAATAACACTAGACGTAATTCTGATAAAAAAAACTACAAAAAAATCAAGATTTTTTTAAAATTGCAATTAAAACCGACTACGGCACTAAAACTCAGAAACATGTAGATATTGTAGAAGTATATATTTGCTGTGTGGTGTCGGCCTAGAGAATAGCACCAACCCAATTCTAAAAAGTAAAAGTAGTCGTAAAAGGCGACTAAGGGACACAAACCGGGGGGTGGGCAGCAGCGCCCACTGCAGTACAATGCCACCGAACTGTGATCCCAACCCGCATGTCCAGCGTGGGGACTATGGGCATTACCCCCTATGATTGCATAACGTGGCGCTCTTTAGGGGAGGGCTATGTCCAGCAGTGGACTAGTATAGCCTGACGACGACGATATATTGGAGTCGGTGCCAAGTTCCAGACCAGCATACTCATTTTGGGCACCGACTTCTAACAAATTTACTTCTTGCGTGATTTTGGGACACCCTTAAAACATCGTATAACGAAAACACAAATGATGGCCGTGAAAGTTGAGACCTAAGCTTTAAATATTCAACGTCGTCTAACTTGAAATATCGCAGTCAATTCTCTTTAGGAGATCGGCCCCGACTGAAATATTAACAAAGGAATATCTTATACGAGTATGACAACCCAAAAGTGCAGAGATTCTTAAACTGTGGCTAACTACGCAGAGCATTTTGCAGTCACTTGCCGAAAGTGTTATCATTATCACTGACTTCTGCATAAAACTTACCTACGTTTAAACCTCGTGTTATAGAGATTGTCCGGAAGAGATCGCTTTAAGCGATAAGACTGCCAATGGCATAATAAAACGTAAAATCAAATGAAATCAATCAAATCAGAGCATTTTATTTAAAATTACACAGAAACTGTGAGTGATTGAACGTTACAAGTCTAGGTGTCCATTTCAAAATTTAGATCATTTTGGAGGAAAAATGGACAAAAAAAAGAGATCTACTAAACCATATTAAGTAATTATCTTTTTCTGGTTGTGCAATATTGTGTTCTTTATCTATTTATCTAACGTAGTAATGTATACAAAATGAAGTTATTTAAAAATATTACAGAAAACTCTCAAACCTCAAACCTAAAAACAATGGCATTCTACTAGATTGTTGGTTGTTATCCTTTTTTCAGGATGTAAAGATGATAAAGTGTTCTCTATCTATCTTTATTTTAAATTCCCAAGATCGAGACAGACAGAGAATAAGTTCAACAGTTCAACTCCAAGCCAAATAAGGTAAAATAAGGGGTTGAGAGCTGCTGTCTCGATAAAAGTTTTCGGAATGAATAAGAAAATGGATTGTGATTGTTCCAAGCACTTTCGTCGGGACATTGTTGTGTTATTACAGCGTCGACAGCCCTGACAGACATCTAACTAATGGAGGACAAAATAAACACGGTATAAAGACCTAATAACATAGTTTTCGCAATATTGTAGAGCTTTTGGGCTACGCTTAATCGACTCTCGGCATTTTGTTTGTAGGTTGAGCATTTTCAACTTCTGTCTATTTCGGTATTTATTTACGGTGAAGTATTAGAATTCATCCTGTATGAGTATGCTTCAATGCGCGGGTTTGGGCGTGAATATGTTTGGGTTGGATTGTGAACGCTAAGTTGAATTGTGAAATCTATATGAAAAAGTAGGCTATTATAGCTCGCTATAATAGCATACTTTTTCGACAGTCATTTAGATTTATTCTTTCAAAAATATCAGTCTAGTCTGTTAGCTTTTAGAATATACCTCGTCTACTATCGGATAGAATCGGATATATTCGTGTAATAGAAATATCGGAACAAATATGACACTTATAATTAATTTTATATAACTTTTCAAAGTAGTGAAGAAAAGTTTTGTACAGAGCAGTAGCATTACAGTCGTGTGCTTTCGGCAAAAACCGAAGCCTAATCTAGAGCCCGAGGTATATTCTAAAAGCTAACAGACTACTAGCCTCTTTTTTTAAATAAATACCTAAAATATTTTGTTTAATACTATCAAAGTCAAGAATTTGATAATAAATACTCGACTATTTAATGATCAAAATTGAATGAAACGAAAACATTGAAACAGCTCGCCTTTGTACATGTATACTCCTAAATATTATTTCTGTACTGTGTTTTTCATGTGCAATAAAGTAAGTATACTTTGTTTTTATCCATGTATTTGTCCAGGTCTCCAAGTGTTTTAGAATGTATAAATGTTACCCTTTCACGACTTCATATAAATTATCTCTAGAGTTATTTTCATGTCATTTTGATAGTACCAAGCAAATTAATCAAAAAAGTACTTACATTTGTCAAGAAGGGCGCGTTGTCGTTGATGTCTGTCAACTCGAGAATGACCTCTGTGGTGGACCTCAAACTGTCGGAGCCCAGTCGGCCACCCTGGTCAGAGGCAACAATGAAAATCTGCCACGGTGTGAACCCCAAAGGAGGGTCTCTATCCAAAGGCTTGGTCAGCCGTAGACAGCCGTCGTTCTCAATCTGGAGGTACACCTTCTGCTCATCTTTGACCAAGGAGTATACGATGTTTTGCGGCGCGTTGCGGTCCTTTATGTCTGGATCGTAAGCTTCAACCTGCGAGTTAGAGTTGAGTCATTTACCAAAAATTTACATAACTAGAGAAATGGGGTTTTTTCACTTGCATCTCAAGTCAATACAATAACTTATTCTTCTATAATATAAAAATGAATCGCTGAATGTGTTGGTAAGTGCAAATCTCGAGAGCAGCTGAACTGATTTCGCTAATTCTTTTTTTAAAATATTACTTGAAGGACGAGGATGGTTCTTACAGAGAGAAAAATAAAAAAAAATTAAAGAATCGACTGTTAGGCGGTACGAAGTTCGCTGGATCAGCTGGTATTTATACTTATTATTAACTTCCACACAACAAAATCCCTTTCATGGTTCCAAACAAGGGTTCTCTCTGCTCTGGTAACCATGCAAGGATATTATAAATATGGAGAAAAACAAAAACTGAGGACTTTTGATTAAAATTGTATTGTCCCCCAATATTTGTAATTGGTCCTCTGCAATAGATCCAATAAATTGTTGCAGATACAGATCGTTAAATTAGAGAGAAAGACCAATAGAAAAACTATAAACGATAACATAATCTTACCTTGACGATACACCCCTCGTACAACCTCTCCTCCTCAATAGTCTTCGTATAGTTGTTCAAAAAAATTGGCGGATTGTCGTTCAAGTTCTCGATGTTAATGATGACTTTGCAGTAATCCTCGTACTGGCCATCGAAGGCTCGCACGTCCAAACTGTAATGTAAGAATTCAAATCAGGATATGTAGAGCATACATGTGGAGGATAGTCACTCATAGTCGACGATACAATTTGTGGGATTTTTGTGGGATCCCACAATTCGCTCACCACACGATCAAAATTTTACTATGGATGATGTAGCTCATCATGCCAAAAATTTGGATCGATAAGAGAAAGCTGGACGTAAATGTACAAGACCATAACACATGAACGTGTATTAGATGAGAAATGCACTCAGCGTCGGGTAGCTATAAGTTAAACAAGATGTAGTCAACGAAGTTCAAAGTCTGAATACGTTATGGGTCCCAGTTTTAGGTCTCTTTAAATCTCGTCCAAATCACCATGATTTAGGATTTCTTTCAGAATTTTCAATCCATCCAATCTCAAATCAGAAAACACGATCAGAAACCTCGTCTTTCAATCCAATTTAATATCTAGTCGTTAGATTTCGATTTTGGTCTATGTCATGATCGTGCATGATGTTATTTATTTTCGTTTATTTACTTACCTGTAGCTGGTAATATTCTCGTAATCCAAGTCGTTGTTGACGCGTATCTCTCCGGTGAAATTTCGTATCGCAAAGGCGTCGTAGGTGTTGCCAGCTACAATGCTGTACGATACCACTGAAGCTGTGGACGGATAATATATTATTAGTATTCTTAAATAAATAACCGTATATTAAACTTGTAACAATAAACTGCATATGAAACTTGACAGGTTAGTTAGACCTTTTAAAGAAAATATCGATGAAGACTAATCTGATAATGCTTGGATAAGTATTTCTAAAACTACCTCGAAGTAAAACTTACCAGTATCGTTATCCAACGCGGTAACTTGTGTGACCAACACATTGATATTCGCATTCTCGGCTATGGACTCCGCCACGTAAGTATCTTGTGTAAAGTGTGGAGGATTATCGTTCTTATCAGCAATCTCTATCCTGAACACTTGCTGACCGGAGTTATGCTTGCCAGGAATGAGAGCAGATTCTGAGTTATCAGTCGCGATGATTTTAATATTGTAAAAGTTACGCTCTTCTCTGTCGAACATCTTCAGAGTTGTAATATTTCCTGTCAAGCTGTCTATGGCAAAAGGATCGGAGGCGTCACCAAGTTCGTAAGTAACTTGGTTGTTGGCTGAAGTGCCGTCAGCATCGAAGGCTCTGACTTGCATAACCTGGGTGCCAGGTGGTTCGTTCTCTAAGACACTGCCCGAACGCACTTCGCTGAATATTGGAATGTTGTCGTTTACGTCTTCAACTTCGATTTGGATTATCGTTTCGGCTGCTAAATTATAGTTGTTCTGGAAAGAAGAATGTAAATCAGGAATGTATAGTGGGCAATTTTTCTTTAATGATTTAATTGCAAGACAAAGTAACGACTGAAATACTTAGGGATGTGGTTCCAAAGTTTATTTATCGTCTACTTACTTGTACTCTCACAGTGAGCGTGTAGTCGGTTATCTTTTCAAAGTCCAAGTGGTTGCCGAGTTTGATATAAGCGGAGTCGGCCTCCGATTCCAACACGAAAGTATGCCATTTGTTTGTCTGTTCCGTCTGTCCCATTACCAGCTCAAAAAGAAGCTTCTTCTCCTCTGGGATATTTGATCTAAAAGAAATATACAATTCGTTTGAACTTACATATCCTTCTAATCCACAAAAAGGAAGGCAAATACTTATTTACTAAGAATACTAGCTTAAATTTAGAAATAGAACGCTTTAAATTACAGCGTAAACAAGAATAAAAGTAACAAACATGGACATGACCTGACATAAATGTCACAATGAATTAAATAATACTTACATAGCCCGAACCGTAGCAATGTGCGCATTGAAATCGTTGAAGTTCTCTTTTAACCTAATTGGTAAATCTGGAACCTCAATGAAGGAGGGACTTTTCTTATGGGATTCTACGACTTGGATATCAAGTGTAATGGAGCTTTGCTGTGGCGGATCTCCTTGGTCCTTCACAACGGCGCTTAACTTAAATTTGTAGCCTGGAGATTTCTGTGGAGCAAATAAAAACTATTTTCAGTATGTTCGAGAAGGAAATTCATAGATATATCATAAAGTAAGTTTTAACTTTAATAGTCACTCAATAGTCACTCAATAGTATCGTTGTCAATTTCGTGGCTCTGTTGCAAGCAACGAACTTCACCAATGAGCTAAAATGTAAGTAGCCTCACAACCATTCAACCTACATATCTATAAAAATCGTTGTGAGGTTTTTTACAACTATGGAAGCATTTAGATATCGATGGAAAAGAAACCAATGGAGCAACGGAACCAAATACTTACATCGATAGTCTTATTTAGAAAGATGACTCCATTATCCGGATCTATGTAGAAGTACGCCTGGTCAGGCGAATTTGTGTCTAAATTGTAGTGAACTATGGAATTGTTTCCATCGTCAATATCTGTGGCTGATATCCGCATCACCTCGCTGCCGCTGCGTAGGTCTTGAGGTACGGATTCCGAATACGACTGTTGGGGTAAAATTACTTTTAGAAAAGAGTAACAACGAAGAAAAAAACTGGAAATGTAGAGAGACTTAATGAGAATAAGTTAAATGAATACACAGTTTATTACAATTAAATAAAACGTAACACGGTGTAGTTAATCCGCACTCTGTGAACAATGTTACCACACGTTGTAAATATCACTCCTTAAGACATCTTCTACGCGAAGCATGCCTAAAGCTTAGAGACAGATCAGACCTCGAAAATAATAATAATCGTGCTGTGTGATAAAATATGCGCTTAGGGGAAAGAGCGGCCTAGCTAAAGAAAACACACCAACTACTAAATGTGCAAAGAAAGTGAATTACAAACAAACTCTAGAGACACAAAAATAGATTACCAAGATTGCCTTGAGCGGCGGCTTACGATCCTAAATCAGACATGCAGCAAACATGCAATTAAAGAAAACAAGTATTTCATTTATAGTCCTCTCGACTGTTACCACAACTTCTTCATTGGCAACTTCTACATCAATCAATATAACAGAAGCTGTGGTAACAATCATGAGTTACGATTCAAAATTGTGTGTTTGGATACGAAATATTTCTGTGCAAAACTCTCGCTTATGTTCTGTTAATTAAGGACAAACCTTCCATACGTCTCCACGGAAGACCTTTGAGAAACAGGCAAGTGTTAATATTTGCGCCACTGAGAGCTCAAGCTCGTCGCTCTAGTTCACAAACGAGTCAGTTAGTCACAATACACAGTTTATAAAACAATTCAACGAAGACAGGAAGGTAAGACATGGACAAAGATATAAAAGTAAAAATTAACAACGAAAAGGCGAGATATATTCCGTCAGTGATAGACCTACAAACTATAAAAATGTTTGTAATTAATTAGCGAATATTAATAAAGAATCAAGAGTAGATATAGCTTAGGACACAACAGAACGAGATTTTAGTAAAAAGTAGGGTTCGAATCTAGCAGCAAAATGCAAGTGATTCTCACGTTATATTGAAAATATTGAACAAAACTTTATGAGATATTGTATTTTAGATAAACTTAACTAAAGAATGTATGAGCATTGCTTTAAAAATATTAACTTAATTAGCTTTAGTTTTTTTAAAACTATGTCAGATATCATTCAAGGGGCATAATATAATACTTTCTTTCGGATATACTAAATATACTTACAACTTTATCGAAAACTGGCGGGTTGTCGTTGACATCTTCTATTACAATCTTGATAGTGCACGCATCGTCCAGCTGTGGCTGACCATTGTCAGTCGCTCTGACTGTGATGTAGGCTTCTTTCTCCCGGGACGGCTCATCTCGGTCGAAAATCTGGACATTTTGGAGAGGTTTGAGCTAATTGTTTTGTCATTTTGAAGGGAGGTACAAACCTAGGTTCCAGGGTTGCATGTAATTTTGTGCCAAAAAGAACAGGTACTTAAAAATTAATACAGGACCGTCTCGTGAGACTAGATTTTGCTAAAATATAAAAAAAATATACCGTCTGAATGTTTACCACATCCGAATTATTACAGTAACTTTAAGATAACTCTGCGGCAGTCAGCCAAATAATATTAGTTTACGGATTCTTTAAAATCATCAATAACTTCTTGATGTAGTGTTATTGATGAACTAATGCCAAACCTGCTAAGACAGTATCGATAACTAAACATCTTTCAAAAAGCCAACGCTTATAACTCTCGTTATTTTCTTTTTTATATACACGACGTGGTCTATTTGTATAGAAAATATCGAAATTGAGTACTTTCGACTTCAAGTAAAGGTTTGCCTTAACTCAATAACACATCATATACGATAAAGGATATAACATAATAATTACATCAGCTGTAGTGATTTTCCCAGTGTCAGGGTCTACGTGAAACCGTTCCTTCTCTCCAGGCGTAGAAACGAACTTGTAGGTGACCGTGCCACCCATCTCCGGAGGATCTCTGTCTTCCGCACGAACCTGAAATATTGATTCTATTAGTCTTGTATCGTCGTGAGGAAACCCGCGGCTTGGTTGGCTCCGCACGTATTGACTAGTCTTTCCTGTGGGCTAGGCCGACTAAGCTGTCAGGATGGTATAGGTGCTGGGCAAGCCTACACCATCTATAAAACCATGACCCAGGCACTACAGCGTCGGAGTGGTCCCTTCACCCATCTAGTGTGAGTGAAGATACCACTGGACGCTGTATAAATCATCTCATTAAGTAGATGCAAAAAGGCCAATATTATTATTAGTCTTGTATTAGGGATTAGATTTGTGTGGACGTAAAGGACTTATTGTATATGGCACTGTGTCTCTTATCCTAGCGAGCCTCTGCACTTCTCAAGAAATTCAGTGAATCGTACGATATCTCTGAAGATATTGCTTGTTACCTCAGGTTAAGCGCAAATAAAATGCTTGTGTTGTGGGGAAGTTAGGAGATGTGGTTTTTCTGCGAGTTTAGGCGTCAGAAGACAACTAAAATTCAAACATTTGAGCTACTAATATAAAAAATAATGTTGGTTGGAATATGAGTTTTTTAAAGCTTCTATCTCTTGACAGTAAGATAAACATCTGCACAGGTACACTAAGAACGTTTCCCTGTTTTTTTTTGTCGCTGGGATCGACAGGCTTCCTTTTCAAGATTTGCTTTGCACTAATTTTCATCATTATAAAGAAGTTGACTCATGCCAGCTCTTTCAATACGTCCATAATAACATTCAGGAATAATCAGTCGCCTTTAAATACCATCATCATCCATCATCAACCCATTATGTCCCACTGAGGGCACGATTCTCTTCCCGAGGAAGGTATAGGCCATACTCCACCACGGGGTCAAGTCCGGATTGGTGGAGGCTTGCAAGACTAGTGGCTGGTCTTACTGTCAGAAGTTTTCAAGCCGCCCTAAGGCATCTGCCTTGGCTTAACTATTGCCATCTATCGATGGCAACCAGCACCAACTGCTTAGCGTGTCTTGCGAGGCACGGAACCACTCGGAAAAATGCCACTAGCGTTAGTCATAGACGGTCAACCATCCACGCACTGAATAGCCCTGTGTTGCTTAACCTTCGTGATCGTTTAAGATCACTCAGGCAGCCGGGACTACGCAATAATGACAAGGTTTATAGGAATTTTTACCGCAATAATGTCTAGATTGATTTTCTTGGCCGGGACCGCGCGTCACCGAAGTTATTCAAGGGCTTCCTTTAACTGACTCTCGTAAAATTTCCAATTTAGCTGAAGGCCGGATTTGCATAAAATTAAATCACTTGTTACCCTCACCAAGTGGGTGGAAATTGTATGCGGTGTGCCGGTTGAGTAGTCGGTAATTTAAATTGTTACACAAAGTAAACGCAAAGTGATTTCATTCACTACCGAGCATCTCCTCGTTAGCAAATACGATTATGTGAATAATTTGTCTAAATATTACAGTCGGTAAATTTTATAAGCACCTGTACATCGTGAATATCTATCTTTCTCTGTATTTCCTAGTTTCTCTTTATTTTTGTGTCCGTTTGGAAGTTCATTATTTTTTTTATCTCACTGTAAGTGCAACTCATCAACTCACTCACTGCAAGTTTATCGCACATAATTGTCTATCTCTTTATCTTCCTTTATTTCTCTTTCCGTTTCTCTCACTCTCTCATAAACTCACGGTTATTTCAGTGGTAGACAGAGTAAAAGGTTAACCGAGTCGTAGTCCCTCTTTTTCTTATTTCTTCTCTTCGGTGATTTTCTATTTAATTTCTTTCTTCAACGGACAAATCTCGCTCTATCGCTCTTTTCTCTGCGTCTCTTTTCTCTCACTCTTTCTCTTTTTGGATACGTCCATAATCTACATAAACAGAAACCAGCCTTTGCCACTGACCATAGTCCCTCTTTTACTGTCAATCTCCGCTTCGCCGTTCTTTCTTCTTTTCAATAAAGTGCTAAGTGCTGACGTTGAGAATGACAACGGTTTTTAATTGTTATTTTCAAGGACGATAATCAAATAGACTTACCGTGAACACATAGGTCCCGACTGGCTGCTCCTCCTTGACCGTCGGCCGGTAGTTGAGGCACTCAGTGAACACGGGCTTGTGGTTGTCCTTGACGGCCAGTTTAGGCGCCGACACCACGCCAAGCTGTAAACGCGTCCGACCGAACGGCAGGTGTCAAGATTAAACAAAAGAAAAACAGAAATAAAATTAAATGAACCAAACGAAGGTTCCCTGAATGTAAACAACTTCTGATTTCGGAACTAAAATTTCGTGAGCTATACACGTCATTGACTTGAAGTCCGGATTTACTTTCATGATATAGTCAAATTCTATACTGATTGCTAATGCAAATGTCAGGATTTCATGTCCATAATTAGACCCAAGCCTGGGTTTTGTGGCGCTAAAATGTCAGAATTCGACAGTAAATGTACTGGAAAACGTTCGATATTTAAAACGCGCAATGCGCGTTGTTGACGCTTTGAAGTCGAAAATTGACAACCGGGCAACTCTCGTCATCATGCTGCCTATGCATATTTTACGATTGGAATCGTTCAGGAGTTGGTGTGCGTAGTATAGGAAGTCCAAGTGCAGGAGCAGATTTCCTAAAACTAAAATTCTTGGTGCACTATGACAATGTACATTGCAGTCGATATACCCAAGTAGAAAGACTCGGCTGGTCATCGTACATAGATTATGATAAACTATGAATTGAAGTTTAAAGCAAAACGGACCAGGCCGTGCTCATATTATCAAGATTGGAGCGACATCTGGTCAAACTCTTCCGAGTATATTTCAAGTAAGTAAATCCGGTTTTAAGGTCCGTAAGCTTGGTGTATTATTAAGGATTTGAAGTCTCACGGTGATATTTAGAAAACACGAAACACCCCACGATGTTTGGTGCAGTCTTTCGTCTACCACGGACTGAATAAACTGCGTTTGAAGAAGGGTTTGTGAAGTCGTTCGTCTACCACGGACTGTATAAACTGCATTTGAAGAAGGGTTTAAAGACCATTATTTTATGAATATTTTTCAAAAGTACACAAACCGTTTGGCTCGCTCTGGGAAATAAATAATTCATTTATTTACTTATTTAAAAAAATACTTTTAAATTGTAATTTAAATTAAAGTTTTATATAAAAGAACACTGTTGATGTGTTTACATTCAGAGAACTTCCCTTTGACAAATCGTTACCGACAAATGATAAAAGACATTTTTAAACAAGTACCTAAACATTATGTTAATCCTCATTGATTGAAGAAGACACAATTCCATCTAAGAGTTATCGCTTTTAATAACTTCAAATTAACATTTAAAAAGCTTAAGTCATAATTTTAATAAACAAGATCAAGCAATCATGCATTAGGAACTTTAATCCCGATTAGTCAAATGTAAGTCAAGTTTAGTGAAGTGTTGAAATATTATTAAAATTCTTTAATCTTCTTAAAGCCCTCTACTTACCCCTGGTTTCTCGTAACAAACTGTTAACAGCTGTCAGTAGGCCAAAGTGCATACTGGAACAGTTGCTAACAGAAAATTACAATATTATTAGCGTACGAGAAACCGAGGGTAAGTTACATGACGAGCGACTTAGTAACAAAAATGTAAAGGTCGACCTGCTATCTGTCTGTCCCACATCACTGTATAGAAAAATAAAGTATTACAATGACTTTGGAACACAGCATTTGTTCCATGATGGCATTAAATATAGCATTTGTTCCGTTATGGAATTAAATAGATTAAATCGTGGCTTATCGTTTAGTTTACCTACCTCACATATATACCTCAAGAATGTCCTGTAAACAGCATGATATTTAATAGAATATGTGCATTAAGCGCATTACTTACATAAGTCACTCCAGTCCGCTTTGTTAACAGGAGTGATTAATCGAAAGTTACTTAATAGATAAATAACAATACAGTAACACATGCACCAAGTATAAATAACAACGTCTAAAACCTCAATTTTAATTAATTAAGCATCAAAACAAATCGAACAACTATCGGGGATAAAGCGTTCGAAAATGGTAGAACAAAAGATCGTGTCGAAAAAAGTAGGGTGAATGAGTTGATTATTGGCCGTCCGGATGAGAAGCGGCGCGGTACTCACGCGAGCAGGATGGTTGATCGGAAAACCCTCCAGATGGCGCGAGTGTCGTAACCTCGTGACGTGATGTGAAGGGTGGTCTCGTACTGTAGGCAAAGGGAGAAAAAAACATTATTGACTGTAAAAAAAAATATATTATACTATTTTTATTTTTAATGCACTAACCCGTGCTAAAGAACAAATTTAAAAACCTATTTAGAGGCTAAAAATTTCACCCATGCCGGGATTCGAACCCGCAACCTCTGGCTATCCGTGCCAGCGCTCTACCAATTGAGCTTTTTAGCCTCTAAATAGGTTTTTAAAAAAAATATAGCTAATAGTATATTGTAGTTTATATTTTATTGTAAAGGCAATGATGTCTAGTAATTAAATAACGTTAACGGGCACGATTGTGTTTAGTGAAGAGTAACTTTAAGTTGAAAACTCTGTTTTTTTTATGTAGCCTCGATTGTGTCCCACTGCTGGGCAAAGGCCTCCCCTTTTGTCTTCCATCCCTCCCTGTTCATGGTCACTTCCTGCCAGTCCGGCAGAAAGGTTTTCAGGTCGTCCCGCCATCTCCGCTATTAACTCTGTTAATTAAGTTAAAACCTGGTTTGAAAAGAATAAATGTGAAGTTTTTTTAAAAACCTATTGAGAGGCGAAGTTTTTTTGCTAGCTTCTTCTTCACATGATCTATTAATCGTGAAACTGACATGTTGGACGTTTACTAAGTAAATATTTTGTTTTTACAGTGAAGATATATTTTTTTTTACTTTGATTTACTGTTTATTAATATCAATTATTATTATTATTAAATTATTTATTGTACCTGTAAAGATTGTACGATTGGCGGGCTTAATACTAAATAGTATTTCATTCTAGCCAACCAACAGGTGACGTTGTCAATTGTCTTAAAAAATAAAAACAAAATCGACTAATTACGATTAGACATTAAGATTCATTTTAAAATTTTATGCATCGCTTTTCCACTATTTGGCATTATCCGCTTTAGCATTTGTTAGCTGCGTTGACTATTTATTAATGTATGTAAAATGTCCAATACTATGATCATTGTTCTTTCAATTAATTAATTCTTCTTTTATTTATTTTCTGTTGTGTACAATAAAGATTATTCTTATCATATCTTATTTTATCCCTCAAAACTTCTTGGTCAGAATTTCACAAAAAGGAAAAGTTATGGAACACGCTGCCATCGTCTGTCTTTCCGGAGACATATAACCTGAGTGTGTTTAAAAGTAGAGTTAACCGGCATTTTACAGATGAGCACGTAACATCGTAGACCCCGTCTTTGCTTACCATCAGGCGTGATTGGGGTCAAGTGTAAGCTGTCCCACTAAAAAAAATCCATAATTAAACTTTTGCGTCTGTGAAAACGTATTTTCGCGCATTCCCAACAGAATCAACAAAACGTTAGCCCGTCTGGAGACAAAACCAGTGAGATTAGTTGCTCAGTAAATAATACATATCAGTAGACATCGCCTCGTCGCGCCACAGTAATAATTATTACACCGTTTAGATTACAACGCGTCGGAACTACTCAGTTTACTATTTACATAACAATTTAGGAATGGTTAGGGGAAGTGTTCGCGAGATACGCTGTTTTCATTACAATCCGTAGGATATAGGTCTTTTGCCACGCAGTGAGCTTTGAGACGGGCTTGTCGTGTTGGGGTCAAATAACAGAGTGTGAACCCCATGTAATGTGTAACTGTCGTTTGTCTTATTGGAGCTCATTAGCGTAGATAAGGGGGAAGGAGGGGCTCTCCTCCCTTATGTGCAAAGGTCCAAAGATATAAGAATCTCTCACACAAAAACCTTTGACCAGCAGAAAATAAAAAAAAACCGGCCAAGTGCGAGTCAGACTCGCGCACCGAGGGTTCCGTACAAACCTGTATTATAGACCTGAGTATTTAGTATGAATGTCAATTTAATACCTCTACGCGTTTATGAGGAAATGGGTAGTAAGTTTAAAATTATTAAAAAAAAATATATTATGTGATGTAACTAAAAATTTATGGTTTTCGTAATTTTTCCTTTATCTATGCTATAAGACGTTGCTTCGTACCAAATTTCAAGATTCTGAGTTCACGGGAAGCACCCTGTAGGTTTTGATTCCCTTGCAAGTGTCGAAAATTTGCGGCATAAACGGCTGTTTCTTTTGATTGCGTTGGCTTAGAAGTTTGATTTTTTCACAGCTTCAAGGGACAGTAGACTTGAGTAATTGATATAAATTTCAGTTTCATACCTCCACGCGTTCCTGAAAAAAAGGGTCTTGACAGACGGACGGACGGACGGACAGACGGACAACAAAGTGATCCTATAAGGGTTCCGTTTTTTCCTTTTGAGGTACGGAACCCTAAAAATGTGTAAATATTAATTACTCGTATTAAAGTGAAGTGTATATGTTTAGCCGCTGGTCAGCTGTATTTGTATGTCACTACAGGCCGATTTATTTGATAACGGGACTGGATAACTATTAACCCTTCGCTCACGCACCACTATACGCACAATAGTGTATGAGTGAGAGGCAAATATTTAATCAGTGTCTCTCTTTAAAAACAGTATAACGGTTCTATTTATGTTAATATTTATTGTACAAAAGGAATAACACTTAAAACTTAATAAAAATGCAGTACAATTTACCTAAAATAAGTACTTTTTTTCAACAATCCTGCATAGCATTTGTTTAAAAGAGCTGCATAGAACTATCATTAAAACTTTTTTGTATGTAGCCTAGATACGGTGAATTGCCAATGTCAAGCACTAAGGTATTTGAACAGCTCAGACACTCAGGTTTCTTAAAGATGTTTTCATCACCGTGAGCGAGTAGAAATTATAGTATTAAACATTTTAAACTTAAAAAATAATGAAGTACCTTCCTGCGATGCAGAAAAAGACCTATGCCCCAGCAGTGGGGACATACAAAAGGTTTATATCATCATCACACTTGGGGGGTTTATTTCACAGAAGAAACAAATCTAGTACAAATCTCATTGTTGTATTCTTTTTTTCTGATGGTGCAATAAAGTGTTCTCTATCTATCTATATCTATACCATGTCCCAGGCACTACAGCGCCGGAGTGGTCCCTTCACCCATCTAGTGTTAGTGAAGATACCACTGGACGCTGTATAAATCATCTCATTACGTAGATGCAAAAGGCCAATACCTACCTACCTACCTATATCTATACGCCTAGTCTCGTAAAGCTCGCGTGTCGGCAAGAGAGCTAGACGTCGCTGTTCATTACAATCCCGGGTTATTGTACGTCTCGCGTCTAGGCTGACGGAAGCAGAATTGCTTTTGCCGAGTTAGCGCTGATGGTTGAAAAAGGTCATTTAACTTTGGTCCGGCGCGGCAGTAACTGAGTTTCGGAAATGCGAGCCCCGGAGGAATTCACTAATACAAGTTGTCCTTTGTTTTACACGCGTATTGTTTTTTTATGTAGGTACCTATCTACAAAAAACATACGGACAATAGGTTTATTGAGGTGATTGTGAAGAAAGAGAGATTGACGAAAGAAATATGTCGAGCGTATGTAATAATAACTTGATTCCGGATTCACTTACTTGTTTTTTGCATCTACACCATTATAAGAGGAAACATATAGAAAAGAAATATATATATCCGTAATTTAATGAAAAAATACTAAATTTAAAAACCTATTTAGAGGCTAAAAATTTCACCCATGCCGGGATTCGAACCCGCAACCTCTGGCTATCCGTGCCAGAGGTTGCGGGTTCGAATCCCGGCATGGGTGAAATTTTTAGCCTCTAAATAGGTTTTTAAATTTGTTCCTTAGCACGGGTTAGTGCATTAAAAATAAAAATAGTATAAAAAAGTAAATTTTTATAATTTTTTTTTTATTAGACCAACTTTTTTTCGCACTTTTTTGTTGCAACCAAAAAATATTTTTATGGTTCTATTTTAAAATTAAATCTTAACTTTTATGTTTTATATTGTATAAAAGCAATGCCACTCCAATCTAAGTTAAACAAAGTTGCCGCCAAAAGTTGTCTGGTTGTGTCGATGTACCTACTTGCCGGAGTTAGCACGTCGCAAAAATTTGTTGCCGATTGTTATTATTACTTTAATTCTTTATTGCACTAATTAAATGAGTAAATGTACAAGGGCGTGCTTAATGCAAGAAGCATTCTCTTCCAGCAAACCTTTGGTGTTGAAGAGACTGACAAAGGGTAGTGCAGCAAAGAAGGCGAAATACAATAAAATAAAGTTACATAAACAGGCAGATACATTAACTTTGACCTACAGGGGCAAGGGGGTTTGAATAATAAAAATTATGATAAACCTACACAAGCGATAATACATAGATAGATAAATAAATAAATAGATATAATAATTATACGTACATACACATTGAAGATAATTATTTTATCACTAGTACAAAACCGATCGAACATAAATCCGATCCCGAATCAACCCTGTGCACTGAGCATAAGGTTGGAATTCGCCGGGCTATCACGATGTCCGACTAACAATCGAGTCAGAAGTAGGTAACACACGCTCTGAATCATCTGACCTATGTTCTACAACCTACATTCACTGGTTGAGCAACACGCAAGGGAACCATCTACAAATCGTCGTTTAAATTGCAAAATGTCCCATGTGAAAAAAAAAATGTTTTTACTCCAAATTTGAATGAAAAATTAAAAGAATACAATACATTGATAACAAGCAAGGCATCATAATCCTTACCTACCTAGGTTGAGATTATAATATCTTACACTTACACTCTTCTTCTTTTTCAGGCTATATTAGTCCATAATCCCCACGCTGGGCATGCGGGTTGGGGATAGCAGTTTGGTGGCATTGAACTGCAGGGGGCCCTGCTGCCCACCCCGGTTTGTGCCCCTTAGTCGCCTTATACGACACCCGCGGAAAGAATTTGGGTTGGTGCAATTCTCTAGGCCGACACCACACAGCAACTTACATTCAGAATCAAGTTTTTCTTCAATTTAGATGAAAAAACGAAACTTATGTTTTTTTTTTACATATGAATGACATTTTGTAATTTGAACGACGACTAGTTGAGCAACACGCAAGGGACCAAACTAAAGATGCGTTTTTGTAGGGTTCCGTATAAAGTAGAAACGGACCCGCTTTTAGGATCACTTTGTTGTCCGTCAATCCGCCTATGCGTCAGTTTGGACCCTTTAAATCTAAAACGCGTGAAGGTGTTGATTTTGAAACTGTAGATGTTTGTATAGACCGAAACCACCATGTAGTTTAATTGTGATATTTTACTATAAAAATTAATTAAATTGGACTTGGCCCTCGTGGTCGAGTATGGCCTAACTTTCCTGCGATGCAGCAAGAGAGCCGTGCCCCCTCAGTGGGGACATACCAAGGAAGAGAAAATATAAAAATACATAAATGTATAAATCAGAACGCTAGATCGGACACGGAGATCTAAGGAAAGTGACTTTTTCGTGATTTTCAACAATAACTGACGATCAGAACATATTATAAAGTAAAATAAGATAGGATAAGAATATTCTTTATTATACACCAGAGCAAATATTATAAAACATGTAGAAGTACAATTGGCGGCCTTATTGCTAAAAGCAACTTTTTATTTCAATTATTTAGTAGAAAGTCATTTTTGAAACTGCAAGGGGTTTAAAAATATAATGTAAAAATTTATATGATAAAAACAGCGCTTATAAATATTTTATAATAAAGTTATTAAAAATAAATATACAACTCCCACACAATACAATCGCTTAGTCCCAAACTAGGATACCTGGTGCTATGGTAACCAGGATATCAGAAACATGGAAATGCACCCAGATTGAGGCCATTTGTGTAAATTTACGGAGGCCTCCAGTGGGAATAGAACCCTCGACTTCCGGTATGGTAATCAGACGTGATGCCTCAAGGCCAACCAGCCAGTCATTGTCATCATATCCCTAAGCTGCATAAATTTATGAATTTCCATATGCAAAAACTTCGTGACCACTTGATTAATACTGCCTAAAATATACTTATCTATGATACTGCCTCGTGAATAGAACTTGCAATATTTAAAAAAATCATTCGAAAAATTCGAAACATTCCAAAAATTTTGTTTAGTCCCATTCGAAATATTCGAAGGGTACCAAACCTAGATTTCGATATTTGATAAAGAAAAGTATTTCAATTTTCTATTAAAATTAGTTTTCGGAAGGCCTGTAGGAAGACTCTTACTTCGATAGCAAAAAAAAAATCTACTATCACTTTTTAATTTTCGAATAACGTCGTAATAGTATTCAACTCCGATGGACACAGATTGATCTGAAATCATTGCAAAGTTGCCTTATTTGACGAAAAAGTGTGAGAAAGTAAGTACATAATACTTATTTGTTCGACGACGTCCCGGGTTCGAACCCCGGCTGGGGACAAAAAAAAATCCAGGTCTAGGATGTTTATATGTTTATGTGGTAGCTGTTTCTGGTTCCCACGACACAGGGTATCCCAGGTTATTTAGTATTTAAATGTTATCTTAGCCGCCATCTTTATTTTTGCCATACTGCTAGCGGAAGCGTTGAAAATAATTCAAAAATGCATATTTATAAAATATTCTGAAAATTCGAGTACCAAAATACTCAGATGAATATTCGTACAAAACGAAAATATACGAACTAAACGAAAATATTCGATCAAAACGAATATTCCAAGTCTAAGCTGACGGAAGAGTACTGAAAAGAACGTAATCTCACGGACACCTTCCAGTTCCTTATTGTCATAGCTCCACCGGCGAAGCCCTTTTGTAAACGGTGCAGTGTGGTGAGTTTGTGAATGCTTCTCTTTGAACCAGTCAATACAAGAGTTCAATTCACCCATCAATCAAAGAACCGTAGAGAGAATTAAGCAGTCTATTAAATCAACCCCGTTCATTTCATTCACTGCTTGTGGATTACAAAATCGACCGTATTGTTTTGGAATAAGTGCTGGATTTCAACGATGCCTTTATAGGCTGCTACTTATGATTATAGGTCTGGGGGCCGTCAAAGAGTAAATATACTTAATGAATGTGAGCGTGTTCCTTATGGCGTCATATCTATAAAGAAGCGGACTAGTCGACAGCGCATTAAGCTTTACAATTTGGTGGTAAAGTCGTCCGTTGCGTGACTGAGTAGATACTACGCGTGTAAAGGAGAACACCGCCAATTGTTCCCGCCACCATTACTTAGATTTAAGAAACCCTGGTTGTACTATTTTTCTGGTTGTGCAATAAAGATAAGATTAGATAAGAATATTCTTTATTGTATACCGAAAAATTGTTACAGAAACAGCAGATACCGAAGATAAGATACGATTGGCGGACTTACTGCTAATAGCAATTTCTTACGGGCAACCTCAAATCGGAGAATTTGCCGAAGGCGCAATAAAGTGTTCTCTATCTATCTATCTTTGTAAAGGTTAATGTGTGTCTTGCACATTATTTTAAGGTGTCATTACATAGACGTGACATAGCATTTTAATGTCTCATTAGTCTCGCTCTCGGTGAAGGAAAACATCGTGAGGAAACATACCTACGTTTTCTAACTTAGGTTTATCTGTGAAGTTATAGATAGATACCTAGACAGATAGATACCACTTTATTGTACACAAAAATGGAAATTACACAGATATTTCTTAACCCAAGAGTACGGACGGCGGCCCTATCACTAAAAGTGATCTCTTCCAGACAACCTTTGGATGTACTGTATCAATATCTGAAACAAACAGTATAAAAATATTTCCAATACAGAGGGACTTCTAATCACGGCCAAGTCGCACAACATTAAGTACTTATATAATAATAAACGTACGTACATTAGGTGTAATATAATAATAATAGTACGTAATACAGAGAATAGTGTAAAGAGGTTAGAAATTTCACTGATGCCGGTGAGTCGCCCATTGGCTCAATTGATAGAGCGCTGGCACGGATAGCCAGAGGTCGCGGGTTCGAATCCCGGCATGGGTGGAATTTTTAGCCTCTAAATAGGTTTTTATAATAATAAACAGATCGCAGTAAGGAACCTTTGACTTGGCACGACTTTGTCTAGATTTCATTACTTTTTAGAGATAAACTAGCAGCTCCATCGAGACTTGGCTAGTTTTTACAGAATGTTTTTGGTGGGATACTGATTTACCAGTTGTATACGGATTAATTAATTAATTACATACATACATACATACATACATACATACATACATACATACATACATACATACATACATACATACATACATACATACATACATACATACATACATACATACATACATACATACATACATACATACATAGATAACCTCACGCCTGTACCCCAGAGGGGTCCCCACTGTGTAAGACTAATTTGAATATGCAAGTGTGGGCACGCTCCGTAAACGATGCCGACGGCAGTCTCTTGGGCCTTTGGGTACTAGTGGACAAATAGTACGTTTCAACCTGGTCAACCTTCACACTTTTGTTGCAAAATTGCCTATAACTCAACCGAGTATAGTGCATCTGTGTGAAGGTGGAACTACAGCTCGAACAGTTCGAAAGGACTGTTCGAAATTAAAAAATGGAAACGGTGAACGACCATTCCATTTTGCAATTTCGAACTGTCATTACCACAACCTTAAATAGTGAAACTTAGATTGTTAAAGTAGAGATAGGCGGTACGGTTAGCCAGAGGTGGCGGGTTCGAGTCCCGGTATGGGCGGAATTTTTAGCCTCTAAATAGGTTTTTAAAATTGTCCTCAGCACGGGTTAGTGCAACAAAAAAGAATATAATCAAAGTAGAGATACATTTGGTGTTTCACTTCCAGATCTAGACATCATAGTATTTAGCATTTCCCTATAGGCACATACATTGCTTCTGGCCCCACACTAGGACACTCTGTGTGGTTGGAACCAGAAATAGCGACGTCACAAACATGTAAACATCCAAGACCTGGGGTTTTTTTGTCCCCAGCCGGGATCGGAAAAATATGAATTAGTTTAATAGAGGCTATCTCATTTTCCCGTTGCTTAGTTACAAAATGAGAAGTTTGATCATTTGGCCAATAAAGAATTCTGCGGCTTGACTTATAATTTCCCATATATAAATAACACAGATTGCTAGACAGTAGTTCGGCTTTGTCACGTTTGCCAAACCAACAGATACAAGTAGAATACCGAGGTGGATTGAACCTTTTGTAAGAAGACTACATCAAACCACTTACGCGAATTGTACGAATTGAGACTTGCACCTAACTGTATACTTTTAACTCATATTTCATTGTGTGTGTTGGCAAACAACTAGAGTCTCAAGCAATACGGATGGATTTACTTAACACGTGACTTGCATTTGCAGGCTTGTGTCGATCGATGTAGTCTGTTTTAGCACTGTTTAAGCTGCACTTCTTGTGGAGATAAGAATATCGTTTATTGTACACTGGAAAAACCACAAATACAAAATAATAACAAACGTACATAGTACAATTGGCGGCCTTATTGCTAAAAGCAATTTCTTCCGGACAACATTACGATGGAAAGTAGTTAAGCCATGTCAGAGGCGTTATGGGCGGCTTGATAACTACTGACAATGAGGCCCGCCACCGTCTTACAATCCTCCCAGAACCAACCCGAATTGGCCCCCGTGGTGGAATATGGCCTGACCTCAGACACCCAGGTTTACATTACATAATACCACGCCTTAATCGCGGCCGGGTAGGCAGATATCCTGAGGAAGTACTTCCGCTTCATTAACATTCATTAGCCGGTTTGGGCAGTTTTTATTGTGCCTATTATTATCAGTTAACACGTGACTACCATCATCATCAACCCATTATGTCCCCACCGAGGGGCACGGGTCTCTTCCCTGAGGAAGGTATAGGGCATACTTCACCGCAGGGCCCAAATCCGGATTGGTGGAGGCTTGCCAGACTAGTGGCTGGTCTTACTGTCAGAAGTTTTCAAGCTTCCCTAAGGCCTTTGACTTGGCTTAACGACTGCCATCTATCGACGGCAGCCGGCACCAACTGCTTAACGTGCCTTGCAAAGCACGGAAACGCTCGGAAAAATGCCACCAGCGTTAGTCATAGACGGTTTACCCATCCATGCACTGAACGCGGCCTGTGTTGCTTAACCGTCGTGATCGTTCAAGATCACTCAGGCAGCCGGGGTTACGGCTAGCGATTCGTGACCACCAATTTTGTGGATTCGATGCCCACTGGAACCCTCAACACTTGTACTGTACAAATGGGCCTAGACTGGGTGAAGGTACCCTACTCCGACTTTGTTTATTTTTAAAACTACTTTTAATACATCCGCTAATTTGAAGAAGCAAACCACATTTATAAACATAATAACTGCAGTTTCCAATTTCATAACCGCATTTGATTAAATCTCTTCCAAACACTGATCGCACACCACCTAACAGGCATTTGCCTGCCAAATCACAATTTCGGCTCAATTAGGTCGATATTTCTGTGGCGTCAAAATGCCACTCGCGTTAATTTACTTTTAACACTGATTTACCCGCTTTCGGGGCAAAATTATTCGTCGGTTTAAATTATGTGCGTCGTTTTTTCATTGACAAGCACTTATCTTGCCTGTCAGATGAATTGACGCGCCCATTATGAAATGCGGACGGATAATTCGCCGCGAAATATGTATGACACCCATTGTGCGTGGCGCTGATAAGAGTTTTAATTTCCACTGAAGACTGTATGAGAGCGGAATTTGGAATGATTTTTGTAAACTTACGTAACACTAAGGACAGACCTCTGGCTGTCCGTGCCAGCGCTCCTCCAACCGAGCTAATGGGCGACTCACCGGCAACAGTGAAATTTCGAACCTCTTTACAATACTCTCTGTATTACGTACAGGCAGCGACATGCTGAAGTAATTTGCATCACTTGCAGCCCCGAGTACCTACTTTGCAGTTAGGCTTTACATCGGAATGATATCGCTGTACCGACATGATTATATTCTTTTTAATGCACTAACCCGTGCTAAAGACAATTTTTTAAAACCTATTTAGAGGCTGAAGATTCCACCCATGCCGCGATTCGAACCCGCGACCTTTGGCTATCCGTGCCAGCGCTCCTCCAACCGAGCTAATGGGCGACTATCCGGCATCAGTGAAATTTCGAACCTCTTTACAATATTCTCTGTATTACGTACAAGTAGCGACATTTGGCTGAAGTGATTTGCATCACTTGCAGCCCCGATTAATAATAATTTCCAAAATTTCCATCTTTTTCCTAAATTCGTGTTGACCATATAAAAAAAAAGTGTTCTGACTCTCTTAAAAAATATTAGAATTTCACTTTATGCCATTTTCTTACTAAATCGTCTTAAGTTCTAGGCTATTGGATTGGACAGCCTGCAACCTGGAAAGTTGGATCAATCAGCATTATAGCGGTTATTCTCATTTTGAAACGTGAGAGATCTCTGCCGTGAAAAGGAGGACAATTTCAACTACTGTATATCACGGGCCTATTAGTTTGTGATATATAGGGATATCATGAAATTGGCGTTGCAAGCTCAATAAAGGACATTGTCCACTTTGTATGGGCGATTTGGCCAAACGTGAACAGTCAATTGAAATAAAACTAAGTAGTAGGTTTTGTAGTATGAGTTAGTAGGAACCCTACTACAGTAATAAATTTGCATCAATATACCTGAATTGTGACTTTTTGCTGCAAGGTGTCCTATGATTTGCTTGCTTTATTTGGGTATACCTACCACAAAGTAAGTTCGGAAAAAATCCGTAGTTGAGCCGGGGTTATCAATAAACGAAGAATCGGGATCCATTTTAACAGCCAAAGTAGTAATAAAACAAACAATATTCACGAGAAGCAAAGAAACAGCAAAAACAATGAATGAATGAATCGTTTTGTTTGTTTTAGCCGGTGAAAATGACAATTCAAACTTTTTTTTTGTCGTGTTGCCATAAATAAATAGTTTACCCTCAAATCCAGAGTGTGCATTATTTTTTACCCAAATAATATTAAAACGCGTTGCATTAGAGACTCCAAATTGTTTTCTGTGCAATTTGTGAGTAATTAAATTATTTAAATTGCAACACCGAAATAAAAATTAAGGCTGGCTGACAGAATAAAGACTGGATTTCAGATAAAATTTTCATTAGTTTGTAACTGTTTAAAATTTCGATTGATACAACGAGATAAGCAAAATATTCATTTTGAAATTAATTATAATCAGGGGTTATTTCCATTTTTCTTTTACATTCTGTCCACGTATAGTCCTTTAAGTGAATCTTAAGGTGAAGTTTAAAAATGAAAATAGGCGTGACGAAAGTATCAAATAATCAAAGATTAAACTATATTAGGGTAGAGTACATACTAAAATGATTAAAAACACTGATTTAGTTTTAAAAAAAGAGATGACCAATTTTTTCAATGAAATAAAAGATTCTGCTTTCAGCCATTTTGACTGAAACACCCATCACGCCGCGTGACATCACGCTTAGGTTAACACTGGTAAACTTCACCCGTGTTTTGTTGTGACTACTAGTGTTTACGATGTTTCTTTACCTGAGCGTGACGTCAGATTCGTCGCCATGACACTGAGAGCTGTTTTCCCATAGATTTAAAATACTTTTAGAAAATGGCCTCAACCTTCGTTAAACGTTAGTTTATTACTGAAATATAGGTTTTTTTTTGTAAATAATAAACGTGTGCCCACATTATGGAAGAGGATTTAAAAATCTTTCGTCGTGCCTATTGTTTTCTTGTTTGTTATTTCGCCCTCCGACTAGGTGGGATGACGATCTACAAAAATCTGCCGGCAGGTGCTGGATGCGGCAAGCTGAAGACATGGCGCTATAGCGCTCACTAGGAGAGGGCTATGCCCAACAGTGGACTAAAATATAGCCTGAAGAAGAAGAAGATGCCTATTGTTCCGCAACTTTTTCTGTTTCAATTTGTGGATCAACCGTAGATTCAGATGTCGCATTTGCTTTATGTGTGTACTGTACATGCACAGCCAACTTGTACAGGGAAAGAAAGCGGCAGTGACCCGTGAAACGCAGATAAAACAATGCCCGAACAAAAACTGCTGAGCGACCGAGCCACAATTCATTTCTCACGGGATGGGGGGCGTACTCCAGATAAACTTAGGTCTACGCATCGACTAGCGTAATCTTGTTTTATTTTACTACGTAAAGCAAGATGACGTGACGCTCTAAGATGGGCGTTGTCCTAAAAAATATGGCCTGTTTTGTTGAGCAAGTAGGTATGTCATGTAGTATAAGTATGTATCAATATTGTTAGGAATATTTTAGTTGTAGAGACTGGCAACAATCTCATGACGTCACCGTTCCTATATAAAGCGTGCGCCGTACGCGCCACGCCTCTCTTTGGCTGCCTTGTTAAAGGCCGTCCAATTAGTCACACACTTTGTAGACTTTTAGTCCGGATCTACTTACGGGTGGGTGTTGTTACATCGGGAGAGTCCGACCGGGTTTTGCTCCGATTCGCAGAGCTTAATCATGGTGAGCAGAGACGGAGCTCGCGTCGTCGGTTGCTCGTCTCACACGGCGCGGCGCGCCCGCGCTGAGATAGGTGGGGCGGGTGCCGACACTGGCTGCTGGGGATTCCCGCTGGCTTGCGCCGCAGCGCCTACTGCTTTCCCGTCGTCAATGTCACTAGGCATGATGGCACAGACACAGCTCACGACATCTTCGTTCTTACAGTGTCGATTTCGATATTCGCTATCACTGCACTTTCGTAGAACCGGTTTCCAGGCCGGCGGAAGAGCCCATCCACCGTAAATACTCGTAGATCCGGACTAAAAGTCTACAATGTGTTATGCTTACGAAAGTTTTAGTTCAAAAATAGTCACACACTTATTCGAAAAAATACATGATATCAGTGAATATTATTAATTTGTCGCATTATATTTACTGACCTTTAAAATGAAGTGTCATTTTAACTATATATTTTCAATATTTAGGACGATGTCGATTCAACGTAGGAAGGCTACGCAACGTTAATCTGATTGTCATAATAAATTGTACCTTTGTGAAACGCGGCCCTGGACGGTCTTCCAGACGGCTTATGTAGCCTACATACAACAGTTTTTGTGTAGCCTTTGTACGTCCCACGGCAGGGCACAGGCCATCTATCTGAAAGAGAGTGTTCGTTTTTTTATGAATCCTATATATATCTTACAGCTGGGCACAAACCTGCGCAGCGCGGATTGTCAATTTCAAGCGCTGAGGTTGTTGAACATCTCAAACACTCACGTTTCCTCACTACGTCAGTCACTTATTCGCCGTTAACTATCGATCGCGAGTAGCAGCCTCGCTATTCAGAGCGACGTAATTATCTTGGGAATACATTGTCAAGAGGTGAAGCGAATTTGTGTGACTGTCACATAACATTTTATTGACTTTCGTGCCTATAAACAAAGACAATGTAGGCATGTAGGGGCTTGTGCTATGCCGTTTGTTAGCATATTAAACACTGCCGGGATTAACCGAAACAAGTTTGTTCGTGTCACCTTGAAATATGATTTCGAGGCTCCTAATAAGCCAGTCGTTTTAGCACTGTCTGACAGAATAATTAGGTACCGCCGGTCGTTGACAAGAGAAAAAAAATAGAAATAATAATATAGTTTATTTCATTACGAGCGCGGAAAGCCTGTGATTGCAAAGAGTTTTGACAAATGTCTACCCGAACCGAGGCGCAGCCGAAGGCAAGGGTTGACAGTCGGAACACGTTGCAATGACGGTTCCGCACGTGTAATAAACAACTATTTTTAATACAGTTGCGAAAAAATTAAATCAATAAAGATTTTTTTTGGAAAATGGCGCCAACCGTAAAACATTATAAGCAGAGATTTTTTTTCTTCATTTATTCTGGGTAGACAAAGGGAACTATGCCCATACAGCCAAGACTTCAGTAGAATGTTTTTATTGATATGAAATGAAAATTAAATTTAATAAGATGAAATGAAATTAAACCTAACCTAACTCATTGAATCAAATCATTATATCTGACAATGAAACAAATTTGTAGCTTCTTAATTAAAACTGTTTTAGTACAAATCCGTACTAAAACAGTTTTAATTAAGAAGCTTTTGATTAAGAATTATTTGATTTAATGAGTTAGGTTAGGTTTATAACAACAGGTAGGCTGCAACATCTCGTTGCTGGCCCTAATAGGCGCAGTGCTTCAGGGAGAGTCCTCGTGGCAGGCAGTGGTGTCCTTCTGCGAAAACGTAATTTTGCGGAAGGAGGCGGCGGAGAGGCTGAGAGAAGACGACCCTTCGTCTCAGCCGATCCGTCGCAGGAGGACGGGACGGAGAAGGAGAGCGTATGCTCACCTCCTTCCGGCCCCGTGAGGAAATAGCGGATTGGGGTATCCGGCTTCAAGAAGCGGAGCGGAGTGCTACGTGTTTCTAGCATTCCGCTCATACCTGGAGGATAATGGGCAATGGAGGGGTCCACCAGGACTGACGCTGGCGGAGTTGCGGAAGATTGCGAGGGCGTTCCCGCGACTCCGTCGTACGGCGTGAGAAGGAACACCATGGGGTTTTAGCCGGTAAGAGTCCGGCATAACCCTGTCGCCATCCCCAGCGACAGGGTATCCATGAGGATTTCCCCATGAAAAAAAAAAGGTTTATAATAAACAATATAAATAAACGAGTGAAATCCGTACTAAAACAGTTTTAATTATGTCTAGTACTCGTGTTAACCTTAGAAAATTGTAGCTTCTGTTTAGAAATATTAGTATGAATCATGAAATGTTTTTTTTAGTAAAAATTTCGTGGTTGTTTTTTTCTTTAATAGAGATTATTTTGACAATTGGAAACGAGAACGCACTAGTTCGGAAAAGGTAAAGAAAAAGCTCGAGTATGTAATAGCCCACATCCCGAACGCTATACGTCCCTGCAATACGCCACCTTTTGAGCAACTGTATTAAAAACACCATTTATCTGCTTCTTAGGTCATACAGGGTTACAGACGAAGCCTAAAAAAACGGGAATTACAATATGGCCTATCTTCTCATTATGGAATAACAATATGGCCTAACCTTCCTACGATGCAGAAAAAGACCCGTGGCATAGCAGTGGGGACATACAAGGATTGATATCAATTTCATTACCTAAGTAAATGAAAGTTAATGGATGGATAAAGGCTATATATATTTCAGGCTCCTATTAAATGCTCACAGAGGAAAATGTAGGATTAACTTTAGCATAACAACTCTACAAACTTGCGCACACCCTCGGCCGGAAACGCCTGACCACTTAAAATGTAGCTAACCAATATTAGACAGAGCGCGGTCAGGCGTTCAAGAGGTCAGTTTCGATTTCTATGTGTTTTATAACGTCACATAGATATACTCACACAGGAGGTGCAAGAACCCTAAACAATTGAACGCTAACTCTCTGTATGATAGAACCCTAGCATGTATAACCGTGAGGGAGGCCTATTTCCTGCAGTGGGCGTCAAAGGGCTGATAATGATGGATAACCTGCATTCCAGGCATGTAGAACAGGTCTTGTCATAAAAGCTACGGTGTATATTAGTTACAAGCCGAAGTACATACATTTTTGTCTTAATATCTAATTAAGATGATGTTTAATAAATGTCTCATTAAACTGTGTTTAATGGTCCATTCTATTAATGCTCTATAGTAGTTATAAGTAAATATTGACGACCTCTGTGGCGTAGCGGTAGCGCGTCTGCTTACCATGCAACAGGTCCCGGGTTCGAATCCCGGCTGGGGACAAAAAAAAAGCCCAGCTCTCGGATGTTTACATGTTTGTGATGTCGTTGTTTCTGGTTCCCACGACACAGGGGATCCTAGTGTGGGGCCAGAAGCAATGTATGTGCTTGTATGTAAATGTTATGTTGATATTGTGCCTTAGTGCATTAAAAACAAATATTTACTATTTCTACTTCTTTCGACCAAGCTAAGTACTGTGATTTATTATTTTCCTAGGTTTGAAAAGGCCACAAATCTTGCCTAGAACGGTCTCCCCAACTTTCACTCGCAGGGGATTTGAACCCGTGTCCACTGGAGGGAAGCGAGCCGAAGCCGTGGGAACGGTGCCCTTCCCCGCCTCCTTCCCTGCCTCTTAGTAAGGCAAGTGAAGGTAGGAAGGTGAACATTGTGAGGAAACCCAGGTTGGAGGAAAATCGCCAGAGACATGGAGACGAATTCTGAAAACGATTACATTCTATTTTTAAAATCGTTAAATACAATGGAAACGCTCGCCTTGTAGAGAAGTTTAATTCATATAGGTACACCTATCTATACGAGTAATACACTAGCGACTTCGTCTGCGCAGGATTAGTGCAGAACACAATTACTGGGATATCTAGTATCCTACAGGCGTATAAGGCTGTACGTCAAGTCAAGAAATATACTATAATAAATCAGTAACTTCCACACAACAAGTGACCTAGATTATTTATTTTATTTTATTTATTAGGCACACCAACAGCATACATACAGAACATGGTACAAAAGAGTTACAGGAACATAAAATTACGTCTTGTAGGTAAGCACAGCATTTATATAAATTAAGCTTACATCGTTAAAGAGTTGATGTTACAGAAATGATAATTAAATAAATAACAGATCAACTAAACTGCTTTCTTCTTCTTCTTCAGGCTATATTAGTCCACTGCGTGAAACAGCCCTCCCCTAATGAGCGCCATAGCAAGGTTGTACCATCATTTGGGGGTAATGCCCATAATCCCCACGCTGGGCATGCGGGTTGGGGATCGCAGTTGGTTGGAATTGTACTGCAGGAGGCGCTGCTGCCCACCCCCCATAAACTGCCTTAGTATATACCAATTTTTTGAAAGCTTGGAATGTTTGATGGGTAATGTCAAAGTCATTATGTAACTTTCACGTATATTTCTGTGTGCAAAACGAAATATCTATTGGAATTTATCGTACAATTACGCGTACGTGTAATAACGTGGCTCAGTATCACTGTCACGTATCAGATATCCACTGACTTGTGTTATCCACTATAAGTGATACATGTTACGCCTCATATCTATACTGTAGACCTAAGTAAACATTCCGCTTTTCCACACACATATAGGTGTATGTGAAAAGTTTCATAATTAACGCGCAGGACGAGTGAATACTGTTGTGTAAAAGTTATTTTTACTTTGTTATGCGCGAATATCTCAGCGACTAGTCATTAAAACGAATAGCTTATTAATCCGTAGGTTTTAATTAAAATTGGAATTCCCACGTTTTTTAGGCAAAGCGAGAGAGCTTCATTAGAAGATGGCCGTAAGGACCCCGCGTGTTTACCTCTTTGCTTCCAGCCATAAGGGACCATCCATAAATTATGTCACACGTTAAGGGGGTGGGAGGGGGTCGACGAATTGTGACATTGTGTGACTGGGGGTGGGAGGGGGCCTAAGTTTCGTGACGTCACATTTCCAAAGGGGTAAAAAAATCACGAAATTCCTGTGACGTACTTTATGGATGGCCCCTAATGTCAAGCACAAAGAAGAGTAAAAAAACTCTACATACGTTCCTCAAAATAATTACACTTATACACTACAATTTTAAAATAATTATATTTTTAAGTAAACACTTTTTTATGCAACTTCACACATGTACAGTCTGTTAGCTTTTAGAATACACCTCGGGTTCAAGAGTAGGCTTCGGTTTCCGCCGAAAGCACACGAGTGAAATACTACTTCCTGCTCTGAATAAAACTTTTATGTCCCCACTGCAGGGGCACGCGTAACTTCCTGCATCGCAGTAAGGTTAGGCCATACTCCACCACGGAGGCCAAGTACAGGTTGGTGGAGGATTGTAAGGCAGTGGGGAGACTTACTGTCAGAAGTTATCAAGCCGCCCATAAGGCCTCTGACACGGCTTAACGACTGCACCAACGGTTTTTGCGAAGAACGGAAGCGCTCGGAAAAATGCCACTAGCGATTGTCATGGCATGGTCACCCATACAGCACCCGACCGCGCCTGTTGTTGCTTAACCCAAGTGATTGATTCCAATCACTGTGGGCCACCAGGCCACGAGCGCTTCAATTAATTTTACCAAGGCAAAACTTAGGATACTAGGTCACGGCACAGTGGGTCCTCGGCCGCACCTCTCCCCATCTTTGTTTTCATTATCACCGATCCCCTCTTAATTAATCTTCGTTAAGAGTTGAATTTGTACTGCGAACGGGCGTTTGGGAGATGCAGTTTACCCTAATTGCGCATTTAGTACACATGGCTCTACTTGGTCTTTGTACAACGCGATACAGACAATACTTAATATTATAAATGTGAAGCGCTCGTGGTTTGGGCGAACCGAATGATCAATCACTTGATTAAGCAACAACAGGCGCGGTCAGGTATGGAATGGGTGAGCGTCCCGTGACTACCGCTAGTGGCATTTTTCCGAGCGCTTCCGTGCTTCGCAAGGCACGTTAAGCCGTTGGTGCCGGCTGTCATATAATGTCAGTCGTTCAGCTCTACCAATTGAGCTCAATTGGTAGAGCGCTGGTACGGATAGCCAGAGGTTGCGGGTTCGAATCCCGGCATGGGTAAAATTTTTAGCCTCTAAATAGGTTTTTAAATATCCGATTCTATCCGATAGTAGCCGAGGCATAGTCTAAAAGCTAACAGACTGTACTATAATACAAAATAAAATAAAAATCATAGTGTCGAATACAGGTGGACAGTGTACGTCGATTTACGGACAATTGCACCTTGAACTCTTGTTGTAGCTTAAAAGCCTCAATCTTGAAGAAGAGCGCTTTAAAATTACACCGAAAGTGTCTTTCAGGTTACTGCTCCAGAAAGCAATGTTTAATGTACAAGTCCATTAGAGCATCCGTGAAATCTCACTGTTAAAAGCCGAGATAAGATTGGACAGTAACAAATGGTCCCTTCGCGCAATTGACAAGTGGAAAATATCACGGACTAAGTTCTTTCATTCACAGAAGGTTCAATCAAACAGCCTGACTTCATTAGTACCCTTTTACGCAGAAACATTCCAACCCACAAAAAGTAACTTGGAGATTATATTCTGTTTAATGCACTAACCCGTGCTAAGGACAATTTTAAAGACCTATTTAGGGGCTAAAAATTCCACTCATGCCGGGATTCGTACCCGCGACCTCTGGCTATCCGTGCCAGCGCTCTTTGGGTGGAACTTTTAGCCTCTAAATAGGTTTTTAAAACTTTATGATTGTTTTATTCCATTTTGTGTCAAGTATTTTTTTGTTAAGAGACTAACTTTTGTTTATATTCGTAATAATCACTATAATATTAAAAATATCTGAACCAAAACGCGGTCGAAAACAATGGTAATTTAAATAGCGTTTTCCTTGAAGGTTACTTTGAGTGGGTTGGAATGTTTCTGCGTAACATGTTCCATTATAGTATAGTAGGAAAAAAATTGCCACGAAAAATATTCTTCTTAATAATGTCTGGTGCGTTTACAGACAGTTTAAGTTGTTAAAAACAGTCAGTTGTCTTGCCTGAACTTTACATAAACGAGTTTTAGCAAACTCTGGTTAGTATTTCGTACATAGTCATTTAATATTATTATTATTAAATTCTTTATTGTACCTGTAAAGATTGTACAATTGGCGGGCTTAATACTAAATAGTAGTTTATTCTAGCCAACCAACAGGTGACGTGAAGAAGATGGGGGTAGTCACAAACGGTGAGGTGATATTTTATTGGAAAATATCTTGATGATGAATATATTTATTGATGTGTAAGTAGGTTTTTTATAACTATCTACATTTAAAATTGAAAAATGGTTTAATTACCGCAAAAAAAAAATTAACTTTGTTTTTTTTTTCAGAAGAACAAGAGTATGGGTACACGAAACCACAGAAAGGGAAGGTGAATTCCATACCTTGCACTGGAAATTACGTGAAGATGAAAAGCGATTTCTCATTTACTATAGAATATTTTTCTCGTATTCTTATAATCAGACTGAGACGTATCATATAACAATAGGTATTTGTGAACCCAATTTATAATTACTTCCGATTCCATCATGAATACTTTAAAAAGTAAAAAACACAGTTTTTTCCAACAAAAATTGCTGCGTGCAGCGTCCTAATGTAACAAGCGCGATCTGATCGCCACCGCTGCGTGCAGACGCTGCACCGGGACGCCGCAGCCAAACAGAGGACGCCTCGATGTGAACACGTCGCTACAAGTTCGTACGCACAACTGATCGCTACCGCGCACGCCACCGCGGACGCGAGCTGGACGCGTTGGTTTGGCCAGGCCTTAAGGCCTCTGACATGGCTTAACGACTGGCATTGACATGACATTGGCATCACAGCCGGCACCATCGGTATCATCTTTAATGATAGATAGAACATTCTTTATTGTACACAGAAAATACAGTAACAGAAATTATATAAAAATATAGTATAAATGGCGGCCTTACTACTAAAAGTAATTTCTTCCTGGCAACCATAGACTCAGTTAATGAATCAGTTACTTTCTGATGATTATTTTTTTTTTCATATATTTTACTAGCTCCCAACAGACCACGGTGGACCATGCTTTCTGAGCTTCCTATTTGGTGACAAAGGCCAATAACGTGTAAGTTATTACCCTTTCACAGTATTAACTAATGAGTCTTGTAATTTACTCGAGCCGTCGTTTTGTCACGGCAGACGAGGATTAGTTGCTGAGAATCTGTTTCGAACACCTCTACGAGTAGGTAGTAGAGGCTCTTTCGCATTAAAAATACCTTTGATGCGATGTTATGTAAATGATACCAAGAACAAATATTTCACTTCGCAAATGATGTTTTTTTTAATTAACATTATGTACGAGTACATTTGTGAAGTGAAGGTAACAGTACCACTCGCTAGATGTGAAGGAAAACATCGTGAGGAAACCTGGGTGTCCGAGGGGTTTAAATACATAGCGCTTGAATTGCCAATCGGCGGTGGGCACGCGTGGTAATTAAGCCCATACTCTCTCTTTCTCTCTGAGAGAAGGCCTGTGCCCTGCAGTAGGGAGATTATAGGCTATATAAAATAATTGTCCCTGTCTAAATGGTGGTCAGCACCTCAATCAATCAATTTTAAAACTAATTGAGAAGACTTTTAATAGGCGTGACGACAGTATCAAATAGTTTAACGATATTAGGAGAAGGTACATATTAAATGGATTTAATACACTGAATTACGTTTTAAAAACCTATTTAGAGGCTAAAAAGTCTACCCGTGCCAACCGAGCTAATTGGCGACTCACCGGCATCAGTGAAATTTCGAACCCCTTTACAATATTCTCTGTATTACGTACAGAATTACGAATTACGTTTATTAAAAATAAAAAAAAATACCAATATTTACAATGAAATAAAAGATACGTACAGAATTACGAATTACGTTTATTAAAAATAAAAAAAATTACAAATATTTACAATAAAATAAAAGATTATGCTTTCAATCATTTTGACTGAAACACCCATCCACCGCATGACGTCATGCTTAGGTTAACATTTCTAAACTTCACCCGTGCTTTGTTGCGAGTATGACTACTAGTGATTACAATGTGGCATGGCGTTTGATTCGACGCCACGACACTGCGATCTGTTTTTCCCAGAAATATAAAGAAATTTTAGAAAAATGGCTTTAACCTCCGTTAACTTTAGTTTATCACTAAAGTATAGTTTTTTTTGGAAATAGTACATGTGTCCCCCATTATAGAAGAGGATTTAAAAATCGTTTGTCATGCCTATTGCCTTAGTGTGTACTAATTTCCTACCTAACCGATATTAAAAGTGTCGATAATCGATTAATCGTGTTGGTAAGCGCAAATATCGAGAGCAGCTGAACCGATTTCACGACATAATTCTTTTTTTAGAATATTCCTTGCAGTACGAGGATGGTTCTTACGGAGAAAAATAAAAAAAAATTAAAGAATCGACTGTTAGGCGGTACGAAGTTCGCTGGATCAGCTAGTATAAAATACCTAAATCATTATATTCATTTTAATGCACTAACCCTTGCTAAGAACAAATTTAAAAACCTATTTAGAGGTTAAAAATGCCATCCATAAATATTTCACTTCGCAAATAATGTTTTTTTAATTAACATCATATCGTTCTTTTAATGGGCTTCCAGGGATAATAAAGCGGGGTTTAATAAAACTACAAAAGGGTCGGCCTAATCCGGACCCCGTTTATCGTATCCCACGGCGCGTACTAAATCTTCGACGTGTTAGTACGGGGCTTAAAACCGGGTTTAGGCTATTAATCGTTCGGCTCGGTTAATCATTTTAATTTAATAAAGTTTATTAACATCCTTTTGTTGGCTGATGCTGTGCTAATGCGGTAAGCTGAATGGGGTCATCATCATCACGATTTAGACCTGCAAAAGTTAATACAGTCTGTTAGCTTTTAGAATATACCCCGGGCTCTAGAGTCGGCTTCGGTTCTCACCGAAAGCACACGAGTGTGATACTACTTCCTGCTCTGTATAAAACTTTTCTTATTAAGTTTAGACAACTTTTATCTGAGGAATACAAATGGCGGTTTGACATAATTTTCATACATAAGCTGTCAAACCGTCATCTTTATTTCTCAGATAAAAGTTATCTGACAATTGAAAAATCAGCCCTAAGTCTATTTATTTGCCATTATAATACTTTGCAGTAATTTGAAGAGGCCTAAGCGGTCTCACCACCTCACGAAGCGTTTGAAGTTCATCAAACCGGGGATCAAACCTCCATCAACCCGGACTTGGCCTCCGTGGTGGAGTATGGCCTAACCTTCCTGCAATGCAGGAAGAGACCCGTGCCCCAGCAGTGGGAACATACAGGGCTGCAATCGCAATCGCAATTATGTGTCATATTAGATCCGAAATTTTATTACACGAATAAATCCAATTCTATCCGATAGTACCCAAGGTATATTCTAGAAGCTAAAAGACTGTAAATCCTTTATGGGGCACTGTATAATGTTTTACAAGATTCCTCAAGATATATTAGTGTAAACGCACTCCATGTGTGCGTGTCGGTATTACATGCACTCATACTGGTGCACACGGCGATTCATTCGACCTTCCTAAGGGTAATATAACACACGTCGTGTTGTTTTAAAATATCTTATTCTATTGTTTATTACTTTAATTCTTTAATGCACTAATTACAAGAGTAAATGTACAAGGGCGTGCTTGATTCATGAAGCATTATCTTCCAGCAAATCTTTGGTGTTGAAGAGACTGGCAAAGGGTAGTGCAGGAAATAAAGATGAAATACATATAGTTTGAAAAGTTTATTAAATAAATTAAATTTTTTTTTGGAAAGAATAAAAATGACGTTTTCCACATAATGTAACTAACAACTTCGGTGGATATAGTAGTAGATAGATAGATAGATTGTTTGTATGGTACTATAGAAAAATAAAAGTGGTACTGTAAATATTCTTCACATACATTTTTTTATATAAAATAAAAACACGTTCAAATTTCAAATGCAAAATTCTAGTTAACAAGCCAACGCGCAACAGTTTGACGCGTTCATCTTTTTCACGTCGTAAAAGCAGCTCTCTGAAGCGCCTACTTCAAATTCTAACCTACCCGAGTCAGGATACGACCTAAATAATGTAGCATAAAAAAATTAACAGCCCACACTACGGGCGCAAAAATCCTGGCCGCATAGAAAGAACCGCGCCAAATACTGAAGCGAAATTAAAAAAAAAAACAGGCAGCGTCTAATCATAAAGAAGGAGTTGGCTGACGGTTTTTTTTTATTCTTCATTATTTAGGTCGTATAGCTAATGTATTATTGAAGCATACACACAGCCCACACTACGGGCGCAAAAATCCTGGCCGCATAGAAAGAACGGAGCCAAATAGTGTGGCGAATAAAAAACAAACAGGCAGCGTCTAACCATAGAGGAGTTGGCTGACGGAATGTATTCAATTCTTCATTCGATATCGATCGATATCAACCCTTGTATGTCCCCACAGCTGGGGCACGGGTCTCTTCCTGCATAGCAGGAAGGTTACTCCACCACGAGGGCCAAGCCCGGGTTGGTGGAGGATTGTAACACAGTGGCGGGTCTTCATTATTTGGGTCGTATACCTAAATAATGGAGCATAAAAAAAGTAATATACACGTGGAATTGATAACCTCCTCCTTTTTTTAAGTCGGTTAAAACCAGCCCCACACTACGGGCGCAAAAAACCCTGCCGCATAGAAAGAACCGCGCCAAATACTGTGGCGAAATTAAAAAAAATAAAACAGGCAGCTTCTTACCATAGAGAAGCAGTTGATTGACGGAAATTTTCGCAAAAAGCAGGGAAGCCACAAGCTTTGGCCGAAGGGAAGTTTTGTTCGTGAACGAACACAGCGCAGCAGAAAATATACCATGAATCTTTCACGGAAACTCGACAGCGACCCTGTTTTTATGCCGGGGTATAAAATCGGTGGTTTCCCATCGGGAAAGTCTGCTTGGCGAGCGTAAAACTTGGAAAAATTCACATAAAATTGATTTCGAGGGTAGAACTTTTGTTTCTGTAATTTCAAGTTTGTTCTTCATTACTTGTTGAAATACTTTATTGACTAGTGGTTACACAACTTATCCTTCAGGTTGCGTTTGACTGCCTAGTTGGTAAATCGGTGTCAGCCTTGTGTACCCAAACAAAGGTAGTGGGTTCGTTCCCCACTGAAGGCCGCCGTGCTTTGTACAAATGAACTTAGTATGTGTGTTTTTCTAGTGTTTGCTACGTCCGTCCGGTTACCATATTACAGGACATCCTAATTTGGTACCAGCATAAGTAATTGTGTTGTGTGAACGTTACTTATTAGTTACCATGGTGCAAGAACTTTATAATTTTAATGGCCAACTTTCTTAATAAAAACTAAAAAAAAACTTGCATAACTAAATCTTAGTTATGGCGCGGCTCGTCGACCTAGGTTCGATTACCAGTTCGGACATGTAACAATGACTTTGTTTTCTAAGTTACGTACATTTGTAAGGCTTTAATACCACTCGCTCACTGTGAAGGAAAACATCGTGAGGAAACGTAAGAGTCTGAGGTGTTAAAATACCTCAGCGCTTGATCTATTCAATTGCCAATCGACGGTGGTCACGCGTGGTAATTAAGCCCACAGTGTGTCACCACGAGAAGGCCTGTGCCCTGCAGTGGGACATTTATAGGGTACATAAAAAACAATCTTTTTAACAATGTTGCCCCACAAAAAGTAACATCGGTGTGGATGCACCGGGAGTAAGCCCTAAAATTGGGCATAAAATTCAAGACACGTTCCTGTCTCGCCGTTCGCAGAGTCAATCATTGTTTTATTAGGCCAGGCAAAACAGCGAGGGACAAGAAGGAAAACAGGGCAACACTGACTGCAAACACGCGATTTCCCGAGCCAGTAACGTTTATTTAACACAATTTTATACGCACTCCAGCCTAAGAGTAACACCGATTATACGAACAGATTTATTTATTTAGATAGATTTAAAAATGAAGTATCATTCATTCATTCAAAATGAAGATAGAGAACAAGGGAAGAGCGGGTGATCGTGCTCTCCTACTATAAAGGAAAATTTCCCGCCAGGCAGATCGTATGCCTGGGGACGACCGGTCCAACTATTGTCAGTCGGACATTATATTTATGGTATGTCATTGAAACACTTTGAATGCGCGATGCAGGAATGTTGGAGTTAGTAGAGCGCCCGCAGAGTTAACATATGCTCACCACAAACACTTTAATGCACCACTCCGCTACCATGGCTAAATACCACTAAATACGTTTTTACATAAAACGTACTGTACCTACCTGTATGCTTACCCCTTAAGGAGACGAATCCTGGAGGAGTAAGTAGAGACTAGGGTCGCTTTCGGGCGCAAGTGTGGCAGTGGCACGCAACCATTGAGATAGACTGGGACCAGTTCGGTTAGCATGCCACGTGGCGTGCTAACGGCAATGCTAACTTTGAAGGCCTCGGTGGCGCAGCGGTTTGGCACGCTGACTGTAAAATCGAAGGTCTCGGGTTCGATCCCCGGCAGGGTCAAACTAGGAAACGATCTTTTTCAGTTCGTCTCGGGTCTTGGAGGTTACCTATGTATTTATTGTATTAAATCTATCGTCGAGTTAGCACCTGTAACGCAAGTAATTTATTTGTACTTAGTATAGAGCTAACGAGATCTGTATAACATGTCCATGAGTATTGATTGATTTAGAATGATCAAGCGGTGTGATTGCTGTTTCGAAATGGCTGAAAGCAGTATTAAAACCTTTTATTTTATTAAAAATATGCGTAATCTCATTTTTTTATGAAACTAAATCAGAGTTTCAAATCCTTTTAATGTGTACTTCCCGTTAAATATCGTTAAATCTTTGATTATTTGATAAAGTCAGTTTATGTACATAATTCTTCCAATATATTTCATGTACCTACACCAAACTACCTACTCTCTCCACCTTTCAGTTCTACCCATCCCAAGGTTGGCTGGAAGAGCTCGCTTTTAGCGATAAGACCGCCAATTGTATTTGGCAAAACTTAAGTATGCCTTTTAATGTATTTTGTTTTCTGGTGTCTACAATAAAGAGGTCTAATCTAATCTTCTCTAATAATCTACAAACGGTAGGGGCCGATCTAAACGCAAACAGCAATCGACTGGTGCCCTCAATGGGCCACTGATCAAATAAACATCGTCCCATTTCCTCTAACACATCTCCAGTATCCACTCGGAAGTGGCCATCAGGCTGCCTATTCCCGGGCTGTCAGTTGTTTATCCCCAATACGGCAACACCGCCTGACGTGACCGTCGCAGTGTTGCTATATACATTTTTGAAATTTTACCAAGTTCGTTGTGAAAATCCGTTAACATTCAGCTGTTTTTATGGGTTCATTTATGTTTTTCTTGTATGTTTTTTTTTATATTTTCCCCGTTTTGTAGGAATACGCTACATATGACGAGAAATTCATAAAATTGGCAACACTGGACGGCCTTCCATCGATAGGACGACCGACCGACGAGCGTTTTATAAACCAATTTACTGTTCTATTTTCGAATAAAGTTAAAGTTCTTACAGTAAAATCACACCTATATCAGGCCACAAACAACCTCTAAAAAACCATAAAGATGTGGAAAAGTTCGACTGCCTCGTTGGTCTAGCGGCATCACGTCTGATTACCATGCCGGAGGTCGTGGGTTCGATTCCTACTGGGGGTCACCGTACACTTGCCGCCATGGTCTCAGTCTGGGTGTATTTGCACGTTTGTGATATCCTTTCCTGATTACAGCAGCACAGCGTCTCCTAATTTGGACTGGGGGGCGAGTCTCTTAAAATGCATAGTTGTTCAATAGAGTCATATTGGTCTGGTAATGGTCGTTTCTTTCACACTATCGGTAGTCTAGTAACCGATCGCATTGCAATGGTAACCCGTGCTACTTAACTCGGCGCCTCGCGCAATGCGATCTTCTTCGCGAGAGATGCCTATTTAATTTGGACGGGTTATACCACTGGAATGACATTGTTCTGCTATTGCTTTGTAGACTATCAAATTGAGGTAAGTAACAACCATTGTCGTGCTTATATAATTCTATTGAAAAACTATGTAAGTATTAGACTCCAGGGCATGTAAGTATTAGAGTACAGGCGTTTGTGTGGTGTAGAAATGATTATTATTGTATTTCTAAAGTCGCAAATACCTGCGGTTCTTTTTTAATTAAAACTGTTTTTTTTTATTATTTAACGTCAGCCAGATGTCGCTGCCTGTACAGAGAATAGTGTAAAGAGGTTCGAAATTTCACTGATGCCGGTGAGTCGCCCATTAGCTCAGTTGGATAGAGCGCTGGCACGGATAGCCAGAGGTTCCGGGTTCGAATCCCGGCATGGGTGGAATTTTTAGCCTCTAAATAGGTTTTTAAAATTATTTAACGTGTGAAACAAAAACTGAAAATCATGAACGACAGCTTTCTACTTTTTAGTTGTACTAAAAATTTGATATTGAAATTCCTGCGACAGCTTTACAGGAATTTCAATATCAAATTGTTGGTAAAACAAGAAAGTTGGTAATACAAAGCCAGGGAACGGGCTACGTTTCGCTACACAATCATCCCACACTAAAAAGGTTTCCAGAGGTATTTTATTCGGGCTCCCTCAAATTAGAGCCATATGCTCCAACGAAAAAGGTGGAAAACAGAGTCACACAGAAGCACCAGTTATTTCTCAACGATATATTTTTTGTACTTTAAACATACTTTATGCCATTTCTTAATGATTCGCGATACTCACAAAATCGCGATTATTTATTCGGTAAAACGTAATTACCCGACGTTTCGGCAGCATTACAGTTGCCGTGGTCACGGGTAGACTAGAAAAGGTATTACGTTTTACCTAATAAATAATTGCGATTTGACCCGTGATAGTATATTTCATTACAAGTTCGGAAAGGCTGTCATTGCAAAGATTTCCGACAAATGTCTACCCGAGCCGAGGCGCAGCCGAAGGCGAGGGTTGACAGTCGGAACAAGTTGCAATGACGGTTCCGCACGTGTACTGAACGACTATTTTTAATACAGTTGCGAAAAAAATAAGCAATTTAATAAAGAAAAATTATTTAGAAAATGGCGCCAACCGTAAAAAAATATAAGCAGAGATTTTTTTTCTTCACCCATTCTAGTAGGCAAAGGGAACTATGCCCATACAGCCAAGTCTTCAGTAGAATTTTTTTATTGATATGAAATGAAAATGAAATTTAATGAGATGAAATGAAACCTAACTTAACTCATTCAATCAAATCATTAAATCTGATACTGAAAAAAAATACTTAGCAGCTCATAAAAACTTCTATGGATTTTTTTAGAAAAAACTTCATGGTTGGTTTTTATTTTTAATAGACATTATTTTGACAGTTGGGAAAGAAAACGCACGAGTGCGGGAAAGGTAAAAAAAAGCACGAGTAAGTAATAGCCCACATCCCGCACGCTATACGTCCCTGTAATACGCCACTTTTTGAGCAACTGTATTAAAAAATATATTACTATACTAAAGTATTAAGCCAGTTTCTAAATTCAGAATTTCGCTAAGTAAATACTTAACTGTAGTGCTGCCTCTTCTGAGATTCCCAGAAAAGAGCGTGACGAAACGTCAGTTAGGTATTTAGTAAAATTCTCAATTCAGAAATGGGCCATCAGAGACTTTCGTACTAATTCGATACTAACTTGATACAATTAGTATTTAAGTGGCGCGGGAAATATATTTTTTATTCACTATTGCAGCTAAAATGAGCTATAATTGTTTGAACTCAAAGGATTATCTGTAATAAGTTAGTCATTTCTTCTTTCTCTATAGCCACAAACTTTCTCTTGACTTGATTTCTTTTCTTTTGACGATCTCGGTGGCGCAGCGGTTTGGCACGCTGAATGTAAAACAAAAGGTCTCGGGTTCGATCCCCGGCCGGGTCAAACTGGGAAACGAACTTTTCTAGTTTGTCTCGGGTCTTGGATGTTATCTATGTATTTATTGTACTAAATCTATCGTCGAGTTAGCACCTATAACACAAGTCAGTTGTACTTAGTATAGGGCTAACGAGATCCGTGTATAATATGTCCATGAAAATTTATTTATTTATTTCTCTGAGAGGGAGAGTTTGAGCTTAATTAGAACGCGTGCCCACCGCGGATTGGCAAGTTTAAGCGCTGAGGTACGTGTTAACCTTAGAAAATAAGGTTTCCTCACGAAATTTACCCTCAGCGGTAACGAGTGGTATTGCACCAGAAATACACAAACTTAAAAACAAAGTCAGCGGTACATGCCGATATTCGAACCAACGACCTCCTTAAGCATGAAGTCATCGTTCTACCGATGCGCTACCACCGCTCGATCGTACCATCTGTTTTTCCCCACCATATGCTCGATCGGGACAGGTGAGAGATTCACAATGGGGCACGCAAAAAATATGCCCAGATTGGAGCATGTTCGCGACACAGCGATGTATAGCAAGGATGTGGGCTTAGACGCAAGGTGGCTTTATTAAGCACTGAATTCTTTGCTTGGCTTTGCGAAGGTTGCCAAGGGTAAAAAGATACCTTTTCTGCATATTATTATATTGGCCTCTTGCATCTACTTACTGAGGTGAGGAGTGGTCCCTTCACCCACACTAGATGGGTGAAGGGACCACTCCGACGCTGTAGTGCCTAGGACATGGTTTTTATAGATGGTGTAGGCTTGTCCAGCACCTATACCATCCTAACAGCTTAGTCGGCCTAGCCCACACGAAAGACTAGTCAATACGTGCGGAGCCAACCAAGCCGCGGGTATCCTCACGATGTTTTCCTTCACAATGTTTTCGTTTGTAGTATTGCGACTACAAATTCGCAAATGTACATAACTTTGAAATTAAACCTTTTCTGTACATATGGGTAGGTAAGTATTCGGTTAGGCCATCTCGGTTAGGTCCTAACCTTGATTTTTGTTATTTAGTGGTTTATGTAGCCTCTCTGCAGGGTACAGGCCTTCTCTCTTTGTAAGAGAGAGGAGATATTGGACTCGGATTACAACAACAATACAATCTTCGGAGACTAACAATGGACTCGGAAGCGAGGGACCCCGGTTCGATTCCCACTGGTAAGTAGCCCGTACATACTCTCTCTGAGAGAGAGAGAGTATAGGCTTAATTACCACTGGGAATCGAACCTGGGTATCGCTTCCGAGTCCATGGTTCTACCCGCTGTGCTAGGTTCCGCCACTTACAATCAAGGTAAAAGACAATTATATTTCAACTCAACATGACTAAAACATCCCAGAACCTTATCATTTAATTAAACGTTTAACCTCGAAACCCTAAGGATCGCTTATTTAACATGAAAGCCTATTCACCCCCATTTTCAATACAACCAAATAAGGGTTCATCTCAATTCTCTAAAACGATTGCCTCGGGGAAAACAATAGCCTACCTTATTAAGTCCCCAACAATTTCGTGCCATAAAAATCAGCAAAGTTACTTCACCTTCGCAAACGAAACCCAACCTTACTGCCTCCGGAATAAAGTCCTCGAGCATTTATAAGGACAAGTACTGCAAACACTTTTTAGTGCCGCGTGCCTGATTCAGACCTTCCCGTAACAAAATTACGAAGAACTCACGCTAGTGCCTTACCGTTCTCTCTTACCAGATCAGAAAGGGACGGGAGGTTTCCTCACCGACAATAGGCTATTAAGACATGCCTGATATTAAGACAGCTGAATTGGGTTTCTCTGCTCGTCATAAAGAAAAGGCGAACAAAAGGAATCGGTGGTCTTAAAGTGCTGCTAGGACGGCATATTGTGCTTTACAGCCAGGTGGTCGAATGCGGCCACAGCGCTGCTCTGGACGCTGGAAAATGTTGGGCTATTTAGGTGAATATTTTCCAGTGTAGTAAATATCAGAGGTGCATTTGAAGCGGTGGTAGAAGAGCGGTAAAACGCTGGTTTTTCAATCGGATGGCGTCGGCATGTACCAACGACTTAGTTTTCTAAGTTACGTACAATTGTGTGCAATAAAGTATTATATATATATATATATATATACTTACATGTGTTCTTCTTACAACAACATTATTACGAGTAATCCAGAGAGTGTGCCTGACATCCATCACGACTCACTCGCATGCTTTAAGTTCTAAAAAATTAAAATAGTTAAAAAATTTTAGTTTTTTAATTTCATTTGTAATTCTAAGTATAATTAGTAATTTTATTAAAAATAATGTAATTTATCATTCTGTATGCACATGTGTTGGTGTTATGGATTGAGTTGAGTGTTTTGGTCATTAACATGTACAAAGGCGATCTTATCTCTGTAAGAGAGCAATACCACTTGGTAACTGTGAATGAAAACATCGTGAGGAAATCCTAGTGTCTGAAGTGTTTTTATTTATTCTATTTATTTAATTGGGATTAAAACCGTAGTAGAGTAGTATTTGTATGAATCAGACTTAATTAAACATTGCAAATGTATGCACTATCCAATACCTACTTAATCCACATTTAATTGACAATTGCAAGATTTTTTCAAAACCAATTAAAATTATGTTCCCTTTGCCTTTAAATTCTAGAGTTTTTATTCCCTCAGGCACGCTCAGGTTCCCAGGAACTTGTGAATGGACTGATTTTATGTTACCAACCGCATTCCGATGTTGTGTATCACGGCCTCTGACGCATCGGAACCGTAGTTCTTACCTGCAAGACGAAGAATGCACATATTATTAACTCGATCTCATGGGACGGTCTCATACTAGGAAGGAGACATTTTAATATGACCAATATTGTCTCTCATATTGGCCCCAAGGTGAAGCTCTCGTGGCCTAGTGGAACCGAGTGATTGGAATCAATCCGAGCGGTCATGTGCTGAATGGGTGACCATCCCGTGACTACAGCTAGTGGCATCTTTTCCAAGCGCTTCCGTGCTTCGCAAGGCACACTAAGCCGTTGGTGACGGTTGTCATGTAATGGCAGTCGTTAAGCCATGTCAGAGGCCTTGTGGGGGGCTTGATAACTTAAATTCTGACAGTAAGGCCTGCTACTGCCTTACAATCCTCCACCGACCCGAATTTAGCCCCCGTGAAATATGACCTAACCTTCCTGCGACGCAGAAAGTGCCCCAACAGTGGGGGCATATAAAGGGTTGGGTCAGAGTTTCAGTCACAATTTGACGAGTGTCGAATGTCGCGACTAGCGTCTTCGTAGTACCAATGCTAAATTATGATGATTATTGATTTCTGAGTTGGCCGTAATAAAAGTAGTTTATACTTTTACGGACCATGACTTCCGAACCACCCTCTATTTTTACCAGTTAACTGTGCGTCGAGATTTAAAGAAATACTTACGGGAGCGTCTAAATATAAAGCACTCCGTTATGAAACCTGTCATGCGTCTCTAAAGTAAATTTCGTAGAAGTCGACGGTGCCCCGTGCACATCACTTGCGATGTTTCTCGCGCAGAGTGCAAATGGCTCACTTTTTCGATACAAACAATATTAAAACTGATGAGTCCTTAAGAACTTCTGATTTAATTTAACTTATTCTCCTAGGGTGATAACGTCATAACTGGAGTTATCGTGGACTTCGAGGACCACTTTAACCTAAATAAAAATAGAAAATAGGAAAAACCTATATTTTGGTATAGGTACATCCTGTTGGTCAGTCAGTAAAATCGACTCTTAAAGTAGCATCATCACTGGTAGGTAGTCGGCGATGTACTCAGCGCAGCTCAAGCGCATGGCGTCTGGCCATGCGTAGACCGACGCAACGTGCTCGTGCCACGCCAGCGGCGTTTTCCTTAAAAAGACTCAATCACAACACAATCACTTGTCCTGTTCCCCAACTAGGATACCTATACCGAGTACCCGGTTACCAAACCAGGCAGGGACATCACAAACATGAAAATGCACCCAGACTGAGACCGTGTTTCTATGCACTCTAGCTCACAGACAGCTTTCAACAATAGATTAGATTAGAACTTTTTATTTTACACACCAGAAATATTACTAAAATACACAAAGAAATACATTAAAAGGCTTATATATGCTTGGCCGTATAAAATTGGCGGTTCTATCGCTAAAAGCGATCTCTTCCAGGCAACATTGCAAAAATTTACGAGAAACCGAGGATCAGTTCCCGGTGACTTTGCATCAAAAAGCTAAGGTTGATTGGCACTGCCGTGGAACAAAAACCCGTCACTTCCCTGCTCAATGCAACTGCAGTGAGCGTAGTGTAAACCAAGCTGAAGAAAGAAGTGAGGAGTGAAATAAATCGGCAAGCGAAGCGGCGAGCCACAAATATTGAATCCGCACAAAGGAACGAAAGATATGAAAGTTTGCCTTTCCTAGATATTATTTTTAAACAGACGTCAGGCTTTTTACTCGACTTTGCCGGATAAAGGAATAAGACTGCCTGAAACGTAGCTGTAGGAGATGAAATTAAAAGACGTCACTCAACGTTTCCGACAAACGAAGGCGGGAAAACGTGGATGAAATTGAATGAATCAGAATATCCCAGGTAGAGCGACCTCTGTTCAGGTATCCCTGTCTGAGCTCTATAAAACAATGTAAGTAAATAAAAATTACATTTTTGATGATATAATAACTAATGGTAAACAGAACGTTTTGTTTCGTCAAAAAGTGAGGACTTTTTTTTTACGTCAGCCATCTGTTTTCCAGTTTGTAAATCATCAATCGATGAATCTTTCAAATCAACGCTTGTCCGCGACATTCAAAATTGGAACCGGTCAGCATCGCTACGAGACAGGTGTTTCTGAACGGTGGAAACATTTTTTCTTCCTTTCTTTTTTATTCGGCTGTATTGTATTATCTACCAGCCAGTGAGAGCAGATGGCTGCCGCTTCACTTTATCTTGGTTTAAATTACCAAAGGTTCACCGCTTTATTTTTCGCTGGCGAAAGGCTGAAGTGTATTTTGTTTTAAGACACGAGCAACTTTCAGTGAATTTTGGGGATTACGGGTAGAGAGAGGAGTTCAAATCACAAATTATTTTGAGTTAAGAATCTTTCGCTACTTGGTATCAATATATATTCTATTATCTTATTTGTGTACATGCATCCACTCACTATATATATTCTTGTTGCAGTCCCCTCCATCCAAAAAATGTCTGGAAGAGATCGCTCTAAGCGATAAGACTGCCAATTATATCATTAGTTAGATTTAAATAGGTTTTTAGATTTAAGAAATCATGGTCTTTTTTTTAGCTGTGCAATAATGTGTTCTCAATCTATATACTCGTATAAAACTCTCATGTCACAGTGTCTGTCATCGCGCTCCTCCAAAATGGCTTCACCGATATTTATGAATTGTTTGGTGTATATTGGGTAGGTCTTATAATAAATCGTAGACTAATAGGCAAACAACGTTTGCGGGGGCAGTTTTTTTTAAATATCTTAGATGACAGAAAATGTTATTACTTCATGACAGTTCTAAGACAAGTCATTTAAAAAAAAAGCTTCGTGCATAAAAGTAAAGAGAGTAGAGGTCCCGAATTAAAAACGGAACGAGTTTTACGAAGGCCGAGATCACAATACAGAGTCAGTTCTATCGAGACTATAAAATGATGCTTTTTTGTGGATCCCGGGATCTGGCAATAAAAAGTGGGCTAAAATAGAATCGAACAGAAAGTCCCTATCTTTTAAGGGCTGATTTTTCAATCCTCGGATAAAAGTTATCCGTTAAATATCGTACTAAACAACAATTTCATGAATGTGTGGTAATTGCCTTTCTTTTGTCATTCGCGATGACATTTTTATATTGTTGTGTAATAATAGGGGTTAAAGTATGAAATTGCCGTTTTATTGCAATAGGTTCTTTGAATTGACATAGAATCTTCATGTTTTGAGGTTTTCGAATGAAACTTTTTTCAAATGGTTTCTATTATGTTCTTTTTTTAAAAAATGTGAAACATTTGAATGTCGACTTTCAATTGTTTTTGTTATCCAATTTAGACAAGAAAGATGGATACTGCGAAAATTCGAGTGATTTTTGAATACGAGTTCCGACGCGGAACTAACGCGGCAGAAACAGCCCGCAATATCAATGCTACGTTTGGAGAGCGTAGCAAGCGCTGAGGTACGCTAACAACTCAGTTACTAGGGTTTCCTTACGATGTTTTCCTTCACCGTCTGCGAGTAGTATTGCTACTATAATTTCACAAATGTACATAACTTAGAAAACAAAGTCATTGGTACATGGGGTTCGAACCCACGACCTCCCGATTGAGAAGCCGGCATTCTACACCGCCACGCTACCACCCGCTCGGGCGACTTTGCAACTGGAATATAAAGGTTGATGTGCTGCTCACTGCACTTTGATCGAACCTGGGCCTCTCGCTTCAGAGTCCAGTCTTCCACCCACTGGGCTACCGTCGCTTTTACAACTTGACACAAAACAAAAAAACGTATTCTATTCTATATAAGTATTATTCTGAAGCGCTCGTAGCCTAGTGAAGCGCTCGTGGCCTAGTCGAACCGAGTGATTGGAATCAGTCACTTAGGTTAAGCAAGAACAGACGCGGCCAGGTGCTGGATGGGTGCCCATCCCGTGACTACCTTTAGTAGCATTTTTTACGAGCGCTTCCGTGCTTCGCAAGGCACGATAAGCCGTTTGTGCCGGCGGCCATGTAATGGCAGTCGTTAAGCCATGTCAGTGGCCTTACGGCTTGACAACTTCTGACAGTAAGGCCCGCCACTGTCTTACAATCCTCCGCCAACCTGGACTTGGCCCCTGTGGTGGAGTATGGCCTAACCTTCCTGCATTGCAGGAAGAGACCCGCGCCCCAGCAGTGGGGACATTCAAGGGTTGATATCGATGTAGTAATATGTTTTAAGTTTGTTTTGTTATTGTGGCGTGTGTACTGTGACTATAATAAATTATTTTTCTTCTTCTTATTTTTACATATCACATGAGAACTGACAGGACCTTCTATCATTTCCCATATCGCGAAGAGGGCCAGATGCTTTATTGCTGACTCATCCGAGATGAAACTTTTAACCCTGAAGGAGGCACGACAGATGTACTCGGTCATAAAGGGACATCAGAGATGACCGTACGGTTTAAATTATTAAACAACCGGGTCGGTTCCAGGGACCCGGCCTTGGCTTGTCACGATGTGGGCCGACCTCGATGGCTTAAAGCGTTTGTTTAGAAGTGCACAAAAATTAGGGTTCAGAAAAAAAACTTAAATAACAGGTAAGTGTTGATGTATAACAATTGATGTAATAACAGGTATTATACGATACTCCACCACGGGGGCCAATTCCGGGTTGGTGGAGGATTGTAAGACAGTGGCGGGCCTTAGGTACTATCAGAAGTTATCAAGCCGCCCATAAGGCCTCTGACATGGCTTAACGACTGCTATTGCATGACAGCCGGCACCAACCGCACCAGAGGTCGCGGGTTCGAGTCCCGGCATGGGCGGGAACCTCTAAATAGGTTTTTAAGATTCTTACCTAAAAAATTAAATTTAATGCCAAATTACGTAGATATTTTCTTGCAAGTTCATGCACTTTGTTTATAAAATCGGCAGCGTGTTATCTAAAATAGTATCCCAGGTTACTTCATTTGTGGGAATACGATAGTTTTCGACTAAAAAGTTTACTTTACTGGTAGAATCGTGTTAACTAAATTGGACAGGCGCTCGTGGCCTAGTCGAACCTAGTGATTGGAGTCAATCACTCGAGTTAAGCAACAAAACGCGCGGTCAGGTGCGGGATGGGTGACCGTCCCGTTAATACCGCTGGTGACACTTTTCCGAGCGCTTCCGTGCTTCGCAAGCCACACTATCATGTAATGCAGTAGACCAATTCCACAACGAGTCAATCATAGTTATTGAATAACAATTTCATTCACATGTAGCAAACAGCAGTAGAATCACTGCGATCCTCAGGGTTAGTTATATCGTATTTAAGTTTGTACAGACGACGTGATTGCATACTAGTAAAAAGGTAAATATGACATACATTCTGTAACTGACAAGAACTTAATCTGCAGGTTTGCTAAAGGTCATTCGAATGGTGGCGTGGTGGCCGGGTCATCTATCTCCCTCCAAAATGGTTGAGACTGATGATGGCTGACCTCTGCGTTATGCTCGTGAACGAGTGCTGTTCGTGTGTCTGGCCGCAGCACTTGTTATCTTTTCACGATCTATTAGTCTAAGTCATTAATAGCAATCATGGAATCTTATCATACGTATATGTGTATCTGATGTATATAGATTTAAGAGGACTTGAGAAAAGATGGTCAGAGTGGAGTTTTTTCCCCCGCTGTCTTTTTCTCCACTACACTACGGCCCGAAGGCAGCGGCTTTCACTTTCATGTTGCATTGTACTTTGACATTCAGCAAATAGAATGTAAATTCTTTAAGTTGAAATAAATTGAATTGAATGGCAGTCGTTAAGCCGTGTAAGAGGCCTTATGGGCGGCTGGATAACTTGTGGCAGTAAGGCCCGCCACTGTCTTACAAACCTCCACCAACCCGGACTTGGCCCCAGTGGTGGAGTATGGCCTAATCTTCCTGCAACTCAGGAGACCCGTGCCACAGCAGTGGGGACATACATGGTTGAAATTGAAATTTGACAAGTATGGATAAACAGATAGTTAGAATATTTTCGGGGCTTAATCGCGTAGTAATTTATTGCTATTTTACCTCGACGTTTCGACGACGTTACAGTCATCGTGGTCACGAGAAGACTCAGACTTAAAATATGTTATAGATAAACAGACTTTACGCAGTAAACTACCTACTTTATAGTTAACCTGCATTCGACTCGGGGTGAACTTTCACGTTACTTTCCACAAGGAAATGTTGCGGAAACCGATCTTAATATAGTTCGGATATTATCCTTCGTGCTTCAGACACGCTTTGAGTGAAACTTTTTGTTAAACATCTTAGCCTGGTACAGGAACAAAGCCAACTTGACTTAAACCACAGGTTTCATTCGTTAACTACGTTGCTTTAAGTATTTTAAATTAACTGAGCTTAATTAAAAACCTATTTAGAGGCTAAAAAATTCACCCATGCCGGGATTCGAACCCGCAACCTCTGGCTATCCGTGCCAGCGCTCTACCAATTGAGCTTAATTAATTTTAATTTTAAAAAATATGGATGTAATGTCTGATATAAATATAATGCATTGATAATGCAACAATAAAGAAACATTTTTGTGGCATCTATCGTTATAATAACATTATAAAAAAATAATATTAAAAAAAATAAAAGAACCCGACTGCAGTGATAAATCAACTGAAAGGGAAAAAATAAGATAATTTTATTTTCAAATGCTAATGTCGAATCAGAAGAGTTCATGCTGCTTTACTTGAGGGACCAAATAATATAACTTTATAAGCATTATTTGCTCAAACTGTTGCATTTATTATTTTATATAAAATGTTGCAGTCGGGACCCATTACTGTTTGTTTAAAGTCCTCTAATGGGTCCCGAAATAAAATTATCTTATTTTTTCCCTTTCAGTTGATTTATCACTGCAGTCGGGTTCTTTTATTTTTTTTAATATTTTTTTTTTATTTTTGACCTTTTAGTGACTCAGTAAAACGATACAATTTGAAGGTCCATCTGTTCTGATGCTTTAAATCGTTATATTATTTTATTTCCTAAATGAATTTTAGTTTATTGCTTTATTTTCTTTTGTTCGACAATGGACATGTCTCGGCAAATCATAAATATTTTTACTGATATACTTGTTTGATATAGTCATAGATACCACCTGCCTGCATTAAAAATTTATGTCGTACGATATTTTTTAGCTCGTATAATGAATATGGAATATTTGCAAAGGAAACGACAGATTTTTTTCTTTATTATCCTTACATAAATTGTCTGTTTTTTATGTAGCCAAAAACGCTTCACTGCACCTAGTTATTTAATGTTAACGATTGTAGGTGGGGACTGGAATAGTCACGAATTATCTCTTCGACCTGAACGGCGCTCAGCTTTTGACATCTCCAGAGTAGAATTCTTCGTGCTTGCATTGCTGGGCCCAGTCTTCGGTCTCGCTAATTACTTAGAATAAGGACTTTTAAATGGGAACATAAATGGTCTGAGCCTTCAGCCGCGGCCTGTACAAAGGCGCGACAGGTTTCCTCCTAACAGCAACTTTAAGTAACTGTCGCGGCCTTCGGCCTTGGCATCAACGTAAATAGAGCTCAGCATTTGGAATCGCCGTGGGAGTATTCCTCTAGCCCGCTTCACAGCCTTCGGCCGTGCCGCGACCTGTATTGAGCTCGGCCTTCAACCTCGTCGCGGCAAGTTTCCTCGCACCCGCATGATGGGGCTCGGCCTTCGGCCTGGCGTAGTTATTTAGAGTTGTGGCATGGGCGTGGAGACATACAAAATCTTGGTTTTCTGAATGCCAAAATATTACCGGTATTAAAATGAAACTATAACAAATTCATCTTGAGGTGGCCCCCTAAAGCATTGAAAAATTTTACTGAATATTTAGGTGTAGATAAGCAATCTTTGGTCTCACAAGTGAACAGGAAAAATAACACAAAATCATAATCTTATTTTCGGAGGAAACGAGATAAAATTCGTTAAGATGAATAGAGCTAGAATTTTTTAAAATTTCATGGGTCCTACGATACGAGGTCACGGAGGATCCGTCTTCGGTTACCAGTGAGAGCGTTCAAATATTTTTTTATAATTTATTCTTCTTTGAACCCAGCTTGTCTGACTATGACCGCACAGGGGAAAAGGAGTTACATGCTACACTTTATATATTTTGTTCAGTTAGTTTTGGTCTAAGTGTCAGTAGGAAATTAATATCAGTGTTAAGAAATTAATTATTTTTTCTCAAACATGCTCGGAAATGTTTGTGTTATTACCATGAAATAAAGCCACAAAGTTTCTCTTTTATGGCTCCCGCCTCACTTTACTGGCCTAAACCAGTAAAGTAAGTATGAAAATCCATTACCGTCCGCTGCTCTAACTTTTTAAATTTACTTACTAAAATTAAACTGACCAAGGAAAAATTACATACAGCCAACTACCTACTAAGTTATGTAAGCATACTTAGATTAACAAAAAAAACAATCTATGGTATTGGTTTTTGTGCGGTTAAACATGGTGCTCAAAGATGTTAGTGTATTTAAAAAAAAAAAGGCGGCAAACTAAACTATTATTCCTTAATTACCAAGTAATTATTTTAATATTAATATTTCCTCGCATTGTTTGAGAAAAGCATTATACAATCCTCGGCCGGAACAGGGACTGCAGGACTCGTTCTAGACGGCTTCGTCTACGATTCGGCCGTCTATCCCAAACTCGTCCAGCAATCCCTTACTTCTCGGCCTCTGCAGTAATGTATTATATCCCCTATGAGGTTGATATTTCTTAAATTAATGAGATAAACGAATGGCGTAGAAAGAAATAAACACTTTATAGGCATTATTTCTTTCAGCACTTATACCGTTTCTATAGACGGTTTGTTTACATGTAGAGCAAAGCTGATATTATGTAAATTTATACATGTACTAGAATAAATATATGCCAGCGCCATCTAGTGGCTAAAAGTGGTACTGTAGGACAGGGTTTCAGCAGACAAGAAGAGAAACGTTGTTTCAGCACGACAGCACGTACTTAGGGATCTAGTTATTGAAGCAATATGAAACTTACTAAGAATTACGGATTAGTAACTGTACTACTCGCACCACAGCGCAAAGCGAGGTATATTACCTACGTCACTAGTCGTGCCAATTATTAGTGGTCAGTCAGTATTGGTAGAAGTGATTGGTCGAGTGCTCAAATACTATCTTTTTTTTTTAGCCCTGTAAAGGGCACCCTCCGGAGGACAAGGGGGAGGGACGTGGTAAATGCTCATGCATAACAGCACGGACCCGGCCGTGCTGCCAATGTGGGACTCACAAGAAGTTCGCCTACCCACTAAACACCACCTTGGGACTGGTTTTGGTCCTAAAGACCCCTAAACCCACATCGGGAGCGACCCCCTTTTTTTTCTAACCCTATAAAGGGCACCCTCCGGAGGACACGGGGGAGGGAGGTGGTGAATGCTCATGCATAACAGCACGGACCCGGCCGTGCTGCCAATGTGGGACTCGCAAGAAGTGCGCCTACCCACTTAACATCACCTTGGGACTGGTTTTGGTCCTAAAGACCCCTAAACCCACATCGGGAGCGACCCTCTTCGAGGCCGAGGAGCCCTATTTTGTTTAATATTATGTAGGGCCTTCGGACAAAACCATACCGCAATTTAGAACACAAACAGCGCCATCTGTGGTTGGGTAGAGGAACTAATGCTACAGTACTTTAATTACTTAGAAGTGAATATTATTTGTCTTGCGTTTGTTTTCTATTAATGCTGATTTTATGTAATCAACGACACCCGCAAAATTCTCTTTTAAGTACTTTGCACGTGTTAGGCGTAGTTAAACACAATTGTATTTTTGAATTGAATGAATGATCTAGAAGGATCAAACCACTTTATACGAATTATTTCTTTCCGCATTTGTACCGATTGTATAAATGTTTTGTTTACATGTAGACCAAAGCCGAAATTATGTATGCACATGTATTAGAATAAATAAAATATAGCAGCGCCATCAAGTGGCTAAAAGTGGTACTTTAATTGCTTAGAAGTAAATGTTATTTTTTGTTCCGTTGGTTCTCTGTTAATGCTGATTTTATGTAACCTACGTCATCCGAATTACGGATTAGTAACTGTACTACTCGCACCACAGCGCAAAGCGAGGTATATTACCTACGTCACTAGTCGTGCCAATTATTAGTGGTCAGTCAGTATTGGTAGAAGTGATTGGTCGAGTGCTCAAATACTATCTTTTTTTTTAGCCCTGTAAAGGGCACCCTCCGGAGGACAAGGGGGAGGGAGGTGGTGAATGCTCATGCATAACAGCACGGACCCGGCCGTGCTGCCAATGTGGGATTCACAAGAAGTGCGCCTACCCACTAAACACCACCTTGGGACTGGTTTTGGTCCTAAAGACCCCTAAACCCACATCGGGAGCGACCCTCTTCGAGGCCGAGGAGCCCTATTTTGTTTAATATTATGTAGGGCCTTCGGACAAAACCATACCGCAATTTAGAACACAAACAGCGCCATCTGTGGTTGGGTAGAGGAACTAATGCTACAGTACTTTAGTTACTTAGAAGTGAATATTATTTGTGTTGCGTTTGTTCTCTATTAATGCTGATTTTATGTAATCAACGACACCCGCAAAATTCTCTTTTAAGTACTTTGCACGTGTTAGGCGTAGTTAAACACAATTATATTTTTTAATTGAATGAATGATCTAGAAGGATCAAACCACTTTATAGGAATTATTTCTTTCCGCATTTGTACCGATTGTATAAATGTTTTGTTTACATGTAGACCAAAGCCGAAATTATGTATGCACATGTATTAGAATAAATAAAATATAGCAGCGCCATCAAGTGGCTAAAAGTGGTACTTTAATTGCTTAGAAGTAAATGTTATTTTTTGTTCCGTTGGTTCTCTATTAATGCTGATTTTATGTAACCTACTCGTTCATGGTTATTTATAATTTCAGTGTTATAGTATTTCTTAATGATTCACGATACTCATACATAGTTACATATTAAACGTTTCAAATCGCGATTATTTGCTGTGTTGTGTCGGCCTAGAGAATAGCACCAACCCAATTTTTTCCCGCGGGTGTCGTAAAAGGCGACTAAGGGACACAAACTGGGGGGTGGGCAGCAGCGCCCCCTGTAGTACAATTCCACCAAACTGCGATCCCCAACCCGCATGCCCAGCGTGGGGATTATGGGCATTACCCCCCAATGATGACACAACCTTGCGCTATGGCGCTCATTAGGCGAGGGCTATGTCCAGCAGTGGACTAATATAGCCTGAAGAAGAAGAAAAAGAATCGCGATTATTTATTAGGTAAAACGTAATTAACTTAATTCCCGATGTTACGGCAGCGTTGCAGTTGCCGTGGTCATGAGTAGACTCAATTGGCGAGTAGGTATAGTCAATATTGTGGGTCACTTTTAATTTTCCACACCATACTCGTAATAACATTTTATGCCACACCTGGCAGTAAAGTGGCTTTTACCGCACGCTGCGCGTACGGAAAAAGCCGCTTTCTGGCCAAGTGTCGACATAAAAAAAAAGAACACAATACGGGAGGTAATAAAGAAAGCTCTCGATCGCATATTTACGTCCCTCGCTTGCAGCTCGGGCCGCAAAGTTCTGCGATCTCGGCCTTTCTTTGTATTACCACCCTAGTTGTGTAATGTACTATAACCTAATAAATAATCGCGATTAGACCCGTTTAATATATAACTATTCAGTGTTTTAGATAGATAGACAGATAGAGAACACTTTATTGCACAACCACAAAAATATTACAACCATGATTCTTAAATCTAAGTAATGGTATACAATTGGCGGTCTTATGGCTAAGAGCGATCTCTTCCAGACAACCTTTGGATGGAGTGGATTGCGTGAAGAATATAGTCGGTACGTGGTGCATGTACATAAATATTTAAATCGAAAATTATATTGATAACAAACAGCAAGAGTGCGAGAATATGATTACTTATAATTACCTACGATGTAAGGTACAAATATTTAAATAATAATATACATACATAAATATCTAAAAAAAAAAAATTTTTAGTGGCAGCCAAAAGAGGGGGCGGGGCGGCCAAGGACCACCTGGAAAAGATCAATAGACCAAGAGGCCAAGTCGATCGGCACTAGCTGGCCTGAATTGGCGGCTGCCGCGAACTACCGTCAGAAGTGGAAATCTGTGGTTGAGACCCTATGGTCCACTAGGAGTTAAAAGACCAAAGAAGAGAAGAAGAGTATTTTATTTCGCTGTTTTTAGTATTTTTAGTTCTGTTGGATTTATGCTGATTTTATATCGCCCATCACATGAGTACGACATATTAAATTAAACCCATATTAGAAAATCGTACGGAAAACAAAAAAGCAAACGCTCCAGCTCACTTCCAATTTCACCAAGGCATCCAACGGAAGGAATCACTCGTTCAGACCAGAAACGGGAGAAAAAAGTCTACAACCGAAGACATGTTTTTCTACCCTTGCTAAGCCATAATAATCCTTACGACGCGTGCAATAGGAGCTACGAGAGGCAGCTTCACCGTTAGCCGACTGTACCACACGTCAGGTCCACCGATATCAATTAAATTCCACGAGTGAACCTAAATGTGGAGTGTAAATAAACCATACTGGCGTGTTTGCGGACGAAAGTGGGTTAGCTTAGGGAACTAGGGTTAGCAGACGAAATTAATTTTCCGGATATGTGTGGAATTTAACAGCCTGACAATGGCTAGTCAGTGTCTGTATCTATGATAATAATTATTATGTACCTATGTGTAGAAAAATTAAGGTAGCCAACACAATGTAAATACTAGAAATAAGTGTTAACTTTCGTTCTCATTATTTAGGCTGGCAAAGGTTAATACATCCATTTATGGGGGCATACGAATTTACTCTAATATCGCTGAAGATATTTTCTTGAATATATCTTCTTTGAAGAGATCACTTTGTGCCAAATGGGCTATAATATTAATCAAATATTGTTTAAATGAGAAAGATGTTTGGAATTAAAACTGTTTGCATGAGTTTGCAAAAATGCATGAGTTCTAGAATATTAATATAAATTCTATTAATTAAGCACCAAATGTTATAGCCATAACAATAATTAAATATTATTTAGACGACAAAGGTGTCTTAAATTAAAACCAGTGCAATGAATGAGTTCTAGGTTCTAGAATAAAAATATAAATTCTCTTGATTAAGCGGCAAATTTTGAAAGACATACTTTAGGGTTTTTGGGTGCGTTTTTTCTACAACATGATATTTATTTTGAAATGGACACCTATTTTAATTTTTAACTTTGATTTAGTTGCAACTACTGTGTTACTTTGTCAAAAAAAACATATTAGACTAAAATATATTATTATGTGGAAATTTTCAAGCACACACATTCGCAAGGTACGTTAAGCCTTTGGTGCCGGCTGTCATGTAATGGCAGTCGTTAAGCCATGTCAGAGGTCTCATGGGCGGCTTGATAACTTCTGACGTAAGGCCCGTCACTGTCAAACAAACCTCCACCAACCCGGACTTGGCCCACGTGATGGAGTATGGCCTAACCTTCCTGCAACGCAGGAAGAGACCCGTGCCCCAGCAGTGGGGAAATACAGGGTTGAAATCGATGGCGAGTGATTAAGAAATCCTAGGTTTGTGAAAATGACACTTTTACAGTGTTGCAACATAATGTGTTGTAACAGGAAAAAACAATTTCATAGATTGTGACGATAGTTAATGAAAAACACAATGTCATTCGTTTTAGCGTTTGACGCGCGAATACTGTAACTAACAATTCTGCCTCGTTAGTCAAGTGGTAAAATCATTGACTACCAAGACCGGAGTTTGATCCCCGCTGGAGGCCGCCGCATTTGATTTGTATATAATTATAATAACTTAGGTTTGTGTGATTTTCCATGATTTTGTCTGGTTATCACAGCATATGTATCCCAGTTTAGGAACTGGTTAAGAAATTGTGCTGTAATGAAATGAAAAGATTTATTCAAAGTAGCGCAGCAACTGCGGCTAATTGAACGTTACAGTTCAAACTAGGTGTCAATTTCAAAAATCTAAATCATTGTGTGTGGAGTTATTGATTTTGACTTAAATTTAAAACAAAATTAACAAATATATTTATAACTAGCTGACCCAGCGAACTTCGTACCGCCTAATAGTCGATTCTTTTTTTTGTCACCGTAAGAACCATCCTCGTACTTCAAGGAATATTCTAAAAAAAGAATTAGCGAAATCGGTTTAGCTGCTCTCGAGATTTGCTCTTATCAACACATTCAGCGATTCATTTTTATATTATAGATAACATTAGGTAGTGGTGACGTTGTCCCCACACTAGGCTGAGCCTGTATCGTGTGCGACCACATTTATTATTATAAAAATCAAAGTTTTTTTTATAAAAAAAGATGTAGGCATTCGGTTTTTTATCAAGCTTGAATTTTCCATGCCTATGAACTACTGAAAAAGCCCGTGCGTGACACTACAGCTTTACGGTCTTAGGTATTTATGAAAATACGATTTCTTAAAGCACTGGAAAAACGCCAATTAAAGCTGTCTGTGGTGGAGATTAAGGAATGAAGAAACAAGAAAAATAATATGTATTTTTGAACTAAAACTTTCGTAAGCACAACACATTGTAGACTTTTAGTCCGGATCTACTTACCGATGTTGTTATATCGGAAAAGTCCGACCAGGTTTCGCTCCGATTCGCGATTAAGCTCTGCGAATCGGAGCGAAACCTGGTCGAACTTTTCCTATATAACAACACCCGTAAGTAGATCCGGACTACGGCACGGGTCTCTTCCCTGAGGAAGGTATAGGCCATACTCCACCACAAGGGCCAAGTCCGGACAGGTGGAAGCTTGCAAGACTAGTGGCTGGTCTTACTGTCAGAAGTTTTCAAGCCGCCTTAAGGCCTCTGACTCGGCTTAACGACTGCCATCTATCGACGGCAGCCGGTGCCAACTACTTAACGTGCCTTGCCAAGCCTTGCCTTGAACCGCTCGGAAAAATGCCACTAGCGTTAGTCATAGACGGTCGCCCATCCATGCACTGAACGCGCCCTTTGTCGCTTAACCTTTAATCGTTTAAGATAACTCACTCAGGCAGCCGGGGCTACGAGCGAAATAAGAGAACGATACTTGAAATCCTGGTAATATGTTCCCGTGGCTAAATATGTTATTGTTATCATAGCCTTTTTTCAAGCGAAACTCTTAAGATATTTATTTATTGCGTTGTCATGGTAACAAAAATCGTATCAACGGATTCTGTGGCGGTAGGTACGAACTTTGCTTGTGTAGCTAGTTATTAAATGATTACAAAAAAAGTTACGATAAAATATAAAAAAGGTAAAAGAAATAAAAATATTTAAGTTCAATTCGGCCACGGCGGCGCAGCGGTTTGGCACTGACTGTGCCAAACCGCTGCGCCACACCGAAGGTCTCGGGTTCGATCCCCGGCCGGGTCAAACTAGGAAACGAACTTTTCTAGTTTATCTCGGGTCGTGGATGTTATTTATTGTATTAAATCTATCGTCGAGTTAGCACCTGTAACACAAGTCATTTAGAGTCTGTTAGCTTTTAGAATATACCTCGGCTACTAACGGATATATTCGTTTATTATGTTGTATTGTTATTTATAACTTTACATAACTTTTTAAAATAGTGAAGAAAAGTTTTATACAGAGCAGCAAGCAGTATTACACTCGTGTACTTTCGGCGATAACCGAAGCCTACTCTAGTGTCCGAGGTATATTCTAAAAGCTTACGATAGGGCTAACGATTGCTGTGTAATATGTCCAAGAATATTTATTTATTAAATTTCAGAGATTTTTGTTGTCTTTTCTGTCCCGGAACTGGCGGATGCGGCTCTGTCGTGTACGTCGGTCGCGAGTCGCGGCAGACGGAAGCGCGCCCTCGGCCTCCGTAAATTAACGCCACGGTCGCTCGGACGTGTCGGAATTAACGAAACTTATTACAGGGCGGCATTTGCATAGGTTCCTCGGGAATAGGGTTGCCAGGCCCAAAAATCGAAAGGCCGGACTTTGGTCGATTTTGCCGGATTTCTCGGGTCTGAAAGCCTGACACGCTATATTTTCCACGATTTTTTGTTTAGAAGATTTTTAGTAATATAATACAAAAAAATATGTGAGTTTAATTTCTGTCAAAATGCAAAACCATTTATTGGTATAGACGCTCTTGGATTTGAACCGCGCCCGGGGAATTGTCTTTTCGTCTTTCGACTAAAACTTCCGACTTGAAAATAAATTGGCCGGACGCCGGACACCTGTTAATCCTACTCGAAAACAGAAGCATACTTGCCTTTTAATAGGTGGAAATAGGTTATGTTAGACGATGTCCTCATGTCACGTTTTAGTTTGGGTAGATGTCAAAATATATGTGATGTAAGAGATGTATTTCTCAATAAGATACATTGATTCACCTACTTCAGAAACAATAGTTATGTATGTTAGTAGGTATTATATACGCTAATAATTCTTAAAACTGAGTAGAAAGTGGGTACATCAGATAATTTGTTTTACGTCGAGGTGTTTGCCGAAATGTGCAAAATTCGTAACTATTTGTCCACGCTTTCCTTTGCCTACGCCGTCGCCAGCGAAATCCCGAGTTGTCTTTCGACTAAAGCCGGACATGTATATAAATTGGCCGGACAAGACTGTAAAAAGGAGGACATTTCGGACAACTGCCTACCCTGTCTGGAAGAGATCACTTTTAGTGATAAGGCCGCCGTTTGTACTCTTAGGTTAAGAAATATCTGTGTAATTTCCATTTTTACGTACAATAAAGTGTTCTCTATCTATCTATCTATCTACCCTGCTAGGGAACGGGCTACTTCGCTTTGTTAGCGATACTATGACAATCCGTCGGAATGAGTTAAGTTAGACGATGTCGTTATGTCACGTTTTAGTTTGGGGAGATGTAAAAATGCACTAGATATTTTCCAACCCAAAGCGCCGAAATGTGTTAAATTTATGTAGACGTTTCCTTTGCCCACGCCAGCGAAATCCCGAGTTGTCTTTCGACTAAAGCCGGACTTGTATATAATTTAGCCGGACACTACTAAAAAGGAAGACATATCGGACATCTGGCAACCCTGCTAGGGAACGAAACTGGGTACTTCCCTTTGTTGGCGATACTATGGCAACCCGTGTAAATTAGTTGTGTTAGACGTTGTTGTTAACCAAGTTTTAGTTTGGGGTGATGTCAAAATACATCGAGATGTTTTCAACTCAAAGCGTCGAAATGTACGATGCTCCGTGCCAGTTGAATGTATCCGCGATGTAAGAAAGATCGTAGTACAAGAATATTTAATGTCTATACTTTTTGTAAAGCAGAATGCTTCACATTAATCACACCTACCTACCTAGTTCCTAGCTAATAATACGTCAATTAATAGCCGTCTATATCGTATCTTTCTTTCCTTGGATCGTATTTTAGAAGTATTTAATTTCTTGAAACAGGATATAGTGAGGACTTATGAACGCTGATGAAGCGAAGGTGATCTGTCAGGATGGTAGCACGTGGCAGTCCCTGATCTCTGTCTACCCCGTCTACCCCTACGGGAGACAGGCGTGAGGTTATGTCAGTACGTAGTGACTAGAATTGAGAAAGGAATGTTGCATTGGTTTGGAAATATGTAGGTAGGACATGATGAAAGAAAAAAGACGAAAGAAATATATCGAGTGAATGTGGGTGGAAGGACCGTTAAGGTACGTCCAAAGGACTAGATAAAAAGTATCCAAAACCCGCGTACGTGAATGCAACTAATGAATGTTGATAAAGAGAAAAAGATCTGTCAGGGTTTTATCAAGTGGCAAGCCCTGATCTCTGTCTACCCCTCTGCTACAGGCATGAGTTTATGAGTTATTTTTTCAACGATAAGAAATAATCACACTAATATTACATATGTTTGTGACTTCTTCATGTCTAAACGGCTGGAGGAATTTTACTAAAATTTGGTATGGGAGCTCGTACAAATTACTTCAGCCAGATGTACGCTGCCTGTACGTAATACAGAGAATATTGTAAAGAGGTTCGAAATTTCACTGATGCCGGTGAGTCGCCCATTAGCTCAGTTGGAAAGAGCGCTGGCACGGATAACCAGAGGTCGCGGGTTCGAATCCCGGCATGGGTGGAATTTTTAGCCTCTAAATAGGTTTTTAAAATTTGGTATGAAGTTAGCTGACACCCTGGATTACCACATAAGCTACGTTTTACTGCGGGAAAATGTCTTATTCTCATGGGAAAATCGATAAACCGCGGGTAACACCGCGGGGCACAGCTAGTAATATATAAAGTGCGAACGAGACGAATCCCACATGTAAAACAGCTTTTACCCTTAATCGGCAAAGGGCATAATAGTCACCACCTTAAATTGTACCTTATCACCTTGTAATAAAGTTCGATACCAATGAAACATTCATACTACCCTAGCCCAATTAAGGGTTAAGCCTTTTTTGAAACGAACCTTTCATCCCCATTTCACATCTTTATCGTTGAAAATGTCGTCGCTTTTACGAGAAATGCTTGTCACTTCTTTATCGTCCAGAAAAATAGCCCCAGACTGCAGAGGAATGGCCTTTCTTTGAGAGGTACCTACTTTACAAACATAACTTAGATTTACATTTAAATTTTTTTACATTTACATACTCGTACTGGCACATACATTGCTTCTGGCCCCACACTAGGATACCCTGTGTCGTGGGAACCAGAAACAACGACATCACAAACATGTAAACATCCAAGACCTGGGGTTTTTTTTTGTTCCCAGCCGGGATTCGAACCCGGGACCTCTTGCATGGTAGGCAGACGCGCTACCACTATTGATTTTTATATTGATTAGATTGGGGAGTTGTGATGTAGTTACACGAAGCGCTCGTGGCCTAGACGAACCGACTGATTGGAATGAAACGCTTGAGTTAAGTAACAACAGGCGCGGTCAGGTGCGGGATAGGTGACCGTCCCGTTACTACCGCTAGTGCCATTTTTCCGAGCGCTTCCGTGCTTCGTAAGGCACGTTAAGCCGTTGGTGCCAGCTGTCATGTAATGGCAGTCGTTAAGCCATGTCAGAGGCCTTATGGGGCGGCTTGATAACTTCTGACAGTAAGGCCCGCCACTGCCTTACAATCCTCCACCAACCGGACATGGCCCCCGTGGTGGAGTATGGCCTAACCTTCCTGCGATGCAGATACCCGGAGGCATGCAGTGGGGACATACAAGGGTTGATATCGATGATATCGATGTACTTATAATAGCCCAAGCAGCATTCGGGGTTCTATATAAGATGTCTAGTCGTTCACATTTACTCCACAAGCTGTGTAAGTCAGCTGTATAAGAGCTGTATAGCTTGCTATAATAGAACCAGTTTGGGCACAAATAAGACAGCCTTAAGTTCACTATGGCTGTACATTAGCAGTTTAAGTAGTAACATCGGACTTAGGCTGACTTACGGCACTGTATGGGACGCAGTGTGAACCATACAACGTACATGAGTGTGATAAAGATTAACAAGTGGCTAAATATACAGCCTTCACAGTGATAAAATCCGACAAAAGTACTCCAGTGCCACCTAAAATTCACGTGTGTCCTAAATTATTTCTTTATTTTACAATATTAATTATGGGGCTTCAATGAAGGAAGATCAATTTATATAGAGCATATTTTGGGTATGATTTCATTTCACGCGTCACACGTTATCATAACGCGTGTAGACTAACCCCATATTCTCTCTCTGTGAGAAAGTCTATGCCTTACAGTAGGATTCGTATATCTGCAGTATTATGTAAATGTCTTTAATGGCGCAGACATACCAAAACTATAGTAGGATTATAGGACATACCTGGGGCGAGTTTCATGTAGCTCTAATTCGTACATAGATGTTTAACGGTGCAAACCTCTTTACACCATTTTTTATATTTCTTTTTCTATTTTCATCATTACCACTTTAGATCTCGACTAGATCTGACTATTTTATCTGCTTATCCGTTTTTATCCAGATTTCTTTTTTTATTATAAATATAAAATAATTAAAACAGTACCAATGAAGCACAAAGTTAAGGTCGTTCCAATTATATTATTTATTAAATGATATACAACACTACAGATTTATATTAAACGGGTCTAATCTCGATTATTTATTAGGTAAAACGTAATTACCTTGTAAGGTTGTATAACTTTTATAATAATAAATAACACTGGAACGACTTCAGGTGTAGTTTTATTTGTAGACTAGTAAAACAGAAAACTGGATAAAAATGGATAAACTGAGAGGCAGGAAAAAAGTCAGATCTGGTCAAAGGGTAAAGTAGTACTGATGAAAAATGAGGGAAATCGGAGAATGTGTGACGTAATTTAGATATTTGAAAATGATAGAAAAAGAAATAAAAATGGTATGAAGAGGTTTACACCGTCACAACCTTAACTCCTGAAGTATATATATGCATGAGATTAGATTAGATTAGAATATTCTTTAATGCATAATAAGAATATTTGTACAAAAGCGAGCTTAAATACTAATAAGCATTTTCTGCTAACCTCGGATGACCATCACGGGTCATTACGAAAACAATCCGGGGTTTATTACAACAATTCGAGTAACATAGCGTAGCGCAGTCTACTTGTTAATCTGTGGGTTAATCGACTTTCCAAGGCACATTGAATAGCCATAATATAACATGAATTGTTCTATGAAACAATTCGCTGTAAACCCTAAGATCGCCTTCCGCTTGGAAACGCGTAAAATTTCATTTGCCACTATCACAAACAGCAATAATTGTACAAACAACAGTGCGCACTTAGGAGTCGAGTAGTTCTTTAATAGCATTAGCTGTGTACACTAGACTTAGGGTCAATACAGACGATGTCTGTCTACTGCAGACGGATATGTTAATAGGATATAGATTACGATACGAGTCGGCTTGATACCGATATCAACCCTATGTACGAGTATGTCCCCACTGCTGGGCCACAGCCTTACAATTTTACCTAATTGGACACCAATTTGTAACTACTTTGTTAGTTTGGATGTTGACTTTCCAATGGTTATACAAAATTTATTAATGTTGGATGGAGAAACGGAAAATAGCGTAGTTCATTGTTACCTTCTTTAGGCTAGCCATATATTAAACGTTTTTAATAAAACTATCAAACAATTAGAATTAAATAATGCAACTATTTTAGATGTTTATAACACTATGACATAAATTTAACATTAAATAAATAAAATACTGTTGTATAGAATCAGGCGTTACTTTGCGGAAATCCATAATAGCATTAAAAAGTTAAAATTACTTGGCTAAATTCCGCCAAAAAACCCACAAGCACCATGCGGTTAGCATTAGCTAACCGCATGGTTGATAGCTGCTTGTGGGATTTTTGGCCTAGTATAAGTTTTTAATTTTTCATCCGACTAGCTCCAAAAAATCTTATAAAATTTTTGGTGTAAAACTTTGCTAAATTCCGCCAAATATCTTTGGCGGAATTTAGCAAAGTAATTTTAACTTTTTAAAATAAAATACTGTTAAATTTTTTTTCAAACACTGTTTAATTTCTTTTCTCGGACCTAAATATACTTTATTTCTTGTAAAAAAAGTTGGCAAATCTTGCCACAGGTCTCTTCCTGCACCGCAGGAAGGTTATTCCATACTCCACCATGGGGGCCAAGTCCGGGTTGGTGGAGGCTTGCAAGTCTAGTGGCTGGTCTTACTGCCAGAAGTTTTCAAGGCCTCTGGCTTGGCTTAACGACTGCGTTGTCTACAGTGTTAACAATTTTTTATGTAGACTGTTTAAGTCTCACTGTAGAGCACAGGCCTTCTCGGAGAGAGAGTATCAGATTGAACACCACGTGTGCCCGCGGATTGCCCATTTCAAGCGCTGATTTGGCAGTAGACTACGAACTTGGCAGAGTTCCAATCGTGTTTTTTTTCTAATATATGTTTTGGTGGAATACATAAAATTCACTTAAAATGCTAAAGAACAGTTATATATTAAACGGGTTCAATCGCGATTATTTATCAGGTAAAACGTTACCTTATTTCCCGACGTTTCAGCAGCGTTACAGTTGCCGTGGTCTCGGGTAGACCGAAGTGGCGAGAACAGCCAATTATTGTGGGTAGTCACTTCTAATAGTTTAATATATAACCTTATATATAATCATTAAGAAATACTATGCTAATGAATAACTCCGCACTCCAATATCTTCTGTTTTTTATTAGCGCAATCGTTCACTTTTTTGGTGGCCTTTCGCCATTGGAAACCAACGACAACCATCATAGATTGTTTATTGGATACAGCGTGCGAAGTCACCTTTATCCGCTGGAGTTTATTTAGGTCAAGACTTTGAATCAACCGCGCGTTTACCACACACGTGTGCATACTGGGACTGTCGAGGCTACCTAGTGGCCTTTTTAAGTAGAGATTAAGGACGAATATTGCACGTACGTGGGTATAGGTGTCACTGACTTTGCCTACATACAGCGAACCTTGCACATTAGGGCGATTCTACTATAAGCCTCATGATAACATCGTGAGATTTCTTATTCTTTTAAGCGTTTGGATGGCGAGCGGCAGAGACTATATTAACCCTTTATCAGGCACGATAAATTGAACCTTATCACTTTGGAATAAAGTTCAGAACCAATGAAAAACTTATACTAGCTCAGCCCCTTAAAGTGTTAAAGTTAAATGGCTTTGCCTACTAAATTTCATAGTACCCTCCTTCGGACGCGGGGCACGATAAGAGATCGGTCATTATCAGTATAAATTGTGGCAGTCTGTTTGCCCGCAAACTTAGGATACCGACTACCCTAGATACGGTCTTAGATATTTGACAAAAATATTTATATTTTAAATATAATAAAATATAACTTACATCAGATATGAACTATGGAACTAACTTAACTAACGAATTACAATTGAGAGACAACTGATTGACCCGTCCTTATATATTTTTTACGAGGTCGCCTATGATTACGAGTGAAATCTGCGAAACATTTGAAGGAAGATAGGTTGATATGCTGTTAAACTGTTCGTACACATCATAATCATGTGACTTCTATGACACAGGTTGCATGATTGGCACTGTTTAAGTAAATTAAATGCAAGTGCATAATATATCGTCCGTACAATCTATAATTCCCTTGTGAAACCCCATATTGAGTATCTAATAGAGACATGGGGCTCAGAGGCAGGCACGCATATACATAATTTACAGATAGCTCAAAAGTATTATTAAAGTACGTTATGTTATGATTTTTTAACACCTGCATGAACTACTCGTATATACCAAGTATGTATATACCAATAACCTCATGAATATTAGGCAATTGTTCATAAAATTAAACACAAAAAGACCCAATCCAATATAGAATTTAAGGCAAAACGCCATAGATACCAGACTCGCTAGATAACAGACAAAAAATTACAATTCTGTTTGAAGGAGTACAACTGTTCAACAGGTTACCGAATGGCATAAAAGATTCAGAAACGCTAACAGGATTTAAGTTGAGATTAAAAGGTCACGTTAAAGAAAGTTATAAAATGAAAAGGTAAATAGATATGAGATGTTGCATGCTTATGTTTACAATATGTTACTAAGATTATTATATTCTTTTTAATGCACTAACCCGTGCTAGGGACAATTTTAAAAACCTATTTAGGCGCTAAAAATTGAGGCATTGGTGGAATTTTAGCCTCTAAATAGGTTTTTAAAATACTAAAGATTATTGTTTTTCTCATTTTAAGTGAATGAAAGGTTAAATCGTTCTTATGAGAAATAAATACTCTAAAGTAGTAGTAAACTAACCGTTAATGCTTTCTAAAAGACGCCAGTCACCTCAGTCATCCGAGACCACGGCACCTGAAAAAGTGCCGAAACGTCGGAAAGTTGTACAAATGTAATAAACGAGCATAAATCCGTATAAAAAGCAGTTTTAATTAAATACTTTAAACTTAAAAACCTAAACCTAAATGAAGGAAAACTTTAATAAAAATAAAATAAAACAGAGACAGATCTACCGTCTATCCAAACCAAGCAACCAAGCTATTATTCCTTCGCGCACCTATTAGGTATTGTGTGTGCCATTATGCCTCGTCTGAACACTGATTATAATTATCTGTGAGTAGAACAGGTGATTAGTTCATTATGTTGGAGTCAGCTAAAGGTATTATTGTTATTGGATATAATTTTGCATGGACTCTTGAAAAGTCATAGACTATAGTCGCTGCCTTACCTTTCGGGAGACGGTCGTGAGTTTGCTCTAATGTTTTTTAAGGAAGGTTTATCAATTCACTCAATCTATAATATGAAAATGAATCGCTGAATGTGTTGGTAAGCGCAAATCTCGAGAGGCAGCTGAACCGATTAAACTAATTCTTTTTTTAGAATATTCCTTGAAGTACGAGGATGGTTCTTACGGAGAGAATAAAAAAAAATGTAAAGTATCGATGGTAGGTGGTACGAAGATCGCTGGGTCAGCTAGTTCTAAATAAAAATATTCCGACTCGCCAAAGTTTGCTGAAAGAAATCTCTTACAGAGTTAAGCTCTTATTGTACCTGTTATTTCTTATGTAATGTCTTGTTCAAAGTTTCGTGCGCTATAACGCATAATAACAATAACACTCATTGTTGCATAAAACGACGGATAAAACTGTTAAAAAACGTTACAAATTAAACATACTTAAGTGTCCATTTCAAGCTAAATTTAATATATTTATGTTTCTTTTGTGTAATGACTGTACTGAAATAAAATGAAATTCAAAGGTATTATTCAAAGTAGCGCAGAAACTGCGGCTTAATGAACGTTACAATTCAAACTAGGTGCCCATTTCAAAATCTAGATCATTTTGGGAGACAATAAATTCCAAACTTAGTCCTTTCAAAGTCCTTAATTAAGAGAGTTTACTTACATAATTATTTTAAAACATAAAACTGAGATGTATATTTGTTAGGTCTAAGAATAGGTCGTAGGTCGGTCGGCAGTACTCCATGACGGCCTCGGTGGCGCAGCGGTTTCGCACGCTGACTGTAAAACCAAAGGTCTCGGGTTCGATCCCCGGCCGGGTCAAACTAGGAAACGAACTTTTCTAGTTTGTCTCGGGTCTTGGATGTTATCTATGTATTATTATTGTATTAAATCTATCGTCGAGTTAGCACCTATAATACAAGTCATTTAGTTGTACTTAGTGTAGGGCTAACGAGATCTAGGAGTATGTAATATGTCCATGAATATTTATTACTTATAAACCCGGACTTGGTCCCCGTGGTGGGGTATAGCCTAACCTTCCTGCGACGCAGGAAGAGACCCGTGCCCCAGCAGTGGGGACACACAAGGGTTGATATCGAAGTATTAAATATTGGTCTCTGTCTACCCCCGAGGGATACAGGCGTGAGCTTATGTGTAGCATGATGTGTAGAAACTACCTGCAATAAACTTTGACAACGCCACAAAACTCCATATTGAATTCTGTTTACGATTTCACGCTAACCTCATGCCATAACCAGTCTCAATTCATTTTCGTATTTATTGAGACTGCAATAAGAGTTACTTTGGTCTGTGTGTCTGAAATAGCAAACTCTGGGTGCATTCACCTCAAAATGTAGTTTTGTTTATGAGTTACACGTACAGTTTTTTAAGTAAAATTATTAATGCCATTGGACTCGGCAGCGAGAAACCCAGGTTCGATTCCCGGCTGGGGACAAAAAAACACCCAGGTCTTGGATGTTTACATGTTTGTGATGTCGCTGTTCTGGTTCCCACGACACAGAGTATACTGTTGTGGGGCCAGAGTGCTTAGTGCGAGTTTTTTAACTACTCGATCGCGTTAACGTAAACTCATATTTCTATGGCATCGAGGAAGCGCCACCTAGCGACAAGTATGGAAATTAAAATTGCTGAGTGCGAGTTGTAATGGTTTACGTTGAGAAGTGAACACGTTTACCAGCCAAAACACGAATAAACGCGAGTGCGAGTTGTACTGTGACAGCGTTTTGCCAGTTCGAACGGTTAACTTACTCATACTCACTACTCAATGCTCGATTAACGCGGTAGTAAAGTTATTCGATTGGATCTGTCAAACTCGCACTAAGCACTCTGAAGCAATGTATGTGCCAGTACGTAAAAGTTAACGTTAATGTTAACTTGTACATTTGAAAAATCTTAAGAGTCACAGAGTATATTTCGTGCGGGCATGTTTATTTTTTTACTTTGTTTTCTAATTTATTCACATTCGTGAAGTTATAGTATCAATATCACTCGCTAAAATGAAGGAATACATCATGAGGAAACCTGAGGACCTAGGAGGTGTTCAAATACCTCAGCGCTTGAAAGTGGGCACGCGTGGCAATTAAACCCTTACTCTCTCTCTGAGAGTGCCCTACAATGGGACTTTTATAGGTTACATAAACAAAAAATATGCCAGTGACTTTTGATGTTACCAGTACAAATATTATTAACTTCTGGGGTCAGAGACCTGGTGATAAGGATTCAATAACCCCGATAGATGTATTTTTATCAATACAATGCAAATATGGGCAGAGTCACATGTCGTGTAAATACAGGGAGCGTAAACACGCAATCGATAAAATTAAATTCGATGTGTCGGTTGTACCTTCTAACACGCCTCTTACTTCGTTCCTGTCTCCCTCTACGGTTGTCTGGACAAAAAAGTTTTCAGTAATAAGACTTTTGGATTTTTTTGGCAATTTAATCCAATTCAATTTATTTCAACGTAAAGAATTTACATTCTGTTTGCTGAATATCAATGTACAATGTAAATGTAAGCCGCTGCCTTCGGGCCGTATTGTAGTGGAGAAAAAGGCAGCGGGAAAAAAAACTCCACTCTAACCTTCTTTTCTGAACTCATCTTAAGCCAAATCCATCAATTGCCACCTATTATGATAGGATTTTATGACTGCCAATTGTGTAATATTAACGTGCCTTGCAAAGTACGCAACCGCTCGGAAAAATGCCACTAGCGTTAGTCATAGACTGACTAACCCATCTATGCACTGAACGCGCCCTATGTTGCTTCTTAACCTTCGTGATCGTTTAAGATCACTCACGCAGCCGGGGCTACGAGCGGTTCACTTCAAGATAAAATCGTATTATAAAACAAGTTATGATTTTTATTTCATTGATTGCGCTACTTAGCGCCCCTAAGCGTATTAACTCTCGATACCCAACTGCATTGGCATCGGGACCAGAAACCGGAAACCCCCCGACTAGACGTTTGATTTATTAATTGGATCATCGACCAAACTGAACAAGTTCGAGTCAGTTCTGTGGACGACTAACAGGAAGCAAGCAAGTTAACCTTATTAAAGGTTTCTTGCACAATGTCTGTCAGGTATAAGTTGTTAATTCTTGTTAGTGTTTAAAGCATAATTCCACATTACCCACTGTGTTAAATCTTTGTTTACTCAGATATTAGTAGTTAGATATACAAGTCGAAATTTGCGTGATTTGAAAGCCGCCGTTATTTAATTCATAATACGCCATTTATTTAGACTATTACTGTTTTAAACATAAAATAAAAAAGTTAGTTCAGAGTTGAGAAATCTTGTTAAAAAAATGCCATCGATCCATTAATAAAAACAAATCATATTTGGCAATAAAAACACTATCATTTCAGCGAATACAGTTCACAGTGAGAAGCGAGATAAAATTTAGTTACTTCCTTCGGAGATTCACTCCTGACTGTATGATTTCCCTCAGCACGGCTAAAAACTTTTCCAATTAACCAGCCAAAGGGTTAAGCGACACATCAAAACCTCACTTTATTACATATAATAATAATAATCCACTGTACAACGACTACGTTGACGAGAAATGAGCAACTTTCAACTTTATGGCTATGGCTTTGACCTTTGAGTGCTTCGGCGTAAGACAAGACGTTTTTGGCTGACATTTATCAGTATTTCTTAATAGCTCGCGATGCTTATACATTGTTGGTGGCTCGAAAATTCACCTCATACAGGCTGAGTTTTTGAGACGGATTAGTAAGGGCAGTTACTTTAACCGTTATAGTTACAGGGAACCGTTTTTAGGATACTATAGCAAGAAAATGGTATTTTTGTGTAGAAAAAATTACCATTTCCCTGCTGACTGTACATTTTCTCCAAAATCTGTGAGTGACAGAGAATCTTAAAAATTTAAGGACAGTCGCTGGTACGAGCGATTTGACATTGTTACATTTCTAAAGTATTTAGTAAAAATGGTAATTTAAAACTTAACTTCACATTTCAGGCAATATAGTTTAAATTCAGTTGCACATTATCCTGTAGCGTACATAATGGAGATATAATACGCATGTAATTATTGATCATTATGCCGTCATTTATTCGCTCCCAGAGACGAAAATTTGTGAAAATATACGTAACAACGACAATTGCTGAAAATATGGACTGTGTAACTATTTACGTATGGCTATTATTATATTTTTTAACACGGTGTGACATGCTCTAGGAGGCTCACAGAACAAAAAATCATTCAAAAATCGGTTCGAGTCCCGGCATGGGTATGTTTAGCCTCTAAATAGGTTTTTAAAATAGATTCCAATTTTTGTAAACTTGTTCTACGTTTTTTTCTTTTTCTTAGTCTTCTCTAGGATTTTTTTTTATTATTTTTTTTATTTAAAGATATTTTATTTGCTAAAAAGATGTTGCATGTTTATGAATCAAATTACTTGCTATTATTATTAAATATACGGGAAACAGTTTAAAGAGTGAGGTAGTGTGATTTTTCCAATGCCTTAAAAGAACTCGTACTTACACTTTTTATTTATTCAAAGGAAACAATACTTTTACGGTCATTTATTTTTGTGATTAAAGTCGGAAAGGACTTCACAAGATAGCGCAAACTTCCATCGGGAATTCGGAACTCGCGCAAAACTGAAATTTTAAAATATCGCCCAAAAGGCGACAGGGAAGTTGCAAAGTCAAAGATGCCAAAAGTGATTATATATTCAATCCATGAAACTGCTGGGGCATAAATCTTGCAAGGCGAACGTAAATCAAACTTTTTATCTCGCCATCTATAATTCAGCGAGCTATCGTGAAACAAGTGCAATGTTTTTGAAGGTTGTCAAATTAATAGATTGAATAACTTTTGATGATTCTCGAGGCAACTGTGGTGTTAAATTTAAAAGTATGAATTAGGAGGAAAATTTAGTTTTGAGAAAAATTAAAATTAAGAAAATTAATTTTATTAAGTATGAGGAAAACGTCGTGAGGAAACCTAAGTGTCATGTGTGGTAATTAAGCCCGTACTGATTTTTGATGCAATATTAAAAACCTTTAGAGGCTAAAAATTCCACCCATGCCGGGACTCGAACCTTAAAAGAATATAATTTTGATGCAATGTTCTGGCAATTAAGCCCACTGTGCACTTCACGGATTTTTTTGCTATTTTAGAGCACTGACAAGGCTTTTTTACTACACTAGCTTTGTCTCTACAGTTACAAGAACGTGAATCCGCGTTAACATTCATAATGTGGCCTAGTCGAACTAAGTGAATCGCTCGTTTATTAGTAAAGTTTATTATTATTCTTCTTATTCTCGTGGCCTAGTCGAACCGAGTGATTGGAATCAATCACTTGAGTTAAGCAATTACAGGCGCGTTCAGGTGCAGGACGGGTGCAGGAAGGTGCAGAACCGTCCCTTGGCAATTTTCTGAGTGCTTCCATGCTTCGCAAGGTACGTTAAGTCATTGGCGCCGGCTGGCATGTAACGGCAGTCGTTAAGCCATGTCGGAGGCCTTATAGGCGGCTTGATAGCCTGACAGTAAGGCCCGCCACCGTCTTGCAATCCTCCACCAACTCGGACTTGGCCCCCGCGGTGAAGTACGGTCTAACCTTCCTGCGATGCAAGAAGAGACACCTGCCCTAACAGTGTCATAATTTTAGTTTGTCCTAAATGGAAAAAGAACGTCTTCGGCCATAGGATCTAGAACGTAGGTTCTAAAAATACCAATAACAATAGTTTTATGGTCTTGTATATTAAACGGATTTAATTTATTAGGTACTCGCTGAACCAGCGAAATTCGTACCGCCTAACAGTCGATTCTTTATTTATTTTTTCTCTTCGTAAGAACCATCCTCGTATAGTACTTCAAGGAGTATTCTAAAAAAAGAATTAGCGAAATGGGTTGAGCTGCTCTCGAGATTTGCGCTTACCAACACATTCAACGATTCATTTTTATATTATAGATACAAAATACAAAATACAAAACATTTATTTCAGATTACGGAAAACAACATAAGATTAGCATTGAGCCCTGCACTAGGAAAAACCCATATAACAACGTCTATAAGCATAAAGAGTCCCAAGAAATAACGATTATTGAGATGTTCCACTTATGCAATTTTGACCAGTGGCATCTCCACTCACGCTAGATGACTGAAAGGTCCACTTTCATGATGCAGTGCCCGATGAAGTAGATTTGCCCTTCACCTATCCTTGCAGCTTACTTGGCCTAGCCCACAGGAAAGATAAGCCAACCAAGCCGCGGGTTTCCTCACAATATTTTCTTTCACCGTAGCCGTGTAGCAATGCTATAACGAAAGGAGAGACGTATGTAACTTTGTACAATATATACAAAGTCGAAGGCCAAAGACGTGTTATAATTATGTCCAAAGTAATAATTGAAATGTAATAAAAAAATACAATAATAAAACGCAGTAATAATCCACTATAATCTAAAATAAACTTAGAAACTTAAGCTACAAATAAAAATATCTACACAAAATTAAATTGTTACAAAAACAAATTGTCACATTACCTTTTTTCAGCAAAAAAATCGTTAATGTCATAGTAGGATTTATTAACTAAAATGTCATAAGGTTCCTTTAAAAAGAAGATTATGATTTGGTCTCTAACTGGTATCACAATACCAGTCAGCACCGGATTGCTCCTTAAATACAAAGCGAAAAAAAACTTTCAAAATACAATTTAAGACAAGAAAATATCGCCAATAACGTTAAAATACTCCTAAAAAACTCTGTGCTACACCCCAAGGCAACCTTAAAGATGTTAACATCCCCGATCTTAGATTAAAAAATAAATCACTCAGATCGGAGTGGATTAGAGAATGGAGAATTTTCACTATTCAATTGAAATTTATTGGCCCCAACGCTTATCGGAGATGGCTGGCGATAATTCAATATGCTCACGAAGGCAGACTTGGAAAGATCGAGTGGAAAACTGGACTCTTTACGTGGGATATCTAGGTACAATCGGCACCGCATTAGGCGGACTGTCTGGTTAAGCAATGAGGCGCTAGGTTCGATTCCCGGCAAATACTATTTTGATTATAAGTATACTTAACTTAACTTTTTAACTTAGACCTCAAATTTCCACACTAACAGCCGGTTTCTCGAACGCTACAAATATGTTAACCTACTGTTTACAGCTGTCAGTTGGTAAAATGCAAAGAAAAAAAAACTCACAGCTGTATAGATTAACAGACCGTTAGCGTTCGAGAAACCGGGGGTTAGCCTCATAGTTGGGCCATTGTAGGTAGCAAGCGCTGAGATACCTATGTTATCACTTCAGATACTAGGGTTTCCTCACGGTGTTTCTCTTCAAAGTAGGTCCAAAATGTTAGAGTGTACTGCCGGTGATTTTTTTATGGCATCTAATTTCGCAACAAAACAGTGAAGCAACGTTCAGAATCCAATGATTCGAACCGACCAAGCATATATCTCTTTCCTTTTCTTCTTCTCTCTCTCGTTCTCTTTCTAACAGAAGGACTTCGTACTGTGAACCATAGCTGTATTCTAATGTAATGGTGTTAGACGTTTCTAACAGTATCGTAGCAATACCAATACCAAATGGTTTGAATAGAAACTCAGAACGACTCAATACCAAGCTACATGTATTTTAATATAAATGAGATGAGAGTTTTCTAACAATACCAATGCCATATCGTCATCAGGCTGTACTAATCCACTGCTGGACATAGCCCTCCCCTAATGAGCGCAACACTTTGTGCCGTCATTGGGGTAATGCCCATAATCCCCACGCTGGGCAATTTACGTTAGGATCAATTAGCTTTGTATTGAGTCGTTCTGCGTTTCTATTCAAACGATATGGCGATCCAACCCGCATGCCCAGCGTGGGGATACGCTGGGCATGCGGGTTGGATCGCCATATCGTTTGAATAGAAACGCAGAACGACTCAATACAAAGCTAATTGATCCTAACGTAAATTGCACCAATTTTTTTTAAACTAACGCAACAATACCGATGACATATTGTTTGAATAGGAACGCAGAAGGACTCAATACCAAGCTACATATTCTAATGTAAATGGTCTCATCACAGTATCGCAACAATACCGATGCCATATCGTTTGAATAGAAACGCAGAGCGCCTCAATACCAAGCTACATTTGTATTCTAACGTAAATGGCCTCAGATTTTTCTAAAAGTATTGCAACAATAGTTATGCCATATCGTTTGAATAGAAACGCAGAACGAATCAATACCAAGCTCGCAAAGTGGAGGTATGAAATGAAAATTCTTTAGGGGTTCAATGATTTATTTGCGTCACCCGCTTCCCATATAAACAGGGTGATGGAAAATATACTGCTGCTCCATACTTTTACCTCCTAAGGCCTAGAGTCCTATACATAGGACATGGTATATAACTTTCTCCATTCCATCCCAATGAACTTAAGTGGATCTAGAAAACTTACTGTTCTAAGTCCAATATTTATTCATGACCTTTTGTATAAATGTTTAGTTTTCTCAAAATCTACCTAGTTTTAGCAGATACAGAGTAGTTTTACCTCCAGGGATTGGGGGGTTAAGTCACCGCCATCCACATAATAGTACAATAAAACTTACATCGTTGAATAAAATTCGAAGTGTTTCATCGATACGAAGGAAGTGATGGATCACCAAAATAAAAATAAAATACATTTATTACCGGTTCAAATTACAGAAAGACTTTTTTGATGTAGCCTATGTCCCTCTGCAGGGAACAGGCTTTCTCAGAGAGGGAGGATCCTCTGACATTCAGGTTTTGGATAGGCCGTCGAGAGGTGGTATTATGTGGACTGTATAGTTTATAGCGTCTTCTTAACTGGTCTAAGCCATACATGGAATAAAAGGCTCAATAATTGGGTTTGCCAACGAGAAAATATGTAACTAAATATGAACAATGGAAGAATGAATGTCAATATGTCCAATGAAACCTCCTGCCGATGTAAACTCTATGATGGCGTAGACAGGTTTCCTCACAATGTTTTCCTTCAAAGTTAGCGAGTAATATTGATTTTTATTTTTATTTATTCACCGACCTTACTAACACTATATGGGCGTTGCCTGGAATAAATACAATACAATAGTAAGAAAGTGTAGTTTGGAACATCCTGTGGCACAGCAGCGTATTTTTATCCGTCGTAAAGCCATTTATGACTCGAGGCAGTACCGAGCCTACCTGCCCATCGAAGACCCGATCTCGATAGCCTATAAACCCAATCTTACGCTGTGCCAAGGTCCTCCTTACCTTAAGCCCGACTGGGGAGTATGCGAACCAATTGGAGTTCAAGGTGAATTGTATTGAAATCCTTTGTAGGTACTTGACAGGATCGAGCATTATTTTTTTTGTTGTGTTAATCTACTGTTACATGTTACAGTTAAGCAACAACAGGCGCGATCAGCTGCAGGATGGGCGACCGTCCCGTGACTACCGTTAGTGGCATTTTTCCCAGTGCTTCCGTGCTTCGCAAGGCACGTTAAGCCGTTGGTGCCGGCTGTCATGTAATGGCAGTCGTTAAGCCATCTCAGAGGCCTTATGGGCGGCTCGGTAACTTCTGACAGTTAGGCCCGCCACTGTCTTACAATCCTCCACCAACCCGGACTTGGCCCCCGTGGTGGAGAATGCCCTAACCTTTCTGCGATGCTGGAGGAGACGGAGAGAGTGGGGATATCCAAGGGTTGATATCGAAGCGAAAGTTTTAAACCCAGTGTTTATTTACAGCACCGATTCTCAAGAAATCATTTCCGTCCAGCAAGTATTCCAATGTCTTACAACTCCAGTCGCCATTACGACTCGAAAACTTACCGAATCAAGAACTCCAGTTAACAACGGTCGCGGTGTTTTAATCAAATAACCAGAAATCGCTTCCGAATGACTCCGGAGCGTCCGCGCGAGCCCCTCAGTCTCGTTCCTGAATAAATCACGAGGAAAGTTTTAAATCGGAAAGCGGCTAAGAGCGATTTAGTTGAATTATCGGGCGCCGGGAGCGGCGGCACCCTTTACAGAAGCACTTCTTATTCTTTAGGCTATATTAGTCCATTGCTGGACATAGCCGTCCACTAAACTGAGTGCCATAGCACAAGGTTGTGCCAAGGTTGTGGATTGTTCCGGGTAGCGGGGAACAAAGAAAACGGTCCCAACTGAAAATCAGTTTTGCTGGTGATGTGTTATTCACAGCACACACCAGCAATGCATGCTGAGTTAGTGACCTTTTTTTTGCCACGGAGGCCAAATAATATTTTGTAAGAAGATGTTACTATTTGTTTTTAACTTTATTATTGATGTTCATCTTTCCCATTACTGTGTTATTTTTTATGTGTGTGCATTTGTGGCAATTTAAATGTTTTCTTTCTTTTATCATTGGGGGGGTAATGCCCGTACAGAAGCACTACAGAGTGTGAAAACCAGTGAATGGGGGTTCTGCACCTTTCCTTGTTGGTCTTGACGACCGCTGTGGCGTAGCGGTGGCGCGTCTGCCTGCCATGCAAGAGGTCCCGGGTTCGAATCCCGTCTGGGGACAAAAACCAACCCCAGGTCTTGGATTTTTACATGTTTGTGACGTTTTTTTTTCTGGTTCCCACGGCACAGGGGGCCAGAAGCATGTATGTGCATGTATGTAAATGTCAACAGATAGATAGTAGTACCTTATTTCATGTATAACTAGTTGTGCCCCGCGTGTTAACCGCGGTTTGTTGGGGAACATAATTGATTTTTCCATGGGAATAAGATATTTTCCCGCAGTAAAACGTAGCCTAGGTGTTAATCCAGGGCTATCAACCCTTGCTATGTCCCCAGTGCTGGGGCACGGGTCGCTTCCAGTATCGCAGGAAGGTAAGGCCCTACTCCACCACGGGGGCCAGGTCCGGTTTGGTCATCTTCATAATCTTTCTTGTTGCGTTTGTGAGTCTAATAAAGCTTATATTATTATAATAGAAATCGCTCTAAGCGATAAGACCGCCATTTGTATAACATTACTTAGATTTACGACATCATTGGAATCGCTCGTAGCCACGGCTGACTGAGTGACCTATAAAGATCACAAAGGTTAAGAAAGAAAGGCCGCGTTCAGTGCATGGATGGGTGACCGCCTATGACTAACGCTAGTGGCACTTTTTCGAGCGGTTCTGTGCTTTGCAAGGCACGTTAAGTAGTTGGTGCCTGTTGCCGTCGATAGATGGCAGTCTTTAAGCCAAGTGAGAAGACTTAGGGCGGCTTAAAAACTTCTGACAGTAAAAGCAGCCACTAGCCTTGCAAGCCTCCACCAATCCGGACTTGGCCCCGTAGTGGAGTATGGCGTATACCTTCCTCGGTGGGGACATAATGGGTTGATGATGAAGACATCATCGTATAGTTGTACTCGTATTTCTTTTCCTTTGTTCAAAAAAGTGTTATCTATCTATTTATATTATTATTTTATGATTCATTCACAGAAGCATGCAAAGTAACATGATTTACGAGCGTAGTCCCTAAAAAGGCACTGTCCGACCTGACTTTCTACTGTTTCTCAAGCGATGTTTTTTCAGGCTAAAAGAGTGGAGCTACGTACGTACATTTATCGAGCTGAAATCGTAGTCGAACAGTTTTTGCTGCAAACTAAGTTCATAGCAAACCACCGCTGCTGTGGTCGGTCGATTTTGTTAACAGCTTTTACCACCAATCACGGCCGGACCACCTTTACATATTGGACCACTGTTATGTTCAAAGCGTAGATTCGAATTCAGTCTTCTAATTATATTCGGGGGCTGGCGCATACCTCGGCCAGCAGAGTATAAATCTGGCCATCCAACGGGGGAATGTTGCCAGCATTCTGGGCTCCCTGCCGAGGGACACCGACCTGGGGCAAGTGTTTTATTTGTAAATTATAGGTGTTAATTTTTATTACTTTATGTTAATAAAATTTTAGTTTATTTATTAATTTAGTATCACTTAAGATGTTTTGTTAGTAATGATCTATCATTACTTATTTTAAAAAACCTATTTAGAGGCTAAAAATTCCACCCATGCAGGGTGGCATTAGTGAAATTTTGCCGGTAGTCGCCCATTAACACAGATGGGAGAGCGCTGGCATGGTTAGCCAGAAGTCGCGGGTTCGATTCCCGGCATGGGTGGAAATTTCAGCCTAAATAGGTTTTTAAAATTAGTCTTCTAATGCTTACGTGTAGACTATACTCGGTAGGACCAGCAAGAGCGGATGTTGGCAATACTGCAACATTGGGTGAATGAAGACGGCTGAGCTAACGTTAAATGAATGAAAGACTTGTGTCATTGAACCAAAATCCTCCATATGCTAGTAGAATCAATGCAGTAGAAATGAGGTCCTTGAGAAGTATGTGTAGTGTTACTTTGAATGACAGGATACGCAATAGTCTGATTAGAGAACGTTGTGGACTGAAAGAGGATGTAGTGACTAGAATTGAGAAAGGAATGTTGCGTTGGTTTGGACATATGGAGAGGATGAAGGAAGAAAGATTGACGAAACAAATAATATATGTGAGTGGAAGGGCTGGTAAAGGATGTCCCAGGCGGACATACATCGACCAAATAGAGGATGCAAAGGGGAACATAAAAAGTACCCGAAACCGGCGTGCGTGCATGCAACGTTGTTGCAGCGAAGGTGATCTGTCAGGATCGTGGCAAGTGGCAGTCCCTGGTATCTGCCTACCCCTTTGGGATACAGGCGTTTGTATTTATGTATGTACTATCTATCTATTATTCGGGATTCACTTAATGAATGAAAAACTTTAGTCTTTTCTCTCTACGTGCGTGCGCCCGCCATCCTTGACGGTGCTTATTTGCGTGGAAAAAGGTGTTAGAAAAGGTTTTAAATGGTTTTTAAAAGGGTTTTAAAAAATCAGACAACTACATACAGTGGAGGACTTCGTGGTCCCATATATCCATTTGTACTGACTCCTACTTGGTTTTCGGTGACAGCGTCTCCAGCAATTTTGGATGTGAAGATATCGAATGAGGAGTCATTGAATGCCCAAGTTGATTCCGCTTGCGCTGATATGATGCAAAGATATCACAAGTAAGGATGACCTGAATATCGGTCGCTATGCACTCAGATTACGCTCCGAGAACATGTAATCATATCGTTCTAGAGTGGCACGACACGACTGGGTAGCGGGATAAACAGGCAATTACTACTGGATATTATGTAGCGGTTGTTTGATACTGTCTCCGTCTATCAAGTACCATCTAACTGGTACTTGATAGAGGATGTGACACGTGTTTGATAGATAGTATAATTCATGGTTTACTATGACAATTCGATTCACAATGGGAACTCGACTACCTCACACATTAACAAGTAGCCTCTGCTACGCAATGTACCTCGGATTGTCATAATAAAATACGACGTGTACTTATTTTATTTTATTTATTAGGCACACACACCAACAGCATACATACAGAACATAGTACAAAAGAGTGAGAAGAAAATAAAATTACGTATATATGTACACCATTTATAGGTAAGCACGGCATTTATATAAATTAAGCTTACATCGTTAATGAGTTGATGTTACAGAAATGATAATTAAATTAAATAACAGATCAACTAAACTGCCTTTGTATATACCAATTTTTAGTAGTTTTAAGAAACTCGGCCCAGGTCCTTGGTCGTAGGTTCTCAGCAATGGGTCCTCAAAATGACAATTTACATTACAAACGGCCGCGGAAAAGACTTTCATACAATATGTACTGCAGGGACTCCGGACGGGACAGAGCCCAGACACCCACACAGATAGGACGTCCTTTCAGTGTGGGCCTCGTGCCGTCCCTTCCAAACATTTTGTATGAAAGCAAGTGAATTAATGACACGTCTTTTCTGCGCCCCATTCCCACGTCCTTTCTGTGCGGCCGCTGACTTGTAAGCCACGACGCGGCGCGGCGGGACGGGACGAAGCCCACACTGAAAGGACATCCTTTTTGTTTGGGCTCCGTCCCGACCCTTCGGTATATTTTTGTATGTAGAATATACATGAAAAATATACAAAACTGACATGTATTTGCCGCCCTCACGTGCCACGTCTCTTCGTGTGGCCGCTAGCTTATAAGCCACTTTAGTAATATTATTTTTTTCATTGGGGGCCTTACGGAGACCTTTAAACCCTTAACGTTTCAGCTTTCTTCCACGCTCGTCCAGGACAAGGCGCGCCCTTCCAGCATCAGTAAGGAAGGTTTCTTCCTGCATGGCAGGAAGTAACCTTCCTGTTGGCCTAACGACCATACTCAGCCACGGGGGCCAAGTCCGGGATGGTGGAGGATTGTAAGACAGTGGCGGCCTTTCGCCCAAAAGGCCTCTGACACGGCTTATCGACTGACATTACATGAACGAGCCTTGCGAAGCATGGAAGCGCTCGAAAAAGTGCCACTAGCGGTGGTCACTGGGTGCTCGTCCATCCAGCACCTGGCCGCGTAAGATTTTGCTTAACCCAAGTGACTGATTCCAATAACTCGGTTCCTCTAGGTCACGAGCGCTAAGAACATTAAACATAAGTGCAATATATTATAATAATAACGGCCGAATACTCAAACGTCATTCAAATATTTAAGGGCATCTTAAGTAATTGACAAGCCGTTAAACACAAAATTCGTATACACATACGTTAGTTAAAAGCTTGTGTTAAATTTAAGTGGAACACAAAATAACTGGCAGTTACACATCGCTCAGCGAAAAATTCGTATACTCGAACGCAACTTAGCGCGATTTATCTGTCAAATAGGCTGTCAAATCGAGTTGAGTAGGCGTTACAATTGAAAGTGGTCGCGAGGACCTTCAAATCGTAAAAAAGTTGTAATATCAGTGAACTTATGTGAAAAACAATGTCCTTATTATGTCGAGGAAGGGCCTAATGTGCCTCGAAGAAATGAGGCAAAGTTAAATGCTTTCGAGTATTATAATGAAACAGACTTCCAAGCGCGGTTCCGGCTGTCGAAAGAGACAGTATTATATTTGGAGTCTGTCCGTCTTTTGACATACAATCCAATCAATGTATGGATCTATTCCAAGGAGTAATAGATCCATACAGCCAGTGGACCAAATTTTAATAACCCTGCGTTATTAATATTATGCTACTGGCATAATAAATAACGCATAATAATAATTCTCATTCAATTCTTGTTTATATTAGTATTTATCAGGGAATAGCTTTAAAAAACCGCAATACCGCAATGTTTTTACTGTGGTAGACTTTTCAAATGTCATTGGTGAGATAGCCCTAACGTTTCATTCTACGACAATATAAGATATTATTATTACAACATTAAACATTTTGCTTTGTACAAAACGAGGTAATAATAATTTAAATTTGTTTCATAAATCATATTATGATTTATTTTATTTTTATAAAAAAAACTTCATATTTCATCACAAAACTTAAAATCGATCGAACAAATTCTGCGTAAATCGGATATACAACGTAAGTTTAAATATTTTGTCAATGAAAACAGACTTGTCGTTTATTTGACGGCTTCTCAGCTGATCACGGTCTGAAATTGTTTGAATGACGTTTGTGTATACCACTCAATATTTAACAGATGTTCAAATTTGAATGCCATTCAACTGAGTGATCGATTTGACTGACGTTTGAGTATTCGGCCGTAAGTCTACTACAGTTACGTAACAATGTTATGCTATAATTTTTCAAATGTTTGGTTTGCAATAAGGAATATGAAGTAAACACAAACAAATTCTTTAACAAAACGACAAGTGTAAACGCAAGAAGGTAATGTAGAGTAATCTTTTTCCATCGCCGGTTTTATTGTACTTTTCCTTCCTGCCGCATTAAAAACGAATTTGTTGGCCATCCATTACGGGCGCGCGGCGGAATCAATTAAATATCCGACCATGGCGACAGAATGGCCAGCACACGCACAGAAGCATATAGGACTCCAACGTGTTTACACTTAATCCCAGACAATGGTGTAACAGTTGCGACCATAAATTGAAGCTTATCACTTCGAAATACACGCTAAAACCAATGAAAAATTTATATAGGTCTGTCCGTTAAAGGGTTAAAGTATAACTACCTTGTTGGTCTAGCAGTATCACGTCGGTTACCATACCGAAGGTCGCGGGTTTGATTCCCACTGGGGGGTGCCGTACATTTGCACATACAGCATCAGTCTGGGTGTATGTCCGTGATATCCTTTCTTGGTTACCTTAGCTCAGGGTATCCTAGTTTGGGACCAGGACGTGTTATGTGAAAAATTGTATTGATTTATTTCTATATATAATTTTGTATCAATTGTAATAGTGCCTGATAGACGTTGCTATTATTATTATTCTGATGCTGACAATAATTATCAAAAGTCTTGCTATTTCCTTTTGCTGCCCCATTTTAAATTCTTCTTCAACCCATAGCCACCCAATGCTGAGTGTAGGTCTCTTCTAATGCACGCCATTTATTTCGGTCTTGGGCCTCTCGAATCCAGTCCTTTCCTGCCACCTTGACCAGGTCGTCAGTCCATCTTGTTGGTTGCCTGCCCACACTTCTGCGACCCTCTCTAGGCCTCCAAACCAGTACTTTTACACCATCTTAAATTACCATCCAGTATTTTGTATTGTAAAACCAGATTACCTTGTAACCTCAATACGCTACAGACTTACAAATTACATGATTAGTACACAAATTAAATTATACATACGACTCTATAAGGTTTGCTGGAAGAAATCTCTTTCAGAGATAAGCTCGCCGTTGTACATATTATTTCTTATGTAATGTCCTGTTAAATGTTTCGTGTGCAATAAAAGTATAAATAAAGTATACATCTGTGACACACTTTCACGTGAAATACACAACATGGAAGTGATCAACATAATATGACGACCTCTGTGGCGTAGCGGTAGCGCGTCTGCCTACCATGCAAGAGGTCCCGAGTTCGAATCCCGGCTGGAAACAAAAAAAAAGTCCAGGTCTTGGATGTTTACATGTTTGTGATGTCGTTGTTTCTGGTTCCCACGACACAGGGTATCCTAGTGTGGGGCCAGAAGCAATGTATGTGCCTGTATGTAAATGTTATGTTGTTTGTTATGTTAATATGACCTCACGCCTGTATCCCAGAGGGTTGGGCTGAGACCAGGGACTGCCACTTGCCACGATCCTGACAGATCACCTTCGCGCATGCACACATGCCGGTAAGTACGCATGCTCCGTATGGAATCAAATATCAACTCATTAATTTGGTTATACTATTTTTATTTTTTATTTTTAATGCACTAACCCGTGCTAAGGACAAATTTAAAAACCTATTTAGAGGCTAAAAATTTCACCCCTGCCGGGATTCGAACCCGCAACCTCTGGCTATCCGTGCCAGCGCTCTACCAATTGAGCCAATGGGCGACTCACCGGCATCAGTGAAATTTCGAACCTCTACACTATTCTCTGTATTACGTACAGGCAGCGACATCTGGCTTAAGCAAATTGCATGACTTATATACATGCATACTTACATACTTACTTGCATACTTACCTGTAAGTGATGCAATTTGCTTAAGCCAGATGTCGCTGCCTGTACGTAATACAGAGAATAGTGTAAAGAGGTTCGAAATTTCACTGATGCCGGTGAGTCGCCCATTGGCTCAATTGATAGAGCGCTGGCACGGATAGCCAGAGGTTGCGGGTTCGAATCCCGGCATGGGTGAAATTTTTAGCCTCTAAATAGGTTTTTATATTAATTTGGTTCAGTTCAGCCCACAGTGGGCAATTAAGAATTATATTCGATTAAATTCACGGTTTTCCAGTTCGATAAGACCCGAGACAGTCCTTCCACAACCTCCTATTAACAGCATACACCGTGAAAATGGATAAAACAACAATTTGACGCCATCGCAAGCAATATTGCTAAGTGCATCATTTGCCTGCACGTTGACAATAAACCACTCCAAGAACTGGTGAGCCCTCTCCCTATAATCTTTGATCATACAGCAAGTTCACTAGATCTGCACCGTACAGCGAGACTGCAAGTTTATCGATGCAGCAGCTGTAGACTTTTTGCAACAACAAATAAAGTTCAGTTTCGATTACCTTAAGTGCACGCTGCATGCACATGCAACCAAGCAATCCATCAAGCGAAAGTATTCGTACAGTGAGCGACTATTTGCAAAATTGTATTGACGATTTGAATAAGTAAATTAAGCGGTGACGTTGATTCAATATGCAGTTGAGTTAGCGAATAAGCACATAGTTACGAGTAACTATTGGTGACAGCGTTGCCAGATTTTTTATTCGGCAAGTTGGGACTTTGAAATTTTAACATATTTAGATTGATTATACTATTTTTTTTAATGCACTAACCCGTGCTAAGGACAATTTTTAAAATCTATTTAGAGGCTAAAAATTCCACCAAAATGCCGGGATTCGAACCCGCGACCTCTGGCTATCCGTGCCAGCGCTCTTTCCAACTGAGCTAATGGGCGACTCACCGGCATCAGTGAAATTTCGAACCTCTTTACACTATTCTCTGTATTACGTACAGGCAGCGCCATCAGCCAAATGGTGTGGCAAATAAGCTGGAGAGTGATACTCCAGCGCTGGTCTCCCGTCAAATATTTAACCACATTACGAATAAGCGTTGCAAGATCGATTAAGTTTGAAATCAGAAATTTAATTCTTCTTTTGCACATAATCTATTAATTCTGAAACTAACAACTTTGACGTTCATAAAACATTTTTTGGTCTTTTTGAACTAAACATTTCGTAATGTCTAGTGCACTCATTACTGATTTGAATCCGGATTAACTTTCTTGAAAATAAATTATAAATACTAGAAATAAACATAAACTTTCGTTCCCACTATTCAGGCTGGCAAAGGTTAATATATCCTTCACGGGGAATCGTATACGTTTCTACAATAAGATCCTGAAGATACAACCATAGCTTGCCGAAAATGCGGTTCAAAAAATCCTTAAAACACTCCTCAGATTCAGTTTAAGTAGAAAGACTTAACCACAGATTATTTGAACTGTCTCTGAGGAGTGTTTTAGAGGAATCGTGTTTTTATAAGGGCGTTTCGTCTGTTATTATTTTACCTATAACTCGATGTATATTCACTCCTGCATTTACTTGTATGAAATAGATGATAGCTTCAATAGTTTTAAGCATACAGTGCGCAAATTACTCCATGACGGTTCCTCAAGCATTAAAGTTCCTTAATATCTCCTATTTTTTTCCTAATCATATTTTTAATGTTTTCACAAGGTGGAAGAAAAGAGAAGTCTAGGCTGCAGAAAGATGTCATGGTTGTGCAAGATCAAAGAGTGGACCGGTATTAAAACCGCGGAGGAGCTGTTCAGAATTGCACTGAACAGAGACCGCTGTAAAGAACTGAATGCCAACCTCCTGTAATGTAGGCACTTTAAGAAAAAGAACGTCAAATCCTTTTTAAGTTTTACTCCTACTTATAAGTTTAGAAGTAAGACTTGTTGCGTTATGTTTATCACATGTTTCACTACTACTAGAACTAATTATGAATCCTGTGTGAGCCTTTAATTGGCAACCTTATAAGGCTGAAACTGTTATACCCTAATTAAAAACATACATACATAACCTCACGCCTGTTTACCAGAGGGGTAGGCAGAGACCAGGACTGCCACTTGCCACGATCCTGACAGATCACCTTCGCTTCATCAACGTTCATAAGTCGTTGCATGCACGCACGCCGGTTCCGAGTACTTTTTATCTTTTCTTTTGCTAATACATCCCCTATTTGGTCAATGTATGTCCGCCTCGGACGTCCCTTACCAGCCCTTCCACTCACATTCGCAATATATATTTGTTTCGTCAATCTTTCTTCCTTCATCCTCTCCACATGTCCAAACCAACGCAACATTCCTTTCTCAATTCAAGTCACTACATCCTCTTTCAGTCCACAACATTCTCTAATCAGACTATTGCGTATCCTGTCATTCAAAGTAACACTACACATACTTCTTAAGAACCTCATTTCTACTGCATTAATTTTACTTTCTTGCTTTTATGCAAAAGTGTTTTATAAGAGGGCCGTTAGCTTACCTATCAAATATAAATAAAAATAAATAAAATGAGGTAGTAAGTCTCACATTTTGTAACGCAAGGTTGGATAAATTTTGCGTTCTTTAACAAGCTCCTTCGACATTTTAAACAGTCAGTCCAACTTTGTCGTAACAAGAAATCAGAGCTAACAAGATGATATTGTTAGTGATTTTTTGAATGTTCGCAGAACATATGTCAGTATCATTAAAAGTTTTCAGTTATCACCAGATGTTTATTATGTTTACTATTCGTGAACTCGTAATCTCAACAATTTAAACGTTCACTAAAAACCTAATCTAACACCATCTACTTTAATTGAACACCATACTGTTAGGTATACGACAGCAATGAATGACGAACAATTTTTGAAAACAAAATGATTAATCAAAGTCATTAAGTTAATTAAACAAAAGTCCCTTCGTATCAAATCGGATTTGTCGCGCCCGCATGTACGAATGCTAATGTACTTTTAAATCATAGTGGCATTTACATAATTAACACACAAAAAATGTATTTTTAATACATTTGAGTGGGACATTGTGAACGGAAATGAGTACGAGACAGAAGATTTGCTCAAAGACCGAAAATTCTACTGGCAGTTTGTCTTTATACCTTCATAGAGTCAAGGCGCACAAAAAAGGCAATTTTCAAAAAGTTCGAATTTCAAAATTAAGTCTTTTTGTCAAAAATCTATTCTGGTTACAAAAGGTTTTACAATAAGAATACCAAAGAGATTTTATTTGCATTCACACTATGCTCTGCTGGTCCTGCAAAAGATAATCCTCCTTTTTTTCTTAGAAATTATGGACAGCAACGACAACCAACAATAAAATAAATTTTACAAGTTCGAACTTCAAAATTTATAGTCATTTCGTTCTGTTTTCAAAAGGTTTTCCAATAAGAATACCAAAGAGGTTTTATTTGGAGTCACACTATTTATTCTGGTGGTCTTGCAAAAGATCGTGTTCCTTTTTTGAAAATTATGGCCAGCATAGCGAACCGAAGAGCTATGCAGCTTGCAATACTCCGTCTTTACGCTCTGGATCGAACTTTTTGGTTGTTTTACTTATGCCGTCACGTCACGTAGGGAGCGTCAATGCATCAATGCTAGAAGTGAACATGGCACGATATGTAGCCATCAATCATGCTCACGACAGCCGTGAAGGGATGTGCCGTTCACTGTCACAATATACGCTATGGAAATATTTGGTGTTGTTTGTTACGTGGGTATTGATAAATGTACGCGGGGAGAGGGTTACTGTGATTTGAAAATGTTTGCTGTAGTCAGGTGATCAATCAGGATCAATGACTCTATTCCAGATGGCTTGTATTGTACCTGTGATGTACTTATTTTGCCCCACTTTTATTATATTAATATAATATAATAAAAGTGGGGCAATACTAATGGCGCCTACACGAAGTTAATTAATTACTGTTTGATACGGAACTACGGAAAGAATTTGGGTAAGAGAAAAGGTGCTCTACTCACAGACGATGATGAAGCTGGTCTCCAGGTCCCGGGACACACTCCACACCAGAGTTCACAGGGTTATTTCAGTCTCTAGCACACGCCGGCCGGCAGTTGGAAAAGTAGATTCAACAGAGAAGTTTTTAACGTGCACCCCGCATTGCGAAAGTGAATAGAGTGAGTGAGTGGAGTGAACGAATTTATGTCGTTCATTCAGAAGCGCGCCAAATTTGAATTGGCGCGGGAAATGCAGAGCGTTTAGTCTCGAACCCAAATAAGTTATTTAGATATTGTACAATTACACTTTCTTGCACACGAAAAATTAAACAGGAAATTACATAAGAAATAACATGTATGAAGGCAAGCTTATCTCTGTAAGAGATTTCTTCCAGCAAACCTTGGAGAGTCGAAGAAGTGGATCTATATACGCGTACTAAATAAACTACATAGAATGCAAAAACTTAACTATAACCTAAGCAGAAATAATACACTACAAAGACTAAATCCCTGTAAATATAAGTAAATAAAATACATCGTAAATAATTACGTTATCAACCCTTGTATGTCCCCACTGCTGGGGCACGGGTCTCTTCCTGCATCGCAGGAAGGTAAGGCCATACTCCACCACGGGGGCCAAGTCCGGGTTGGTGGAGGATTGTAAGACAGTGGCGGGCCTTACTGTCAGAAGTTATCAAGCCGCCCATAAGGCCTCTGACATGGCTTAACAACTGCCATTATATGACAGCCGGCACCAACGGCTTAACGTGCCTTGCGAAGCACGGAAGCGCTCGGAAAAATGCCACTAGCGGTAGTCACGGGACGCTCACCCATCCCGCACCTGACCGCGCCTGTTGTTGCTTAACCAAGTGATTGATTCCAATCACTCGGTTCGCCTAGGCCACGAGCGCTTCAATAATTAATAAAAGTATTTGCAATAGCATTGACATTTACTGAAATTTAATTAAATATGCAAGCAAAAGGTAAGAATCAGTCACTTTTAACGATTCAATAAATTCAGTTCTATATTTAAAAAGGTCTTATAACTGGTTTATGTTTTTGTACCATGTTATTTACCTTATGTTTTTCACGCGTGTTCCTTTCTTTATGACGGCTAAACGGCTGGATCAATTTCAACATATGAGTGGTGCAATGAAAGGTATTGATGGCGCTGCAGGACGTCACCAAAAATTAAAATAGCGGACGTCTCTTATCAATATTGTTACTAAGAAATCACCAAGCAGCATCGAATAAAAAATAGACTGTGAAGTGTTGAAGCAAGGCCCAAATGTATCCTCTCAATAAATTTTAAACATCACCAGGCAAGACCGAATCAACTTAGCATTAAGTCCACCTTTTGTACATATTTTTTTGTGTAATAAATAATTATCAAAAGTAATAATAGTAGGTAATTTACAAGTTTTCATCGGAAACAATGTAAACAATGTACTTAAAAAAAATTAAACAATCTTGATACATCTTTTTTTCGAAATGCTCACTTTTTCATTCAATACATTTTACCCGAATTTCATGAAATTACATAAAAAAATCAGATGAAATTGGTAAAGTGTAAGTAAATATTTTTGATTTAAAAAGTGTGTATTTTTATAAAAACACGCATCAAGATTGTTTACATTTTGTTAAGTGCCTAAACAAATGGACTATAGGCCTTGTTACGCAAATAAGTTTTTTTTTATCCAATTTAGTCTATTCTTTCCTCCGACATTTCTAGCCTCGAATCGGGACAGTTCCAAAAAAGCTTCTTTCGCTTATCAACGGCCGCATCGTTCTGTACCCGCAGCCCTGTCGCAAACACTAGACTTTTAAATAACAAACCGGGTGAGAAATTGCCTTCTGCACAAGGGTGGTATAAAAACTGATACCGCGAAGTGGAAAATCACAGAGAGTCCACTCGTCTTCGAGCTTAGAAATATTGTTTAAAGAATGCAGTACCGCCTCTTCGTTTACAAGAACGCACGCACAGCTCTGGTTACACGAGATCTTTGTTATATGTGATTCACCATGATCATTATCATAATGAGCCGGTATCAGTCCACTGCAGGATATACGCCTCTCCCAAGACACAAAGATGATGAAGAAGATGAGAGCCGAAGATCTGGCTCAGTGGCGTGGCGTTATATGTGATTATTCGATAGAAATTAATATTTTTCACTTTGACTTGAAGTCTCTTTAGGGGAGTAATTGGCAAGTAACTTTCTGAGCCTACCTTCTGCATTATCATGTTTCTCTGCTCAGCTGATATTCCGACGCTGTGCAATAAATTCACTCTTCGCTCTGTTTTATATAATACCATCGTGTTATTAGAGTGGAGCAGGCAGTACTGACCGCACCAACTGAACGTAGTAAGATCGAAAATAGAGTGCATCGATAATATTAAATTTTCCTTGTATTGTCAACAGTATTTTCCTTGAGGAAAGCAATGACAGTCGAACCGAGTTATTGGAATCAATCACTTGAGTTAAGCAACAACAGGCGCGGTCAGGTGCAGGATGGGTGACCGTCCCGCTAGTAGCATTTTTTCCGAGCGCATCCGTGCTTCACACCGAGCGTTTCCGGAGATCTGTCACACAAGATCTTTCCTGGTATGGAATCCAGCGTCTCTCATATCAATAAGTCCGGATTACTGAATTTGTTCATTATTTTGTGTTTCGATACCGCTGTGAGAAAGAAATGAATGACTTCTTTAGTTACAGACCTGCTACGTACAAATGCCGAAATTAAATGAAATGAAAAGGTTTTATTCAAAGTAGGGCAGTAACTTCGGCCTAACGAACGTTACAACTCAAACTAGGTGTCCATTTCAAAATCTAGATAATTTTGGAGAAAAAATGGACAAAAAACACCTTGGTGAGGAAACTGTTTGTAGTCAAAGTTTCTAGTGTTTTCGATCATAACCATATTGTTATCTACTCATTAATACGTTTGTTGCACTAAAATGAATGCACAATAGGGCGGACTTAAATTTCTTAAGCAATATCTACCAGTGAACCGCAGGAGGTGGAAGAACCATTGGCAGGCGTGCAAAAACACAAGGAAAAAAAGGATTAATTCTATTTAAATATACTTATAAAAGATAAAATTGAAAAAACCTACATATTAATATAATCTGGTAAGTAGTTTATGTTTTAAAAAACTTTACTGACACTCTCTTCCTCTATTTGTATCACCCATTTTTAGCTGGAACAAAATACTTTTAGGACTTATTAGCTCGCCTTTGTGCAGAAAGAATTTTCTTGTACGCAAAGAATTTTCAAATCAATTCAAATAACCTGTACCTAAGTGCTCTTAGCAGCGTGCCACCTCAATCATATTGGCTGACTTCTCTAAGCCATGGTAAACTCGGTAAATGTTTTCCAAGATTGATTGGTCCCTAAAAATATTTATGTAAAGCACAATTTACCAAAAATACTACTGCATTAAAGTTTCTTTAGATGACAGAGATGTCTAGCATTATGACACAGCATGCAGCATGAGAACTTACTTTGAGAAAAATTTAATGTGAAATAATTTAAATGTGAAATGATTAAGTATGGAGTTTTTAGTCCATTTTTTGCCCATTCCAACAATCTCGATTTTGCTTGAAATTTATAAGTAAATAGTTAAAATATTTTCGGGGCTTAATCGCGTAGTAATTTATTTCTATTTTACCTCGACGTTTCGACGACGTTACAGTCATCGTGGTCACGAGAAGACTGATGGCTGGCACCCGTTCGCATCTTCGGCTGATGAGGTTTCAGACTACCTTCAATCAGCCGTCACAAAGCACTATTAGGGTAGCGACACAATACATTGACAATGTCAATGTCGAACTATGAGTTCAAGTCGCGAAAGTTTAAAATATGTTATACGTAAATAAATATAGACGTAACGGGACTTCTCAATTCAGAATCAGGCCCTTTGTCTTTCAAATGGCCTCTCCAATGACATGATAACGTAGTATCACAAAATCTCCATTGCAAATAAAGCTCAGAATGCCCTGCCAAGTGCAACATAAAGCTCCGTCGGACAGTCTCTAGTTAGATACTCTCCTGCTTATGCAATTTACCGCCATATTTGTTCGCTTGAGCGTCAAAAGAGCTAAGTTTATACAAACTTGGGTCAGCACTCTAGGCTAGCAACAACATTATCCTTTACCCACAATTTATTGTGCATCACGTTTGAACCTATGGAACTGAGATTCCGTTTATTAAGAGGTGCCAACCATTGCCGTTTACTATGTAATACGAAATCCAATGGCCACTGCGTAGCAGTCTTATTTGTTACTCTATGGGGTTTTCGGCCAAGCAATGTATCTCTTACAACGAATTGTGATAGCAAACCATATTTTATTTGTTCTTGATATTCATGTTTTATTTTGGTGTTATGTTCATTGGTGTTACAAAAGAAACAAATGTTTTTCACTTTCAAATACTGTTGTTCGATGAAATAGTACAGGATTAAAACTGCCTATTTGGCTCCAACAAAAATATTATCACCAATCAATCAGCCCATATTCGTCCACTGCTGGACATAGGCCTTCCCGAAGGCACGCTACTTTTTTCTGTCCTCGGCTATCTTCATCCAGCTGTCAGCCCGGTATATCGACTCAGATCGTCGAAATATTCTGTCTGCCCCGGTGACAATCCCTGCCGCTAGAAACCCGCAAATGGGAGCCCAGAGGATTTACAGTCAGTAAGCTTCTAGAATATACCTCGGCTACTATCAAATAGAATCGTATATATTCGTGTAGTAGAAAATTCAATGGTGAAATATGCTGGGGGGTGTCGGCCTAGAGAATAGCACCAACCCAAATTCTTCCCGCGGGTGCCGTAAAAGGGGACTAAGGGACTCAAACCGGGGGGTGGGTAGTAGCGCCCCCTGCAGTGCAATTCCAACAAACTGCGATCCCCAACACGCATGCCCAGCGTGGGGATTACGGGCATTACCCCCAATGATGGCACAACCTTACGCTATGGCGCTCATTAGGAGAGGGCTATGTCCAGCAATGAACTAATATATCCTGAAGAAGAAGAAAATTTTGGAACTAATATGACACTTCATTTCTAAATAACTTCACACAATAGTGAAGAAAAGTTTTATACAGAGCAGTAAGTAGTATTACACTCGTGTGCTTTCGGCGAACACCGAAGCCTACTCTAGAGCCCGAGGTATATTCTAATAGCTAACAAACTGTAAATCCTCTGGGCTCCCATTTGCGAGTTTCCAGTGGCAGGCATTGTCACTGGGGCAGACAGAATATTTCGACGATCTGATTCGATATATACAGTAGTAATACCACTCGCAACCCGTGATGGAAAACATCGTGAGGATACCTTAGCGTCTGAGGTGTTTAAATACCACTGCGCTTGAAATTACCAATCCGCGGTGGGCACGCCTGGTGATTAAGCCCACACTTTCTCTGTGAGAAGGGCTGGGCCCTGCAGTGGGACGTTTAAAAAAAAAAAAAAATTTCACGAAAATCTCATACGTAGCTATGTCCCCATAAATTAAATAAACCACACCGTCTTTTTATGTTTGACGTGCCCTATTTGAAGGGAATGGGTACTAACGATACGTATGGTTCACGCAGCAGAATAAATCAAGTAGAATTTAAAACAACGTGTGGTAACTGAAGTCTGCCCCCGTAGTTTGAGTTGTAAATCTTGACTTTTTATCGCACTAACGATCTTGACGGTTGTTCCACTCCAGAATAGCTGCATCCAACGGCCTCACACAATTTATTGTTTTTTCGACATAACATAACATAACCTCACGCCTGTATCCCAGAGGGGTAGGCCGAGACCGGGGACTGCCACTAGCCACGATCTTGACAGATCACCTTCGCTTCATCAACGTACATAAGCCATTGCATGCATGCACGCCCGGTTCCGGGTACTTTTTTCGAATGTAAGAAATCATGTTTGTAACAGATATGATGGATTATACTATTTTTATTTTTAATGCACTAACCCGTGCTAAGGACAAATTTAAAAACCTATTTAGAGGCTAAAAATTTCACCCATGCCTCTAAATAGGTTTTTAAATTTGTCCTTAGCACGGGTTAGTGCATTAAATATAAAAATAGTATAATCATGTGGGTACAGTGATATCGTTCCGACGTAAAACTCAACTGCAAAGTAGGTAGTCGGGGCTGTAATTGATGCAATTTGCTTAAGCCAGATGTCGCTGCCTGTACGTAATACAGAGAATAAGTAGTGTAAAGAGGTTCGAAATTTCACTGATGCCGGTGAGTCGCCCATTGGCTTAATTGGAAGAGCGCTGGCACGGATAGCCAGAGGTTGCGGGTTCGAATCCCGGCATGAGTGAAATTTTTAGCCTCTAAATAGGTTTTTAGATATGATGGAGTTTGTTAATGAAGAAAATCTATAGAAAAGTTCAGTCCTTAGCTTGAGTTACTTAACTCTCCAGTCTTTCGTTGTACTTTTAATTGGGACAAATAAGAAATCGGCAAATATGAGATATGATTCTAAGATAATACGCGTTTAGCGTTTGAAGATACGAGTGGGTCCGTGCTTCGCAAGGCACGTTAAGCCGCTGGTGCCGGCTGTCATGTAATGACAGACGTTAAGCCATGTCAGAAGCCTTATGGACGGCTTAACTTCTGGCAGTAAGGCCCGCCAGTCTTACAATCCTCCACCAACCCGGACTTAGCCCCGTCGTGGAGTATCGCCTAACCTTACTGCGATACAGGAAGACACGTGCTCCGGCTGTGCAGACATACAAAGGTTAATGTCGATTATTATCAGCAAAGGCATCATAAATATGGAAATGCAACCATAATTGACACATAATTTCCGATGTGTATGAATGAGGAAAACCATTGAGGAAGGCTTATGTCCTGCAGTGGGCGTGAAATGGATGATGATGACGACGAATGAATTATATTTTAGCCGAGGTCATTTTCCCACTGATCTTTAAAATATCACTTATACTCTCGCTTTAAAATACACTAAAACACACCCCAAAATGATTGAGTATGTGTCGATTTTGTAGCCCAAAAAAGTCCCATTTCCACAGCTATTTTTGTAGCACGGCTGATCCGTCGGAGCTCGAATAATAAACAGTTTTTTTTCCCTTTTTTTTATTAACCGACCGTTGAAATTTAGGTACTGAGGGAAAATCTCGAACGAAAATTTCTTTGCGGAGTTTTCCTTTCATTAAAAATACATCTGCGGCACAAAAATGTCATCGTCCGAGAATAAATGCCTTGAACATATTTTTCTAAGCATCAAATAATATATCACGTGCTTTTTCACGTCTTAAATCACATAGCTATAAGTGCGTTTAACTATGGAATAACTATGGGCGCTATGGCGCTTATTAAGAGAGGGCTAGCTAGCATAGCATGAAGAAGAAGAAAAAGAAGATGGAATAACTTTTCGTGTAAATTAAAGAGTTTTGAAAGAGGGTTGTCAGGATGGCATGTAGTGGTCTGTGCCTACCTTTACAGCGCAAAGGCTTGAGTTAATCGTCACCACCATCATCAGGCTATATTAGTCCACTCTGGACGTAGCCCTCCTCTAATGAGCCGCATCGAGAGTTTGCATTTATGTACTTAGAGTTTTCTATGATTGGCCTTTTTGCATCTACGTAATGAGATGATTTATACAGCGTCCAGTGGTATCCTCACTCACACTAGATGGGTGAAGGGACCACTCCGACGCTGTAGTGCCTGGGACATGGTTTTTATAGATGGTGTATGCTTGCCCAGCACCTATACCATCCTGACAGCTTAGTTGGCCTAGCCCACAGGAAAGACTAGTCAATACGTGCGGAGCCAACCAAGCCGCGGGTTTCCTCACGATGTTTTCCTTCACCGTTAGCGTGTGGTATTGCGACTACAAATTCGCAAATGTACGTAACTTTGAAATTAAACAAAGTCATTGGTACATGCCCACACTCGGGATCGAACCTGGGGCTCTCGCTTGCCAGTCATGGTTCTACCCACTGAGCTACCACCGCTCCAGAGTTTTCTATACACTATCTATATTAGTTACTTACCAAATCAAAGTATTTCATTAAAAATATTCGCACTTTGGCTGTGAGCACCATGCTTTTACTGTACTTTTGTTGTTGTGTTGTGTGTGTCTTGTCTTTAGAATAAACATTTTCTATTCTATTCTTAAAAATTGGGCCTTATAAGTAAATTAAACCTTAATGTATTTTATAAATTTAAGTGCCTGTTGGATTACTAAATGAAAAAAAACTGTCTTATTCCATGTCTGAGTTCTTTAGTTAGCTAATAATAATAAATAAAACGCATAATAATTATTCTGTTATGGACTAGTTTTTGAAACAAAATTGTTATTATTATTATTTATTTTGTCATGTAATGGAAGTCGTTAAGCCATGGCAGTGGCCTTATGGGCGGCTTGATGACTTCAGACAGTAGGGCCCGCCACTGTCTTACAATCCTCCACCATCCCGGACTTGGGCCCTGTGGTGGAGTATGGCCTAACCTTCGTAAGGGAGAGACCCTTACCCCAGCAGTGGGGACAAAAAGGGTTAATCTCCTGCGATGCAGGAAGAGACCCGTGCCCTAGCAGTGAGGACAAAAGGGGTTGATATCGATTTTAGAACCCACGATTGAGAACATAGGATCACGGACCCTAAAAATCACTATTACAATAATTGACAGATTGGTCCGACATTTTTTGTATAAACAAACATTTTTTCCAATGGCGTTGCTAATTTTACCGCACGTAGCCCTTTAAGAATGCCGAACTAACCGTCAATGAATCGGATATCTACATACGTTCCACTGCAGAGCACAGGCCTTCTCTCAGAAAGAGGGAGTGTTGCGGACAGTTTCACCTCCTTTTTACTATTCTATATTTTTACTGTCATATTTGTCAACCACACTGTCTCACCCATTTCCTTGCCTACATTTTCGATTAAATCTATTATTAGCGTTTTAGTTTCTCTTCAGTTTTCTTATACCGTCAACCCGTAGCTAACATTTGGTCCTTGGAGCCGGCTTGAAGGACCAAAATGATAGCTAGTGGTGGACTGAATGAGACGATTATGAATACTGATGGAAACACGGATTATACGATGGAAATTTAATAAAATATTAAGCACAATTTCAAGACAGATTCTAGTAAACCTGACAACCCACATGACAAAGTAAAACCAGAAACACAAATTCGTAAATAGAAAAAGACTGCAGCCAGTCGCCAACAGGGAGGATGGTTTTAATTACCACGCCTGCCCAAGGCGGCATTTTGGCAATTTCAAGCGTTGAAGTAGTTGGCACATGAGACACTCATTTTACCTCACGATGCTTTTCTTCACGGTTAGCGAGCGGTATTGCTATAACTTCACAAATGTACACAACTTCGAAAACAAAGTCATTGGTACATGACTAGATTCAACAAAATTTGCAGGCACAGCTAGTACAGTCGTTACCACATGCACTTTATGCACTGGCGTTATGAGCGACTTTGCAACTGGATTGTAAACGTCAAGCTCTTGTCGACTGTACCCAGTGTTATAAATCGAACTGCGATTACCGATTCATTGGTGCCCCTCTAGGGGTAGTGCCGCTGCTGCCCAGTGGGCCCCTGCTTATTTATCGGCGGGCCAATAACGCGTAGGGGCCAATAACAACAACTTGTGAACTTTCCTGGGGTTAAAAGTTGGGGGTTCTCTTCGGAGACTGACACTTGCGACAGTTCAATCTTAAAACAACTACGATGTATTTTGAAACGACGCGTATCTTGATAAGATGCCTTATTGATTATTTTAAGTTTTAATTATTCGCCGAATAGCAATTGGCCTGTTTTTATTTCAGTACACGAGATAGAAAATTATAAATTTTAAATGTTATTGCTTAAATCTGTATATGCATTCTTTCGGTGTTCCCTAGTATATAAAGTAATAGGTTTTTAAATTTGTCCTTAGCACGGGTTAGTGCATTAAAAATAAAAATAGTATAAATAAAGTAATATAATATTTTATTTTGTGACAAGAATAGTCCCAATTTTCTCGTCAAATTTTATTTAGTTTTAATAATACTAGTTGACCCCGCTGACGTCATCCTATGTTTAATTCAGATCTTTGTCTGTAAGCCGCGTTTTAATTAAATCAGTTCAGCCGCTATTGCGTGATTGAGTAACAAACATTCAAACATCTCCATAAACTTTCACATTTATAATATTAGAAGGATATATTCCCAAAATACAGCCATTAATCTTAGTTGCAAACTAAGATAAATGGCTGTACTATTTTATATAGTAACCAGGCAAGACAACATAAATATGGATAAACATAAAGACTGAGGTTATTTTTACAAATTAATGGCGAATAAATCAAAGGCTGTTTATAGCAGGAATCGAATTGATGACCTCTGTCATAGTAATAAAACATGTTACCGCTAGACTAACGAGACATTGACTCTCGATGAGATTAAATTGGATATAATTACTTACCTAAATTTATTTCAGAGTCGGCCAAGTGTCGAGTAATCCCGGTCTCTTGAAGAACACCTTGTGTTCTATTACCACATAGGGCCGTTCAGACAGGCTCTCTTCAAGGGCATTCGGACGTAAAACGTACGGGAGATTAATTAAAATGGATTACTACATTGGAGTACCTAGCCTCTGAATTCAACCGTGTTATTTGGATTTACGAAGGGTACCTATTGGATGATTTCATGGACTCTGGCATGTGATCGGGTTTTGTAGATGTTTTGAAGGGAGATAGAATTTTAACAGTACAAAACTCTTTACACCATTTTTGATATTTCCTTCTTTCTGCCTTACCATATTAAACTCAAAATTAGGTAAAGTTCTGGATTTCTTTTGGATTTTCACTTACTAGTTTACGTTTAAACGAAACTGTCCGTGTGTATATCCGACTTTTATAAGCCTCTATTTTTGGAACCGTTATTGATGTGTCGTTGAGATTTCCTAGAATCTCTGTATTACGGCGGATTAGATAATAAAATTCTAGGCGCCAATAGTGTAAAAAATACACGTCACGTGACTCGTCTATTCATCTGTCATTGTGTAATTAATGCAATGACAGAATTCTTCTTCTTCTTCTTCAGGCTATTTTAGCCCACTGCTGGACATAGCCCTTCCCTAATGAGCGCCATAGCGCAAGGTTGTGCCATCATTGGGGGGTAATGCCCATAATCCCCACGCTGGGCATACGGGTTGGGGATCGCAGTTTGGTGGAATTGTACTGCAGGGGGCGCTGCTGCCCACCCCCCGGTTTGTGTCCCGGTGTGTTTGTGGTTTATGACAGAATTAAAGTATCTAAAACGATATTCTTCTACATCAAAAACCTTAGCGAAACATTTTTGCATCGATTTCCCTCACGTGCCCCGCGCCCGTTGTGTGATTCAATGTCTTTGCGGGTACTTCCACGACCACAAACTACGCCCGAGGTACGGCCCGGCTCTTGTGCTAAACGTAGATAAGCCCAGCAGATTATAATGTACCTGAAACAAAAAAAAATGTTGTTAGAAATTGCTACATACGTGAAAAATGCACTATGATGGCGAAAAATTATGGGGAGGATCTTCCTTGCTGTACAGCGTGCATGGGCACCTTTGGGTCGGATATTTATTTACTTATTAGCGACACAAAATAGCAAGACAACAATACAAATATGTACACAATAATAAACTTACAATCTGTTAGCTTTTAGAATATACCTCGGGTTCTAGAGTAGGCTTCGGAAAGCACACGAGTGTAATACTACTGTCTGCTCTGTATAAAACTTTTCTTCACTATTCTGAAGAGTTATGCAAAGTTAAGTGTCATATTAGTTCCGATATTTCTATAACACGAATACATCCGATTCTATCCGATAGTAGCCGAGGTATATTCTAAAAGCTAACAGACTGTAAATGTCTAGTTTTTTTGTATTATATGAGTGTGTTTCATTTTGATTAGCATTCTGGTTCCGGATGTATAAAACATAGTTTAAATTATTAACAATATAAGTACAAAATTAGTTACATAAATATAGGTAGAGAGTATAAAACAGTAATGTTAATAAAATGTTTCCTATCTTAATGTTCGCGTAGACCCGGGATCTTATAAAAGTTGATCTTAATCGTCTAGAACAATATTTGATCACTTTGCAATTTTTGATTTTTTCATCGATAATATCAGTGGGGGGCCTTACTGTCAGAAGACATCAAGCCGCCCATAAGGCCTCTGACATGGCTTAACGACTGCCATTACATGACAGCCGGCACCAACGGCTTAACGTGCCTTGCGAAGTACGGAAGCGCTCGGAAAAATGCCACTGGCGGTAGTCACAGGACGGTCATCCATCCTGCGCCTGACCGCGCCTGTTGTTGCTTGACACATGTGATTGATTCCAATCACTCGGTTCGACTAGGCCACGAGCGCTTCGGTTTAATGCACGGCAAATAATTTGACTACATGTCTTTGATTTCGCATGGACAAACTGCGAGAGAAAGAAAGATAAGTTCTACACATTGTACTAAAACAACGCTATTGATTTAGGAACGAAACTGTATTTTTGCAAGCTAGTTTTTAATAAGTAATTAAGTTAAAAAGTAGATGGGGAATTTTTGTGAAGAAAAAAAGATGGAGGAAATTTTTAGTTAGAGTTAAGTTGTAAAAGGAAAATAAAAAGGTATCTGGGCCTTTTACTGCGTGTTATTTTACAATAAAGTGTTTCAAGAGCTTACAGACGTATTTTGGGTAAAATCAATCAGCCTAATTACAAAAACACGATATTAAAACACTCTTACAGGCATTTTACTTAAGCTGTCGTTACTGGTGAGAACCAAAGTTTTCGACATAGCTCAGAGAATTAGCGAGCTGAAGTGGCAGTGAGCTGGCCATATCTCGCGAAGAACCGACAACCGTTGGAGTAAACGTATTCTTGGGTGGAGACCGCAACTCGGCAAACGTAGTGTAGGACGCCCTCCGACCAGGTGGGATGACGATCTGCGAAAAACTGCGGCCAGATGCTGGATGCGGCAAGCTAAAGACAGGGCGCTACGGCGCTCATTAGGGGAAGGGTATGTCCAGCAGTGGACTAACGTAGCCTGAAGAAGAAGTAGTTACTGGTTACAGTAATTTCCTTGTAAAATCTTCACCACAGATTACTTTATTCTGTGTTTTTGGTGCAGACCAACCAACCGAAAATCTCTGAGCATCTTCTTGCTCAAGATGTTTGCCGGCATCAGAGCCCAGTCTTTCTGCTCTATCAGATTCTCTTCGCGCTGTTGCGAGGCGGGTATTTCGGCAATAACAATAGCTGCTACCGATCGAAAACGATTTGGCACTAAATAAAAATTGCCGTGTGGTGCTGTTAGACGAGGCCGTTAGTTGAATACAAACTGCGGGCTTTGTTTGTGAGGTAATGGCGGCGTTTTCGGGGTGATAGGAGGAAATTGATTTTTTTACCTTATCGGTTAAACTGTGGCTTTCGCATCCCTTTCGCCCGCTTTAGCAACAAAGTTTCGCAAACAGTTGTGAAGGAGGACTTTTTCCTCTTTTTCGTCAAATAGGTGGCAGCGGCGGTCGCCCTGCGGGTAGAGCAATCGACTCTACTCTACTGAGATGGTCAGAGTGGAGTTTTTTTTTTCGCTGCCTTTTTCTCCACTACAATACGGTCCGAAGGCGGCGGCTTACATTTTACATTGTACATTGACATTCAGCAAACAGAATGTAAATTCTTTACGTTGAAATAAAATGATTTGAATTTGAATTTGACTCGGAAGCGAGAGACCCAGGTTCGATTCCCGGTACGGGCACGTACCGAGGACCTTGTTTTCTAAGTTATGTACAGTTGTGAAGCTATAAAGCACGCACTAGCTGACTGTGAAGGAAATCATCGTGAGGAAACCTGAGTGTCTGAGGTGTTTAACCTCAGCGCTTGAAATTGCCAATCCGCGGGAAATTCTCTCTCTCTCTCTCTCTCTATGAGAGAAGACCTGTGTCCTGTGCCCTGTGACACACAGGTTTGATTCAGCAGCGTAGGACTAGCACTGATCATAATTATGAGACATTGTTCGCTGAGGCTGGATGAGGAAGTCCGAGGACAGAGATACTCGTAACTTGCGTGCTTTGTGAGAGGCCTAGCCAGCCAGCAATGGACAATTACGGGCTTATTGATACTTCCATGTTTAGACTCCTCACGTTATACATTAAGTGACCAAGAATCCGCTAATTATCTCGAATATGCTCGGGACACTCCAGGAAAAGAAACATTGATAATTACCCGAGATAGCGCGCCAGTGTAAACAAAGTTGTTACGGAGTAAAGAAAAAAAACACTCGTTAAAAAGTATTTACCAAGAAGTCCGTGCTCGACGTCTATTATACTTGACTAGGCACAAAAAGATGGCGACATCTTTCTTAAGACTTCTCACTGAAAAAGTCCAAAAGGGAGCGCGAAAAACAGTAACAAACTGGTGACCTAGATTTCCAGATGTAATGTTAACATTACAGGTCTCCAGAAGATATCACGTTGTGGAAGGTTGTTCTGTTCAATGCCTGCCATTTGAGCATCTATTCCACACAGTTTACTGTGGCCACGGTAGGTACATGCCTCCATGATGTGATAGAGATAAGTGATGGATGACATTACACTGTTCCCTCCTCCCGTCCGTAGACGATGCTACACGTTCAATCAGATTGAGGCATGCCATTGAAAAGCATTTAACATTGAACATTGAAAGATTTTACCTAATTAGATTAGATTAGAATCGTACACACCAGAAAACCAAATACATTAAAAGACTTACATATCAAATTGAAGCAATAGTATTTCTTAAACTTGATAATCAGTTAGTGCGTAAAGTACGTACAAACCTACTTAATGATTCATGAAGCTCATTTATAGTTCCTAATTAAACAAGTCATGCCGATTCACTGATGCCGGTGAGTCGCCCATTAGCTCAGTTGGAAAGAGCGCTGGCACGGATAGCCAGAGGTCGCGGGTTGGAATCCCGGCATGGGTGGAATTTTTAGCCTCTAAATTGGTTTTTAAACAAGTAATTTTTAGTTGTGTGCCGGCCCGATGCGAAAAACTAAAAGTGACTACCCACAATGATTGACTGTACTCGCCGCTTCAAGCTACCCGTGATCACTGAAACTGATCACGGGTACCCAGGATCAAGCTACCCAGCTTGAAGTGGCGAGAAACGTCGGGAAATAAGTTAATTACGGTTTAACTTAATAAATAATCGCGATTAGACTCTTTTAATATATAACTAAATTGAAGCAATTCCATTGACAGCCATTGAACATTGAAAGACTACCTATTCAGCTAGTAGTAATTAAAAATAATAAATAAATATTCATGGACATATTACACAGATCTCGTTAGCCCTATACTAAGTACAACTGAATGACTTGTGTTACAGGTGCTAACTCGACGATAGATTTAATACAATAAATACATAGATAACATCCAAGACCCGAGACAAACTAGAAAAGTTCGTTTCCTAGTTTGACCCGGCCGGGGATCGAACCCGAGACCTTCAGTTTTACAGTCAGCGTGCCAAACCGCTGCGCCACCGAGGCCGTCTAGGCGTAACGTGGCGCTCTTTAGGGGAGGGCTATGTCCAGATTGTCCAGCAGTGGACTAGTTTAGCCTGACGACAATTAGGCGTTCAACGCAATGAAAACGTTCGTCGAACCATTCTTCTTGTTCTCTTCTTGGCCCCCTTTACTCCTCCTTGGAGTCCGGGGCTGACACAAGGGCTTTCCATTTATAGAGAGTATGGGATTAATTACCACGCATGCCCACCGCGGACGGTTGAACTTGTGCCATTATCTAAGCCAGGCGTAAGTGACTGGCGTTATCTCTGGTTTATTCCACTACTTCTGTATCGACGTCGCAAACAATACAATAACATCAGCTAATCCTGGGTCAACAAATGGGGCTGGCACTGGATTCAAAACGAATTTCATATTTTATTAGCCACCGTGATCCTCACAACAAACAGCAGCCCTATATTTTTTCAATAAATTCTACAAAATAAATAGATGTGGAGAGGAGGGGACTGCAATGAATTTCCGCGCGCCGATTAGCGTCGGTCTGTATGAATTTATTAGTGTTTATTTAGCGTTTGTTATTAGAGAGGGATTTCTTTTAGGGAGCTATACAGGCACATACGGTGGGGAAATGCAAAAGGTTCATTCAGTACGCTTTGGTCAAACATAAAAATAATTGCATGTTTTTTTTCAAATATATGGAAGAAGGCGTGTCCAGAATGCACGTGATGCATTTTAAACTGAGTTTCACCCCAACTTCCTTGACACCTCAGTACAAGTGCCAGCTAGTATCTTGAGCAAAGAGCTGCGCAAAAGGAAAAGGCCGACTATCAACCAATTGCGTGGCCGATACGGACAACTTTTATAAAACACTAGACTTTTTGAAAAACTACTCGAAATAATATATCTTTACTAAAGTTACCCACAGCTTGGGAAAATGTTGGGATCAGCAAATTGATTATGTAAATTTTCACACATTATCCGCTTATCAGTACTGTGTGAAAAAACGAAATGTCCAAGTGGACGGCGTCGTACAGTGCTACACAAGAAATAAGTCTCGCGGATGTACCTGCGCAGATGACCAAATTTTGGATGTGCGGCAAGTTGATCGACCAATCAGATAGTTTCATTTTATGGCAGGCCGCGCGCCTTTGTTGCTATTGGTTGTTGATATTGGCGTGAGCGAAATAGGTAGCGCTACTGCGGCAATCAATTCTGCATCTTAACCGTATCGATTAAAGATCATGTTGAACTACTTGTAGCTTCGGGTACTTTCGTTACACTTCTTCCTTGTCTGCGCAAACGTAGATTCCCGAAGGGACTTTTATGGTGTGTAGTACTGTACGTTCATAGACGTCCAAGCGCCGTACAATTGTGCCTCAAAATCACTGTCACGTCAAGTCATGTCATAGATATCCACTAAAATGCGACATCAACTAGTGTGATACAATATACGCCTAATAACTAAACGGCAGAGATAAATTATAAGAAAAAAATATTATAAAAAATATAATATATATAAATATTAAAAAAACATTCTAAGTAAAGGTCTCCACATAATATACGTACGTATTCAACCCAATGCCCCCACTGTTGGAGCACAGGTCTCTTCCTGCATCGCAGAAGGGTTAGGCCATACTCCACCATCAAGATTTAATATCGAAATATATGTTATTTCCACGTGAAGTTAGTTATTATTTAAACATGTTGCTCTATTTCCATAAAGCTAAACTTTTGTGTTTCTGCGGTCTACGCCAAACTGTTCACACACACACATAATGTACGCGCCGCAACACGCAATAATCCCTCATAACACAAGACGGGCAGGGGTTACTTTGGCGCGGAACTTCGCCAAATATTTGCGGTTTAGAACTTATTCGTAAACATGAAGGAAGTAAGGGGAATTTATTTTATGGACGCGCGAAACTACCGAGGGCAAGTCCAAATAATAAATTTGTGCTTTGGAAACGTTTTTCTGAAAGGCCAGGAGTCTTATGCCGTATTTTTAGCCGCTTTTTAAAGGTTTCGGGTTCCATTGATATCAACCCTTGTATGTCCTCACTGCTTGGGTCTCCTCCTGCATCGCAGGAAGGTTAGGACTCCACCACGGCGTCCGGGTTGATGGAGGATTGTAAGACAGTGGCCGCTCTTACTGCCACAAGCCAAGCCACCCTTAAGGCCTTCACTTTGTATACATGTATGTGACGAAGTCAGCATTTCCAAAAATTACCGTGATGCATCAATTTCGTCGTTATCTATGCATATTGTTTCACTTCATCGGCATTGTAGCTCTAGTGTTGTCTGGAAACAATCGAAACAAAAGGAATATTTCAAACAATTCAGGCTTCTTCCACTTCGTTCCAGCCAGCTGACCCTCAAATGACTACATAAAAGTATTTATTTCTAGACTACGTGCTACCACACTTTAGTCAAATTTCAGTACCTACAGTCGACACATCGCCCGCATACACATCGCAAAAATTCAACGAAGAATTGAATAATTATTATATGCTTAATACAGCTTTATGTGGCATGTATATCGCTTTCGTGCACATGTTAAATGTTTATCTAGTCTAAAAACCTATTTAGAGGCTAAAAATTTCACCCATGCCGGGATTCGAACCCGCAGCCTCTGGCTATCCGTACCAGCGCTCTACCAATTGAGCCAATGGGCGACTCACGGCATCAGTGAAATTTCGAACCTCTTTACAATATTCTCTGTATTACGTAATTATGTATCTAGTCTGTTATTAAATTAATTGAATTGAAGGAGAATAAATTATAACGAAGAAACTTTGAAAAGTTCATAGGGTTTAACAGTAGACCTATTTCCATTTTGAGACATGGTGTTTGGGTTTGTTAATCGGACATCGCCACTTCAAAGCTGAAAAATTACATTATTTTTAATGCACTAACCCGTGCTAGGGACAATTTTAAAAATACGTATTATTATTATTATTAAATTCTTTATTGTACCAGTAAAGATTGTACAATTGGCGGGCAGATAATACAGAGAATACGTACGTAGGTAATACAGAGAATATTGTAAAGAGGCTCGAGGAAGAGTCGCCCATTAGCTCAGTTGGAAAGAGCGCTGGCGCGGATAGCCGGAGGTCGCGGGTTCGAGTCCCGGCATGGGTGGAGTTTTTGGCCTCTAAATAGGTTTTTAAAACTGAAAAATTGTAAACACCACATAAAGCAGGGATAAATGACAGCCTGTTGCAGTTACTGTGCGTTTGGGTTATTATAAAAACCCGAAAAGCAACGATCTTTGGGCAATTTTCATAAAAAAAATCATCGTTAAAATACTGCTTTAAAAATATAGCTTTTCTCCACATTTTTTTTTAATTAGGACAGGTTACACTCGACCCAAGTCGCGCCTGATAGTAAGCGAAGACGGGGTCTACGGTGTTACGTGTTGATTTAATTTAAAGCTAGGAAAGTAATACATACAGCCAGAAAATCATTAAACATAGATAGTGAAGGCCTTATGGCAGGGGAACAGGGATCAAACCGGAACCGTCCGCAGGTCGGAGAACCGTTCTAAAAGAATTTCCGGAGAACGGGCGCAGCTCTTATCTCGGAAAACAAAAGATCACTATCCAATGATGAGCAAATACGTTCATAGAATGTCGACGGATAGGTCTGGCATGTTTACAGCATTATTATTACTACCCGACTGCGGCGGAGTCCGAAAGAAGTGTAATGTATTTGTCTCGTATGCATGTATGTCAGTATGTCCGATGTTCCCTCAGAACTCTTTAAGCAATGGTCACGTTTTGATTTGTAGTGTTTGCGCCACTCATTAAATAAAATTTTATTTTATTTATACACGTCCCACTGTAGGCCAAAAGCCTTCTCTCAGAGAGAGAGAGAGAGAGTAGGTATGAGCTTAATCGCCACGCGTGCCCACCACTCGGATCGGCAGTTTTTAGATCTGAGGTACGTTATACCTTAAAATAACAACGAAATGGAAAATGTATCGCTCCTTATAAATAAATACGGGAAAACCTTCAACAATGGCCCGTAACGAATTGCCTAAAACGAGATATTGCCCCATAAAGCATAAGTGTGGGTTAAAAAATTACACAATATGTCAAAGCCGGACGCATCATTTGGACCGAGGTAGCCCTCAACAACCTGATTAATGTTAGGGTAGTCAGAAAAACCAGCCAGCGAAGATCTCTGTCATCCAACAACTAGTTTATCAGGAAGTGTCAGACGAAAAACTTGTAGGGCAGAGGCCCTTCTGAGCTTTCTACATTGCTTATCCATTTCATTACTATCAGACCGTTTCTTGTTTACTATAAGCGGCGGCAGCAGAGCTAATTAGTACTAGAGCTGGCAATAAAAAAGATGCTGGCCACTTTGGCAAGCGGAAATATTAAATGGCAACCTCGCTAACGGTACAAAGTAATGTAAATATGCAATCCAAGGAAGAAAAAGAAATAAGATAAATTAAAAGGCTTGCATCCGATAAAACTCTTTGCTCGGTGATTATTGAAGCTGGCTGGAGAATATAAACAAATGTTGTAAAAAGGAAAATAAACATAATTCTTCGCTTAATTTTTAGGAAGTTGTTTGTACATTGACACAATGTACAACAAGATTGTACATTGACATTTAACAAACAAAACGTATTTTTTTTTACGCTGAAACAAATTTATGATTTAATTTTTTTTTGGGAACTCACAATTTAATGTATGTTTTTCTGCTGTGAGTGCGTATTGTTGGTGGTTTGATATGTTTTAATTGTGTTAATACGGGTCTTGCTTGTATAGCCATATTAATATATTAATTAGCCTACTATTCTCAGAACTCCAAATACACAAAAAAACATAAAAATCGGAGAAGCCTTTACAAACACTATCTTATTTTTTATGCAATAAAGGGTATAGCAGACAAACTATGATTATATAATTATTAAAACCAGTCAGGGCACGGCTTCTCTATCAAAGGTAGAAGGAGTATGGGCCTAATCATAGCTTATTCGCAACAGTGAATATCTCATACTCGTATATCTAGGTTCTCGATTTCTTTCGCCGATAGAAAATGGTATAGCACTTTACTATAGGAAAATGCGATTATTTATTAGGTGATCTACTATATTTCTCTTATAGTCAACCCATTGTAAAAGAGTAAATCTAAAATAGTAGTCCAGTCCCTTTCTTTAATTGTTAGTGTTATAACGTATTGCTACGTGTTTCGTGATTAGGACGGCTACCATTACATTTCTCTCTTATCTCTCTCTTCCTCTATCTCTCCCTCTCTCTCTATCTCTCTCTGTGTATGAGTGGGTCGCGGCCAGCGATCGGCGGGCTATAAACCACTTGAGTTTATTTGCCCAACTTCCGCTAGTCCTTTTTCCGGTTTGTAAACCGGAAATAGCTGCATTTTCCACCATCCGACAGCGATAAAACGGCACCTCTCGATCGGCAGTAAACGCTTGAATTAGTCCCACATTCGGTCGAGCCGTCAATAAAGCTGAGAGCTCTATTAAAATTCGTCATGAGTGACCGCTGAATCCTTCCAGCACTTACTCCTAGCGCCCGAGGCATCGCTTTGAGCTTCGAATTTCAAAAACGCACTGGAAATATTCGCTCCTCCCAAGTTTACCATTCCGGCGACGCACGCGAAAATCTACCCTGTCACTAAGGTGGTAGAGTGCAGTTTAAGCGGAAATGGGTGCAGGATTAAGACTCCAGAGGAGTGGCAATCACGGCTCCACACACTGGCGTGGTTTTATGGAGTTTGCTGCGCCCCTCAAGTGGGACGATTGGGACGTGACCGCACTTTCTATTCGCCCCAGTCCGTAGTACGAGAATCCCTGTCAGAGTCGGTATTCGTATAGTATTAACAGACGATCGAACTTGGTACGGGCCGGACCGCCGATTCGGTACGCTCCATACCATATCCGTTCGTCTGGAAAGATGTCTATTTCGTGTTCGCCCGGACCGATGGTACGCGAAATCAGCTACCCGGCCTGTACCAAATTCCATAGTCTGTTAACAGTATTAGAGACTTTTAAAGTCTTGCCAGGTTATGGTGCGGTAAAAATCTACGAAGAGACTTAGACCTGGGGTTAAAAACCTTGATGATATCGTAATTTGTCTTCATTATCGCATTTTTAAATTGTGACGACGGATGGCGACGTCGGGCTGAAATATACACTGAAATTTTAACATAAACTTCAAAATATATTTCTAATAAAGAAGGGAGAGATTAACAGCAAAGAACTTTAATATTTAATGGCGCCATTTAAGTGTTTGTGTAGTGTAACAAACATGTTATACTTGTAGCATTAAGATGTTAATTTTTTGTTCAGATTTTTGTCTTTAACTATAAGGGTGACATTTTCATTTTTTGTACAAAACCCTTTCAAATAAAGACCAAATAAAAAAATGTCTATGTATAAGAAGTATCTGTAATTATCTGTGGCATTATCAGTATCTGTGTAATTTCCTTTTCTTAACCGACTTTAAAAAGGGAGGAGGTTATCAATTCAGCGCGTATACTAACTACTTTTGTTTTTGACCATGTTTTCGCATAACTTCGTCAAATCTTTACAGATTTCGATAATTTTTTTATTTCTTTGTTCTCTAACGTCTCTAAGGTTCTCTAAGGAAAGTATGAAGATTCGGATCACCAATTTTTCACACCTATCTCGCTCTACGTAGTTAGATAGAGTGAGAAGTAAGTTTAAAGTCTACGTGCTACGGAAGCCGGAACGCTCGTCGCCACTATGTGTTGAAATTCTTTTAAAGAGCCCTTTAAAATCTCTCAGTCAGCGGTGCCGACCGTCAACTTTACTGGCTACGTATCTCCTACGCTGTTGCAATTTTATTTACCTCATTGCAACTTCAATCGGTTTTAAACTTTATCTTCTGTTGCACACATGGTGAAAGCTGGCTTCCAAATCAGTTTTATGGCCATCTTTTACTAACCATCCCACGGCTTCCGACAGTGAAATTTGCCAATACTTCCTAATTTGAGCCCGATTTGTATGGAACGGTTTTGTACCACGTGACAAAAATTTGAATAAACAAAATTACTCATTGATATATTGCATTAATATGTTACGTGATATATAATCATAAAAAAAATTCATCATGAAAATACATAGATGCATGTAATTATATATATTATTACTTTTTAGATTATGAGCTTTTAATATAGCCTGTCCAACGAGATTAAAAATTTTCTTGAATTTTTTTTTTTTATAAATACATATATACTTATAATTCTTATAATATAACCGATATATTATATCGGTTGGTATTGTTAATATTTAGATTTAGTTTATAATTAGTAATACTTATTTAGAGTTATTAGAAGTGAACCTTTTGCTAATGTAAGCAATGATCAAAATCCAATGATAAGGATAATAATAATCAAATTAAAGGGTGTGATTTATATTTTTACTAGCTGAACCTGCAAACAATTTTTTGCTATATTATTCGCCTGCGACCTATTCTCAGACCTAAATATACAAAAAAAAAAATCAAAATCTTTGAAACCTTCACGGAAAGTATAGATAACAAACACTGTGACACGAACTTATTTATACGAGTCTAGCTGTGCCCCGCGGTGTTTCCCGCGGTTTGTCGATTTTCCCATGGGAATAACATATTTTCCCGCAGTAAAACGTAGCCTATGTGTTAATCCAGGTGTTAACTCCATACCAAATTTTATTAAAATCGATCCCGCCGTTTAGACGTGAATAAGTATCAAACAAACACACTTACAAACATTCGCCTTTATAATATTAATGTGATTATAGTAAACCTGATGAGATTTATTTTAAAAACCTATTTAGAGGCTAAAAATTCCACCCATGCCGGGATTCGAACCCGCGACCTCTGGCTATCCGTTCCAGCGCTCTTTCCAACTGAGCTAATGGGCGACTCACCGGCATCAGTGAAATTTCGAACCTCTTTACAATATTTTCTGTATTACGTACATGGGTGGAATTTTTAGCCTCTAAACAGGTTTTTAAAATTGTCCTTAGCACGGGTTAGTGCATTAAAAATATTATAATCAGATTTCTTTTATTTCATGAATCTTCGGATTTTGGTAAATATAAGCGTTGTTCAAATGCAAGCTCTTGTATTCTTGTATTCTTTTCCGCGTAACATTGCAAATATTATACAGTCTAGTCATTTGTTCGCTCTATGTCTTATCAAATACTTATTAGCCCTATCCTCCATTGAGGGTAGGACCCTTCGATGAATGAGAGGGTGCCAAATGCGTCACGTCGATACATAAGCCATTGTCCACAGCACATAACGGAAACTATTTGATTAGCCATCAACAGGGGGGTGAAGGCACCCCTCAGGCGTTTCTCTAAATAGGATTTATCGCTCCCATTTTGGGGCTCACATGAAATATGTTGGAATAAAACGGACATTTATTAAGTTTGGAATTTAATTTCGGAGGGCAGACATTTGTCATAACTGTTTTTATTGCCACATCCATATCCACATGTCACTCGAAAAATTTGCAACGGTGGGCACAGTAGCTATAGTCCGAACTAGGTTTCACTATACATCGATAGAGAAATATTTCGCATACATATCTAGATTTTCAAAAATATGCTCTTTCGGCTCGGCTTTTTACTCAGCAATGTGAAAAAAAAATCTATAAATCTATGTAGACACATATATAATTTTTTTTGCAAACCGAATGAAGAGTTTCTTAATGATTCGCGATACTCATACATAGTTATATATTAAACGGGTCTAATCGCGATTATTTATTAGGTAAAACGTAATTACCTTATTTCCGTACGTTTTTACATCAGCGGTAGTACGATAACGAGTGTAGGACGCCCTCCGACCAGGATGGCGATGACGATCTGCGAAAAACTGACGGCAGATATTGGATGCGGCAAGCTGAAGAAAGAGCGCTATGGCGGCCATTAGGGGAGGGCTATGTCCAGCAGTGGACTACATAATATAGCCTGAAGAAGAAGAAGTACGATGACAAAAGTCACGCGGTGTTAAAATGTCAGGATTTAACAATTAACGTACTGGAAGCTCACGACGTTCAAAATGTGCGACTGGCGTCGCGCACCCTTCTATGACGTAACATCCTACTCTATCGAGTTAAGCATCTTCTTCTTTCCTTGCATTTTTTTCTCGAGTCTTTTCATTTGTTTCGTTTATTGTATATTTCGTTTATTTCTGTTGTGCTCATATTATGTTAATTTTTCTGCTTATTTTGTTTGTGTGCTGCGTCTTGTTGGTATAACGTCTTTCACCTTTTTCTTTCTTTCATTTAGACGACTCCTAAGTGTCAAAAGTGCCAAAGTATGAATTTGACAGCTGGAGTAGCTTAAAAACAGTGAAAATCAACGTCACTCAACCCAGTGGATACTTACATACTAGAACCCCAGGTCAACAACGTAGCTCCAAGATTTGAAATGGCTAATGACACCCTCAGTATCTCCGCCAGTCCCCTGTACGCTGTGTACCCAATTAACGTGCGCCACGGCGACAGTTCTCCACGGGTGGACCGGAATTAAAATGACGTCGCCCGAGAGTCATCAGTCGTCAATTAGGACCGGGTATGACACCGGAAATGTTTCCGGACACCCGGTATACAGCGACAACCTGTACCGGGTCTGTGGTAAACTCGCCCCTATGGCATAAGCGGTAGGTGCTATAGTTCCGAACTTCGGTGTGTGTGCACTTACAGGTAACAAAGGATCATAAAAGGTAGACGGCCGTGGTTTTTATTTTGTGTCGCATAAGAACGATAGTTCAATGAAAAGGTCGACGTGGAGGAATGTTTTATTGCTCGTCACATTTCGGCGAATTTTGGGCTCTGTTTTTTAAACTGACTTTAAAATGATCATGTGTGATATTTTAGGAATAAAAAGCAGGCAGGAATATTAAGAAAGCCTTTAAGATGTTGTTTCAAAAAGAACAAGTACAACGGATACTACTTTTTTTTCATTTACAGAGAAAACCTTTTAACTCTCATCTCTCTCCTTTTTCGATTTATAATATTTTGTCTTATTCCAGTATGGCTACTGTAACTTCACAAATTTACATAACTAAGAAAATGCCTCGCTAACGCTGAAGGAAAAACATGGCGAGGAAACCTAGCTGCGTTATAGGAACAAGTATAACGTGTTCCAATAACGCAACGCTTGAAATTACCTTTCCGCGGTGGACACGCGTGGTAATTAAGCCCATACTCTCTCTAGGAGAACTAGGCTATATAATAAAAAATCAAGTATTGTCACTGGACTCGTATTTCGTCGTCGTCAGGCTATACTAGTCCACTGCTGCACATAGCCCTCCCCTAAAGAGCGCCACGTTGTGCTATCATAGGGGGTAATGCCTATAATCCCCACGCTGGGCATGCGGGTTGGGGATCGCAGTTCGGTGGAATTGTACTGCAGGGGGCGCTTGCTGCCCACCCCCCCGTTTGCTAGACTCGTATAAATAATTTCATTTCACTGTCTATCTAAACAGCCCATGAAAGACGCCCACTGTTGGGCATAGGTCTCTTTACCGTGACGCCAATGTCCGCTGCCGCTGCGGCGGGAGGACAATCCACGTGTTTAATGTCCCCCCGCCGCCTTCTCAGTGCCATCGAACCATCAGGTGGCGAATCTACCCACCGACCCGTAGGTCAGTTCTCGACCACCACTCTGTGACCGCCTTCGTCCACCGTCCGTCAAACTATCTAGAGTCTAACACTTACATAGTTTTCCAATAGAATGGTATAAGCTCTACAATGGTTATCATTTGCCTCAATTTGGTAGTCTACAACGCAATAGCAGTACAATGTCATTCTAATACCCGTAACCCGCGTAAATCAAATAGGCATCTCTCGCGAAGAAGATAGAATCGCGCGAGGCGCCGAGTTAAGTAGCACGGGTTATACCATTGCAATGCGATTTTCAATAGAATGGTATAAGCACTACAATGGTTATCATTTCCCTCAATTTCGTAGTCTGCAAAGCATTAGCAGTACAATGTCATTCCAGAGGTATAAACCGCGCAAATTTAATAGGCATCTCTCGCGAAGAAGATAGAATCGCGCGAGGCGCCGAGTTAAGTAGCATAGGTTGTAACATTGCAATGCGATTGGTTACTAGACTACCGATAGTGTGAATGAAACGACTATTACCGGACTAATATGACTCTATTGAACAACTATACATCTTAGAGACTCGCCCCCCAGATGTCCCGCTTATCTCCACTAAGATGGTGAAATGTGTGCGCACGTCAACCATTTTGGTCTTCTGTCGAATTACCCCCCTTCAGTGGAAGACATATTCCACCCAGCCTCCATTACGGTAAATGTAAACTATCAAAGTTGGTGGAGTAATTTTCACGGAAAATAACTTTTTACTTGCTTCACACGGGCTTTAGCTACTGCCAGAGAGCGAAAAATTTGCCTTGCAGGTTTAACGAGGATTGCTTCCTACGAGATCACAAGTTTGGGCACAGTAGACAAAGATATTCCACTGTTCAACGGATATTCAACGGCCGATTCTCGCCCATGCGAATTGAAAGCGTATACGCAAAATGTTCGAAGGCTTAGACATTTGTCGCATGAAAATAAGATCATAAGATAACTCGACAGGGTCATTCGACACAAATTTTCTCATTCGAATTCGATCTAGCATGGCGTTCAGAATACAGATTTTGGATGTCGCTCGACTATTTACGTAGAATTCAAGCCATAATCTATATCCTTAGAATCTGTTAAGCACCGTATTGTGCCCTACTTTTCTGTTTTAATAATAGGTAAATATTTTATTTAGAAATCCGTGTTTATTCAATAATATTTACAAGACAATAACAAGAACAGACAGAGAACTAATTTTTAAAAAATGACAATATATACAAAAAGTCAAAATAAAACAATAAAAAAGGTCTGTCGCCAACAGAGTCGTATACAAATTATTAGCTAATGAGGCGAGAATTGGCTCCCATGGCGGTATTAACAGTGGGTTAGGTTAGCCTAGCACCGATATTCTTACGCTGCTTCTTTCATTGCCTCTCCACAATTTGAGGTTGACCATCATCTCGGCATATTTGTCTCTTCCTTTTGCTACGCGGAAAAGATATTCGACGTTGGCGACTCCAGTCCATTGTTTCAGACCTAAGACATGTTAATGCAAGGGCATTTCTCTGAATTATATTGCGAAGACCTTAGGGCGGTTCGAAAACTTCTGACAGTAAGACCAGCCACTAGGCTTGCAAGCCTCCACCAATCCGGACTTGGCCGTGGTGGAGTTTGGCCTATGCCTTCCTCAGGAATGAGACCCACCCATGCCTCTCGATGGGGACATAATGGATTGACAATGACGGTGATATTGCGAATTCGTGGGTAAAACCGCAAAATTATAAACTAAGGAACTAAGGCGGTACGAACTTTTTCTCTTAGAAACTAATGTATCTGTTTTATTTCCTGACGTACAAGATGTACTATAAATCTATGGTATAACGCTATGAGTTATGATTTATCATGGACGTTAGGAGTTTTTCTCATCGATCGTCCCTCTGGAACTACCTCCACTCAACACCAGTGTCGACCTGTACACCACCTACGAAATACATGCAAGACAAGACGACGCTACAGTTAAAAATAGATGAAATAGCTAGTAAAGGCCTCCAAAACATCATACAAGACCGGAATTCAGGAGATCTGAAAGGCCTAATATACCCTGTATACACAACTTACACAGTGGTTTGAACAGAATACCAGGTCCTTGTCTGTATTGGCAGCCTCGTCAAGCCAGATAGCCGAATTGGTTGCAAACCTCCTATATAAAACGGCACATAAAGATGAAGCTAGCAATTGTTTCGTACAGTAGCAGCTCAAATTTCAAGAACTGCCCTCTCCTCACAGCAGGAACGGGACACCTGCGCTGAGCAAAAAGTGCCGCCGCGTGCCATAATAGCGCCTAATTGTTGCTCTGTTTGAAAGTTTGTCCCCTCCAATGTTCACGGGGCATTAGGCGGGCCGGCTAATGGGCGGAATCAAAGCGTGACGTCATTAAAGGGCATATGCGCGAATTGGACGCCAGGCGAAGGGCGGCGGGGTGCCCGCCGGGCCCAGAGTTGGCCCCAAAGTTTTGAGCTGGATTCCCGGAAGCAGTCGAGAATGAACCACATAGGTCCTCTTACTTATAGTACGTATCGGTGCCGCTAGAAAGTCACAAAAGCTTTCTAGCTGGAGGCACACTCTCTTACCATTGTCGGGTCTGAAGTACCAGTGGGTTTGGTCAGGTCTGAAGCGCAACGCGCTACCACAAACTTGCATGAGAGAGGGCGGTTATAAAAATGTGCATGCATACATACATACATACATACATACATACATACATACATACATACATACATACATACATACATACATACATACATACATACATACATACATACATACATACATACATACATACATACATACATACATACATACATACATACATACATACATACATACATACATACATACATACATAACCTCACGCCTGTATCCCAGAGGGGTAGGCAGAGACCAGGGACTGCCACTTGCCACGATCCTGACAGATCACCTTCGCTTCATCAACGTTCATAAGTCGTTGCATGCACGCACGCCGGTTCCGGGTACTTTTTATCTTTCCCTTTGCTTATACATCCCCTATTTGGTCGACGTAAGTCCGTCTGGGACGTCCCTTACCAGCCCTTCCACTCACATTCGCAATATATATTTGTTTCGTCAATCTTTCTTCCTTCATCCTCTCCACATGTCCAAACCAACGTATAATAATGTGTTAAGCACGTTTTGTCCAAAAGGGCTTCATAACATAACCTGACTGAACACCAAATGTAAAAATGTACCTACGATCCACAAATAAATGCTTTATGATTATAACATTAACGATTATTTAGTTGACAGTTGCGCTACGATTTACGGAATACCCATTAGTGCAGACTACTTTGATGGGCAAGGTGGAAGAAAAGATAAGGTCGGGCTGGAGAAAGATGTCATGGTTGTGCAACATCAAAGAGTGGACCGGTGTTAAAACCGCGGAGGAGCTTTTCAGAATTGCACTGAACAGAGACCGCTGTAAAGAGCTGACTGCTAACTTCCAGTGATTGAGAGGCACTTTATGAAGAAGCAGTTGACAAAGATGTCTGAAATAAAAGCTAGTTCAATGATGAGTTCTAGGTTCTAGATCAAATATCAACCTTAAAAAACTTATTTAGAGGCTCGAAATTCCACCCATGCCGAGATTCGAACCCGCGACCTCTGGCTATCCGTGCCAGCGCGCATCAGTGAAATTTCGAACCTCTGTACAATACACTGTATTACGTACAGGCATCGACATCTGGCTGAATTAATTTGCATCACTTGCAGGTTTTTTAAAATTGTCCTTAGCACGGGTTAGTGCATTAAAAAGAATATAAATATCAACCTTTTAAAAATAAGTCCAGTCGGATATTTGGATGGTTTGGTTTAAGTTGATAGCTTCAGTCAAAATAAAACTTAAGCAAAGTGTTTCGGGACAACCGGGACGAATTGCGTAAGTTTATAATTTCCTATCTATTTTCGATCAGATTTTTCTCTTTCTATTTTTACATCTTCTATTCTCTCTTTCTATTTAACACAATTAGCAGGAGCGAAATGTTGTAAAGCAATTGTAGCCATCAATTGTACATAGTTATACGGGTCCAATCTTCAAGTCTATACCAAGAACAGACCTAATTTGGCGCGTGAATCTGCCCGAGGCAGTGTTAAAAATTGGGCTGATGTAAATTTGGGAATGCTCCATAGTAATTGCATTTTATTACAAATAATATACAACGTGCCTAGCTGAGGGGCAAAATTATTTACTGATAGAAGATTCGCTATTTTTTGTATTATTGGTTAGTTTTGACTTCAATAACTATATTGTATTGTATACCACAAATAGCTAAATCGTTTGTAAACTGGACAGCAGATCAACGTTTATATTTTTGTTGGAACGTCATCCGAAACTTAATCGAGTATAGTGCGCGTGTGTAAATCTTCATGTGCTGTAAACTGATCAGTTGAGTAACTGAGAATAGTCCACACATGTGAAGGTCGACCTGCTTTTGACTGGTTCTAACTTTATAAATGACATGACAGTTGTAAGAACAACTGTCAAGTCATTTACATAGTTACTATCACATAGTCATATACCAAGACCAATCATAGTCAAATTAAATCCTTTAAGTAATTTTGTGATCCTCAGGTAATGACGGTTTCGATATCAGCTCCTGTATGTCCACACTGCTGGGGCACGGGTCTCTTCCTTCATCGCAGGAAGCTTAACCATACCCCACCACGGGGGCCAAGTCCCGGTTGAAGGAGGATTGTAAGACAGTGGCGGGCCTTACTGTCATAAGGTCTCTGACATGGCTTAACGACTGCCATTACATGACAGCCGGCACCAACAGAGCACGGAAGCGCTCGGAAAAAATGCCACTAGCGGTAGTCACGGGACGGTCACCCATCCTGCCTGACCGCGCCTATTGTTACTTAACTCAAGTGATTGATTCCAATCACTCGGTTCGGCTAAGCTTCGGTCGGTTACGATCCACGATTAAAATGAATCACCACGATCCTTAATTGAGTCAGATTGGTCTCGTAAAAATCTAATTGACGATCAATCAGAGCTAGCCACATTAAAATAACTTAAATACCAGCTACATCACAGTCATCAAGATCAACGGTCAACTTTAATTACTTTACTTTAATTACGGTTACAAATTCTATTCAAATCCAGTAATTACTTTGCCATTGCAAATCTAGTTGCTTATCAGTATCACTTTTTGCTAGTTAAAATTAACAGCTCCCTGTAATCGCAACGGATTTCAAATAGAACTAGAATTGACAAGAGTGCACGTAATTCAATTCATTGCATTAGCTGCAGTCATCTAGCAGATAAGGTGGAATTATTACATTACATAGATCATACATAACGCTCTCTAGGGCGTGGCAATATAAGGGCCACGGTTATAAATTCAATATTTATTTTAATTATATTTTTATGTAGCCTATAAACGACTCATAGGGGCACTAGTCCTTTCAGAGAGAGTACGAGATTCGGCTCAAACGTTTAGTAGTTATTTCGGACATATTGTAAATAAGCATATTAGTGGAAAGGCTTTACACAGCTCGGCAGAAGATTCCTCATAGATTCCGCCAGTGACATTTCTGTTACAACATGTAAACACTTTTTTTCAGTGTGAGTAGCATATTTGAACACTCGTAATTACTCGGGCTTTACATGGACATCTGATACTAAGCGAGAATGGACTGAGTTGATCTTCTGCTCGTTCATACATATTGTTAGCCTCCCGGCGTCAAATAGGTTTAATGACTGGCTTCGGTGAAATTCAATTTTGCTGCAATTCGAATTACAGTCTCCTTTGTACACAGGATTTTAATATGTAAGTACTTTGAGTCTTGAAAATTTGAGAGGTAATGAATTAACCATTTAATTTTGCAGAAGACTTTGCTTTGAGACGCTACTGAATGAATAGTAAGTAATAAAGACTTCACCTTGCTTCTGACAAGTAATTATATCTCAAAGCTGTCTCGCAAGGAATCATTTCACAGCTGGTATTCTGTCAAAATTAACAATTGTCATAAAGATAGTATACGACACAAACCATAGTCTCTCGACAAAATTTTGTTTAAGTTATATTCGGTTCATCTGTTAGCGGCGGTCGTTCTTAGTTTTTAATTTTACATGCACAACTTAAACAATTCCTACGGAACGTACGTTTTGGCACGCTATATCTAGAAATTAATTACAATAAGTAGCGGCCATTCGCAATCCGTAGGTACGGTCTTCAGCATAACAGGCGTTCGTAAAGATAGGTAGATATATTAGGTAGGTAAATACAGGGGTCGGCACTCGAAGTGTTACCAATTCAAAATGCTGTAATTTTGACAATTTTGTTTCTTTTTATTTATAAACTTCAATATAAAGAAAAAAACATTTAAAATTAAAAAGAAAAAGTTATTGTTCGATGTGGCCAACTTTAGCGCGGATAACAGCATCGAGTTTGTCCGAGAAGGCTTCACACGCTGCACGAATGTGGTCTGCTGATATTTTGTTCTATTCTCGGCGAAGAGCAATCTTTAAGGCGTCGACTGTCTCATATTTTTTTGCTGACACTTTGGCCTCTAGAATTGACCATATGGAAAAATCCATTGGGTTTAAGTCCGGCGAATATGGTGGCCATTGTTGCGAAGAAATGAAGCTCGGAACTTTCTCTTGCAAAAAAATTTGGGTTTCACGGGCTTTGTGGGATGGTGCCGAGTCTTGCTGAAACTTCCAATGGTTTCTACCGAACACGTCTTTTGATTTACTCTTTAACCATACGCGATCATTTTGTTTGTTCACAAATTGCTGAGCAATTTTTAGTAACACTTCGAGTGCCGACCCCTGCATAGTGGTTGATCAGCTGTCGACCGCTCACCGACCGTACCCCCGCTCCCCGTGCATTATTCTTATTACTTATTTATAAGCATAAGTGAGGCTTTTTTATTTGTGCTTATTTATAAGCACAAGTTTGGGCGAATTGAATTGAAAAAATAGTTTTTGCACAAAAAGAGGGTTCGTAAAAAAGTCGAACTTAATACTTTTAAGTATTTTCTTCTAAGCTGCTGGGACTCATGGATAATCTTGCAAAGGAAACATAAACTATAAACCATACCCATCCGATTTTTAAAGACTTGAAAGAGTTTAAACAGAACTCTTAGAGTATATCGATTTAACAAATAATCGCTTTGGTTATACTCATTATGTAACATTACTTTTTACAGCTAAACTTGTGGCAACTTTTAATAACTGCCTGTTTTTATATCTGCTATGTAATATTATGTTTGTTTAGTCACTGGTTTTACTAAATATTAAATAAAAATAAATTAATTTCTCTTATTTTGAGCCAAGCTATGGAGCATTACCTAATAAATTCAACCCAGATTATTACGGGTAAATGTATAAATGTGAAGTTTTTTTCTAATCTACATATTACCGAAAACAATAGAAACGTATTATGAGACCACAATATTTATTTACTGTCCATCCCAGTGTACGCAGTCCAACCGCAAAGTAAAACAGCCAATAACACCGAAAATCCACTCTGAAACTTTACCAATCGCATCAAATGACCTTGGATCTGCAAACCGTACCTGGAATAGATAAAACAAAAACATTAAACACGAATTGCTTGAAAGAAATCCAAAGCAAACACGGGTACAATCAGAATCAACAAGAAGTATCGCCCTCATTCTAAACTCGCACGTATGCCAAAGACAATAAGCGTTAGCGTAATGTGCTACCACCGAATCTAATACAGAACTGAACACAAAGAAAATTCCAACTTAAATTCAGATGGACAAGGTGCATTTTTCAGTGAAAACGGACTCTATTTACGCTTGGGAGTTTATTTGATTTCCTATTCACGGTCATCGACCCAAGGAACGAAAAACAGATGTTCGCATCATTACACACGGGGAATCAAACCTGGCGCTACGAACTAATGGCCGGTGCTAACTGACTGATCCAAATGAAGATACAAAAGGTTCACTTTAGGATTACACAAAATATTACGTAATATAACCTCACGTCTGTATCTAGGGTTGCCAGGTAAGGCGCGAGATAATACCGGACAATCCCAAACTGGGCGGTGGTATATTGTGGTCGCCAAGACTATGCTAACTTTCACAAAGAATTTATTAAACAATGGTATGAATATTATAATCTACAACTTACTTGACAAAATAAAGGTAGGAATTTCAGAAAAAAACAAAATCACTTCAGAATAAAATAAAACTAAATAGGAATGTTAAATTAACTTTTGTAGGCCGCTTGTGACCAGTAGCACCGACTTTCCTCAAAATACCGGACATTGTTCTGTCCGGTGTGACCATTTTTTTTTACCGGACAGGCCTCGAAAATAACGGACTGTACGCTTAAATACCGGACATCTGGCAACCCATCTGTATCCTGTAGCGTTAGATCAAGGTTTGCCGCAACATAACATAACCTCACGCCTGCATCCTAGAGGGGTAGGCAGAGACCAGGGACTGTCACTTTTTGTGGCAAACCTTGTTCTACCGCTACAGGATATACGTAACGGTACACCAGAGATTGCCACAACATAACATAATATTACCTGTACCCCAGAGGGGTAGGCAGAGACCAGGGACTGGCACTTGTGGCAAACCTTGTCCTATTGTAACGGTAGACCAAAGATTGCCACAACATAACATTAAATTACCGCATGCCTGTATCCCAGAGGGGTAGGCAGAGATCAGGGACTGCCACTTGCCACGATCCTGACAGATCACCTTCGCTTCATCAACGTTCATTAATCGTTGCATGCACGCACGTCGGTTCCGGGTACATATTATCTATTCCTTTGCTAATACATCTCCTATTTGGTCGAAAATACTCAACATATGCTACAACATATTCATTAGTTAATTTATTTGTGAACCTATTGACTTTATTTGGAATTTTGCGTTAGTTTGGCCGTATGGAGAGGATTAAGGAAGAAATAATAGATCGAATGAAACTGGGCGGAAGGGCCAGTAAGGACATACGTCTTAGACCCAGGAAATATTACCGAAGGGCAAGATAATTAGGACTCGAAACTTAATCATGTAAAATATGTTTGTCAGAATCGCGGCAATTGGCATACGGGGTAGGTAGAATTCTAATTAGATCTGCAGTATTGAACATTCAGTTTAAGACCAGTAAAATTATTAATCTATAATATAAAAATGAATCGCTGAATATGTTGGTAAGCGCAAATCTCGAGAGCAGCTGAGCCGATTTCGCTAATTCTTTTTTTAGAATATTCCTTGAAGTACGAGGATGGTTCTTACGGAGGAAAAAAAATATAATAAAGAATCAACTGTTGGCGGTACGAAGTTTGCTGGGTCAGCTAGTAAATAATATAAATTTACAAGGAAGGCTCGTTTGGTACGGTGCAGATAGACAGGACAGGACAAGACAGGACAGAGTTTCACAAACCTACCATTTGTAGGTTACTATGATAATTCGAGATACATCAGCGCAGCACAGTCCACTCGTTAATCGACTTTGCAATGTCGTCGCCAGGCTATACTAGTCCACTGCTGGACATAACCCTCACCTAAAGAGCGCCACGTTGTGCTATCTTAGGGGGTAATGCCCATAGTCCCCACGCTGGGCATGTGGTTGGGGATTGCAGTTCGGTGAAATTGTACTGCAGGGGGCGCTGCTGCCCACCTCCCAGTTTGTGTCCCTTAGTCGCCTTTTACGAAACCCGCGAGAAGAATTCACTTTGCAATGTAGGTACATTGAATTTTTTTTATGTAGCTTATAAACGTCCCACTGCAGGGCACAGGCCTTCACTAAGAGTATTTATTTATTGGCCTTTTGCATCTACTTAGTGAGATGATTTATACAGCGTCCAGTGGTATCTTCACTCACACTAGATGGGTGAAGGGACCACTCCGACGCTGTAGTGCCTGGGACATGGTTTTATAGAGTTTGGTTGGTTTTGGTTTTCACTAAGAGTAGTATGGGGTTATATCCACGCGTGCTTACCGCGGATTAGCAAATTTCAAGCGGCAAGTTATTTGAACACGTCAGACACTCAATTGTCACACTACCCCATAATTGTAATTTAACTTTAAAACAGGCTCCTGGAAGCATCTTAAAGTGAAACTTCTGCGTGCGCCTATTTCGCGGTCTTATTTAAGGCCGATTGAACGCTGAATGCGAAGCGAAATGGCAAAATAAGTGCTAAACTTTAGGAGAGTATAAACGATTTATTATTGGGCGGAAACAGCACAGGTACTTAATGAGGATTTGGATATAAATACCCACTGCAGTGGAGATTTGTATAGCGTAGTCTTTCATGAAAAGGAATTAAATTTTGTATGTTAATGAAGATTGATGTAAAATCAACATTACATAACTTTATTCAACTAACGCAAAATGCAATGAACTTCACTAAAAACAATTTAAATGCCTATACTATTTTTATTTTTAATGCCCTAACCCGTGCTAAGGACAATTTTAAAAATCTGTACGTAATACAGAGAATAGTGTAGAGGTTCGAAATTTCACTGATGCCGGTGAGTCGCCCATTAGCTCAGTTGGAAAGAGCGCTGGCACGGATAGCCAGAGGTCGCGGGTTCGAATTCCGGCATGGGTGGAATTTTTGGCCTCTAAATAGGGTTTTAAAATTTAAATGCCTTCAAGAAGCAATACTACACAATTTTTTTTTTGTTCGCCATATTTATAATTGACATCGTCAAGTTTCAAGGCTGTATGAAAAAAATATAATATCGTATTGAAAACATTAATCATTGCATGTTAATTTTTGCTACTCAACGACTAACAATATCTTCTGGCAGGTTAGTATAATACTTAGATCTAAATGTTATAAGCAGTTCTCTAACAGAGAAATTTTCCTCAGCGCAGCTTCATTTTGACAGCCGTATTCCGGTTATTCTATGGCAGCGCCATCTATGTATTACTTTGAGAATTTGTGCTGAAAACGGTTCATTGAATGTGTTGGTTGACTAAAAGTAGTTATCTGTTAAAAAAAAGAACTTTATTCAAAAGTAACAAATGCTTAAAAACCTTGTAGACTTTTAGTCCGGATTAACTTACGGGTGTTGTTATATCGGAAAAGTCCGACCAGGTTTCGCTCCGATTCGCAGAGCTTAATCATGGTGAGCAGAGACGGAGCTCGCGTCGTCGGTTGCTTGTCTCACACTACGGGCAAGCGCGCGGCGCGCTCGCGCCGAGATAGGTGGGGCGGGTGCCGACACTGGCTGCGGGGGATTCCCGCTGGCTTGCGCCGCAGCGCCTACTGCTTTCCCGTCGTCAATGCCACTAGGCATGATGGCACAGACTAAAATCCGGACTAAAAGTCTACAATGTGTTGTGCTTACGAAAGTTTTAGCTTAAAAACCTATTTATACAATACTCTCTGTATTGTAAACAGGTCACAAATTTCACGGATGCCGAGTAGTCGCCCATGGGCTCAGTTGGGGGAACGCTGGCACGGTTAGCCAGAGGTCGCGGGTTCGAGTCCCGGCGTGGGTGGAATATTTAGCCTCTAAATAGGTTTTTTAAAATTGTCCTTAGCACGTGCCTATGATACGAATACATAATTTGGTTTACATTTTTGAAATGGTCGGGGCCTCAGCATTAATGCTGTTTTTCATTTTAAACTTTCGCAACTTGAACACATTATCGTTCACGTGACCACGGTAACTGTAACGTCGTCGAATCGTCGAGGTAAAATAGCAATAAATTACGATGAAGCCCCGAAAATATTCTAATAATCTGTTTATAACATTAAGATCTAATAAGTACTAACCTGTGAGAAGATATAAGTATAATAACAATAGTAAAATAAACATAGTAGACAGACTTGACACAAATGACCTGGAGATCTATTTTTGAATCACTCGTATGAAATTGTATAGTCGAATGCTACATAAGTCACACTCGTCGTCTAAGTTGCATGATCTCGTTTTTCCGTATTTTTGAATACAAATATCCATTTAGGATTAGACATTCTTCAAAATTCATTTTCTACACAGAAGATCACAATATTCACAATCTACAACAGTTATTAAGAGCACATAACATTTATCGCTAGGTAGGTATCTGTGCGCAGCACAATACAAATTAACACAAATTTTGACAATTAATCTATCGATCGACATACGAGACGAGTGGTAAGGACCATTCGTTGCAGTCGAGTGATTAAAAAATACGGAATTTCGTATGTCGAACGAAAATCAGTAGAAATCGAGCGCTCGACGCGAGACGAGTGATTCAAAAATAGAGCTCCTGGGTAGAAACAAATCGGTGTGAGTGGTACAGAACGCGACAAAAGCAGTAAAGAAGAAAAATCCCGACTCAATCCTGAAATACGACGGGACATTATTGTCGCCGTTTAAATTCAAAATATGAATAACGATTTTAATACTTTTAAAAACGTCTGGAGGCCCGCCAAGAGGAGGCCAAGCGGCGACGGTGCTTAATCACCGGACGCAAAAACCGTCAGATGGCAAACAATTATCGCTGAAAGCCCTGCATTCGGCTGTAGGGTTACCAGATGGAAAAAATAAGATATACAGACAAAAAAAATCAGCAAATTCACACTTCTGCGACGAATGTTGCACTCGGAGGCAGCGGAAATTTTATTGTGTTCGCACAATTAAATCATAAACATACATAATATACCAAGATGATAATTAAACACATATACTAAGATAAATAGTATACACAATTCTACATATAAATAAATTTACTTCATCATATCAATTTCAACAGACCAGATACTCGTATAAACCCTTTGTATCCCCCCACTGCTGCGGCTTGAGTCTCTTCCTGCATCCCAGGAAAATAAGCCATACTCAATCACGGGTGCCAAGACCGGATTGGTGGAGGATTGTAAGGCAGTGGACTGTAAGGCTGTTTGTCCACCGCAGCCGTCACCGTCACGTCACCGAGAACGAGATTATTTCGGGCCGATTTTAATATGACGTGACGGCGATCGTTTGTCTACCACGACCGATGGTTTAGTTTGTTCCAACTGTTCCAAACATTCTTTACTTTCTATAACTTCTGTTAATGAATAAATATCGTATTAAAATTTTTTGGCCATTTTTATTACAATGATATATGATGACAGACAAAATAATAACTGAGCTCGTGTACGGTGCGACGGGGACGGCAGTGTGTGGACAAGTTCATACGTGTTTTGTATTGCCGGCACATCGGCCCGTCAAAATCTCGGGCCACGTTCTAGCGGTCACGCCGATCTACTCGCAATTTCGGCGGCCGGGATGACGGCGCTCGGGTGACGGATGTGCGGTGAACACGCGGCTTACGTAAATGTATGTACCGCTACTTCGGCGCCGTCATCTCGTTCTCGGTGACGTGACGGTGACGGCGGCGGTGGACAAACAGCCTAAGGCGGTGCCATTACATGAAGAATAATTATTTTTTAGAGGTAGCCGTAGCAGTAGTACATAGTAGTAGTATGTTTTGACAGTGTCTTTAAAGGCGAGACGACATTTTGTGTATCGCTGTCAAAGATCGATAATGCAGATCACCTCGGTCCTACCTCGCCGAAAAGCAAATATAATTCAAAGAATCCCAAAGCGAAGAGTCGAATCTAATAGCTAAGCTCTATTATGTGAGATAGACGGCTATCGAGTGGCCCCACAACGGAAACGGGTTAAGGCATACGAATAAAGCTTGTGCCAAAATAGTAAATAATTGCACCCGTTTCGAACATTAGTAAACCGATAGGAGTTGTTTAGCTCGCCACTTCGAGTTATGGAAGTAAATTTAAATTTCTGACTTTTCTAGTACTCTGTATTTTTTTTTAAATACATAAAAAAAAAATTAATTAAAAAAAGGATTTGTTTTATTTTCTTTATTAATCGTATTTTAGGGAAACTCGCAGATTGCAATAAAATATGCATTAAATACTATCTTCTTAGCGTGTCGACGGCGAGTCATCGTGGTGTAGCGTTTACTAATCTCATTGATTGGTTTGTTTGATTGGATTGGACTAGCTCATTGTTGCCCAGAGTGCGCCAGACATACGGACTCAGTTAGTTCATACTAAATACTATGTATAATATGAGCTTTGATAGTAAATTTAAGAAATGGTACCTAAATAACGAAAAAAGTTTATGGTAAGTTTACACCATGTCACAGCACAAAGAACGCATTTTTAACTGATCACAAATAAAAACCTATAAACAAGTCTCCACTGCCATAAGACAATATTAAGAAGATTCTCCATGGAAAAATACTCTTTGTTAGCCGCCTTCAAAAAAAAGGAGGATGTTATAAATTCGACACGCGTATTACTTTTTTTTACACAGAAATGGAACCGAAATGATGACTGACGATTTTCCGCCTCACGGATTTCTGTTCAATGTAGCCCGTGATAGTGTACTCGTTTCTTTTTATGCTGAAGCTCCGCTTTTTTTTGGTAAAATAGGGAGGTTTATGGTCCCGCTAATTTACTGACTCCGTTCTCCACACACTTTAATTTTCTGGATTGCGTTTTTATTGGCTTTTCTCCTTTTGCTGCCCACGCTAAGCAAAGTTTACGGCGTTGGGCATTTGCCCATACGCCAAATCGCCAACCTGGTTTTTTAATAAACAATCAAACAATAACTTTGAGTATATAAGAAATTCGAGTTGGATAAAATTAAATTTTGACATTTTAAACAAATATTGTGAAATATGCGTTGGTTAGAAATAAAATCAAAAAGCTTTTATTCAAAGTAATGCAAAAACTGCGACTCAATGAATGTTACAAGTTAAACTAGGTGTCCATTTCAAGGTAATTATACAATAATGCGTATGTGCATTGTATAGGTATAGAAAAGAATGCGGTAGGTATCATCACTTTGCTTTGCGACGTACAATGAGAAAAAACGTACGTAATTAGAAACAAAACTATACACAATGCCAAATAAAATGCTAGTTGGTTCGTTCAAATAGATTGTTGTGGCCGTGAAGACTAACGGCGAACACATCGTAATGTAGGTACACCGCAGGCACTGACCGAAAATCAGCGCTGAGGGCTCAGCACAACGTTGAGTCAGAGATGCCCTTTGTGACAACATTGGCACACCACAAGATGTACGCTCTGACTTTGGCCTGTCTTATCTTATTGTACGTAAATGGTTTGTTTTCCTTATAATATGTAACTATGAATCTTCTTCTTTGGTCCTCCGTGGAGTCTGGGGCTGACACAAGGGCTTTCCATTTATCTCTGTTCATGGCTAGGGATGGTAGCTACAGCCAAGTTTATCCCTTTTCCTTTGTCTCAGAGAGAATGGACCTCTTCCACGTCTGAGACGGTCTTCCGGGTCGTCGTGAGCCTCCGGCGTGTTTCCAGTCGAGAGCCACCTATGAGTAAGTAATATGCTTTTTCTTTCCTGTGATGTGAAGAAGAGCAATACACATTTTGAAATTGCTGACTTTCGATGTTTTATTACTGAGCTTGTTTGTTGCGTATGGCCAAAAGCCCAACGCTCTCGGAGTCAAAGTCAATATTGTGCATTGGCCACATGAATTGGGATGAGGATTCATGTCCGCTCGTATTTTTAAAACACTGCACTGCAGCATCAATTTTAATTGCAAATGTTTTGACTTTTATTCAGCGCTGCTGAGGTTGTAATTCAATATTCTCGGGCAACGACCGGTAATTCGGTAGTCCGGGTATGCACTCTAAAATAATTGTCGGTAAATAAATGCCTTTTACACTGGCTCTAACTGGCTTTGTAAAAATATCATACTTTTTATGGGATGAACAATTTTTTTTTATTAAACTATAACATAGATAGATAGAAAACACTTTATTGTACATAAAAAAGGAAATTACAAAAATATATATAAAATTAACTCCACCAACCCGGACCCTCCACCAACGCGGACTTGGCGCCCGTGGTGGAGTATGGCCTAACCTTCCTGCGATGCAGGAAGAGACCCGTGCCCCAGCAATGGGGACATACTAGGGTTGATAACGTAATATTAAATTATGAGTATAGACTTCGGCGATAGTATTCGGCGGTAGTATGAACTTGTGTAAATATTTATTATAAGGTATGTTTACTAGAGTAAATAAGTAATTTTGTCCATCTTATGTATTTTACGTACTACCTACTTTCATCATCTTTCAGTCCCATCCATCCTAAGGTTGTTAGAGATCGCTTTCATACATAAGACCTCGAGTTGTACACTGTTACACACAGACATTTAAGTTTTTCATGTACTTTTAAAATATATGGTGTGCAATAATGAGTATAAATCTAAGCTACAAGAACTAAGACGATTTTGGGCGACTATTTTTAAAATGTTTGCGATAGTGTCCGGCCAGCATCTGGCAACACTGGTCAGCGCTAGCAATCTCTCCAACCCATAGAATGTAAAATAAGATAAGAATATTCTTTACTGCACACCAGAGCACATATTATAAAACATCTTGATATTAAGATACAGAGTACAATTGGCGGCCTTATTGCTAAAATCAATTTCTGCCAGACAACCTTATGACGGAATTTACCCTCTTACGATCTGCAGTTTCCCCCTTATAATATAAAAGCAGCTGTAAATCCAGTCGCCGTCAGCTATTAAGGCGGAACACAATGACAATATCGTATGTAACAAAGACAGGATCGGATGGAACAAGATAAACACATCCCATCCCGGTATTGGAGTATAAACAGCGTGATAAAGTAGGCGCGTCTCAACTATAGGCTCCCTGACGGGAAGAGAGCTGTACCGCAACCATCTGTAATTTTAGATATAGAAATATTTGTGTACATTTTTTTTTGCATACAATAAAGTATTCCCTATTATATCTAACCTAATAATAATCGCGATTAGACCCGTTTAATATATAACTATGTATGAGTATCGCGAATCATTAAGAAATACTACTCTCTATTGTCTCAGCAATAGCTGTGAAATTGGATGATGGTTGGTATCACTCGAGATTCAGAACTATAATCGCGCTGTGTTCACTTTTTCAATTTGAGATTTCCGATAGACGCAAGTTACTGCAAGTTTTTTTTTTGTCGAGGTTACTGCCACTGTTTATTTTGTGGCAACCTTTTAGTCATTATATTTAAAATTAGTATTATTACATGTTATTAAAATAATATTGAAAAAAGATAAGAAATTAAAATAGATGTTAAAAACACTGGCGTCATAGACAAATTTAGTATTATAAATATAATTGTACGATTAAAATTTAAAATTGCACTAAAATGCATGACAATAAGTAATATTAATTATAGTGTTATAAATAAATATTAATTATAGTGTTATAAATAAATATTAATTATAGTGTTATAAAAAAATTCTATTGTATCATTTTGTGAATAAAATAAGTTAATTTAGTGAAAAACACTGTCTTTCTCATTCCCTTACGGTCTTATTAACACCTTGATATCAACCCTTTGTATGTCCCCACTGCTGGGGCACGGGTCTCTTCCATGTTAGGCCATACTCCACCACTACTATCGGCGCGCAACTATCATGTATTATACGATTTTCCATGTTATTTAAAACAAAGTTTCACTTTAACGAATTTGCGCAAAGAATCAAAGGAAGCGAATCAAAAGTGCTCAGCTTCAAGCACGACTGAAGTCTCTCCTTTATGTATATACTGTATATTATCCTACCTGTCTCAAAATCAACGAAACTTTAGTTGAAGTTTGAAGACTTCATCTCGGATACTTTACGCACTTTTCGTCGCGAAGCTACCACCTCGGAAAGCAATTTCCATGACTCAACTAGTGTTTATAAAGCAAAAACAAGTCGCGCAAATCACGGGATATCAAGTTCCTTTGTGGCCTTTTATTGTCATAGTTTCACCGTTACTCTCAGCCCGAGGTACCTACTGAATACTGGTCAGACGCCGCAATCAGCGCGGAACAGAGACGAGAAAATGTAGTCGGAATATTTTTGGAAATAGAACGTTGTCAACATTGCTTGTCGCCACGATTGGTGTGGATTTCAACAGAAAATAATGGACACTCGGTACAAGTGAAATACCATGAATGATTGAACTTGGATCTATAAAAAACTTGTATCTAATGGTCCGGAGCGATGATTTCAAAAATGGAATGTTGCCTGGCTTTCCATTCAATTGAAAAGAAAACAATGCCAATTGACTTTTATTATGTGCCAGTGTCAATTTCTAAATTACAATAAAGATGTTTCACAAGTAAGCATAACTGACATTGCTTTTTTTCATGCTTTTTAAGCTTGCTTTACATAGAAGAAGAATAGAATAGACATGCCAAAACCGCACATCCATAAGGTATGGCAAATTTTTCGGTGTTTCCACGGTGGGCGTTCGTGGAAATAAGTCCCATACTCTTTCTCCGAGTGAAGGCCGACTGTGCCTTAATTTCATCCGTATGGCAACGTGGAAGTAGATCGTTAGCTGAACTGCGAATGTAAGCCAGGCGGGTGACGCAAGAAACATCCAATTCCCAGAGCCCGCTACATTGCGGTCGGTGTGTGCAATAGTACAGTTTACACAGTTCAACGGGCCGCTTTTTCGACCGTTTCCTGCCCGCTGATTCCACTGGCACCGACGCGGAATTCCTTTGTGAAAATATCAAAAATGACTTTATTGGAAATGCGTGCAGACTCGCCGTGGCACGCCGGTGTATGCTACCAAATCCGTAGTACGACATCGAAGCTATTATGTCAAGTTATTCAGCGCACGTAAGGCAAGGTTAACGCAAGTCTTTTCAATGTTTTTTCGACTTTTTAAAGTCTTCACTTCAACATCAACTCGTTATATCCCCACTGAGGGGCACGGGTCTCTTCCCTGAGGAAGTTGAAATGAAATGAAAAAGTTTTATCCAAAGTAGCGCAGAAGCTGCGGCTTAGTGAACGTTACAATTCAATCTATATAATTTTGGAGAAAAAACCGGCCAAGTGCGAGTCAGACTCGCGCACCGAGGGTTCCGTACAAACCTGTATTATAGACCTGAGTATTTGGTATGAATTTCAATTTAATACCTCTACGCGTTTATGAGGAAATGGGTAGTAAGTTTAAAATTATTAAAAAAAAATATATTATGTGATGTAACTAAAAATTTATGGTTTTCGTAATTTTTCCTTTATCTATGCTATAAGACGTTGCTTCGTACCAAATTTCAAGATTCTGAGTTCACGGGAAGCACCCTGTAGGTTTTGATTCCCTTGCAAGTGTCGAAAATTTGCGGCATAAACGGCTGTATCTTTTGATTGTGTTGGCTTAGAAGTTTGATTTTTTCACAGCTTCAAGGGACAGTAGACCTGAGTAATTGATATAAATTTCAGCTTCATACCTCCACGCGTTCCTGAGAAAAAGGGTCTTGACAGACGGACGGACGGACAGACGGACAACAAAGTGATCCTATAAGGGTTCCGTTTTTTCCTTTTGAGGTACGGAACCCTAAAAATGGACAAATAAACTCCAAACTTAGTCTTTTCAAAGTCCTTAATTAACATAGTTTACATAATTATTACAAAACACAGAACTCATACATTGTACTGGCTTTAATTCCAGACCTAATTGTCATCTGTTATAGGCCATATTACAGGCCATACTCCTCGGATTTGGTAACCACGGGGGCCAAGTCCGGACTGGTGGAGGCTTGCAAGACTAGTGGCTAGTCTTACTGTCAGAAGCTTTCAAGCCGTCCTAAGGCCTCTGACTTGGCTTAACTGAGTAAGTATAAGTAAGTATAAATAAGTATAAGTCTTAACTGAGTAGTCCAATTGTTATAGTGTCTAGTCATGTAAAAAGATATTGGAACTTCTAAATCTATTTGAAATTAATCTCTTGGTACTATGTAATATATTTTTTTATGTAGACTATAAACGTCCCACTGCAGGGCACAGGCCTTCTCCCATAGAGAGAGTAAGGGCTTAATTACCACCCGTGCCCACCGTGAATTGGTGAATTTCAAGAGTTGAGGTGTTCGAACACCTCAGACACTCAGGTTTCCATTTGATGTTTTTCTTCGTTAGCGAGTGGTATCGCTACTGTAACTTCACAATTGTACATAAAACAAAGTCATCGTGTACTGGGAATCGAACCTAGGCTAACCGATGAACTACTACCGCTCGTTATATTTAGTGAATAATAAATAATTGCTCTATTGTAATGTTTTATAATATTACTATGGAAGACGTGTAACGTATGTAAACGTGTTCTTGAGTGGAGACCGCGACTCGGCAAACGTAGTGTAGGATGCCCGCCGACTAAGTGGGATGACGATCTGCGAAAAACTGCCGGCAGATGCTGGATTCGGCAAGCAAAAGACAGGGTGCTATGGCACTCATTAGGGGAGGACTATGTCCAGCAGTGGACTAGTACAGCCTGACGACGACGACGACGACGACGACGACGACGACGACGACGACGACGACGACGACGACGACGACGACGACGACGACGACGACGACGACGACGACGACGACGACGACGACGACGACGACGACGACTATGGAAGAAACACTGTAGCTCTATACAACAGGCCCTGCCTAGTTCAGACATTCGTTATTTAAGTGTAAATCCTTAATCTTACACAAAAATGTACTCTACATAATATAATATTATTGTACCATAGTCGCGTATTTCTGATTTTGATGAATTATAATATGTAATCGAATAATCTACATAAAGGATGGCGTGATGGGAAAAAGGCCTACACCCGGAAGTGGACAGAGGTGGACTAATAATGATGATGGTGATGGTGATGATGATGAATCTACTTCAAATTTTCGTTATACCTCCTGCGGTTGACTGGTAGAAAATGCTTATGGCATTAAGTTCGCCGCATTGTACGATTTTATGGTGCAATAAAGTATTATTAATAATAATAATACTTCAACTTTTCACAAGATTCTTTTTTGTGTGTTTTCGTGTCCAATAAGGTAAGTAAATAAGATTCAAACTAAATAAACCATTAAGATCATTTTTCGAACAGAAGACCACAAAAACCATTTGCCCAACATAACAGAACGATTGCGAATCCAAAGTATTATCCAACGCTGTTCAAAGATGCCCTGGAGCCCGGAGGCGTCCATTCAATACGGGCACCGTAAAATAACAATTCACTAAGAAACTCCCCGGCTAGGGCAAACAACAGCTTTCCTTTCCTCCCTGGAAAACAAAGGCTGGGTTAAAAGCTAAGAATATCTAGAAAGTTCGGCTTAAGTTATGTCCGCGAACCAAGTTATTGTTGAACGTCCATGGTTATTAAAACAACTAATAACATAATAAGATAAGAATATTCTTTATTGTACACTGGAAAAACAACAAATACAAAATAATTGCAAATATACATAGTACACTTGGCGGCCTTATTGCTTAAAGCAATTTCTTTCAGACAACCTTACGATGGAAAGTTTCTGAAGGAAATTAGAAAGACGGCTAGCCAGTGCAATTTTGAATATTGATACATACTGTTACTTATTTAAACTTATAATTTATTAAGATCCATAAGATCCATTCTCTTTGGAAATTGACCACAGTCGTCTAAGGGCCAGCCCTAATAAATAATCGCGATTTGACCCGTTTAATATATAACTATGTATGAGTATCGCGAATCGTTAAGAAATACTTTCACTAAGTAATCACTTAAGTAAAGTTCTGTCATGCTCTTTTCTGAGTAATTCGAAAAGATAGCATTACAGTTAACAATGCGAAGTAAAATTCTAAATTCAGAAACTAGCCCTATGGGTAACAAAATTTCCACACCAATATGCCGTATAAAACACCAGCTGAATAGATTAGCAGGGTGTGATATTACGATATCAAGCCTTGTATGTCCCCACTATGTCCCCATACTCCACCACGAGGCCCAAGTCCGGGTTGGTGGAGGATTGTAAGACGGTGGCGGGCCTTACTGACAGAAGTTATCAAGCCGTCCATAAGGCCTCTGCCATAGCTTAACGATTGCCATTACATGACAGCCGGCACCAACGGCTTAACGTGTCTTGCGAAGCACGGAAGCGATCGGAAAAATACCACTAGAGGTAGTCACGGGACGACGACGGTCGCCCATCCTGCACCTGACCGCACTTGTTGCTTAACTCAAGTGATTGATTCTAATCATTCGGTTCGATTAAGCCACGAGCGCTTCGAGGGAGTGATATATAATATTATATAAGACTAGCTGTGCTTCGGGGTGTTACCTGCGGTTTATTGATTTCCCCATGGGAATCACATATTTTTCCGCAGTAAAACGTAGCCTATGTCTTACTCCAGGGTGTCAGCTAACTCTATACCAAATTATATTGAAATCGCTCCCGCCGTTTAAACGTGAAGAAGTGAAGAGTGAAGAGAACACATACAAACTCACAAACTTTTGCCTTTATAAAGTGTAAGGTGTAAAGAGAGGTTTGCACCGTTACAAGCACATACATTGCTTCTGGTCCCACACTAGGATACCATGTGTCGTGGGAACCAGAAACTACGACAACACAAACATGTAAACATCCAAGAACTGGGCTTTTTTTTGTTCCCAGCCGGGATTCGAACCCGGGACCTCTTGCATGGTAGGCAGACGCGCTACCGCTACGCCACAGAGGCCGTCGAATAATGAATGAATATTCTTTATTGCGCTAAAAACATAATTTGTACAAAGGCGAACTTAATACTAGATAGTATTTTCTTCCAGCTGACCCACAATGATGCGGAGAAAGGAAAGGGTAGTACCAGTAAACAATATAATATAGGAGTGATTTATTACATAAACTAATAATAATAGTGTAATATAGCTCAGTTAATGTAATTTGGGCCTGAGTCCAACCATATAATAGACTATCTATTCACCTATTCGCTTACGCTAATTAAACGGTGTCAAAGTCAATGGAAAAAATAATTTCCACGCCTTTGCACTCACGTTCAAAGGAACAATTAACTAAGTAGCCGTCTTTTTGCATTGTAGGACGCGTCGCCATTTATATCTATACTAGCTTTTGCCCGCGACTTCGTCCGCGTGGACTTTTTTGCAACCCCGTTCACTCTCTTAAGGGTTAAATTTAGAAAAACGGCGAAACACGTGTTCAATCAATTGATTTAAAGAGTATTTATTTTAAGTTTCAAGAAAATTAGTCACCTCCCATACAAATTTTGGCAACCCTTTCCGCCCCCTTAGGGGTTGAATTTCACAAAATCCGATCTTTGCCTTGCCTACATTATATATAGACCCTCCATGCAAAATTTCAGCTTCCTAGGTCCAACGGCTTGGGCTGGGCGTTGATAAGTGAGTCAGTCAGTCAGGACTTTGAATTTTATTTGTATAGATTGTAACTATCCGTACTACCAAACAAAATAAAAACAATCATCTACAATTTTAAAAACCCAATTAGAAGCTAAAAATTCCACCCATTCCGGGATTCGAACCAGTGACCTCTGGCACTCCGTGCCAGCGCTCTTTCCAACTGAGCTAATGGGCGACTCACCGGCATCAGTGAAATTTCGAACCTCTTTACAATATTCTCTGTATTACGTACAGGCAGCGTAATACAGAGAATATTGTAAAGAGGTTATAGAGGTGAGGAGAATATTGTACGTACCGACATCTATCTGGCTGAAGTAATTATCACTTGCAGTCCCGAGCAGTTAGGTTAAGATTGTCCTCGGCACTGGTTAGTGCATTAAAAATAATATATTCCTCTACAACTTAACTGTTAAAAAGTGCATAAACTCACGCCTGTATCCCCGAGAGGTAGGCAGAGGCCAGGGTTTGCCACTAGCCTTGCTTACCATCTGTTTCTCCTGTACTAACAAACTGTTAATCTACAGTAACAGCTTTCAAATGTTTTTTTCGTATGCACTTTAGGCAGCTATTGACAGTAAGCTAAAGTAACTACCCCAAAGCTAAAGTAACTACCACAAGAGGTCCCCTCAACACAGGGTAACCTAGTGTGGGAGCCGCAGGCACCTTCCTGGGCATCATTGTTTCATTGTAATTATAATTTTAAGTCTGTGAACATTAATTTATGCCAAATATTTAGCTGCAAGAAACATACAATGTGGTCAGGATTTAACTTTTTGGATTAACAAAACTTTTTATATTGTCTTATCTAGTTTGGTAGTGTATCAGAAACAGGGAGTTACTGTTCAAAATACCACAAGTCGACGACGGAAAACTAGCGTCCTCAAAGCCCGGAACTTGAACTTCGAACTTAGCTACTTCGGATTACGGCCCGATGACGCCCGATTAGCCCCGAATAGTGCCGATAGGTCCCGACCTACGCTCGTAAACATTCGCAATAAAACCGAACACGTATGTACTCGCTTGATTGTTCTGTAAGCGGTTGGCATTAACAGAAGGTTTTATGTGTTGCCCCAGACCTGCTTCGCTTTGAGAGCTTTGTCAGAAATAAATAAGGTTCGAGGCTGACCGCTGGCGTTTGATAAAATAGGATACATATCATAACATTTACATACAAGCACATACTTCTGGCCCCACACTAGAATACCCTGTGTCGCGAGAACCAGAAACAACGACATTACAAACATGTAAACAACCAAAACCTGGGCTTTTTTTCCACAGCCGGGATTCGAACCCGGGACCTCTTACATGGTAGACAGACGCGCTACCGCTACGCCACAGAGGTCGTCACATGTGGGTCCCCTTTACGGACTGAAGAAAGAGTATCTTATATAAAAGTTCGGAGAAATCATTATGAATTCTGTCGAGAAAAAACCTTTCGGGATTGAGGTAAGACGCCACGGTTTGCCTCTTGCCAAGATTTTAAAAACCTATTTAGAGGATAAAAATTCCACCCAAGCCGGGATTCGATCCCGCGACCTTTGGCTATCCGTGCCAGCGCTCTTTCCAACTGAGCTAATGGGCGACTCACCAGCATCAGTGAAATTTCGAACCTCTTTACAATACTCTCTGTATTACGTACAGGCAGCGACATCTGGCTTAAGTAATTCGTATCACGGGCAGCCCCGAGTACCTACTTTGCAGTTCGGTTTTACATCCGAATGATATCGCTGTACCCACATGATTAGATTATTTTTAATGCACTAACCCGTGCTAAGGACAATAAAAAAAAATTAGCTCAGTTGGAAAGAGCGCTGGTAGATAGACAGAGGTCGCGGGTTCGAATCCCGGCATGGGTGGAATTTTAGCCTCTAAATAGGTTTTTAAAATTGTCCTTAGCACGGGTTAGTGCATTAAAAATAATATAATCATGTGGGTACAGTGATATCGTTCCGATGTTAAACCTAACTGCAAAGTAGGTAGTCGGGGCTGTAAGTAATGCAATTTGCTTAAGTCAGATGTCGCTGCCTGTACGTAATACAGAGAATATTGTAAAGAGGTTCGAAATTTCACTGATGTCGTGAGTCGCCCATTGGCTCAATTGGTAGAGCGCTGGTACGGATAGCCAGAGGTTGCGGGTTCGAATCCCGGCATGGGTGAAATTTTTAGCCTCTAAATAGGTTTTTAATATAATCTTGCCAAGATCTTAATAAACCCTTTTCCGAAATTATGAAATCGGAAACAAAATGAATATGAATCTTAGGGCCGGTTTCTGTTTGTGAGAATTTCGCAAAGTAAACGTGATGTCACGCTCTTTGCTGAGAAATTCATAGAAACAGCACTACACAGTTAAGTGTTGACTTAGCAAAATTCTTCTTCACTAAGCTTAAGCTACTTAAGGCGGTTCGAGGCGCTCGCTAGCGTCAAAGATATTATGATTTTGATGTTTTCTTTTCGAAAAAAAAAAACTTATTATAAAAGAAATGATTTCTATTCCATTGGTGGCGCTAATTAGGCACTCGTCAAGATACAATGTCAACATTTGCTGGTTATGAATCAGGTCATCCTCATCCAGTCGCCCTCGGCAATCCGCTACTTGACTCGTATAAAATTTGACGCGATAATGAAAATTTCCTATAGTATTTAACGTGAGAAACTCAAATATACTGACTTTGCTAAGTAAGTATGTAGGATGGCTGCAGAATTTGCAAATTAAAAACATTTTTTCCGCTTTTAATTCGTAACGCCGCCATATTGAAAGCATCTTTAGATTGTAAACAAACATCTGTCAACCAGACCCAGTGGATATTGACTTTCACATAAATACACCCGAGTTTAAGTCGATAAAGAATCGCGGTCTCTTTTGGCTAGTTTGAGTAAATTTTTTCATATGATCATTTGACTGGGTACACGAATCCACAACTTTCCTGGGGTCTTTATTGACATGTTTTTGCATTCTCGAAAAAGGCAATAATGATAATTGCTACATTTTGCATGTAAACTCGATGAAATTATGGTTGCGTTGTTGTTACTTCACTATGCTCACAGATTACTCACAGATTTTGAATGTCAAACTTTGTTTACAAGTCTTCAGGCCTTCAAACCATAGACAAAAAGGGCTGACTGCGTTTTTGGCTGTTTAGCAAAGCAAAGTTTTAAAATATATTTTTTTTGTTGCTTTTAAGTCCTCAAAAATATACTAAAATATTTTTTGGTCTAATGGAAGAGATATTTACTATTTAAGACTTACCTGAAAAGAGAGTCAAATAGCGGATTATGATACAATGTCCAATTTTGCCGGTTATCAATCAAGTCCGTCTTAAGCACTTAGGAGAAAAGCCTATGATAAAAATCCAGCACCGCTCTGGTAAAGAAGGTAGATTGCATATTTCTAAAGCACCTCGATGACAGGGTAAGCACTTTCCGACCCTTCATTGAAGGGTCTCCGGCAAGGACCCTACTAGAACTCTAGTGCTGTCGTTATCATGACCTCTAAGAGAGTAAACTAGGTAGATAGAATAATTAGGTCTTCCTCTATGCCCTGTACAGACTATCTAGGGGTTATGTAATAAATAGACCTTTGCTTCTACGTACAATACGATTAAAATCAGTTAACGATTCGGCTGTGTTAGTTTTGAGCTACAAATGAGGTTTTGTTGCTAACATCGTTCTTATATTGTATTCAATAAGACAACGAGTAATATAATTATTGTAATATAAATATTGATAACTCTATGTGAGAGATAAGGGATTCACGACAATTACCGAGGATGACCGAATCGTTCACTGATTTTAATCGTACGAGACGATTTATACAGCGTTCAGTGGCATCTTCACTCGTACTAGGGGTGAAAAGACCACTCGAACATTGCAGTGCCTGAAAAATTGTTTCTTTAATGGCGTAGGCTTACCCAGCACCTATACTCTCCTAACAGTTTAGCCTAGCCCACAGGAAAGACTAATCAGGGGTTATAACTGCTAGGCAATCAGTGATACTAGCCAGAACGGCGTAATCTGATTAAAAATTCCGGTTCGGGTGAAAAATACCACTAATGTATGTTGGTGAAGCGAGTTTTGTCAGGATTGTGGCAAGTGGCAAACCCCGCTGCCACTATCCCTCCCGGATACAGGCGTGAGTTTATGTATACGTTTTTTTTATATAGAACCCACCCTTACATCTTTAGATGTTTTGTGTTACTCAATCACACATAGACAACAATACTGTGCTTTGGCCATCAATGGTTAAAAAAACATTTGATTAACGGAATAACTGTACTAACGTAATTGTGCTAATTGTCGCAACGTATATCGAATTGTCATAGTAAACAATGTATTGTAGTTCCGAGAGTCTTAGTATGTTTAAAACAAAACTGAAGCGTAGTATTCTCGAGATGGCACCATACGACATTAATGATTTTTTTTAGCCAGTAAATTAATAACTGACGTGTAATTTAATTTTAATTAATTTTAATTTAAATTAATTTTATAATGAAACATTGACATGTAATTCTATTATTATGAAAAAAGTAATCTAATCTAATCTACGAAATGGGGTCCTGAATGTGAAACGTGTATGTAGGTAGCCTCGTTGGTTTCTTTACTCTTCTTTTCTCTCAAAGACGTTCATTGCCAAGACATTTGAAATGACACCTAGGATTATTTCCATTATAATAATCTTTGGACAACATAATATAGCCTAAATAAAAAGAAGAGAAAGAAGGGTTCGAGTCCCGGCATGGGTGGAGTTTTTGGCCTCTAAATAGGTTTTTACAGTTCCTGTCAAGGAAAAAGTATCAAGAAATATTTCTCGAAAGAAACGCGACTTGTACACACATCACTACTCAAATAACATACACATACTTTCCTTTTATTAAGGACCGACATTAAGAGGCATCTTACGAGGCACAAGGAAAATATTAACAGGCCACACCAATTTATCTAAGTGGATAAACAACTATATTTTTGCAAGGGACATCGTTTGAGGGTCTCGTATCTACTTAAGCTTAATAGAGGAACTCTCTTCCTTATATGACACCTTCGGGTGGTCTTTGTTAGAGGCCATTTGTTTTAGATAACATTGTAAGGTACAGACAGCAGCGACATTGTTATAGGTACGTAGACTTTCAAGCTGTCTTACACTTATTGTATCGAATCAGGCGTTACTTTGCGGAAATCGATTAAAGGATAGATACGGAGCGTTTTTGCAGAGACGGTCACTTGCACTTGTGAGCCTGAGGATACCTCGTGTTAAAGGCAATACGCGTCGCGTATTTTCTCACACAAGTATTGGTGTCGGTGGCGGTGTGTTCGTGTCTTGCTTCTGCTTGAAAATGAGGGACGGAGGGCGGTGCCTTAACTAACCGCATGGTGCTTGTGGGATTTTTAGCGGAATTTCGCACAGTAATTTTCACTTTTTAATGTCTTACACTTATTGTTCCATGTATCTTCCTGCATCGAAGGAAGGTTTGCCATACTCCACCACGGGGGCCAAGTACGGGTTAGTGGAGGATTGTAAGACAGTGGCGAGCCTTACTGTCAGAAGTTATCAAGCCACCCATAAGGCCTCTGACATGGCTTAACGACTGCCAATACATGACAGCCGGCACCAACGGCTAAACGTGCCTTGTGAAGCACGGAAGCGCTCGGAAAAAATGCCACTAGCGGTGACGGTCACCCATCATGCACCTGACCGCGCCTGTTGTCTCTTAACTCAAGTGATTGATTCCAATCACTCGGTTCGGCTAGGCCACGAGCGCTACAGTATATTTATATGGTAGTAATTTAATTTTAGGTATATAGTATTTAATTTATGCTGTGACATTTTTAATCAATTTGATAGGTTTTTAACAATTTGACATCATTCTATTTCAATTAAATTCTGTTACTTTGTCAGTTACGTATTAATCTATTACTATTATATTATTATGCATGCACACTGTGAAATCGTAGAGGTAATATTTGACCATTTACTCCTTCATCTCCTTCATATATTGACGTATATAGAATGTACCAAAAGATGTAATAAATACAATACGAAGTACAGTCTGTTAGCTTTTAGAATATACCTCGGCTACTATCGGATAGAATTGGATATATTCGTGTGATAGAAATATCGGAACTAATATGACACTTAATTTACATAACTCTTTAAAATAGTAAAGCAAAGTTCTATACAGAGCAGGAAGTAGTATTACACTCCTGTGCTTTCGGCAAAAACCGAAGCCTACTCTAGAGCCCGAGGTATATTCTAAAAGGTAACAGACTGTATGTGACATTAACGCACGTAATGAAGTACTTAAACAAAATGATACAACTTTTAAAAACCTATTTAGAGGCTGAAAATTCCACCCATGCCGGGATTCGAACCCGCGACCTCTGGCTATCCGTGCCAGCGCTCTTTCCAACTGAGCCAATGGGCGTCTCACCGGTACCAGTAAAATTTCGAACCTGTTTACACTATACTCTGTATTACGTACAGGCAGCGACATCTGGCTGAAGTAGATTGCATCACTTACAGCCCCGACTACCTACTTTGCAGTTAGGTTTTTACATCGGAATGATATCGCTGTACCCACATGATTATACTATTTTTATTTTAATGCACTAACCCGTGCTAAGGACAATTTTAAAAACCTATTTAGAGACTAAAAATTCCACCCATGCCGATACAACTGCTAAGTGTCAAGTGTAAAGAGATTCCGTCTTCCTTGCGACAGAGGCTAGTTATTTTTTACGTCCAGATAAAGGCACTAAGCCTAATGGTGCCCGCACGGATCAATCGATCACTCCGCCGTGCCTACAATCTGGTCATCTATCCCCCAAATCGATTGAAGGAACTCCGAGATCACCAGTCAAGTGAGTTCCTTAAGTAATTAAAACTGTTTTTATACGGATTTATGCTCGTTTATTACATTTTTACAATTTTCCAACGTTTCGGCACTTTTTCAGGTGCCGTGGTCCGGGATGACTGAGTTCCTTAAGGTTAAGGAAGGTTCTTGACGATCGATACATGAGGGATGACAAGTCATGAATGTGGTCGGAGATAGTCGTTGAACGTTTTAAATAATATCTGTGATATTTGCACGCTCAACATACTGACAAAGTTGCCTGTAAAAATTGCAAACAGTACCTTTGTCCAGTAGGAGAATGGCTTCAGCTCGAGATCGAACTCTGATAGAAGTTTAATACATATAACCCGACTACGGAAAAAGGTTTTTAATAAAATTTATTGATATCCGAAACCGAAAGTAGACATCGCTGCTCTAGTAGTATTCATAAACTTTAAAATGCGTATCGTATTTTTTTCTGCCACTTGGTAAATTTTCATATCCATTTTTTCCCTATTCCATTTGACATCCCACTCGAAACGAGAGCCGAAAATTGGTGACCCAAATTTAATTAATGTAAACCCCGTCATATTCATTTCGTTCGTTTAATATGTAGCCTAAGTCACCCGAAACATAGAAACAAATCGATTGACACCTCATTCATAAAAATCGAATAAGTAGTTTACTATCAGATGAGACATTCATAAATTTCGTAATACTTACATACATACACATATACTTTCACACATAGAACGGTAAAATCAAGTCGGGTCAAAAAGGAAAACAAAGTACACGGAGTTCCATTTTCAAACATTACAGCCATGGCAAGATGCCGAAACCGGCAAGAAGAAGCTGAATTGTGTAAGCTACTGGCACAAAGAGAAGCCTAAATGGGCCTTGGCGACTCCGGCAAGGAAAGAGTGACTGCACGTTAAAAAAAAGAGCGTCCACGTTCCAAATTTGAAAATAGCGCTAATAGGATGACGAAAAATTTTGAAATCCTCTTCCATAATGTGCGGACACATTTCTTATTTACAAAAATACCTGTAATTCAGTAATAAACTAAAGTTTAACGAAGTTTAAAGTCATATTTCTAAAACAATTTTAAATCTTTGGGAAAACAGCTCGCAGTGTCATGGCGTTGAATCTGACGTCACGCCCAGGTAAACAAAACATCGTAATCACTAGTAGTTTCAACAAGGCACGGGTGAAGTTTACCAATGTTAACCTAAGCGTCACGCGATGTGATGGGTGTTCCAGTCAAAATGGCTGAAAGCAGTATTATAATCACTTATTTTATTGAAAATACTAGCTGACCCAGCGAACTTCGTACCGCCAAACAGACGATTCTTTAATTTTTTTTATTTTTCTCTCCGTAAGAACCATCCTCGTACTTCAAGGAATATTCCAAAAAAAGAATTAGCGAAATCGGTTCAGCTAATCTCGTCTTACTAACACATTCAGCGATTCATTTTTATATTATAGATTGGTAATCTCTTTTTATTTATAAAACGAAATCAGTGTTTTAAAATTTAATATGTACTTTCGCCTAATATTAATATTTGATATTATCGTCAGGCCTACTTGACGCTTCACGCTTTAAAAGCAGAGGGTCCCATCAATATTGGGAACTCTACCGAAAGAATTCCAAAAGCCATCAATAACCACCGTTCATCAAATTAAACGAAGATACTTGACATGATGGTCATTTGGGAGAGCATTAGCTAATTATGATTATTATAGTGGAACACTTTATTCAGTCCCCTAGGTGACACTATACGCAACAGGAAGGAACTAGAAATAAGTTAAGTATAAAGGTAGGTTTTGAATTGATGAGTAGAATGCCGTACCCCCTTAAGTTCCATCGCACATTTTCATAACACCCTGTATATATATATGAAGAGATATTTACTTCATTATATGAAATAAAAAAAAATTCTTTGAATTTTAGAGTATAATACACCTCTTATAATACAACTTTCAACGGACCATTCTAACACCCTGTATATATGAAATCAAAAACATGAGTTCACTTGTTGTACAATGTCAATGTACAATGTTAGCCGATGCCTTAGGGTCCAGTTGTAAAGGGGATTTTCCCCCAAACCCGAGTTTTTTTCAACTCTACAAGGCCCATTGGACTATCAAACGCCGAATAAAACTCCTAAGTTCCGTCCTTCGTAATAGCAGTCCCTGCTAATGTTAGACTGTTAACTCCAGGAATTCAGGAAAATCGCCGACAAGGAGTTGGCTTCTCCGAAATTAGTTTCACAATCTCTCGTAATTTCAAAGACATGCCATTGCCGAGGTAACTTTCACTAAGCTAGGTTGATTGTTCGGCATCAGAGATAAGCGAGGGCGGAATAGGTTCCTAGGTACGTAATACCTACCTAGATACAGGTCTAGTGCAAATCTATTATGTAATTTGAAAATGAAATTTAGAAAATCCTCCTGGCGCTACGCGTTGCTAACTTAGGCCTTAATTAACGACGACCTCCGTGGAGTAGCGGTAGCGCGTCTACCTACCACGCAAGAGGTCCCGGGTTCGAATCCCGGCTGGGAACAAAAAAAATACCCCCAGTTCTCGACACAGGGTATCCTAGTGTGGGGCCAGAAGCAATGTAAATGTTAAATGTAAATGCCCCTCCGCAAGGAGCAAGTGCCATATAAACGCAGTCTGGTTTTTATTTAATCGTACAAATGACATTCCGTATCGAAATTAAACTTTGTCAATACGCTTCAAGGACACAAATGGAAGTTTGATCGTGCTTAGAAATGGAAATAAACTTGGTATCAACCCTTTGGATGACTCCACCGCGGGGGCAGTCTGGTCTCTTCCTGAGTCGCAGGAAGGTCAGGCCCCCGTGGTGGAGTATGGCCTAACCTTCCTGCTTCCCTGCAGGAAGAAAACCCAGGGACATATAACGGGTTGATATCATACTTTACATTTTCCTACATTTTTATAGCAACTCTCGAAAACTTGTTTGACTACGTATATAGGTTAGTCCCTTAATAGGTCTCAAACAGACGTTATAGATATAATAATAAACAGACGTTTGCACCCTTCGAGTGCGGAACCCTGAAAAGGGTTGTAGTCTAACTTATTCATGTACTTAAATTCATTAATCTATCTTATCTCTAAGCTCGAGCAATTAATTATCTCATAAACGACCGGCGAAAGGAAACAAGCGGCTTCCGATCCGACAATCTCGTTGAAAACTCAAGGCTTGAAAGGAATTTTAGCACTTAGCAAACTAGGCTGGAAAAATAAAGGGCTTTTTTGTACAATCAAGGGAACTTCAAAGTACCGAAATAGATGGGCTTTCGAAATTAGTTATTTTTTTATTTCGTAATTAGCTGTTTTTCACGCGGCGGTAGCCCAGTGGGTAGAACAATGGACTCGGACGCGAGAGACCCAGGTTCGATACCCAGTGCGGACATGTACCAATGACTTTGTTTTCTAAGTTAGGTACGTACATCTGTGAAGTTATAGTAGCAATACCACTCGCTAACGGTGAAGGAAAGCATCGTGAGGAAACCTGAGTGTCGAGGTGTTAATTTAGTTCAGCGCTTGAAATTGCCAATCCGCGGCGGGCACGCGTGATAATTAAGCCCGTACTTTCTCTCTCTCTCTGAGAGAAGACCTGTGCCCCGCAGTGGAATAGACTATATTAAACAAATACTGTTTTGAATAAAATTCCTCTGGGCCGCTTTTCATAAAACTAAATTAAAAGTTTATTACGACGTTCCAATATGCATTCCGGAACCCGTCATTCTACTGGTTACTTTGTGTAATCTGTACGAACATCGAAATAAAATAGTATAGTTATATATTAAATGGGTTTAATCGCGAATATTTATTAGGTAGAGGTTAGTTATTCGCGAATTATTAAGAAATACTACGACATGGTACTGTAAATCCGACATTCCAAACAAATGTCAGTAAAATTATCGTATTATTGATTTGCAAACGGAGATTAACTTCGACGATTTTTCCGGTTGAAAACAATAATGTGTAGGAAACATTTTGTTAAAAAAATGATCGTAGGTACTTCATAATTCCAATAAGTATTTTATTAAGGGTCACTCGATTTCGTTCTTAAGCCAGGCTTAACGTTAAACAAAATGTGAACTTCAATACTTTCCACATTTTCAAAATTAGATCAGACGAATCCAGAAGTTTCACGGAGATAAGAAAAGTCTCAACACATATGAATAGAACACCTGTTGTACACAACAAAAAGAAAATAATAAACAAATCAAACTATATAATATGATATTTAAATATTATGTGCCATGTAAAACATATATTTAATACATGCCACATATAATAAATGTATGTGCCAGTATGTAAATGTTATGTTGTGTAATATTATATATAAAAATCACACCAATACTAATTATAAAGGCGAAAGTTTGTGAGAGTGTATATTTCTTACTTCTTCTCGTCTAAACGGCTGTTATAATAAAGTTTGGAATGGAGTCAGTTGACACCCTGTATTAACCCACTAAGTTTTACTGCGGGAAAATATGTTATTCCTATGGGAAAATCGATAAACCGCGGGTAACACCGCCGGGCACACCTAACAGAAGATAAACAAAGCAACCTCTTTAGTTTTATTCCGACTTCCAGTGAGAAACGGCAATTACTCTCTGAAGAAATTTCTCAATACCCTGTCATCAAAACAAGTCCTTTTACAGCAAATAATGGAAGGACAGGTACCCAGTCATAGATTTTAAATGGAGGGGAAACCCATCGATCTTCTCTCACAGATTTCTCAAACCAAAAGCTCGCAAGCCACGACTATACAATACAAGTCAGGCGTGCGGACGGAGACTGAGAGTCTCCGTAAATGATTTATCGACTGCACAAATCTGGAGATAAATAGAAGCTTCATTCGTGGCTGGTCTCCTAGAACACTTGCACTTGAGAGCCAAAGGATGCCTCGTGTTAGAGTCGAAACGCGTCGCGTGTTTTCTCGCACAAGTATTGGTGTCGGTGGTGTGTTCGTGTCTTGCTTCTGCTTGAAAAAGTGGGAGGGCGGTGCATTAACTAACCGCATGGTGCTTGTGGGATTTTTGGCGGAATTCAGCAAAGTAATTTTCACTTTTTAACGCTATTATGGATTTCCGCAAAGTAACGCCTGATTCCATACAATACCTAGAACAAACTATTGAATTAAGTTCTTAATGACACGCGATGGTCGTAAGTTGTTATAAATCAGACCCGTTTAATATATATAGATATATATATATAGATATATTAAACGGGTCTGATTGATTGAAAAACCCCAATTTTTTATTCAAATGCACTTCAAAGTTTACATGTTTGTGATGTCGTTGTTTCTGGTTCCCACGACACAGATAACATTGCTTCTGGCCCCACACTAGGTATCCTAATGTGGGGCCAGAAGCAATGTATGTGCTTGTATGTAAATGTAAAATAAAATGTAAATGTAGGTAAAATAAAATAAAAATTCGCGTTGATGAAGCGAAGGTGATCTGTCAGGATCGTGGCAAGTGGCAGTTCCTGGTCTCTGCCTACCCCTCTGGGATACAGGCGTGAGGTTATGTATGTATGTATGTATGTATGTATGTATGTATGTATGTATGTATGTATGTATGTATGTATGTATGTATGTATGTATGTATGTATGTATGTATGTATGTATGTATGTATGTATGTATGTATGTATGTATGTATGTATGTATGTATGTATGTATGTATGTATGTATGTATGTATGTATGTATGTATGTATGTATGTATGTATGTATGTATGTATGTATGTAAAATAAAATGTAAATAGAAGTTTCCAACTATAACTTATGATCTTTGAAATAGATGGTTCGCTGTATGATTTTAAGGCCACACTATCGCGATAACGCGAAGATTTGCGTTGTCGCGACATGTCTGGCCAAAAAATTCGTACTATCGCGAATCATCATCGCGAATACAAACACCCTTCGCGCTGCTGTCGGTAAAATGCCGCACATCAAAGGGTTTTATCATTTATTAAAATTTTCTTATGATGTGGTCAAGCTCTTCGCCGTAGAGCGAACACGAAATGTTGTTGCGATAACGCGAATACGAATCTTCGCCATCAAATGTGGCCGCAGCATAAGAACTACAAAAACGTTATCTTTTAACTTGTAAAAATGTTCCATTTATTATACAACTAGCTGTGCTTATAAGGGAATAGGATATTTTCCAGCAGCATACATACATACATAACCTCAGGCCTGTATCACAGAGGGGTAGGCAGAGACCAGGGACTGCCACTTGCCACGATCCTGACTAGGGTTGCCAGACGTCCAGTATTTAAGCGTACAGTCCGGTATTTTTGGGGCCTGTCCGGTAAAAAATAAATGGTAATACCGGACAGAACAATGTCCGGTATTTCGAGGAACAGTACCTATCGGATGAAGAAACTCAGGAGTTTAAAAAACACGCTCTGATTGCTTATCAACGAGCTGTCTTGGAAAAGTGGTTCCAGTTCGAAAACTCGGTATTTAGTAGCTTCAGATTCTTGGACCTTGAACGCGGTCCAAGCCGGTACCAACTTATATGCTAAGCCGTATTTTCTTGCGACCTAGCTTATACCGGTTGGGGTTCTCCGGTATTATTTCGCGACTCACCTGGCAACCCTAATCCTGACAGATCACTTTCGCTTCATCAACGTTCATAAGTCGTTGAGCAACAATTTAATTTCCAGCAGCAATTTAATCTAATCTAATATAGTGTGAGGATGTGATGTGATGTAATGTGATAGATGGCCTAGAGGACTGAATCAAGCTCTTTGACAATACTACCAATACTGAGCTATCAAAATATTAGACGTCAGTGAAATTAAAAAAAAAACGCGTTAGGCTAAGGACTCACGAAGCGGTTTTCACCCGTGCCCGCCGCGGTGGCGGAATGGAGTTTTATTTTCAAAACTCACGAGACCGGAGTTTTGTGCGGTTACGCAGCCGTCGCGGTTGCGATTATCGCTCGCAAACTTGGCGGTTGATAATCGCAAGACGGGCGGTTGCAAGACGGGCGGTTAAACGATCAGTTGAGTTCCAGACCGTCATGTCATTCCAGACACACACAAGAAACGAGCCGTTGCGTTATACTTCCTTCACAGAAGAATTAAAAAAAGCCCGCCAACCGACCGCAGAACGAGCGGGTGCAACCCGCCGCGGCTGTGGGACCGCGACCCGCGCCCGCCGGTACAAGATGACCGCCGGTGCAGCGGGACCCGCAAACAATCGCACACGCCGCGGGCGTAAAACGCGTCGTGAAATGTGCTTTAATTTTTTACATAAATATCTGTATTCTACAAAGGCTGCGGGCCCGCAACCGCGGCGGGCACGGGTGAAAACCGCTTCGTGAGTCCTTAGCCTTAAAGGCCGCTATAAAAGAAAGCTTTTCTTTTAAAGCGGCCCCCTTTTTTTTACAACATTTTAGTCTAAATTCTGATTTGATGCATTTTCCGATGGCTGATAGGTGTCGACATACTGAAACGGCAATGAAATGTGAATATAATACGTATGTTAAAGACAACGTACTCAGCTTATTGGGACAGTTCCCGAATCTAGGGGGAAGATTCGGCGTAGAGTCCGGCGGGCCTGGCGTCAACGTGACGTAATTTTATTTCCTTCACGTTATATTTATTTAATTATTGATACTTTTATTGCACATAAATAAATGGTGTAAAAGCTAAGGAACAGTTAACATTTTTACGGGATTTCTAAGCTGCTCCTGGTATAAGTAGTTCTGATCAAAAAGTAGAGTCCCTCTCCCCCTTCCACTACTGTCGTCAAATACTTAGTGTAGTGGAACGGATGAAGTAAGAGGCAAGATAAAGATTATGTACAAGTATGTACATTAATATTTTGACACGCAGACATACATACATACATACATACATACATACATACATACATACATACATACATACATACATACATACATACATACATACATACATACATACATACATACATACATACATACATACATACATACATACATACATACATACATACATACATACATACATACATAACCTCACGCCTGTATCCCAGAGGGGTAGGCAGAGACCAGGGACTGCCACTTGCCACGATCCTGACAGATCACCTTCGCTTCATCAACGTTCATAAGTCGTTGCATGCACGCACGCCGGTTCCGGGTACTTTTATCTTTCCCTTTGCTAATACATCCCCTATTAATATGACACGCAGATTATTCTACAAAACCAAGAGTTTGGTCTAAGCGGCCGTTCTGTTGTTTTAATACCGCTTCAACCGAGTCTTCAGCGAAAACACGGCGGGCTAATAACCGACAAAGTTGAAATGCCATCCGCTGAAGCCCTCTTCAACTCTGGAGGACTACTTCGCAATTTGTTTACGTTTCGCCGGCGACTTTCGTGTCATTGTGTCACGGTCGCCTAGTATTTCGACCCGAATAGCGTGTATGGACGAATTGATTATGTTTGTTCATTCAATATTTATAGACTAAATGGGCCCAAATATATAGATAGATAACATAGATAGAGAATACTTTATTGTACATAAAAATGAAATTACAAAGATATTACACGTAACAAGTACAAATTGAAAATCCGTTGGGATTAACATACATTAACTAGGTACATACAGGCACATACATTGCTTCTGGCCCCACACTAGGATACCCTGTGTCGTGGGAACCAGAAGCAACGACATCACAAACATGTAAACAGCCAAGACCTGGACTTTTTTTTGTTTCCAGCCGGGATTCGAACCCGGGACCTCTTGCATGGTAGGCAGACGCGCTACCGCTACGCGACAGAGGTCGTCTCGGATGGCCGGACGCCACGCATGATGAATGTATTCACAGCACTAACGTGAGCTGTGCCTAGCTTAGGTACTTCTTGTTTTTTCTTGGCGTTAGTAGCGCGGTCGGTAAAACACATGCCCCACTTTCAGAAGGTCGTGGGTTCGAACTGAACCCATTTGGTTTTCTGGAAAATACCGACTTTGTCTTCTGAGTCACATACATTTGCACACTCCGTGGAGAAAAACATTGTGGGAAGTGTCTGAGGTGTTCTCATACCAAAAGTATTTTATTCAAGACTAGCTGACCCAGCGAACTTCGTACCGCCTAACAGTCGATCCTTTAATTTCTTTTATTCTTCTCTCCGTAAGAACCATCCTCGTACTTCAAGGAATATTCTAAAAAAAGAATTAGCGAAATCGGTTCAGCTGCTCTCGAGATTTGCGCTTACCAACACATTCAGCGCTTCATTTTTATATTATAGAAGATTACACAGAAATAACAAGTTAAACTAGATGTCCATGTCAAAATCGACAAAAACCTGCAAACTTAGTATTTCTAAAGTGCTTAAGGAAATTAACACTCGCTTTAAATATTGCTAACAATTTCAAATGAACGCTGTAGTACTAGTTTAATAGATGACACTACAACTCGACAAGAGACCTATACTAGGTAGCGCGGCTTCAATGGCTTGTCATACGAGTTGACAGCCAAAATGATTTATACCCAATGACGGACAGTAATTGATGGACGTGGTATGCGCTCGCGCCTGACTTCTCCTTTATAAGGGATACCTTCCTATTTGGGCAATGGCCTTTGACCCTAAAAGGGCTTACAATACAGCCTATAAACGTCCCACTGTAGGGCACACGTCTCATTTCAGAGGGGCAGTATGGGCTTCGTCACCATGCGTGCCCACACAAGGGTCAGTTTCTGAATTGAGAATTTCGCTAAGAAAATAGGGAACTGTAATGCTGTCTCTGCGCATTTCTCTCGCGTGACAGAACGTTACTTAAGTATTTACTTAGTGAAAGTGTCAGTTCAGAAACCGACCCTAAGAATCTGTTGATCCACTGTCAACAGTTAGTTGGCCAAACACATCAATCAATCAGGTTGAAGCGCTCGTGCCCTAGGCGAACCGAGTGATTGGAATCAATCACTTGGCTAAGCAACAACAGGCGCGGTCAGGTACGTTATGGGTGAGCGTACCGTGACTACCGCTAGTGGCATTTTTCCGAGCGCTTCCGTGCTTCGCAAGGCACGCTAAGCCGTTGGTGCCGGCTGTCATATAATGGCAGTCGTTAAGCCATGTCAGAGACCTTATGGGCGGCTTGATAACTTCTGACAGTAAGGCCCGCCACTGTCTTACAATCCTCCACCAACCCGGACTTGTTCCCCATGGTGGAGTATGGCCTAACCTTCCTGCGATGCAGGAAGACACCCGTGCCCCAGCAGTGGGGACATACAAGGGTTGATAACGAATCAGGCTGTATTCATCCACTGCTTGACATAGGCCTCTCCCAAGGAAGGCCACGTCCCTCTGTTCTCGGACATCCTCATCCAGCCACTACCAGCAATCTGCCACAGATCGTCGGCTCAGCAAGCCTGGGAGTCCTGCGCTTCGTTTGCGGAGCAGTACATACATTGACGACCTCTGTGGCGCAGCGGTATCTGCGTAACATGCGAGAGGTCCCGGGTTCGATCCCCGGCTGGGTACAAAAAAAACACAGGTGTTGGATGTTTACATGTTTGTGAAGTCGCTATTTCTGGTACCCACGTCACAGGGTATCCTAGTGTGGGGCCAGAAGCAATGTATGTTCCGTATGTTATGTTAAGTAAATGTTATACAGAAATATACAATCTAAGAAATTGGGAGAGGGCACTGATATTTGTAACACAGGTATTTTACGTAGCTCAGAGTTCAGGGACTTCACAACATAATTTGTACAATTTTTAGGAATAAATCTTTATTTTATCTTATACTAGCTGACCCAGCGAACTTCGTACCGCCTAACAGTCGATTCTTTAATTTTCTTTTTATCTTCTCTCCGTAAGAACCATCCTCGAACCATCAACGAATATTATAAAAAAAAGAATTAGCGAAATCGGTTCAGCTGATCTCGAGATTTGTGCTTACCAACACATTCAGCGATATTTTTTTATATTATAGATAAAGCGGCACCGAGCCTTCATTCATTTTTCAATCGTCCCAGCTTCGCTGTGCCTAAGAGGTTGTGAGGAAAGAAATGCGTATTAAAACGGCCATCTTCTTGTCTCATCCCACAGAGGCGCGCTAACGGTTTGGGTGGGAACAGCCCGGCCTATCCAGACAATCGGGTTCGATGCTCTTAGGCAATGCCGTATCAAATGTGAACGCTCTCAGCCCCGTTTAAATCCTGACCCTTGCCGCTCGCGAGGCAGTGTGGACACGTCACTAATGCGTTCGTTTTATTTTATTACTCAGTCATTTTATTGTAACTAACTACTTTCGCTGCTGAGTAGCGTTATCTCGTCTAATTTTAAGTAAGGAAAACGTACTTGCTTATTTTGGGTTCCTAAAATACAAATTAATGTATTTTAGAAATAAAATACATACCTTTTGAATTGAATAATTTTTTTTCAGAAAACTAAAACAAAAATCCTAAAAAATCACAAAGCCTGTATCCCGATGGGATAGTATAATAATATATTTTATTCAGGGTTCACCGCTTATAACGTCGTATAAATATGATAGAACTTCACGTACAGGTAAGTTCGTTTAATCACTAACTATACTTCATTCAGGGTTTTGAAGCTTGCCGCGATCCTAACATATTTTTTGTATTTTTTTTTCATACAAATTACAAACAAAACTTTAGTGAGCACAACTAGCAAAAGTTATCCGTCCGTATTAGCACGATTTTTATAAAATCACTGCAATGTCCGAGGCCTTATGGGCAGCTTGATAACTTCTGACAGTAAGGCTCGCTAATGTCTTACAATCCTCAACCAACCTGGACTTGGCCCCCGTGGTGGAGTATGGCCGAACCTTCAGCGATGCAAGAAGAAACCCGTGCCCCAAAAGTGAGGACATACGAGAGTTGATATCGAGACTTCAATTAGGACAATCCTTTCTTCGGGAACATAATTCTCTTCATACTTCAGATGGAGTGGTTATAACGTAAACGCAGCAGGAAATACCGTATCGAATTCGATATGCGATTCGAGATCGAGCACTCGATAAGTATTACTTTCACACGCATAACTGAATTATCGTGGAGTTCGATCAATCGGAGAGGGTTCGAAGGATATTCTCGGGGTCATGGATAGACTTTTTTGGCTTGGCAACCTTAGTTTAAGAAGTGAGGGAAGGATGTTTTTGTTGCCTAGATTTCTGGTGAACCCTTTTTACAGGGCTGCGAAATCAAAAGAGGATGTTTTTTTCCCGTGTATGCTACCTGTGCCTCGCGGTGTTTCACGCGGTTTATCGATTTTCCCATGGGAATAAGATATTTTCCCGCAGTAAAACGTAGCCTATGTTTTAATCCAGAGTGTCAGCTAACTCCATACCAAATTTTATTAAAATCGCTCCAGTCGTTTAGACGTTAAGAAGTAACAAACATACACACTCACAACTTTCGTCTTTATAATATTACTGTGTGATAGTCTGAAGTGATTATAGTCTGAAGTGATGATAGTCTGACGATGTGATGTGCCCAGAAGCGGTGTGCGTGCAACTACTAATGAACATTGATGAAACGAGGATGATCTATCAGGATCGCGGCAAGAGGCAGTCCCTGGTCTCTGCCTACCCCTCTGGGATGCAAGCGTGAGGTTATATTTTATTTTATGTATGTATGTTTCTGTATGACCGCGCCTATTCAAACTCCTACAGCCATTTTGAGAAAGAGATCTCACATAAAAGGTGTTGAGGACGCGAGTGTCAGTAACCAAATGGCGTTCGACAACATCGTTTGTAAGAAGTCACTGAAAAGTATCAAATAAAAATGTCTCGAAATATAGGGCTTTGATGAGTCTGTTGAATTTTTCAACTCAGCAAATAAAACTTCTTATTCATTTTCTCATAATTGCGGCTAAATTGGTTCCAAAATTGTACAAGGCCTTTTTTAAGACTTTCTAGCAGTCTGGTTTTGAGCTTTTGTAATTACACTTATTTTAATTTCTCCTTGAGACTACTTTGAGTGGCTTCGAGATGCGAATAGATTCGATAGAGGAGAAAAAATGTAGCTGTGAAAAATGCTCGACCCAATTAAGTATTTTTTTGTTAAGGTAGGTTAGGGGGCGTTGTCTAGAACTGCAAGTCATGTCCGGCTGGCCCGTCATTTGTCCACTGAACTGTCACATTGGGTGTTCTTTTTTTCTCCAAATACAAAGAGAGAACGAGACAGACAATGAGATCATCTTTAACCGACTTCATTAAATGGACATTTTCAGTTCGTCTGCAAAGGGAATTGTATGTAGTTCTACCAATTTCCCTGTTTTTTTTAAGTAGTACAGGTTACACTTGACCCCAGTCACGCCTGATGGTAAGCTAGACGGAGTCTACGATGTTACGTCCTTACCTGTTAAATGCCGGTTAACTCTACTTTTAAGACAGACGATGGCAGCGTGTTCCACAACTTTGCTGTTCTTATTATAAAAGAATTCGCGAATCATGTAACTACAATTCATCTTGTACTATATTAATTCGATGTCGATTGCAAAGTCGATAAATCCACAGATTAACCAGTAAGACTCGGTCACGTTATACGAGTATACATCGAAATGCCGTACTATAGAATGAACTGTAGATTTATGACACAATTAAAATCTTATTAAATTAATGTAGTTGGGTATCAAACAGTAACAATGAGTTTTCAAAACATTAAAAAGACACTAACACCAAAAAAAACCTACACCTTTAACTAGACATTTAAAGCTACCAAAAATCTCTCTAAATTTGTAAAAGTCTAGTCAAGTTTTGCAATCCCACCAATTTCCATGGACTTATTTATTTTAGAAAGTAATTCCACTCTTAAATTACAGATCAAATACCCGAGCGACCACTTCGTTCGAGATCTAACTTTCTACTCTGTCTAAAATTAGATAGGTCCATATTTTAAGAGCCAGGGAGCGGTATTAAGTGTACTTACGCGGTCTTTTTATGGACATTCGAGTTGCTGCGAGAATAGCCCAGACGACTGGTCTTAAGCGCACAACGAAATCTTACAGAAGCACTGGTAGACTTATAATGAACAGAATAAATTCCACTATAAAAAATATTCGGTATCTGCCATCAGGGATTTTTTTTTTAATTTTTTTCTGACCACAAAATAAGCGTTTTGCGTCTTCATTGTTTTGTTAGATACCTTTAAGATTGAGCATATTTAAAAAGCAAATCTTACGTCTATCGAAGATCCATCGTACTCAGTACCTACGGTTCTCGTACCAGCACCGGAACTTCTCGTTAGTGCTAAGCGTACCTGAAACAATAAAATGTGACTTTAGTATGCTAAATTGATGCACCTCAACAGAAGATAGTCTATGGGCAGATCAAGAACCTGTCGGTGTCGGCCAAATGTATAGAAATAAACGTTATTTTATCTCATTCGAGTGATGAAAAATGTTCAAAGTCTCTACAACCTTATTGGTATCAATAAAAAAAAAAAATATATTTTTTCTCATTGCACATGGAGAAAATTACTGTACATGGTAAAAAAATTCGTGACCTTTTTTAAGTCCCTTATGCTATGCTTTATAATATGAAACTTCAAAAGTTAAAGTATAAAGCTTTGTCCGAGAACTTTGTAATGAGCAAGGTACAGTAGGTATATCCATGGGGTGCAAGAAACGAGCCTCCCCGAAAGACGTACTCACTGAGCTTGTACGTCTGGCGCACCCTGGGCAACAATCAGCGAGTCCCTGACGCTGATTGGCAAATCCTTTCACCACGATGGCTAGCCATCGCCACGCTTCGTTATCAACCCTTGTATGTCCCCACTGGTGGGACACGGGTCTCTTCCTACATCGCAGGAAGGTTAGGCCATACTCCACCACGGGGTCAAGTCCGGGTTGGTGGAGGATTGTAAGACAGAGGCGGGCCTTACTGTCAGAAGTTTATCAAGCCGCCCATAAGGCCTCTGACATGGCTTAACGACTGTCATTGCATGACAGCCGGCATCTACGTCTTAATATGCCTTGCGAAGCACGGAAGCGCTCGGAAAAATGCCACTAGCGGTAGTCACGGGACGGTCACCCATCCTGCACCTGACCCCGCCTGTTGTTGCTTAACTCAAGTGATTGATTCCAGTCACTCGGTTCGCCTAGGCCACGAGCGCTTCGCTACGCTTAGAAGAAGTATAGATAGATAGAGAACACTTTATTGTACATAAAAAAGGAAATTACACAGGTATTTCTTAACCTAAGAGTACAGACGGCGGCCTTATCACTAAAAGTTCTTTTTTTTAAAACTATATTCTTTAGATGAGTACCATAGCGATTGAAAAGTATTTTAGCGAAACGAAAAGTGACCCAATTATATTTGTCACGTTATTTTGTGCGTTTAATAACATGTACCCGCAATGAGCCCTTTTCAGCACTAATTCACAAAGCACTTCATAGATGGCGCTGTCTGTCAAATGCGGCTTAGCGCAGATTCATTTTGACAGCCGTATTCCCGTTCTTGTATGGCCACGCTTGTAAGCGCCATCTATGGATAGGTTTGTGAATTCGTGGTGATACTGGCTTACTGACCTGCGCGCATGCAACGACTGCTGAATGTTGATGAAGCAAAGACATAATAAAATTATGTCAGAATCGTGGCAAGTGGCAAATCTTAATCTCTGGCTACCAGGGTTCGAAATTATCAAGATATTTACGCTGCTTGATAATTATCGGATAATTATTACCCATGTAAGAAATTAATTTGCTATATTGTTTCATAACAAATACATTATAATTTGGCCAATTCTAACAAAAACAAATACATTTTATGATTTTTATTTAAAATCCAACACAAATTAACATTAATTAAAGTAAAAAGTGTCCATCAGATTCGACATTCTAAATATATATTAAATTGGATTGACCAAAGATGCCAAAGGAATATCTTCATCCGATGATGATTCTATTTCCATTGGCTGTGTTGCTGTAGCTGCAGTAGAACTTATTTGTAGATCTAATCCTAAAATAGCCAACTAAGATCTTGCTGCTTGGTTTTGTTTGCTTTGCATAAACGAAATTTTTGTTATTATCAATTGATAGTTATCGAGCTATTTTTATCAAGATAATTATCGCGGATAATTATCCTTTCGAACCCTGCTGGCTAACCTTCCGGGATACAAGCGAAAGTTTAAGTATACATAGGTATACATAAACTTTCGCTTGTATTTATTTAATTCCGTCATTTAAATAGCAGCCATTACCTTTCCTGGTCTTCTGTATTTATGAGTACAATTTTCCAGTTGAAATGGCGCGATTCATTACAGTCTATATTGAAACGGCCGAGTCGTCTACACTTGAAAAGATTTGACAGAGAATTATGATGATGGAGAACCCTTACGAGCTGATGTAGTGGAATAGGAGGGTATTTAACATGAAAGATAGGGAATTGCTCCACAGAAAGATACAACGTGCCAATGGAGAAAAGAGCGGTAAAAATTAAAAAAAAAACCATTGCGTTCATAATGCACACCATGTTGTGCATTTATTTAAGTGCAATAAGATTATTAACAATAATAATAAAATTATAACTATTTGATTTAAATTTTGTAACATAAAATAATAAAAAAATTTAAGTAGAGGTAGGATTAAAACGATAATTTCTGTAGTGGTTGTTTGTGTGAGTGTGTGTGTAATCGCTATGCCCTCAACCATACAAAATACATAATAAAACATAAATTTTCGATACGCAGTATTTAAGATTTCTTTATAAAAGTCAAAGTCTAGAGAATTTTATTCACTATAAAAACAAAATGATTACTTAATGAACGTCAAATTTGTTAGTTTCACAATTAATAGATTATATGGAGAAGAAACTAACAATTATACTCCACATTTATTCTTTTCAAAACAGAGCAAACAAACAGAGAACTTATAACTTAATAACAGTGCCACTTTTTTAATTTGTATACAAAAAAAATTCATTTAATTGATGTAATATTTAATGCTAAAACTTTCGTAAGCACAACACACTGTAGACTTTTAGTCCGGATCTACTTAAGGGTGTTGTGTGAAACGAGCAACCGACGACGCGAGCTCCGTCTGCTCACCATGATTAAGCTCTGCGAATCGGAGCGAAACCTGGTCGGACTCTTCCGATATAACAACACCCGTAAGTAGATCCGGACTAAAAGTCTACAATATGTAATGCTTTAATGCGTGAATTCTTGATAAGGTTGGCTAATTAATCCTAGATTCACGAACAGCTAATAATCTCTAAATCAGACTGCCTAATCTAGGCAGACATGGAGGAACTAAGACACACAATTTAGAACGGCGAAAATTGGTCCTAACGCCAAGATTAAAACAATTCTAGATATATTACCCGACAAATAACTTGAACAAATAACTTTGTTTCGGATTTTAATAGCGGGAGTTGCGGAATCTGAATTTGTTCATGACAGGGAAATCTTCAGCGAATTCAGTAAGAAAATACTTAAGATTAATAACATAGCCAATTACAAATTTCCACGGAATTACTTCGTTATAAATAACCTGGTCGGACTCTTCCGATTTAACAACACCCGTAAGTAGATCCGGACTAAAAGTCTACAGGGTTATTATTATACCTTATTGCACACGAAACATTAAACAGGACATTACATAAGAAATGACATGTACAAACATCTCTTATAGAGATATTATTATTATTATTTATTTATTTCCATGTTTTAACTCCTAATACATAGGATCAAAAACATAAAATACATGCCAATTTGCGATAGTATGACTATCAAAGGTTCTAGAGGTACATAACAAATTAATAAAAGAACAGTGTAATAGTATGAAAAAAGGGAGGGAAACATAATATGCTAAAAGCACTTGATAACTTTAAAATACGGTAATATTTACAGTTAAGTTATTTTATCGTAGTAGTGCTAATGTAATGTAATGGTGACAGAATTTTTTAAATGCCATGAAATTTTTTTTATTCGCTACAAGGTCCTCATAATAAACAGGACCAGCCCTGCCATTCAGGTTGCAGTATATGTGAAAGAATATGTGAAAGCATAGTGTAACGCCTCTCATAGAGATAAGCTGGCCTTTGTACATGTACAGATCCTAGTTTGGGATCAGGACAAGTGGCTATGTGATAAGTATTAAAAATTTTAAAATTTATAACGAATTGTAGACTTTTAGTCCGGATCTACTTACGGGTGTTGTTATATCGGAAAAGTCCGACCAGGTTTCGCTCCGATTCGCAGAGCTTAATCATGGTGAGCAGAGACGGAGCTCGCGTCGTCGGTTGCTCGTCTCACACAATCGATATAACAACACCCGAAAGTAGATCCGGACTAAAAGTCTACAATGTGTTGTGCTTTCGAAAGTTTTATTTCAAAAATAATAACCCTATTTTCCATGAAACAAACAGTTTAAATAACATAACATTTACATAAAAGCAAATACATTGCTTCTGGCCCCACACTAGGATATCCTGTGTCGTGGGAACCAGAACCAACGACATCACATACATGTAAATATCCAAGACCTGGGTTTTTTTGCCCCCAGCCGGGAATCAAACCCGGGACTCTTTGCATGGTAGGCAGATGTACCGCTGCGCCACAGATGCCGTCAATCCGAAATCATGAATTTTTTTTAAGTTACATTTGTTCAAGCTATCTGTCGGATATTTTACCCGCGCACCATGCGAAGGAAACAGCCAATTTCCGAGGTCCCGGAGCGTTTATAACAGCCCTAACTTTTGTTACGTGTTGGGACCAAGTAATAGCTTCTAGCCTAAGTCCTAACATCACAGTAGAGAGAATATTGTCCTTTATAATGACTAAGTTTCAAACGCGGCGTGCGTGCATGCAACGAGTAATGAACGTTGATGAAGCGAAGGTGATCTGCCAGGATCGTGGCAAGTGGCAGTCACTGGTCTCTGCCTGCGCCTCTGGGATACACGCGTGATGTTTTTTATGTTAAGTTTCAAAGAAGCGCTCGTGGCTAGTGGAACCGAGTCATATAATTCCCAGCAGATAACTTGAACAAAGCAGTTCAGTTAGGATGAGTTTGTGATGGATACGTGTCATGACATGTATTTTTTTAAATTATTTAATAATCACCACGTTAATTTAACTTAAGTGATATTCCGCCTCTCAGCTGATACCCGACATACGACTGTGCAAAGTCAAAATTATTCAAGTTATTTGTCTGGCATTATGGACAGCCTTACAATAAGTAATTACTGAATTCCCCATAGGGCCAATTTCTGAATTGAGAGTTTTGCCAAGTTAACTAGTAGTGCTGTCTCTTCGAATTTCTCAGAAAAGAGCGTGACAGAACGTTACTTAAGTATTTACTTAGTGCAATTCTCAATTGAGGAACCGGCCCGTTGTAACTGTGGGTATTATACCTACTATTGCTTTTAGTAAAAAAGCCGCAAATTGTACTAACTTCTGTTACTGCAATTTCTGTGTACAAAAAAACAGGGTTCGAAAGGATAATTATCCGTGATAATTATTATGATAATTATCTTGATAAAAATAGCTTGATAATTATCAATTGATAATAACAAAAAAATCGTTTAACAAAACCAAGCAGCAAGATCTTAGTTGGCTATAGTCGGATTAGGTCAACAAATAAGTTTTACTGCAGCTGCAGCAGCAACATAGCCAATGGAAATAGAATCATCATCGGATGAAGATATCCCTTATGCATCTTTGGTCAATCCAATTTAATTTAGATATTTAGAATGTCGAATCTGATGGACCCTTTTTACTTTAATTAATGTTAATTTGTGTTGGATTTTAAATAAAAATCAAAAAATTTATTTGTTTTTGTTAGAATTGACCAAATTGTAATGCGTTTGTTATGAAACAATAAAGCAAATTAATTTCTTACACGAATGATAATTATCCGATAATTATCGGATAATTATCAAGCAGCGTAATTAACTTGATAATTTCGAACCCTGCAAAAAAAAATTCTATCTATCTATACGACAGAAATCAAAACATTGCAAATAAGCAAATCCAGCCAGCTAAGAACCAGAATAAGAGCTTAACATCTGTCCGACACATCAACCTGTAGGAGACTACTAATAAAAATTACATTCACGAGATTAATTCAATTTGACCGGCGAACGAGCAATAAAATAATAATGAAGCGGTCCCGACCGCTTTTCTAAATCATTGTCAAGCAAGCCCTTACCTTACTATGTTGCGTTTACACGAGATCAGTGATTGGCCTGTGAATAACTCTACTCGACATGCGAGTAACTTGCTGCAGCACAGATGACGACGACCAAGCCGCAAGTTTTTAATTTCAAAAGTATTGAATTTCTAGTGTAATTAACATAAATTCCCGATAAAAAGGTAACTGTATTTTATAAAATTCATAAATTTTTATTTGCTTCAAAGACTGTCATGCTATATGTACATATATTTGGCGTTACGGTAACTACCTTACCATGACTTGCATGTAATAATATGTCTTTAATGCTCTTTTGTACATCTTTTAGTAATAAATAAAATCATTTCAAGTAGTTTTACTAAGCTTCGCCTTTTCATCTACGTATTGAGATGATTTATACAGCACCCAGTGGCACCTACACGCACACTAGATGAGTGAAGAGACCACTTAGGTGTTGCTGTGCCTGATATAGTTTTTTTAGGTGGAGGAGGCCCAGCTGCTATACCGTTCTGACATCTTAGTCGTCCTAGCCCAGAGAAAATAAAAGTCAATACGTTAGGAGCCAACCGAGGAGCGGGTTTCCCCACAATGCTTTCCTTCAGGTCGTTTTTTCTCAACAGTTTAGCCATTCACTTTAAATAAGAACTGAAATTAAATGACTCTGTACTGAAAATGTAGTGGATATGGAGAACAAATATATTCTATGTTTGTCGAACTGTGGTGGGAAATATCGTTAAAAAATAACAATGCTTGATTTTTCGACTGGTGTTACGACTGATGTATACGATATTTAGATTGCTGAAGAACCGATGTAAACGGAGCACAGGTTTAAGTTAAAGACCTTGAGTGACAAAGAGGGATGGCGTGGGAGAAAACGGGACAGCAAATGGAGCGTTGAATGACCTCGTTGTTGGCGTCGGGTTTCTTCGGGCGCAATCGGGAGGTCTCGGAGGCACTCGGCTAGGCTTATCGGCTAGATCTTGCGCGAGCGCAACCCTCGTGGTTTGGAAAGGAGTCGTTTGGAATTACGTTTGTGTTGGTATCAGTTAGTAACGAGGGGAAAGGTTTTCAAGGTAGTTGGTAACAAATTACGCTTCAACCGTTTTTTTTTTCTGACTAATCTTTCACGAAAACGGCGAAGGTGTCGTGAGGAATGCTTATTTGCAAAGGGCCCGTTTCTGAATTGAAACATCACTACGTACAGTACGGTTAATATCAGTTAACGTCCTCCTAAAACCTCCTTTGTAGCTCAAAACTAACACAACCGAATCGTTAACTGATTTTAATCGTATTGTAAATACTGTCACGCTCTTTTCTGAGAAATTCGAAAAGCACTACAGTCTATTTATTCTTACTTGTCCAATATAGTAAACAAGATTCTACCCTTAAACTGTGACGTTTACTCCAAAACTGCCATATTTCCATGAATGAAGTAACCTAAAACAGTCTTTTAGATAACACGCTGCCAATTTTATAAACATAGTTCATGATAAGTTTAGGCATCTAATCTCAATTTTAAGGTTAGAATCTTGTTTACTAAATTGGACAAGTAAGAATAAATAGACTGTACAGTAACTATTTACTTAGCGAAATTCTTAATTCAGACACTCCTACTATTCAGAAACGTTCTGTCAGCACACACTACACTACTACAGTTAATTACTTACCTAGCGCAATTCTCAATTCAACTGGCCGTAAATGGTTCCCGTGGTGGGGGATGTATAAAGTTAGATAAGATAAGAATATTTTTATTGTACACACCAGAACAATTACAAAGACAAGTTACAAAAGAAGAGTTACAATAGGCGGCTTTATGTGGCTTTTTTTCTGATAACAATGAAAAATATTTCTCCAATACCACATCATCATAATCATCATAGACCCATTATGTCCCCACGGAGGGGCACAAGACCCCTATGGCTTATACCCTGAGGAAGGTATAGGCCATACTCCACCACGGGAGCCAAGTCCGGATTGGTGGATTGGTTCAATACCACATACAGTGTATTAGCTTTTAGAATATACCACGAGCTCTAGAGTAGGCTTCGGTTTTAGCCGAAAGCACACGAGTGTAATACTACTTCCTGCTCTGATTTCGAAATTAGGTGTCATAATTAGTTTAGATATTTCTATTACACGAATATATCCGATTCTATCCGATAGTAGCCGAGGTATATTCTAAAAGCTAAAAGACTGTACCGCGTTGCAACGAATTTAAAATTAAATGAAACATTTTCATACAAAACCTGCGGGGTTTTAGTCAAGTTATGGACAAGCGAAGGCCCTTTTGATGTTCCAAAAGTTGATAAGCATTTAACTCGACACAGCCCGCTTTCACTAACAACTTAAACGAGCTTCGTACAAGCTAATGTAACTCATTAAGCTTAACCATCAAAGGGCGTAACGTAAACAAACAATCCATTGATCAGATAGAATAGAACTATAAACATAGTCCGGTAATAAAAACACCTTTATGCATCGTCACGTACGCAGCCAGGGCCTCGATACTGTTAGCGCATCAAAGTACCATGATGACAGATGCATGGTCGGGTCACGTGGGGTTTTGTTTGTTATCAACCCTTGTATGTCCCCACTGCTGGGGCACGGTTTTCTTCCTGCACCGCAGGAAGGTTAGGCCATACTCCACCACGGCCAAGTCCGGGTTGGTGGAGGATGGTAAGACAGTGGCGGGCCTTACTGTCAGAAGTTATCAAGCCGCCCATAAGGCCTCTGACATGGCTTAACGACTGCCATTATATGACAGCCGGCACCAACGGCTTAACGACACCTGGAAATTTCGATGCATGTGCGCGCGTAGACTTCAAGGAGCAACGAAATTAAATTGCCACATGGAATAGGCGTGACGGCAATATCAAATCAAAGATTTAACTATATCAGGGGAATGTAAAGATTAAAAGGATTTAAAAAACAGATTTATTTTTATAAAAGAAAGTGATTATATTAGCAGTATCTAGGCCCAAAGTGGTGGTAGCGTAGCGGTAGCACGCCGGTCTCACATTCGGGAGACCGTGGGTTCGAGGCCCGGCTTGTACCAATGACTTTGTTTTCTAAGTTACGCACATTTGTAAAGTTGTAGTTGCAATACCTACCTCTCCTGGGCGGTGGTAGCGGAGCGGTGTAGAACGCCGGCCTCTCAATCGGGAGGTCGTGGGTTCAAACCCCGGCATGTACCAATGACTTTGTTTTCTAAGTTATGTACATTTGTGAAATTATAGTAGCAATACCACTCGCCGACGGTGAAGGAAAACATCGTAAGGAAACCCTAGTGTCTGAGGTGTTAGCGTACCTCAGCGCTTGCTACGTACAATGGCCCAACTATGAGGCTAAGTGCGGAAATCTCAGGTCTAACTAACTAACTACCTCTCGCTAATTGTTAAGGAAAACTTCTGGGTTTCCGCGAGGGGCACGCGTGGTATTTAAGCCCGTAGGTACTCTGTCTTTCGGAGACAAGGTCTGTGTACAGAAAGTAAGTATATAGACCACATTAAATGAATGTAAGTGGAAGGGCTGGTAACGGTCGTCCCAGGCGGACAGACAAAACCAAATAAGGGATGTATTAGCAAAGGGGAAGATAAAAAGTCCCTGGAACCGGCGTGCGTGCATGCAACGACTTATGAACGTTGATGAAGCGAATGTGATCTGTCAGGATCGTGGCAAATGGCAGTCTCTGGTCTCTGCCTACCCCTCTGGGATACAGGCGTGAGGTTATGTACGTAAATAAACGTACGAGTACACAGTGAATTTACTTTCTCTGAATATATTAGTAGAAATATCTGTGTAAGTTCCTTTTTTATGTATAAAGTGTTAATTGTTTTTCGAGGAAACAAAAAGTAACGTAAATACATAGGTACTTAGTGAAATTCTTAATTTAGAAACGGTCATTTTTTATTGATGTTTGAAAGAACATTAATTCTTTGGACCACAATAAAAAAAAAAACGGGGATAAAATAATGTTGTCTATTCTTTACTTACAGAAAACAGCCATATACTAAATCTCGTGTTAATCTGTTTGTTATGAAACTCCTCCGAAATGGCTTCACAGACTAAAAAAAAATTGTTTATATTCAGTAGGTCTGAGAACAGGTCGTGGGCTTATTAATATGGCAAAACACCGTTTGCGGAGTAAACCAGTAATAATATCGTTATCAACCCTTGTATGTCCATACTGCCGGGCACAGGTCTCTTCCTGCATCGCAGGAAGGTCAGGCCATACTCCACCACGGGGGCCAAGTCCGGGTTGGTGGAGGATTGTAAGACAGTGGCGGGCATTACTGTCAGAAGTTATCAAGCCGCCCATAAGGCCTCTGACATGGCTCAACGACTGCCATTACATGACAGCCGGCAGCAACGGCTTAACGTGCCTTGCGAAGCGCGGAAGCGCTCGGAAGTAGGTAATAATATACAAAAATTAAATCATCAGATGATCCTAACCTAACCAAGTATGTCAGGATCGGGGCCAGTGAAATAGAAATAGGAAGAGACCACTTGAAACAGTGACCAATATGAGTCAGTCCATAAACAACGCACTTGAAACGCTTTTGACACGCGCACACGCATGGTACACTCGGGAAGAAAATACAAACAGGTAATTTATACATAGTGATAAGTACATACAATTTTCAACGTTATTACCTACAAATAGAATGGGAAATTAAAGATTTATTGGCGACTCTAACACTGGGTCTCAGATAGGCCAAGTCCATATAAAAATACTGACTTTTTCCGCGACTTCGTTTGCGTAGAATTAGGATAAAAAGTTTGTCAATCTTATCTTATTATCTCTGTACCAAAGTTCATAAAAATTGGTTTAGAATTTTAGGTGTGAAAACGTAATAAACAGATAGTGTTACATCTTTATCTAATAAACATCTGTGATTTTTTTATTTATAACTAGCTGACCCAGCGAACTTCGTACCGCCTAACAGTCGATTCTTTATTTTTTTTCTCTCTGTAAGAACCATTCTCGTACTTCAAGGAATATTCTAAAAAAGAATTAGCGTAATCGGTTCAGCTGTTCTCGAGATTTGCGCTTACAAACACATTCAGCGATTTATTTTTATATTTTAGATAAAGTGTTCTCTATCTATCTATATCTTTTTAAAAGAAAATCGGGTTAGTTTCTCCTAATTAATTAATTAATTAATTAATTAATTAACAAAGCAAGAAAGCTTTTTATGTTCTTTGATTGTCTCTAGTAGTAGAAATATTATTATAACAGGAGAAAATTCAAGAATAAAAATTCTTCATAGTTTGACGGGCCGGCATAGTATTAGTTTCGACTAGATTGAAGCGAGAGGCTCTCTCCAAATACTCTCTCTCTCCCTCTCTCATTGGAGTGAGAGGCTTCCTTCATATTCTCTCTCTCTCTTTCTCCCTCTAAAGCAATTCTAGAGCTGCCACCTAGAGAATTATAAGCCTCACTGTACCAATATACTACATCTGCTGGGTCAGTGACCTCATTACCGGCTGACGAATGACTGATGGCGTTCAGCCGTCAAAAGACCGGCCCATTAACATTCTGGTGCAGTCATTAACTACGGGTTATCTTAACTTAAGCTGCACTTTATGCGCTCAAGGGTTAGGTTAACTATTTTTGTAGACTTAAGTCATTGAGACTGAGATTTCCGCATTTAACCTCATAGTCGGTCCATTGTACTCGTATGTTAACTAACACTTCAGGCACTAGGGTTTCCTCACGATGTTTCCCTCATAGTTAGCGAGTGATAGTGTACGTAATATTGTAGAGGTTCGAAATTTCACTGATGCCGGTGAGTCCCCATTAGCTCAGTTGGAAAGACCGCTGGCACGGATAGCCAGAGGTCGCGGCTTCGAATCCCGGCATGGGTGGAATTTTTAGCCTCTAAATAGGTTTTTAAGAGTGATATTGCTTCTATGGAGGGAAACGGGAGTTCTAACTGGGATCGGTAGGAAGATCAATGTTTACATCGTTTTTCGTGCCGATATCTTTTAGCCACTCCATTTCCTAGCCACACCTCCTCGCGGTCCCTCCTGGTAACTGTAGGAAACAGCAATGGGCCCTACAGGCCAACGTGGCAGGAAGACTCACCAAGACGCACTGGCCAGCGTGGTGTTTTAAGGCTAATAACTTTCCCCATGGACAATGCCAAAAAACCACGGCCCTCAGTCCCCGGCAGCCCCGCTATTCCGAGCCACGGCAGCGGCTCCGGTTCCGGCGGGGCAGAGGGTGCTAAGAATCCCCGGAAGAGATTCGGCTGCCAAACGATGACCCTGGCTACTCTTAATACACGGACTCTGAGAGACGACGAAAGATTGGCCGAATTGTTAGAAGAAACTAAGATCATCACCTGGGATGTGATCGGTTTGGCAGAGGTGCGGCGAAAGGGTGAAGACCTTGTACGGCTCCCCTCTGGAGATCTTCTGTTCTTCAAAGGAAGTGACGATTCGACGTACGGAGGCGTAGGATTTTTGATCCACAAGCGACTATCTTCGGCGGTTCGCAACGTAACAAGTGTATCGACGCGAGTTTGTTACGTCAACATAGCGCTGAACGCCAGATATGCTCTCAAAGTGGTTCAAGTCTACGCGCCCACCTCATCACACCCAGATGAAGAAGTTGAATCTTTCTATGAAGATATAGAGAAGGCGTGCGCGGAGAACCCATGTTATTATACAGTAATTATGGGTGACTTCAACGCAAAAGTCGGAAGCCCTCTAGATTCAGAGTCTTCGATCGGGCAATACGGACTTGGATGTCGTAACCATCGCGGACAAACTCTTGTTAATTTCCTGGAAAAACACGAGCTATACGCCATGAATACTTTCTTCAAGAAAAGACCAACTCGGAAATGGACCTGGGCTAGTCCCGATGGGAAAACTCGAAATGAAATCGACTATGTCATCACAGGTAACCGTTGCAATATCACCGACGTTAGCGTACTCAACAACTTTAAAACGTCTAGCGACCACCGATTAGTGAGAAGCACATTTAGATGCAACTTGCCCAAAGAACGCGCCAAGCGGGTAAGATCACAAAAAGAGCGGTACGATCGAGAAAGTTATCTATTCCTACACAAGGAATACCAGCTTGAGCTTAAAAATCAGTTCGATGGGTTAATGGAACAAAATCTGGATGTAGACGCACTCAACGAAAAGCTTTGCAACGCTATTTCTACAACAACAAAGAAACATATCGGAGGCAAGAAAGGTCGCAAAGAAAATAAGCTAACACCTAGTACACAAACTCTGATAGAAAAAAGAAGAAAGATGAAAAACAACAATGAGACCGACCTGAGAGAGCTTCAAACGATTAGCAAAAGTATCAAGAAAGCTATCCGGAAAGATATGAGGGCACATAACACAAAGATTATCTGCAAAACCATCGCAGAAAATAGAGGCCCAAAAGTTTTTAGACGGAAACTCAATAGGAACAAATCCGAAATTAATAAATTAAAAAACAGCAAAGGCAACATAGTGACAGATCGCCAGCAACTATTGCGTATAGTTGAAGAGTTCTACGCCGAGTTATACTCTTCAATACGTAAGCCTCCAGAAACACCAGATCCAGCCGATGCCAGAGCCCCACCTATAGAACGTCTCGCGGACGATGAGCTACCGCCGATCATACAAGACGAAATAGAATGGACTCTGAGAAAAATGAAGCGCGGCAAAGCTGCTGGTGAAGACGGGATTTACGTCGAGATGCTGCAACGTGGAGGACCCGCAGTACACAAAGCGTTGGCAAAACTTTTCAACAAAGTCCTGGCAAATAACACCACCCCAAAGGCCTGGAATAACGCAATAGTCACAATCCTGCACAAAAAGGGCGATAAGGCACAATTATCAAACTATCGCCCAATCAGCCTACTATCTCAGCTCTATAAGCTATTCGCCAAAGTTCTATGCAACCGACTAACTCGCCAACTGGACGAACATCAACCTATTGAACAGGCTGGCTTCCGGAGTGGCTACTCCACAATGGACCATGTCCACACGGTCAAGCAGTTGATGGAGAGATGTCGCGAGTATAACCTGCCTCTGTGCTTAGCCTTCATCGATTATGAGAAGGCTTTCGACAGTGTCGAGCACTGGGCAGTGTTCCATGCTCTCCATCGCTCCAACATTGACAGGAGATATGTGGACATCCTCCGGGAGCTTTACAGGTCCGCCACTCTGCAGGTGCGATTACACGAACTGACCGACACTGTGAACATCAACAGAGAAGTACGCCAGGGAGACACCATCTCACCCAAGCTCTTCACCAATGTCCTTGAGGATGTGGTGAAGACCGTTGACTGGAGCGAGAAGGGTGTAAACATAAATGGTGCCTATTTATCGCACCTGCGTTTTGCCGACGACATCGTCATCCTAGCTGATAACGCCGCAGATCTCCAAGGTATGCTCGCAGAATTGCACGAAGCGTCCCTGAGGATCGGTCTTGAGATGAACATGTCCAAGACAAAGATCATGACCAACCAGAGGCAGAACTTTCCGAACATAATTGTCGGCAACTGCCTGATAGAGGTCGTAGACGAGTACGTCTATCTTGGACAATGTTTATCTTTTGACCGAGAATCTCAGGTCAAGGAGATCACACGGCGGATTCAGTTGGGATGGGCTGCTTTTGGAAAACTTGCCGATGTCTTTAAGTCAAAAATCCCGCAATGTCTAAAGACCAAGACATTCAACCAATGTGTCTTGCCCATCCTCACTTACGGGGCCGAAACATGGACGCTCACAAAACAGAACATGCACAGAGTTAAAGTAGCACAGAGAGCTATGGAGCGTTCCATGTTGGGCCTTAGACTCGTAGATCGGGTTCCAAATATCGTTATTCGACGTAAAACGAAGGTTGACGATGTAGGGGACCGGATCTCGAGACTAAAGTGGAGGTGGGCGGGGCACTTGGCAAGGCGGGAAGACGGCAGGTGGACCAGAGCAGTCACAGAGTGGCGGCCGAGAACGGGAAAGCGGTCGGTGGGCAGACCAGCGGCCCGATGGTCAGACGATGTGGCAGAGTCAGTGGAGGGTCCTTGGATGAGGATGGCGAGAGACCGTGAGGCTTGGCATAATGGGGAAAAGGCCTATACCCAGCAGTGGGCAGCGGTGGGCTGATGATGATGATGATGATGATGATTGCTTCTATAACTTCACAAATGTGCCTGTATAACCAGTTTGGAGTATTTCGTTAATAGTGCAAAGTTCGTGTTTTTACACGTAGGTTTGGAAATGTGACGTCACGAAATTTAGGACCCCTCCCACCTGTCACACAATGTCACACTTCATCGACCCCCTCCCTTCCCCCTAACATGTGACGTAATTTATGGATGGTCCCTAAGGGTAACGTTTATTCTTTTGAGGTACGATATCAACCCTTGTATGTCCCCACTGCTGGGGCACGGGTCTCTTCCTGCATCACAGGAAGGTTAGGCCATACCTACTCCACCACGGGGGCCAAGTCCGGGTTGGTGGAGGATTGTAAGACAGTGGCGGGTCTTACTGTCAGAAGTTATCAAGCCGCCCATAAGGCCTCTGACGTGGCTTAACGACTGCCATTATATGACAGCCGGCACCAACGGCTTAACGTGCCTTGCGAAGCACGGAAGCGCTCGGAAAAAATGCCACTAGCGGTAGTCACGCGACGGCCACCCATCCCGCACCTGACCGCGCCTGTTGATGCTTAACGCAAGTTATTGATTCCAATCACTCGATTTAACTAGGCCACGAGCGCTTTGAGGTACGAAACCCAAAAAAAGAACCTACGCAGACATTTCTCAAACTAAGCTCAGACGAGCGCTTGGTGTATTATTCATATTTCTACCGAATTAATTTTCCGCCCAGGCAAGTATCTTAGGGCCGCCACACACGACTTAAACTTTAAAGTCACGACTACACGGGCCACGACAAAAATGTCGCAAAGTTTTCCCTAACACGACCGTCACGACTCTCATAAATATCACGGTTTATCTTGTTCCGATCTGAAAGTTGCTGGCTGGATGTAAGGTTTTTAAAAACAAGGTGGCTAGACGCCTTTATGAGAAAAGCATGACACAAACACGGGGAGTTCGGAGTGGAGGAAGTTGCACTGCAGATCAAGCAGATTTTGCGCTGTATAAGCATAGAATAGACATATTTTTTTTATTCAGATAGCCCTAAGATTGATGTAATTTTTTTTAACAAAAAGCCTTCCCTATGAGCTTCCACTCCTCCTGGAACGTAATGGAATAATAAGATTTAGAAAGATTTTATCTATAATATAAAAATGAATCGCTGAATTTGTTGGTAAGCGCAAATCGATTTCGCTATTTTAGAATATTCCTTGTAGTACGAGGATGGATTTTACGGAGAGAAAAATAAAAAAAATTAAAGAATCGACTGTTAGGCGGTACGAAGTTCGCTGGGTCAGCTAGTGACAAATGAAAGTGTTAGCTTCAGTTTGTGTCCTGTCGCCCAAAGTAAGATTCCCTGCGCTACGGACAGTCAAACTCTAGTTAGTACCTCACTAGTACTGACTAGTAACGACAATAATTAATTACAGTTTACGGGGCATGTCAAGCTAAACTACACCTAATCGGGTGGTGAACGATAACTAGCCACAATCAAATAAGACACATACATTTTACCAAATAATAATAAAGAGTGCTCAGACTATTCAAGGTTTAATTAACGGTGACCCCACACTAGGCATAGCCTGTATCTTAGGCGCCATGACATAATGGCTCGTTACATTGACATTAAATTGCATAAAAATCGACACCTAAGCATGTTGTGACCTAATAAATTTTATTTAGTACCCTTAATTTTAATATTATAGGTATATTTTTTTATTATATATAAACAAAGTTAGTGTTACCAAATTGTCTCGGTTTTCGTTGACTTTACCGATCCTAGGGGAAACTTCTATGTTATGTAACACAGTCGAAATCAATTAAATCAATTTATTTCAACATAAAGAATTTACATTCTTATTTATTAATGATTCGCGATACTCATATATCGCTATTATATATATTATATATAGATATATTAAATGGGTCAAATCGCGATTATTTATTAGGTAAAAAGTAATTACCTTGTAGTGAAATGTACTATATTTCAACGGCAACTGTAACGCTGCCGAAACGTCGGGAAATAAGGTAATTACGTTTTACCTAATAAGTTATCGCGAATTTACATTCTGTTTTGATACCAATGTACAATGTAAAATGTAAGCCGCTGCCTTCGGCTCGTATTGTAGTGGAGAAAAAAGCCGCGGGAAAAAAAAACTCCACTCTGATCATCTTTTCTTAAGTCATCTTAAACCAAATACATCAGTTTCCACCTACACCTATAATAAAATTTCATGATTGCCTTCAATAACTTTAAATGCCAAAGCATTAGTTAAATGTCTTACAAAAGTAGGGAAAACATAAGTGAGTACGGAAAACATTGCCATTCCCAGCTTACTATAAAGGAGCCAGTGAAAGACTCATCAAGTTAAGCGAGTTAATTAAAGCTAAGCGTAGACTTGGACGGTTAATCAGTTGGGAAAAAACGCACGGCGTTTACGTGCCGGGGACGTTGCGTCGGCTAGTCCACGATCCGGGGGCTGAGGGCGGTCGGCTCCGGGTAACTCGAATACGGATAGTAGGTTTTGGAAAGAAGTGTTTTAGAAATAACGTTAAGCCTAAAAACCGTTTCTTCAAATCAAAATCAAATCATTTATTTACAACAGAGCTTAAGTAGGTACTAGTGACACGATTACAATTATTTTAATGTGGGTAGGTAGGTTTGAGAAAGATTGCCCCTAAATACAGGCAGATGCTTACTGGTGTTCTTCGCACTAGGCGAACCTGTTTCGCGAGAACTGGATATTTCAGAAAAAAGTTAGCATAAAATGTTACTTTAAAATTCTCATTTTAATTTTTCATACAAACTGACCGCATTAAGTTTCAATATAGTATAAAAAGGACCACCTAAAATGTTGGGTTCTTAAAAGTATTTTAATTATTAAATATGTTGATTGTTGTTTTAGAAGCAAAACAATCAAAGCTATTTCTTTGCTTTAGCGCTAAAGCGAAAATTCCCTCTTGTACACTTAATTATATCGTGACGGATGTTAATTAATAATGACATTGAAATACTGAATTATGGCTAGTCAACACTTAGCCGAAGATCGGGCTCAGTGACGTGTCTTGGTAGAAGCCTATGTCCAGCAGTGAGCAGTGGACTGCCACTATATCCGGTTGGTTTTTTGTAAAACAGCATCAATATCTACAACATCAATATCACAGCATCTAATTTAGTAATTTTACTTTGACACTGGAATGTGCCTATAGTTGCCGGCCTACAGGCATTCAAGGTTTTGGAATGAGATGTTAAGTTACTCGATCGCCCCATGGCTGAACTGGATCCTAGTCTAGAAGGTTCTTTTGTGAAATACTGGAGTACGTGCTTCAGAAGACGTGTATTATACTATGCACTAGAGAGGAAATAGTGGAGGTTTCTTCCGGAGAAATACTAAAGGTCTCTGAAATCTTTACAAACATTGTCCTCACGCTGATTCTTCACAGATCACTCTGCTAAAAATCAGGTATGATGATATTTACAAAACACAAAATTTTTCGAAACAAACTATCGGTACTTTCCAACGATCGCCATTATTATAGCCGAATTGTGCGTGAAGCGGTTGAAATTAAGAAACACATTTTTTTTATCGGGAATGTGATTTCAAACTGTCGCAGTCTGTGGGATCCGGTCATCAAGATGTGTTCGAGTGGAAAAAAATCTCATGGCTTATCGTCCGACATTGTCAGTGTAGTGTGTCGCAACCCTAATAGTGCTTTGTGATAGCTGATTGGGGGTAGTCTGAAACCTCATCAGCCGAAGATGCGAACGGGTGCCAGCCATCAGTCTTCTCGTGAACACGATGGCTGTAACGTCGTCGAAACGTCGAGGTAAAATAGCAATAAATTACTACGCGATTAAGCCCCGAAAATATTCTAACTTTGTGTACAAGTCGGGAAAGTTTAAAATACTTATGTTATAACAAAAGGATTGTTTTGGTATCGATATGTTACCGAAATCGTACCTTTATTGTTTTATGTGTGTTTTGCATCAGTTTATTTACTATAGTTTATTAACCGACTGCGGCGAAGCCAAAAATCAGGGTAGTGTGTTTCGTTCGTATAAATGTATGTATGTATCGTCATCAGCATCATCATCAACCTATTATGTCCCCACCGAGGGGCCCGGGCCTCGTTCGTGAGGAAGGTATATGCCATACTCCACTGCGGGGGCCATGGATCTACATAATTGAAATTCAATTATTTTTATTCATTGTCGTCTTGTTTTGAACAGTTTCTTTGAAATAGACACTACAAAGATATTTCAAAGGTTCTTAGGCTCCAAAATTCAGGGTAACCTATACTTATAGTGTTTTACTGACTTTAGTGATCCATTACAATTATTTTCAACTGTGAAATCAACAATCTGGATTCATAATTTCACAGGCATTAGCTATCGCAAGTGAGCAAAAGTCACTGTATTACTGTTGTTATTCGCCTGTCCAAAGATAGAGCTAAGTTTCTGCGCTCCAAGCTAAGGGATATCGTTACCCGACAAAAATGAAAAGTGTATCAAGATTTTGAAACGCGGACGTTGGAGCCACTTTGAAAAATGGCAGATTGTTTCGTCCGCACCCAGCCTTTGCCTTGATTTCACTTTGCTTCATTGCCGTCAAAAGACCCGAAAAAGAAATAGAACACACACTTTCAGTTTATTTACCATCTGCAAAAAAATGATGTTTACTAGCGAGTTTTTTTATATGATCACGCTGTGGATCGAATTTTGACAAATCGTAATGTCAATTAAATGCTCACGTAACGTCTCTTCACAAAAATACAACGTCAGCTATCATATACTAGAGTGACCTGCAAAACTAAGTAGTATGTACAGTTTTAATGTTGTTTTATAATAAAGTACTCAAAAAAAATTGAGTATATTTTTCAGCCACAACTTAAAAAAGGTTACCTACTATGGACATTTAACACAAACAATTTAACTCTTTTCTAGTCCTTTTTATTTCGAAAATATATCTTGTGCACTCATTCGCATCATGCATCAACAAGTCGTTGGAATTTTAAAAGTGTGATACTTAGTTTTGCCTGTCAGTGTAGTGTCTCTGTAATTATTTTCTGGTGTACAATAAAGAATATTCTTATCTTATCTTATCTTACTAAAAAGGCTTGAAATAAAAAGTTATTTTAAAAACGAAAACCCGACTTTCAAAAGTAGTTTTAGTCCTCTAAGGTCATTTCGTATACGAAATTATCGATTTAACCGGTTAACTTGAGTTGAATAAACCCGGCTAGAAGCAAGTGGGCCTAAATGTGTCCCTTGAATTTTAAGCCTCAGAAGATAGAATAAATAAATAGAACGAGAGGTTCCGATGGAAACATCCCAAGCTTTCCACATGTTAGAAAACCGTTTTACGTGGAATGATCGTGATCGACAATCCTCATACATTAGGGAATTACGAATAGGGAATGAAGAAAAAGGGATGTCCAGCAGAAGACAGCTTATTACCTGAACCTCTTTAGGGTGCAAGCTTCTTCTGGGAAAAATCGGTCTTGTCTCGAGACCGTCTCGGACCTCATCTTCACTCTCGGGCTAGATAGAGCCCAAGAGTTAGCCCACTCATTACAAAAAAAGACGAAACCGAGCTGATTTTTTAAATACTGCCCACTGCAGAGAACAAGCTTTCCTAAGAAAGAGTATAGGGTCAATTACCACGTGGACCCACCTTGAATTGGCAATTTCAAGCGCTGAGGTTTTTGAGGAAACACCTCAGAAACTCAGGTGGCAGGAAGGAGACAGTAGCGGAGCAGAAGAATGCGGACTTCTTACCGCTACCAATGACTTTGGTTTAAGTTATCTACATTTGTGAAATTGTAGTGGCAATACCCACGCTAACTATAAAGGAAAACATCGCGAGGAGATCTGACCTGTGTGTGAAGACTGAATTATAAATATAAAGTCTTTTCGCTACAATAAAGAAGGAAAGAATACGCAACAGCTGGATTTTCGTCTCGTTATTTGCAAGGCCCGAAGCGGAGGCGTCGCCACTGGTAAACCAGATCCCGGCAGCATAAAACAGAGACACTCCCGAGCAAATAACACCACGTCGACAAGAATGCAATTGCATCTGCAGGCATTCCTTTACGCGAACCAACGCACGTATTACACGTCCAGCCACCGAAGGCCCCTGGGGTTTCTACTGGGGTTTGTTGTTGGTTTGACGCTGCTCGGTCGTCGGGAGGTTAGGTTAGGCTGGTCTCCGACTGGGTAACGTGCGACAACTTTCTTTATTAGCCCGCCTCCTGGTTGTCGAGGAAAAACAGGGCGTATTTACTTTGGCTCGCCGCGCGCAGACAATAAATATTTTGCGTTTGAATTTCGCTGTATAAAACGCGCTCGGATACCTGATCGATGTTCGTGTTTACGCGCCGGCGATAGATTCCAATTTACTCTGTTTGTCCATCTATCTGCGCTGATGTTTTATTATTGCGTTATCTAAATTGAAAAATGTTGTTTTTGCGCCGCTATGTGCGGGCAGATGCGTTGCGTGCAACGACGGGTTTTGTAAAAAAATGTCAGGTTTGTTTCTGGAAATTAACCCTGAATAGCATTTTCATCATTCTAATTATCTAAGAGTTAGGCTCCTATACTGATAGGATCCTAATTGCTTCACCGTCAGAAATACGCAATAATAACTAGCCTGTTTAAAACAAATGAAATGAAATGAAATGAAAAGGTTTTATTCAAAGTAGCGCAGAAGCTGCGTCTTAATGAACGTTACAATTCAAACTAGGTGTCCATTTCAAAATCTAGATCATTTTGGAGAAAAAATGGACAAAAAAAACTCCAAACTTAGTCTTTTCAAAGTCCTTAATTAACATAGTTTACATAATTATTATACATAGAACTCATACATTGTACTGGCTATAATTCCAGACCTCATTGTCATCTATATAATCCTTTATGTTATAGTAGCCCTTTTGGCACAAAGTGTGCTTAACATATTTTTTGAACCGCGATTCAGGCAAGCTTAATATATCTTCAGGGATTTTATTATAGAAGCGTATACAATGCCCCATGAAGGATGTATTAACCTTTGCCAGCCTAAATAGTGGGAACAAAAGTTTATGTTTATTTCTAGTATTCACATTGTGTTGGCTACCTAAAGTTTTAAAGTTACTGATATTTTTCCTGACGTACATAATGTTTTCATAGATATACTGACTGGCAACTGTCAGGATGTTAGTTTCTTTAAAGAAATCTCTTAACGAATCTCAATATCTGCAACCCGTCCCCACAGTAGTATGCCATAGGACATAACACTATGGAAGTAACTAAAATAAACAAGCCTAGCAGTTGCGACGTCAGTTAGTTCCCTAATTCTTTTAACTGCATATGCTGCTGAACTAAGCCTATTTGCTAATTTTTTTATATGAGGACCCCATTGAAGCTTTACATCAATTGTGATACCTAGAAATACAGTTTCATTTACAAGGTTTAATTTGTCATTCCCCAACATAACATTGCTGTCAACCGCTTTGACATTTGGTGGAGTGAACTTTATACATTTTGTCTTCTTTGAATTTAACAATAAGTTATTGGTAGTAAACCAATTATGTACCCGAGAGAGAGCATTATTTGTACTGTCAAGGTCATTCTCTTGTCTCTTAATTTTAAAAATAAGTGACGTGTCATCTGCGAATAATACTATCTCTGACATATTTTGAACCATGAACGGCAAATCATTTACATATATGAGGAAGAGGAACGGCCCCAAAATAGACCCCATTGAAGCTTTACATCAATTGTGATACCTAGAAATACAGTTTCATTTACAAGGTCTAATTTGTCATTCCCCAACATAACATTGCTGTCAACCGCTTTGACATTTGGTGGAGTGAACTTTATACATTTTGTCTTCTTTGAATTTAACAATAAGTTATTGGTAGTAAACCAATTATGTACCCGAGAGAGAGCATTATTTGTACTGTCAAGGTCATTCTCTTGTCTCTTAATTTTAAAAATAAGTGACGTGTCATCTGCGAATAATACTATCTCTGACATATTTTGAACCATGAACGGCAAATCATTTACATATATGAGGAAGAGGAACGGCCCCAAAATTGATCCCTGTGGCACTCCTATCCTGACCTCTGACCCTGAAGATTTAGTTAAAGGCTTTTAAATTAATACAATTTGTTTGTGTTTTAACTAAAAATTTCATAAGCACTGCACTTTATTGATTTGTAACCGGATTCACTTACTTGATATTTGTCGGAAGAGAAAAAGGCTCTTGAAAAAGTGCCGAAACGTCGGAAAATTGTAAAAATGTAAAATAAACGAGTAAAATCCGTGTAAAAACAGTTTTCATTTAGTCCTTGATTTACAATCAATAATTTGTGTATTTTTGGCATAAAAGTATTTTCACTTCACTTTTCTTTTTAATTCGCTATTCAAGCATGCTTCTTTTACTTGCCTTTATTTGTAGTATTTTAGTAAAAAAAATTAAGTAGGTATATAGCTTTACAAACCTCATTTTCCACTAATATGGACAGTAAAAGACGTTTACCTGAAAGAAAACAAGTTTATGTTAGAACGAATAGTATCTGCGTTGAGTTTCAGAACAATAAAGATGTCAAAAGTTTGCGAAGTTTGAGAGAGGAAAAATGCTGTGGAACCAATATGCTTGCTCGCGAGTGTTCCAACTCCGCTTTTATCTTCGATTAGCTAAGACTGGAGTCGTAAATCTAGAGGTGGACTAATATGGACTGATTGATCAGTCTTGTTGATGGACGCGTCTTTAAAAATGTTATAATTAATAGGTGTATGAATAAATAACAATTCACTGCCAAGAATTAATAAGGTATCGAAGTCGATCGAAAAAAAAAATTAAAACGAAAAGGTGTCTATGACGAGCTCATTTCAGCAGGAATCTCTTTCAGCCGACTTTTGAAGTGATGATATGAGAATACAATAGGAGTACTGTCGAGAGCACGTCAACCTTTACCATCTTGCGATTAATTCAGTTAGGTTACGGCCGAATTTTGAACTAAAATGTAAAGATTGATGATGTGCCTTTGGCTGTACAATAAAGCTGAACAAAAAAAGTTCATCGAATTGAATAGGAATTGCTTTGAATTTTGCACAAGGTAGGAAACTCGTGGTTGATCGAAGATGAACAATAACAGCGGTACCGGCGTTGGGACTGAGTTAACTTTGCTGTTATTGCAAACTAACGAGGTTTTTGTTTAGTCTGAAGCAGAAAATTGTGCAAAACTCGGAAGCTGCAGTGCCTGGGACATTGTTTAAGACGAAGTGGGATTAACAGGCGCGGTCAGGTGCAGGATGGGTGACGGTCCCGTGACTACCGCTAGTGGCATTTTTCTGCGCGCTTCCGTACTTCACAAGGCACGATAAGCCGTTGGTGCCGGCTGTGAAGCATTCGTTAAGCCTCGTCATAGAGGCCTTATAGGCGGCTTGATAACTTCTGACAGTAAGGTCCGCCACTGTCGTACAATCCTCCACCAACCCGGACTTGGCCCCCGTGTTGGAGTATGACCTAACCTTCCTGTGATGCCGGAAGAGACCCGTACCCCAAAAGTGGCGATACAAGGGTTCGTTATCGTTATAAACCCTTGTATGTCCCCACTGCTGGGGCACGGATCTCTTCCTGCATCGCAGGAAGGTTAGGCCAGACTCGACCACGGGGGCCAAGTCCGGGTTGGTGGAGGATTCCACCGATTTCAATCAGACCTCGATATCAAGACTTGCATGTCCCCACTGCTGGGGCACGGGTCTCTCTCTTCCTGCATCGCAGGAAGGTTAGGCCATACTCAACCACAGGGTGGCCCCTTTGGTGGATATAGCCCGGATTGGTAGAGGATTGTAAGACACTGGCGGGCCTTACTGTCAGAAGTTATCAAGCCGCCCATAAGACCTCTGACATGGCTTATCGACTGCCATTATATGACAGCGGGCACCAACGGCTTAACGTGCCTTGCGAAGCACGGAAGCGCTCGGAAAAATGCCACTAGCGGACGCTCACCCATCCTGTACCTGACCGCGCCTGTTGTTGCTTAACCAAGTGATTGATTCCAATCACTCAGTTCGCCTAGGCCACGAGCGCTACGATACAAGGGTTGATATCGTATAATATCCCGAACTTAGTCGGCCTAGAAAGCTATGACCGATCATATTCTTAATCACACTTGCCGATTTCAATCAAATGAAGTAAATTACAATCACCTAGTTTAACAATCTCGTAACATCACCGCTACCTGGCCTCGTAATAGTCGTAGTCATTAGCCCTCTTTCACTCGGGAACAGAACTTACAGAGCAATCTGCGGAGTTACCCGCGGGTTGAAGCAACCGTGTCAGCATTAGGGGAATGCAAATGCGATTTTAATTGAACGATGGCTGCCGTAAAACGATTCAATGAAGATAGACGGGAGGGCAATAAAATTAGGCGCCAATCTCGGTTGGAAGCGATTTGACGACGGCGATAAAAATTGGACGTTGACAAGTGGGACTTTCGTGGGGCTAGAGATTTTCACTTGACATTTATCTTTTAATCGGCCTTGTTAAGGACCCGCATTAATTTTGGGAATGGAACGTGTTCGAAACGGAAGACGCATTAGAACAATGTCGCCTTTTACATGGTCCGTGTTAGATTCGAATACAATAACTATCATCATCAGAGCATTATCTATCTCTGTCATACATAACTTTAAGCTATATATTTATGACTCTTTTTAGGTAGGTATTTAATTTTAATAGTTTATTTGTTTTTCCCAGAGGTAGAAGTGTAATTTAAGATTTTTGTAGTCTATTTTATAAACATATATATAGACCCGCCTTTTACAGCCTCTCCCAGTCTCTATAGTTTGCTGTAAGATATCTCTTTCAGACATAAGCTTGCCCTTGTATATGTTATTTCTTGTGTAATGTCCAGTTAAATGTTTCGTATGCAATGAAGTATGAGAATGATGAGAAACAAATATTATAGCATGCAGAAAAAAATCAAAGAGGACAAAAAAGGAAACTGGGTTTAGAATACGATTTTTATAAAGCAGAACTTAATTCGAATGAAATAAAGATTACTTTCTGTGCCAATATAGTCATATAATGACAGCACGCACCGAACGCATCGTACGCGCCACATAATATTACGTCATCAGCATCCGTCCTTCAATTTTCGGATACCTACCGCCTTTTAACACTGCGTAGCCAGCGAGGTTGAATAAGAATATTCCGCGTACAGTGCGTACAATGCTGAATGTGCGTCCGGCTTTACACTCTGTAGTTTGATTGACACAAATATGAGAAAGATAGAAGCCTTAGATACTTCGTAAAAAACGAATGTGCCCCTCAATAAAGAAAGGTAGACGAATGTTACGCGTCAGTAAGGTATCTACTAGATATTTGCTTAAAAAGGACATGGATTCCTGTGAAAATATACGAAGAGAAATGTTTCTCGGAATCGCCCCCGATTCGGATCGGAAACACACGTCGGAGTAAATCACGTGAAATATAAACAATGCGTAGTTCAAAGGGCTAGCAAACGATACATACGTGTAGTAAAACTGGCGTAATAGGCTGACGATTTGATTTTAACACTATAATTAAAATATGAAAATTACGTTACTAAATTCCGCCAAAACTCCCACAAGAGGGCGGTGCATTAACTAACCGCAAGGTGCTTGTGGGATGTTTGGCGGAATTTAGCAGTAATTTTCACATTTTAATGCTACAGAGGATTTCCGCAAAGTAACGCCTGACTTTATGGAGTCTATTTTAATAGTATATATTATTGAAATAGAATATTTTAATACTATAGACCCGCTTTTTACTGCTTCTCCGACTCTCTGAGGTTTGCTGGAAGAAATCTCTTTCAGAGATAAGCTCGCCTTTGTACATGTTATTTTTTTATGTAATGTCCTGTTAAATGTTTCATGTGCAATAAAGTATAATTGATTAATTCAATAATTAACTATGTCTTTATGCTAATTGTTACAACTTCGCAAAGGGAAGTTTTTGCTTCAGATAGATAGATAGAATATTCTTTACTGTACACAGAAATTGCAGTAACTTATTATATGTTGTATATAATCAGGCGTTACTTTGCGGAAATCCATAATAGCATTAAAAATTTAAAATTACTTTGCTAAATTCCGCCAAAAATTTCACAAGCACCATGCGGTTAGCTAATGCACCGCCCTCCCTCCCACTTTTTCAAGCAGAAGCAAGACACGAACACACCACCACAAACACCAATACTTGTGTGAGAAAACATGCTTGTGGGATGTTTGGCGGAATTTAGCAAAGTAATTTTAACTTTTTAATGAACTTATTATATTATTATAAAGCAAGTTATGATTTTTATTCCATTGGTGGCGTTAGTTAGCACCCCAAAGCCTCACCTCAAATCAGTAATAAACTCCACGGAGTGGCCGAGTCACCTATCCAATGTAAAACAACTTCTCTACAGCGACCAACACAATAAAATCATAACGAGACTGGCGTCGCGTATCATAAAACAGGCACCGAAATTTCTAACAAACAAAACGGCCACAATCCCAATTCTGTCAACCGCCCTTAGCATTGTTTGACAAGCATATTCACTTACGACATCGGCCGACCGAAAAAAGAGCCGGCCCGTCCCGAAAATAAATATACACGCATTTCGCCTGTTTACAAATGACCGCATCTGAATATTTACTCGCACACAATGAGTTTAATTTCACGATAGCACTCGGGGCAATCCTCGGCTGGGACGTAAATTGCTCTGTGCAAGTCGGAAAGGAGGTTTCATCGCAGTTAGGGTTGCCAGTGGCCATTATTTTTTCGGACACGTGGGGAGTTCGAGTTATCTGTCATGGAGTCTGCATGGATAGCATGACTTTGCTGGTCTCGCGTTTTGTGTCATGCTATCTATGCTAAATTCCTGACAGAGAACTCTAATTCCAGACCAGCATAGTGCGACGACGCTAGTCGCGCGTTTTGTCAAAAGTCGCGATTTCCAAGACTTTAATTGTCAATTCTGATATTTTAGCACCAAAACAAGAGTGACTCGTGACATCGCACTACCTAAGATGGTCAAGAAAATCATTGTCAACTGCGCGCGTCGCGACTTTCCAGTCCATGTCAAATCTCTAACATTGTACCGGCACAAAACTTGCGACCCGCGTTGCCACAGTATTTACGCTGAAAACGAAGTATGTTATCCCAAATTTTCAAGCATTTTCAAGCATGGTTCCGAATTATTATTAAAACCAAACTTACTGAAATTTTTTTCATTTGGTCCGAAAATATTATTTTTGGGTCTGGCAACTTTAAGCATATATTCTTAATCAGCTTACTAAGGTCTGGTTTCTGAACAGAGAATTTCACAAATTAAATAATTAAGTAACGTTCTGTCACGCTCTTTTCTGCGAAGTTCGAAGAGACGGCACTACAGTTAAGTATTTACTCAGCGAAATTCTCAATTCAGAAACTGACCCTTAGTTGTACATACATACATACATACATACATACATACATACATACATCATACATACATACACGATCCTGACAGATCACATTCGCTTCATCAACGTTTATAAGTCGTTGCATGCACGCACGCCGGTTCCGGGTACTTTTTATATTTCCCTTTGCTAATACATCCCCTATTTGGTCGATGTAAGTCCGTCTGGGACGTCCCTTACCAGCCCTTCCACTCACATTCGCAATATATATTTGTTTCGTCAATCTTTCTTCCTTCATCCTCTCCACATGTCCAAACCAACGCAACATTCCTTTCTCAATTCTAGTCACTACATCCCCTTACAGTCCACAACGTTCTCTAATCAGACTATTGCGTAGTTGCCCTTAGTTGTCTCAGAAAGAAAATATGCGCTTAATCACCACGCGAGTCCAGCGCTGTGTGAACACCTCAGTCAGGTTTCTGACGATGTTTTCCTACGCAGCTAGCATGGTAACCCTAATCGTAGGCGAATTTACATTCTAGGCCGGCAGGGACTGTGTAAATCATTGTAATTTCAGCCTTGCCTTTGCCTAGGCTGGGTTTAGACGCGAATCTAGCCCGTGTTTGGATTAAAGTGGCGGTATGGTAGTTTTATTAATCCATTTTGTTTCCTATTTTTGCCTCAACAATAGGAAACTGTGCCTGCGACTGCGGTTGCTTGGGATTCAGAGAGATCAGAGGGATCCAAGAGACGGTTTGTGGTTTGATCTTTGTAAGTTAAAATTTCATAGAAATCTGTTCAGCCGTTTAAGTGCGATCGTGACTTACCACTAAAGTTAAAGGTGGCCTTAAAATGTATGGGACAAGAGTGATTTTTCTATAGTTTTTATTTTTTCCCTGTGATGATATCACGCCCGTGTCGCCCGTGAAGCGCTCGTGGCCGAGGCGAACCGAGTGATTGGAATCAATCACTTGGTTAAGCAACAACAGGCGCGGTCAGGTACAGGATGGGTGAGCGTCCCGTGACTACCGCTAGTGGCATTTTTTCGAGCGCTTCCGCGCTTCGCAAGACACGTTAAGCCGTTGGTGCCGGCTGTCATACAATGGCAGTCGTTAAGCCATGTCAGAGGCCTTATGGGCGGCTTGATAACTTCTGACAGTAAGGCCCGCCACTGTCTTACAATCCTCCACCAACCCGGACTTGGCCCCCGTGGTGGAGTATGGCCTAACCTTCCTGCGATGCAGGAAGAGACCCTTGCCCCAGCAGTGGGGACATACAAGGGTTGATAACGATATCACGCCGGCCTCACATTCGGGAGGCTGTGGGTTCGATTACTGGCATGCACCAATGACGTAGTATCAATACCACTCGCTAACTTTGAAGGAAAGCATCGTGAGGAAACCTGAATAGCTGAGGTGCACATGCCTCAACGCTTGAAATTGCCAATCCGCGGTGGGCACGTAACTAAGGCCCCTCTCTCTCTCTGTCTCTCTCTGAGAAAAGGTCCTTGCCTTGTAGTGGGAAGAACATAGACTATACATGAAAAACGAATTCGGGGCAGTCTTGTTATGTTTTATATATCGACGGTTAAAAGGATATAGGGCATAAGCGACAAAAACCAAATTGTTCAGGAGCGCAATTTAAAGTTTAAAATTTCAGAAAAAAAATCATATCTTTTCTATTTATTGTCATATAGTAAAGATGGAAACAGCTCTAAGCTCGAAGAAAATACGAGCATTAATTGTCATTTTATTTTATTTGATTCGACGATGCCCTATGTAGTTCAATGTCGCTTAACTCAATCGAACATATTTTTTATATAAGGTAATTCGGCATATGTCATATCTTCATATAAAAAAACGAAGAGTATAGAAGACTAAGCTACATTTGATTTCCATATACCAAGAGGTAATAGGGCATGAGTCACATGACTATTGAATAACTAAAATAGGTAAAGAGGGATATATGACGTTTCATACCATTGTGACAAAAGGTAATGGAGCACAAGAAACAGTGCTTAGTCAAAACATGGTGAGGATGTTAGACTTTAGTGACACCGTAAGTGGTTTGAAAAAAAGGTAACATGGTACTTCCATACGTCAAGATTTGTAGGCCAAGAGGAAAACAAGAACATCCAACATGTGAAATTATCTGGGCAATCGGTAACGCGGATTAAACGTCACGTCCTAAAAATAATAGATTCACAACCAACATGTTTTTCCTTTGAAATGAGACATAAAGTAACTGCATACGTTAGAAGATGTTAGTGTTATCATCATCGTTCTTATGTACCAGATTAGTAACCTTCATTAGATACTATTTGGAGATAGTGATGATACACCATTCCGTAGGAATTGCCCTCTGAAACCCTGCACGTGCCTCCCGGGTAGTGCTAAACGAGTATTAACGCCGAGTATCGGGCGGCAGTTATGATAACCCGACAACTGGCTTGCCAGAAGGCCCCACAGGCCTAGAGGACTAAATAACCTCTGTAAACGATGGAGCGAAAAGGATGGGGATACTACCGCTACTAATACTCCCAAGAAAACTATGAGCAGGATGAACAATAGTAAGGATTTGTCGGACCATCCGGTTGACGCCCGGCGCCAGGATGATTCCGGGTCACCTGGTGTGAAATATGCTACCGGCCGCAAGAAGGTGACACAGCAAGCCCCTTGCGGAAATTGGGTTACTGCTGATCAAACTCTACTCCGTAACAAAAAGAGACAAATCCCGGACATTCACCACGCTCTCACCATAGCCACTTGGAACGTTCGTGGTCTCTCCAAACCAGGAGCAGCCGAAGTCGTGGAGAAGGAAATGGACAGGTATATTGTGGATATTCTTGTTGTAAGTGAAACCCATATAAAAGACTCGGGACACTACACTACTCCATCTGCGGATGGAATTGAAAGTGTGGTGAAGGTATGTAAGAGAATGCTAGAAGATGTATGAAAGGTAGTGCTCTGATATAATATTGTAACGCTTTGGTGTAATTTTACTGTTATGTTACAATATTCATGTAAATAGATCAATAAATAAATAAATCTGGAAAATTGTTCATAGTGTCCGGATACGTCGACGTACGACCTCGTCGCCAAAACGCACAGAAACAAGGTAATGGGATACGATTCCATCAATGACAGGATATTGAAAATCAGATTAGAAGCACATCCATACCCACTCAACCTACTCGCCATCTATGCACCAACATCTGCATCCAGTGAAGAAGAAATCGCTGAGTTCTACGACCAACTAAACAAAGCAGTCCAAGATGTTCCTAAGAAAGAGCCATTATTAATTCTTAGCGATTTTAATTCTAAAATAGGAAAAACTGAGGATGATTACCATCTCAGAAAGATTGTCGGCAGGTTTGGACTGGGAGTCAGAAACAACCGTGCCAACATGCTTTTGGACTTTTGCATGGAGAACGACCTTTTGGTCATGAACACCTGGTTTCAACAACACCCAAGACGACTCTACACGTGGCCGTCACCTAATGGTCTTCAAAGGAACCAAATTGACTTCGTTCTAGTAAACCAAAGATGTAGCTCATCTATATCAGCAGCAAAGACGAGGCCAGGTGCAGACTGCGGCAGTGAACTTAGCTTCTGACTGCGACTTCTGAAAATCCGTTTGAAGAAGTCAAAAATAGGTACCCTCAACAAACAACAAATGGTTAAGCAGAGAAATCCTTAAAGAAACAGGACTTAAAATAAGCCGAAGAACGAAACCACTATGCGGAGCTACATAGCGTTGTCCAAAAACTTTGCAGGAAAGATCGAGAGGCCTATATCGACGGTACATTATGCACCGATATAGAAAAATGTTCGGAAAGGGCGCACTCCCGAGATATGTTTCAAAGGGTAAACCTGCTCGCAAAGGAATTTGAACCAAAGCACTGGACCATTGAAAATGATAAGAGGACGCCCTTATTGGATAAAGATGAGGTAATCGAAAGATGGAGGAGCTACTGTCGGCAGCTATACGGCGAAAACAGCAATGAAAGAACTATGGAAATGGATTATTCGGAAAAGGAACCAGACATCCTCCTCGAGGAAGTAGAGGCAGCACTTCTCAAACTGAAATACAAGGCATGTGGCAGCGATGGCCTAACCACGCAAATCTAGGAAGATCTAATCTAAGAAATATAGGAAGCGAAGGCATAGCAATCGTACATACCGTGTGTCAAAAAGTCTGGAGAACGGGTCAATGGCCAGCAAATTGGACCGAATCATTCGTAGTGCCTATACACAAGAAAGGCTCTATCCGTAAATGTGAGAATTACAGAACCATCTCTATCATCTCTCACGCGTGAAAAATCCTCTTACACGTCCTAAACCACCGGCTTGCACCCTACATCAATAGCCAAATACCGAAGGAACAAGCTGGATTTGTAAAAGGAAGAGGAACGAGGGAACAAATCTTGAACATTCGACAGCTGATCGAAAAATGCAGGGAACATAACATCACTATAGCCTTGTGTTTCATCGATTATGCAAAAGCCTTTGACTGTATCAGCTGAAAGGCCATGTTCAGGGTTATGAAGGAGATGGGTATACCGGACCACCTTACCTTTCTTGTGCAGCAACTGTACTCCAACGGTCAATCGAAAGTACGAATTGAGAACAGTCTTTCACACTGCTTCAAAGCAGAACGAGGAGTGCGCCAGGGATGCATACTATCTCCCCAACTGTTCAACCTGATCGGGGAACATATAATGAGAAGGGTTTTGGATAATTTAGAGGGGGGCATTCGGATAGGTGGGCATCTTCTGAACAACCTTCGCTTTGCCGATGACACCACCGTCATAGGCGCCTCGGAAACAGAGCTGGCTGAGCTTCTAGCGAGAGTGGATAGTATAAGTAAAGAATACGGACTTCATATCAACAGAAGTAAGACCAAGTTGATGTTTATTGATAGATCGGGCACCTTGCAACGAACCAACGAGCTGCGAGACCTTGATGTTGTACACAAATTTGTATACTTAGGCTCGCAAATAAGCAATGATGGAGACTGCGAACAAGAATTCGTCAGAACATCCCAAATGGCTAAGTCAGCAGTGAAAAGGCTTGAGAAGTTATGGAAAAACAGAAACATCAACCGCAAGACAAAGATAAAACTAATATGGACCCTTATCTTCTCAATATTTCTGTATGCCTCGGAAACCTGGACATTAAAAGCCCGTATTCTGAAAACAATAGATGCGTTTGAAATGTGATGCTGGCGGAGAATACTCCGTATATCTTGGACCGAACGCCGCATAAACGTATCTATTCTAGGAGAAATTCACATAAAGACGAGGCTCTCCACAATCTGCACCCAATGCATCCTGAAGATCTTCGGATATACCGTCCGACGCGGGCCAGATAACCTGGAGTATGTTATCAACACCGGTCGAGCGAACGGGAAACGAAGCAGAGGACGACCACCAACGCGTTGGTCAGATATAATAACTAAAGCTTCGGTAAGGACCCTACAAGCAGCCATATATCTGGCGCGTAATATAATCCAATGGAGAGAGCTGGTGGCGGAATCTGCCCTTAGTCACGTCCCTCAGCCATGAGGAAACGACGAAGAAGAAGAAGGAGATAGTGAGATAAAGAGGATGAAGAATGAGAGTGGAACATTCGGTAGGGGACGCCCTAGGCGCACATAAGTAGACCAAATTGGGGACGTGTTGGCAAAGGGCCGGATAAAAAGTACCCACTACCGGAGAGCGTGCATGCAACGACTTATTAATGTAGATGAAGCGAAAGAGGTGTGCAAAGATCGTGGCAAGAGGCAAGCCTTAGTCTCTGTCTACCTCTCTGGGATACAGGCGTGAAATTACCGACTGATTTTGGGATAAACGACTCGCTAAATAGGTACTTGAGAACAACAGAGACCTGATTATGTGATACAAATTGGCATACGCACCAATTCATAAAATATCCTTGTAAAGTAATACGGCGTAAGTAACAGAATTGTATTATGTTGTAAATGGTAGTAGGGTATAACCAACAGTTAAATAGTAAATAGGTTTTAGTAATTGTCTATAAGCGACAACTGTATGGCAAACTTGAGAATGGTAATAGGGTATAACCGACAATTCAATATTAATTAGGTTTAAGTAGTTGCCTATAAGCGACAGCTGTATTGTAAACTTGCAAATGGCAGTAAGGTATAACCAACGCTTAATGTTTTTGACGACAAAGGTAAAGAGACATTAGTTCCAACTTTAAAAATAGTTGCTTCTGGTAAAGAACCGTAAGCGCCCAGAAGCTCCACACCAGTAGGAAGTAAAAAGACATTACCGACTAGAGGCCAAAGTTGATGCCATTTTTACAGGGATACAAGTGCCGTTAAGGAAAAAACGACCTAAAAATAGGTCGGTAACACCAAAACGACATCTAAAAACCCAGTTTTTTGCTTGGAGACAAGCGACATAAAAGTCATTGTAGGGCCGTGGGAGTAAGCGCATTCGACGCAGATTTTTTTTTCAAGTGAGATGGCATTCAAAGCTCAGTTTAGACAAAAATGTCGCTTATGCCCTATATCCTTTTAACCGTCGATATATAAAAAATATACCAGCACTATACTTTACTAGTTTTGTTTTATAACATAACCTCACGCCTGTATCCCGAATGGATAGGCAGAGACTACCATTTGCAACGCCCGTGACAGATAACCTTCGCTTCATCAACGTTCATTAATCGTTGCATGCACACACGCTGGTTTCGAGTACGTTTTGTCTTGCGCTTCGCTAACGTATCCCCTATTTGGTCGGATTATGCCCGCCTGCTGTGTGGTGTGTCGGCCTAGAGAATAGCACCAAGCCAATTCTTCCCACGGGTGCCGTTGAAGGCGACTAAGAGACATAAACCGGGGGGTGGACAGCAGCGCCCCCTGCAGTACAATTCCACCGAACTGCGATCCCCAACCCGCATGCCAAGCGTGGGGATTATAGGCATTCGGTACCCCCTATGATAGCACAACGTGGCGCTCTTTAGGGGAGGGCTATGCCAGCAGTGGACTAGTATAGCCTGACGTCGTTACCGGCCCCTCCAACCCACATTCGTTTTGTAAAATTTTGTTTGATTTAATTTCGTTATCAACCCTTGTATGTCCCCACTGTTGGGGCACGGGTCTCTTCCTGCATCGCAGGAAGGTTAGGCCATACTCCACCACGGGAGCCAAGTCCGGGTTGGTGGTGATTTAATGTAGAAACTGTATATTTATGTTACCGCCTTTGGATCTTTACTTTCCAATTGACATAATATTTCAGGGCCCTTTTCAATGCTAGACATAAATATTGGGCTTTCATGGAAATAGAGAGTAGCCTCAGAAAAGGTCTCATCGGCTGTTTTCTATACGACCTAAAGGCGATGTATTGGTGTTATTGATGTCGGTGGAATACGAAGAAAATAAATGAAATAAATATATCGCTTGTCAACGTCGTGTGTATATTATGTCTGTTTATTTGGTATATTATATATTCTCATTTTTTATTAAGCGCTCGTAGCCTAGTCGAACCGAGTGATTGGCATCACTTGAGTTAAGCAACAACAGGCGCGGTCAGGTGCAGGATGGGTGACCGTCCCGTGATTACCGCTAGTGGCATTTTTTCCAAGCGTTTACGTGCTTCGCACAGCACGTTAAACCGTTGGTGCCGGCTGTCATGTGATGGTAGTCGTTAAGCCATGTCAACCCAAATTCTTCCCGAGGGTGTCGTAAAAGGCGACTAAGGGACACAAACCGGGGGGTGGGCAGCAGCGCCCCTGCAGTACAATTCCACCAAACTGCGATCCCCAACCCGCATGCCCAGCGTGGGGATTATGGGCATTACCCCACAATGATGGTACAACCTTGCGCTGTGGCGCTGATTATAGGCGGGCTATGTCCAGCAGTGGACTAATATAGCCTGAAGAAGAAAAAGAAGCCATGTCAGAGGCCTTATGGGCGGCTTGATAACCTCTGACAGTAAGGCCCGTCACAATCCTCCACCAACGCGGACACGGCCACCTTTGATGGAGTATGGCCTAACCTTCCTGCGACGCAGGAAGAGACCTGTGCCGCAGCAGAGGGGACATACAAGGGTTGATATCGATTTTTTGTGTAGCGTATTAACGTTCCACTGCAAGCTACAGGCCTTCTCTCAGAGACAGAGTATGGGCGTATGGAGAGAATATGGAAACGTACATAACTTAGAAAACCAAAACCAATCCTTGGTACTTCAGCACTGGGAATCGAACCCAATCGAAGACGTATCAGGAACTATAGAACTCTGCTGCATGCGACAAGAACTCTCATTTTTTCTTGATCTGCTGGACAATGATCTACTAAGTTCACTAACATGGTCGATTCAGAGTCATTTTCGAGTAATTTTAATGAAATTGATTGATTCAAGATGATAATTCAAATAAAGATAGAGAAGTTGGTTTTTGCCAAACTGCATTACAGTTTGTTTTGTTTACAATACAGTTGACATATTTTCTTCTTCGCAATAGATATTTTATGGCACTACCGCATTCCATTATCCACGCAAGGTTAGCTGGAAGAAAATACTTATTAGTATAAATCGCCTATTTTCGCCTTTCTAAAGAATTTTTCAATTCAATTGAAGCACTCGTTGAACCATTGTGTTATACACCTACCTACCTCTTAATGTAAGTATTATTATGCTATTGTATTATGCATCTACTTACCTGTAAATTAATTATTTATGTAACACCTTCTGCCGTAAATGTTATTTCAATAAACGTACTGAATTACTTACTCCTGGTCTAGTGGAACCGAGTGTAACTAGATAATTTTTTTAGTAATAACCTTAGGTTACAAGGATGGCAAAAATCCCGCTCAAACCCCTATCTTAGTGACGGAGGCGTTAAATTAAAGATTAACAAACCGCAAACGCAGAATAACTAATATCTCAACAAAGGTAAAATCACCTTTAAATTAACTCCCTAAAATTAGACGTTGCTCGAATTAGAGAACAAATCGAGTTGATTAGCTTTAGTTCAGTTCGCGTATGTTAAATCCGATTGAATTTGGCATCCATTGAATTAGTGGCTGCTGTGTGCTGATGGATAATTACAATAGAATTAATTGGTTCGTTTGGCAATATGATAGGATAGATAGAGCGATAGAGAACACTCTATTCCACAGCCAAAACAATGTATAGAAATTAAGAAAGTACATCTGTGCCACAGTACTACACATCATAAAAGTCCCTTCGGGAATCTACGTTCGCGCAGACTAGGAAGAAGTGTAACGAAAGTACCCGAAGCTATAAGTACATTCAACATGATCTTTAACCGATACGGTTAAGGTGCAGAATTGATTGCCGCAGTAGCGCTACCTGTTTCGCTCACGCTAATATTGCCAATCTAATAGTCACCTGCATCGATGACGTTGAATCAACCAATAGCAACAAAGGCGCGCGGCCTGCCATAAAATGAAACCATCTGATTGTTGGATCAACTTGCCGCACATCCAAAATTTGGTCATCTGAGCAGGTACATCCGCGAGACTTATTTGTGTAGCACTGTACATCTGCGCCTATAGTATAGGTATGTCATCTAAGCGATAGAAAACTATGAGTTTCCTGAATCGCGAAACACGACATCGCCTTACGGTGGTGATAGGACCTGAGCATTTGCCTATAACAGAACATACATTCAAATTTTGCCGAACTACGCCTTGATTATGTAACTTTTCACTTATACATCTGTGTGCGAAAGCTGAATGTTTACCTAGCTCTGCCGTATACATATGAGGTGGAATATGTATCACACACAGTAGATACAGCATTTCAGTGGATATCTGATAATTTAGTGACAGTAATATTAAGCTACAAGATTGTACGACAAATTCCAGTTCCTTTTTGCACACAGATGTATACAGGGCGTCCCAAAGTTATGGGCCATGAAGGGAAAGTACCTTAAATATCGTAGATAAGGTATTTTGCTGAAAGAAGACTTTATGTTATTTTTAAAACATAGTAATTCTGCATTCAAAGATTTTCAAAAAATTACTTGCCTTGTCTGGGAATCGAACCGACTTAAATAAAAAAAAAACACCCTTATTTTCATGATGCCTATCGAAAAAATAGCCAAAAACTAATAACTCTTCTTAAGTAACATAGTATTTTAAAAGAAAGGAACAGCGTGAAATTAATCATTTTAATCAAATTAAAAACATACATGAAACTGCCGTAGTCAATGAAGTGGGTATTTTTTTGTAAATTAATTAATTAAATGCTCAAAATGTGATCCCTCTTGTCTTACGCAAATCGTCAATCTTTTAATGAGTCCGCTGCCTGTTGATTTTCATTTTTAATTTTCAACTTAATTGACTACGGCAGTTTCATGTATGTTTTTAATTTGATTAAAATGATTAATTTCACGCTGTTTCTTTTTTTTAAAATACTATGTTACTTAAGAAGAGTTATTAGTTTTTGGCCATTCTTTCGATTGGCGTCTTAAAAGTAGGGGTGTTTTTTTTTATTTAAGTCGGTTCGATTCCCAGACAAGGCAAGTAATTTTTTGAAAATCTTTGAATGCAGAATTACTAACTTTTAAAAATAACAAAGTCTTCTTTCAGCGAAATACCCTATATACGATAATTAAGGTACTTTCCCTTCATGGCCCATAACTTTGGGACGCCCTGTATACGCGAAGCGCTTGTGGCCTAGTGGAACCAAGTGATAGAATCAATCACTTGATTGAAGCAACAACAGGCGCGGTTAGGTGCAGGATGGTTGACCGCCCCGTGAATACCGCTAGTGCTTCCGTGCTTCGCAAGGCACGTTAAGTCGTTGGTGCCGACCGTCGTGGCAGTCGTTAAGCCATGTCAGAGGCCTTATGGGCGGCTTGATAACTTTTGACAGTAAGGCCCGCCACTGTCTTACAATCCTCTACCAATCCGGGCTATATCCACCACAGGGGCCACCGTGTGGTGGAGTATAGCCTAACCTTCATGCGATGCCGGAACAGAGAGACCGGTACTTCAGCAGTGGGGCCATAAAGTCTTGATATCGACGTATGTACGCGAATAGTAACGTTATCAAGACGCAGGCCTCAGAACATACAATAGAGCAGATACACTTCGGTTTGGTTCCAAAATGTCATGGCGTATAATTTTGCCGAAACGATTCGGCTTTCCTGTGAGTATAAATCAGCCGAAACCAGTCTAGACTTGGCTGCGATATATTAGTACGTGTTTTCGCCCTGTCAATTCCAACCAGCCCGCCATGATATATTGTGCGCGTTTTACAGTAGCACCGTTTTAGTTTGTAACGCGTTGCATGGGGGGTACACATTTTAAGATAAGATTCACATTGTAAGATTGTATGATTCACATTTTGAGCCTTTACCCACATGTGTCTTTTAATGCAAGACGTGAGGAAAAAATTCAGACCTTGCCTATGACTAAGTTGGAGTTCATGTTTTTTTGCCCGTTTATCGACAAAATTAATTAGATTTTGAAATTGACATTGTAACGTTCATTAAGCCGCAGTTTCTGCGCTACTTTGAATAAAACCTTTTCATTTATTCATTCGTGAGTTCGTTCGTTCGTTCGTTTATCTTTATATTCGATCCATCAATCAATCATCCATCCATCCATCCATCCGTCCGTCCGTCCGTCCGTCCGTCCGTCCGTCCGTCCGTCCGTCCATCCATCCATCCATCCTTTCGTTCGTTCGTCCGTTCGTTCGTTCGTTCGTTCGTTCGTTCGTTCGTTCGTTCGTTCGTTCGTTCGTTCGTTCGTTCGTTCGTTCGTTCGTTCGTTCATTCATTCATTCATATGTAATTCACCAAGCCTGCCGTAAGTTCGGCCTGAAGATCAGTGTCAATAAGACAGAGGCCCAGATGTCCCTGGGCATATACGGTCACGAGACACTGGCCATAAAACTTGGTGAGGATGTGCTGAAGCAGATGGATAAATTTCGCTCTCTGGGGAACACTGTAACATCCAAGTGTGACCTTGATGCTGAGATCAATATCAGGATGGGTGCCGCAGCTGCAGCATTCGGCAAGCTATGTTCCAAGGTATTCAGCTCTCATGACCTTTAGTTGGCTACTAAGATATCGACATACATGGCAATCATGCTGCCAAACCTTTTATACTCCTCTGAGACGTGGTGTGTATACCGCCGCCACATTCGCACTCTGGATCGCTTCCACCTTAAATGCCTCCGTACCATCATGAAGATCAGATGGTCTGATAGAGTGCGAAACACCGAAGTTCTGCGACGGTCCCCTCCTCCGGTATAAGGATGTCCAAAAGCGACACATGAAGAGATGCAACATAGAGCCCTCCCGATGGGAACGTTTGGCAGCACAGCGGCCTGAATGGCGCAGGATCGTGAACAGCCAAGTACGTGAGTTCGAGGTTCAGCGCAAAGCTGACCTTGACACCAAACGCGACCAGCTAAAGGCTCGCCCACCTGCTGCCATAACATACAACTATGACAATGGCATTCTCACGTGCCCTCAGTGTGCACGGAGTTTCGCCGCGAAGATAGGCTACATAAGCCATCTTCGAGCGCACCAGCGCCACATATCTGATTAGGGGTCAAAGTGGTCGCCATGGCCGAAATCGGTCGGATCAATCATCATCATATGTAATACGAATTCATAAGTATTATTTCCTCCTTATATTTAAAACTTAAGACAGGTACGTTCTTTCTACTTGCACCCAAATTGTCATACCCATTTTTCTTCTAGACTTGTCTCCTACTTTCAGTCTATGTCCACCTTTACAATACATTTGGAACAATATAAACCGCAGTGGTAATGTATTAGGTACCTTCATTAGCTCCGACAATTTTATATAAGACTGATATAAGACAATTTTATATGGAGTTTTCATTGCACATTCTTTTTCGAAAACGAGATTTTGAAATGGACACATTGATGAACTTCATTCATTAAGCCGCAGTTTCTGTGCTATTTTCTGAATAAAACCTTTGATTTGATAAAGATAGAACGTCTTCGAGTTCAGTAGTACACATAGTTCATTTTGTTCAAATACTATTTCTATAGGTACCGAAAAAGCGAACGAAAAAACGAAAGAGATTTATTTTAAACCATGGGCACAAGTTTCGTGCCACTTGAAATATGAATAGGCCAAAAAAATCAACGGCTGTTACTTAACGACGTGACCTTAACCACACTTCACAATTGTAAGTGCCTTGCGGATCGTTTTGAATTCCAAACGTATGTTTCATTTCCTTCAGATTTCAACTGCCGCTTTTGAGTAAAGCGCTTTTGTCCGCGGCAAAATACCGCAAAATATGGCGGCTTTTCGGCGCCCAACATTTCCAATGTCAGCTTTCGCATAAGCCTAGTGTGAATTCTCTGTTCAAACAGATATTAAGTTAGATGTTTTTTCTTAATACAGTTGCTCAAAAAGTGGCGTATAGCGTTCGGAATGTGGGCTATTACACACTCGTGCTTTTTTTACCTTTCCCGCACTCGTGTGTTCTCTTTCCCAAATGTCAAAATAATGTCTATTTAAAAAGACAAACCAACCATGAAGTTTTTATTAACAAAAATCATAGAAGTTTTTATGATTCATGCGAATACGTATATTTCTAAAAAGAAGCCACTAATTTGTTTCAATATCAGATTTACTGATTTGATTGAATGAGTTAGGTTAGGTTTCATTTCATTTCATCTCATTAAATTTATTTTCATTTCATATCAATAAAAAAATTCTACTGAAGACTTGGTTGTATGGGCATAGTTCCCTTTGCCTACCAGAATGGGTGAACAAAAAAAATCTTTGCTTATTTTCTTTTACGGTTGGCGCCATTTTCCAAATATTTTTTCTTTATTAAATTGCTTCATTATTTCGCAACTGTATTAAAAATAGTCGTTCAGTGCCAATGACGTGCGGAACCGTCATTGCAACTTGTTCCTTCATTTGTCGGAACTCTTTGCAATGACAGCCTTTCCGCACTTGTAATGAAATATACTATTTTCCGTCAGCATCCGAATTCACCACTAGCTGATTACCAAACACAACCTGAGTGTCTATTAATGGAGACCAGGCTACTCGATTACGGTCGGCTTCATAACTTCGGACAGTAAGGCCCGCGACTGTCTTACAATCCTCCACCAACCCGAACTTGGCCCCGTGGTGAAGTATGGCATAAGCTTCCTACGATAGATAGTCTAGTTATGGTAGTAGTCACATAAAATTCTGTTATTATTTCGTTTTTCTGTAAGAATAATATTAAATAATATATGCACAAAAATGTTAGTCATTCTAACCATTTCTTGAAATAAATATTTTTCCATTTTCATTTTCTATGTGACAAAACCACTAAGTACTTTGTATTATTTGGTTTTCTTTCAAAGCTATTTCACTTTTTGCCCAAGTCGCAGTGACATCGACTATCGGCTTTGCATTGACTAGCAGCTGATCGGTTAAAAGTACAAAACCTAAATATTAATCACAGGTAGGCAATACAGACTAATAAGTCAACTAATCTTAAATTAACGTTCGTATTCGACTTCAATTCAAAATTAGTCATACACTGATTGTGACAATCGAATGAAACCACTAATTCAAAAGCAACCGCTAATGTCAATTGTTTTCTTTATGGTACTGGGGGCTGAATCCCGAACCGTTCCGATTCACGGCGAAAAGGCCCGAGTCGACCAAATATTCATCTGGAACGATTCCCGAGTCGGCCCGAGAAGCGGCGGAATGACACGAGTTGACGATCAGTGGTAGCGGTAGGTCACAGAATACTAGTTACTAATCTAGATGAATAATTCCACTAAGTCAAATTATTGCCATAGCGGTATCAATCTATCTATCCCCTATCTATTTCTCCTTCGGCAAATTCTCCGATTTGAGGTTGCCTGGAAGAAATTGCTATTAGCAATAAGGCCGCCAATTGTATCTTATCTTCTGTATCTGCTGTTTCTGTATCAATTTTCCGATATGCAATAGAGAATATTCTTATCTTATCTTATCATTCATAATCGCCCATCTTTAACAATAACGCTGACTTGTAATTTTCTTAGAGTTTGCGAGAGTATGGGCTAAATACTTTAAATAAAAGCTAAGCGAAACACGCAGATATTCAGGTTTCTCCACGACGTTTTCCTTCACTATTATTCTGTTGGCAGGTCGGTAGTAATTCAATCCGACATGATATGAACTTCCACACACGTACTGTGGATTCCACGGCAGCACCGAGATACATAGGCGGACACTTCTATGAATACTAAATGCAGGAAGCAATATGAAGGCGTTTCAGCTGGTACAGGTGTACACGGGAAGGGAAAACTTTGATGTGTTCTCAAAGAACAAAACGTAATCAGTGGTCTGGTCGCATAAAATAAAAATAACTTCCACGTTGTAGGGGTTGATGCTTGGCCTTATCGTGGACGTGGAAGCCGCGCCGGTCTTGAGTAAAACCACTTGTTGCGTAGAAAATGATAACTAATTTAATTAATTAATTGTGGAGCACAAGGTACACGTTATGGCGTCGAGGTGTGGTCGAAGAGAGAGAGAGATAGCTAACACAAATGTTGCTATATTTAATTATCTGTTGGGGATGCCAACACACGTAAGATAAGCTAATAAACACTTGTCCCACGGGGTGCGAGTAAAATACATAGTTATTCATCGTCGTCGTCGTCAGGCTATACTAGTCCACTGCTGGACATAGCCCTCCCCTAAAGAGCGCCACGTTGTGCTATCATAGGGGGTAATGCCCATAATCCCCACGCTGGGCATGCGGGTTGGGGATCGCAGCTCGGTGGAATTGCACTGCGGGGGGCGCTGCTGCCAACCCCCCGGTTTGTGTCGCTTAGTCGCCTTTTACGACACCCGCGGGAAGAATTTGGGTTGGTGCTATTTTCTAGGCCGACACTACACAGCAATGAGATTTCCACACTTAGCCTCATAGTTGGGCCATTGTACGTAGGTAAGAAGCGCTGAGGTACGTTGACACTAGGGTTCCCTTACGATGTTTTCCTTCACAGTCAGCGAGTGACATTGCTATTATAATTTCACAAATGTACATAACTTATAAAACAAAGTTATTGTACGCTAGCCGTGGTTAATTTCAAGGTCGGACCAAATTCTTTAGGTATTTAAACAACAGGTAATTAGGAAAAATTCGTGAGGAAACCCGAGTGTTTGAGGTGTTCAATTACCTCAGCTTTTTAAATCTGCGGTGGGTAAGCGTGGTATAAGCCCATTCTCTCTTTCTGAGAGAAGGCATGTGCCCTGCAGTGGGACGTGTGTAATTATAGGCTACTTAAAGAAAAGGTACTTAAAACTATTTACACTTTAAAATGGACATACATGAACTATATGTAACGCTACACAGTTTCTGCGCTGCATAAGTTAATCGGTTTATGTGTCCTCACTGCTGGCGCACGCATGTCTTCCTGCATCGCAGGAATGTGAGGCCACACTCCACCACGGCGCCAAGTCCGTGTTGGTGGAGGATTGTAAGACAGTGGCGGGCCTTACTGTCAGAAGTTCTCAAGCCGCCCATAAGTTATCTGACACGGCTTCTACTGCCATTACATGACAGCCGCCATCAACGGCTTTACCTGCCTTGCGAAGCACGGAAGCGCTCGGAAAAATGCCACTAGCGGCATCCTGCACCTGGCCGCGGTTGTTGTTGCTTGTGATTGGTTCCAATCACACGGTTACACTAGGCCGCGAGCGCTTCGGTCACTTTTTACTTCTTTAAACCCTTTCAAAAGGCTGTGGCCCTCGTGTGAAGGATGTAACGTACCTACCTTGCTCATTAAAACGTTCTCGGACAAAGCCAAAGGTAGCTTTAAAGCAGACAAAGGGAATCACAAACGTACACGAAAAACTAGCGGAAGCGACCAACTTGGTGATTTATATTTTGACACTCTTTTGTTTTAGACAATTATTATTTATTCCTCCCCCTCTCACAATGAAAGCAAAGGAAACAAAAGGTAAATACTAGACCTTGAGCAGTTTTTCAAACCTAAATAGAATGCTTTGGTAAGATTAGAGAATTTGCACTAAACGGTTTGAATATAATACGTAGGAGAGGCCACGTTAAAAGATAAATAAACTTGATAATTCAATTTGGTGCTCAACTTTCCGTCATAAGGTTGTCTGGAAGAAATTACTTTTAGCAATAATGCCGCCAATCGTACTTTGTATTATAATATGTGCTCTGGACCAGAGCCACTGGTGTACAATAAAAATATTCTTATCTTATCTAAGTTTCTTTTTATATGAATAATTTGTTTTCATCGAATAGTAACAGAGAGTGAGTATATTCTAAAAGCTAACAGGCTGTAGTCTTAACATATAGGTACTTAATTTAATATCTCGTGTCACATTATTTGTTACCGACCTCCTCCGAAACAGCTTAACAATTTTTATTATTTAGTAAGTCCGAGAATAGCTAGTAGGCAAACGTTGTTTTGAAATACAAATTACTAGTATGGGAAAACAACGTTTTCGGGGTCACCTAGTGGATTATAATAATGTCAGTTTTTATAACCAATCGCACTTGTGTAACTTTACTAGACGTCGTCGTTGTCGTCGTCAGGCTATACCATTCCACTGCTGGACATAGCCCTCCCCTAAAGAGCGCCACGTTATGCTATCATAGGGGTAATGCGCATAATCCCCACGCTGGGCATGCGGGTTGGGGATCGCAGTTCGGTAGAATTGTACTGCAGGGCGCACTGCTACCCACCCCCCGGTTTGTGTCCCTTAGCCGCCTTTTACGTCACCCGCGGGAAGAATTAGGTTGGTGCTATTCTCTAGGCCGACACCACACAGCAGCACAGACGTACGCCGAAGAAAAGGTAAAACATCTCTCCTAATATCATGTTGGAACGGTGGCTCACGCTAACTAGATAACTCATACTAGGGTTGCCAGCTCCGGGGTTTAACCCACGGGATTAAATGGTAAATGTGCGGTCTCCATGTGAATCTTATTATTAACTGGGTTCGGACAGCCTTTTTATTGACTTACGAAATTGTAGTACATAAATAAAATTATCCTCCTCCAACCCGGACTTGGCCCCCTGGTGGAGTATGGCCTAACCTTTCTGTGATGCAGGAAGAGACCCGTGCCCCAGCAGTGGGGACATACAAGGGGTGATATCGAAATAATATTAAGTTAAAATAAGTATTACCCTTCCAACCCCTGGAGGTAAAAATTAATACATTTATTTTATTGATATTGAAAAAACTAACGGAAATTGGTACAAAAACATATTGGATCTAGAACTGTAACTTTTCCAGATCTCCTATTTAAACTTCTTCGGATGTAAATTAAGAAAGTCGTAAAATTACGTTTACTAGTTTTACTTTTATAATTCCTACCTCGGGCAGGTATGCCGCATACATGCCGTCCCCTAATATATTCATTGGTGCATTTTAAGGCTTATGGTGTTATTTTGTTGAAAAATTACGTATTATAAAACAAGTGGCAGCCCTACCTCGGGCAGGTATGCCGCATACATGCTGTCCGCCCCTAATATATTCATTGGTGCATTTTAAGGCTTATGGTGTTATTTATTGAAAAAAAAAACGTTTTATAAAACAAGTGGCAGCCCTACCTCAGGCGGGTATGCCGCATACATGCCGTCCGCCCCTAATATATTCATTGGTGCATTTTAAGACTTATGGTGTTATTTTATTGAAAAAAACGTATTAAAAACAAGTGGCCGCCCTACCTCAGGCAGGTATGCCGCATACATGCCGTCCCCTAATATATTCATTGGGCAATTTTAAGACTTATGGTGTTATTTATTGAAATAAAAAACCGTATTATAAAACAAGTGGCAGCCCTACCTCAGACAGGTATGCCGCATACATGCCGTCCCCTAATATATTCATTGGTGCATATCGTCTAGGAGCCGCATCTTTGACGGCGACGTGACGTGCCAAGTCAGGCGCCCGGTAAGGGGGTATCGTCGAATGCATGCCGGGGACGGAATATGTATATTCAGTATTCCGGATGCTTTTCCTAAGGATGGTTTTCCTTGTACTTATTATAGAAGCAGTGTCAGCGAGCGTGTCGAACCCGATTAGTCTATGTACTTTTTTCTGTTTCAGCATTAAAGTGTCCTCTATCTATCTAAATACTGGCTAGTAAATTTGTGGAGGTAGCTCAGTGGATAAAACAATGGATTCAGAAGCGAGAGATCTAGTTTCGTTTCCCGGTGTAGGCATGTACCTTATTTCTTAGTTATGTACATTCGTGAAGTTATTGTAGCGATACCACTCGCTAAACGTGAAGCAAAACATCGTGGGGAAACCTTCAATGACTCGGCTTTCCTTTTCCAATTACTGCAAACCGCTTTGCGAATGTCGTCACTCCACCTGGTCACGGGGCGTCCTACGCTGCGTGCTACAAATATGCTTATCGTGCAATAAATACATTTTAAAAAACCTATTTTAGAGGCTAAATATTCCACCTACGCCGGGATTCGAACCCGCGACCTCTGGCTATCCGTGCCAGCGCTCTTTGTCCAATTGTCCTTAGCACGGGTTAGTGCATTAAAAATAAAAATAGAATAAATAAATTTCTAATCTAATCCTAGTGTGGGGCCAAAATCAATGCCAAAAGCAAGTATGTGCTTGTATGTAAATGTTATGTTATCTAATTAAGGGCGACTTTTCAACTAAAATGGAAAGGCTGAGGTACTGTCGAGTGGACTAAACACAAAGGCTATACAAGTAGGTGAATTAACATTCAAAGCAATGTTGAGGTACAGTCATCTGCGGATCCACTTTTACATATTGCATAATCGCCCGTAAGTCAAGCGGGTAGAGTCCGTGCGTGTAAAGGTTGATACCGTCGATTATTCGGCGAATACGATTCAAATGAATGGATGGAGTTATCGACGTACATCGCCCTCTGACATACACTTTAAGCCTTAACAAATAGATGTATTTATAAGAAAATCTGATAACAGAACACCTGTACGGCGCTCCAACCCTTTCTATTTCGTGTGGATGGATAGGAAACTCTTTAGCGTTAGTCCTGTCACGCGATTTACATCTTTAACCCGTTGGGTGAGGCGCATTAGCTGTGTGCCATTAAAACGTAGTGAGATAGACAAATGACGGCAGGTAACGGCACACATGGTCTTTTCTTCCTAGAGACAAAATGATTTGTCACTTATTGTATTTTAGAAACGTTCATAAACGTTTGAATTGCTTTTAACTAACAGTGCAGCTTTAGAATGGAGAAGATGGTACTACTACCACTCAGAGTAAACATCTACCTTTTTTATGGATGTATTTGACGTAAGTAACATTTTTGTAATGTTCTCGTCCATGTTCAAACATGGACAAACATGTTTAAAACAAACCAATACTTGGAAAATGTAGCCTAGTAGATAGTACAAATAGCAATAATAATAGCAATGATACATAGTATATTTCATATTTGCTGTTCAGTATATAAAGTTTTGATCTCTTTTTTTTGACCGCCTAAACTTATTTCTTTTTTCTGTATCTCCTGCGGTCAGACGGACACAAGGCTAAAACGCGAATAGCATTGTGTAGTAGATGTTTTGATTTGTAGTAGGTAAAGAATAATAATTGAGACATATACAGACTTCGCAAAAAAAAAATTCAGCCTGCCTTAAGAAGAACTTGAGAAGGGAACGCATGGTAATTGAGCCATACTTCCATACTAAGAGAATGCCTGTACCTAACACGTAGGGTCTTGAGACGGCTAAGTTTTGTAGGCTGCATTATCAGTGTCAAAAGCTTGCCGTTTCCGGAAGAGACTATCTTGTCCCCTTCCACAATGACAAACATGAGCGTTTGTTAGACGTAATTGGGTACACAGCGTAGGGGTAACGGCTTAAACGCGTGCAAATATGAGCCCCGATTGCGTTTTGTCACTTTGCAGTGACACTGTTGCAGTTTCAGAGAGTGGGCCGCAGAAAGAGCTTGATTGAGATCGCTGTGGGTAATTCTCGAACTACGAAAATGTACCAAAGTCAATACCGGTTTAGACCGATGATTAAATTTTTTGTATGTAGCGTACATCTGTCCCACTGCAAGACACAGGTCTTTTCTAATAAAGAGATTATGGGCTTAATTACCTCGCGTGCCCACCCCGGATTGGCAATTTCAAACGCTGAGGTAGTTGAACTCCTTAGAAACTCAGGTTTCCTCACGTTTTCGTTCACCGTTAGCGAGTGGTATAGGTACAATAACTTCACAAATGCACGTAACTTAGAAAGCAAAGTCATTGGTACATGCCGGGGTACGAGCCCGCCACCTCCCGGTGTTTTAATTAAATTATTTTTTTAAATGCGCACTAACCAACACGTCATTTAAAGCGTTTTGCGATAGAAACATAACGAAAGAATTATTTTTGCGTTGTCGAACTGCACTGTACTTTATTCGACAAATTGTTATTGTAGCAATACCATTCGCTAACTGTGAAGGAAAGCGTCGTGAGGAAACCTGAGTGCCTCACGTAATCACGTAACTAAGCGCTTGAAATTGCCTATTCGCGGTGGGCACGCGAGGTGTTTAACCCTCACTGTCGGAGTGAAGGCTTTCCCCCTACAGTGGGGGATATAAAGGCTGCATTATTAAACACAATGTAAATTATGTACGTTGAAATAAACGTTTTATTTCTAATTATTTAGTAAGAGTTAGGCATTTATCCGCCACGTTCAAAGAGATTTTCGTTTCATGTATTGTTTTGAAACACAGCGCTTGCCCGTATAATTTGTTAGTACAAAGCTTCTATAACCATCTTTAAAATGAATAAATAATTACGTATTTGTAATTAATTATTGTAGTCTTTGAACATAAGCTCTTAATATTAGGCACGTCTACTTATAATTTATGAACGATTACGAATTAAAACTCCACCTGTGATATCTACCCTTTGGTATGGCCCCACTGCTGGGGCACGGGTGTCCTCCTGCATCGCAAAAAGTTTAGGCCATTCTCCGCCACGGGGGCCAAGTCCGGGTTGGTGGAAGATTGTAAGACTGTGGCGGGTAAAATTCCAGATTCGACCGAAATAATACCTATCAAATTATGGAATACGTATTAATTCCTATACTTTGCACTCGTATTAATTCGCGTTATCACCAGTGAACTTTTGACTCGTCCGATAACCTATTAAGTGTCCACAAACACGATAATTTCGAAGTATTTGTTACGAGGACTAAATATATTATTTTTCTAAGCTTGGTATCAACCCTCTGCTGCGAGACGGGTCTCTTCCTGCATCGCAGGAAGGTTAGGCCATACTTCACCACGGGGACCAAGTCCGGGGTTGGTGGAGGATTGTAAGACAGTGGGGCCTTACTGTTAGAAGTTATCAAGCCGCCCATAAGGCCAGTGACATGGCTGAACGACTGCCATTTCCAAGCTTGTTGATGGTAAAAGGAGGTAGGGTATAGTAGTGAAAGAATTTGCTTTTGAACCGTCTGATCGATGCCGTTTTAAACAGGTCAATTGCTTACTAATAGAAAGCTCCACGCTCGACAAACTCGAAATTCAAACGAACGATCAGATTTAGGTGTGTAACGGTGCAAACCTCTTTACACCATTTTATTATCTTTTCTTAATTCTGTCCGTCATTTTCAAAATTTAAAATTACGTCACCCATTTTTGAGATTTCCTTTAAAATTTTAGCGTTACTCTGTTGCGCAGCTGTATCGCATGTGCCTACTATGCGACAGGTCCCAGGTTCGATCCCCAGGTAGGGACGAAAAAACCTCAGTTCTTGGATGTTTAAATGTTTGTGATGTCGCTGTTTCTGGTACCCGCGACACAGGGTATCCTAGTGGGGGGCCAGTAACAATGTATCTGCCAGTATGTAAATGTTATGTTAAAACAATATTCGTCTACAGCAAAAACCTCAACAAAACATTTATGCATCGATGTCCGTCACCTGCTCCGCCCGTTGTGTGATGGAATGTCTCAGAGGGTACTTTCACGACTATAAACTACGCCCGTGGTACAGCCCGGCTCATGTGCTACACGAAGCTAAGCTCAGTAGTTTGAAGTGTACCTGAAACAAAAATTTAATTTTGTTAGAAATTGCTTTATCAATTAGAAATTACTGTTGACAGCTGACAGTTCAAAGAACATACAAAAAAATAAATCAGTTGTCAATAATTCACTAACACTACAACCACTAACTACACAACACCGCACGGGCGTCTTTTCGATTTCCTAAAACACTCCAAAAAGCGCTGATTGATGACACAATAGTTTGTGACGCAGATTTAACAGCGAAAAAACGCTAACTCAAGTAGTGTTTCTGAAAATAAGGCCGTAAGCCTGTTGCTTATGAGAAACCGAGGGTAAGAGATTCAATATCGCCACAGGGCTCGAAATCACCATCGGAGTGTCACTCAATCATCATGCGGCGCCTCTTTGAATCACAAACGTGGTCTATATGCAGATTTAACCCTGTTAAAATGCATCCCCTTTTAAATCGAATTAAATCCGTGTCGCGTGTCCACTTAACATCTGTCCCGTTTTGCCCCAAAACCGGTCCAGCCCTTAAGAGCACCTGTTACCACATTAAAAGAGGAAAAAAGGAAATAGAAGGATATGGTTCGTTTTGCTATAAAAATGTTTGATTTTTGAACTAAAACTTAACTTTCGTCGGAGAACTGAGAATGTCGCTAAATAATTGGTTAACTGTAAAAGAGATAGCTCTTCGAATTTCTCAGAAAATAATAAAACTAATATTTTTGAACTAAAACTTTCCGAAGCACAACACATTGTAGTTATAATTCTTTTTTAAGCACTAACCCGTGCTAAGGAAATTTTTTAAAAACCTATTTAGAGGCTAAAGGCTGTACGTAATACAGAGAATATTGTAAAGAGCTTCGAAATTTCACTGATGCCGGTGAGTCGCCCATTAGCTCAGTTGGAAAGAGCGCTGGCACAGATACCCAGAGGTCGCGGGTTCGAATCCCAGCATGGGTGGAATTTTTAGCCTTTAAATAGGTTTTTAAAAACACATTGTAGAATTTTAGTCCGCGAGCTCCGTCTATGCACTCCATGATTAAGCTCTGCGAATCGGAGCGAAACCTGGTCGGACTCTTCCGGTATAACAACACCCGTAAGTAGATCCGGACTAAAAGTCTACAACTAATATTTTTTTTTTAAAAAGAGCGTAAGTATTTACTTTGTGAAATTCGCAATTCAAAATATAAAATAGGTCCATAATGCGTACAGTCTGTTCTAAAAGCTAACAAACTGTATTAGCAAGTGCAGTCTATAAGTTGGGGTTATCCTACAAGCAGTGGCGGATTTACCAATAGGCTAAGTAGGCTGGAGCCTAGGGCGGCATATTTAGAGGGGCGGCAAATTTAGCCCAATTTTTATTTTAACTTACAGAAAAAAAAACTTATAGTTATATGTATACACATTACGTCCGCAGTCCGTAATCCGAACACAAATCATAAAGTTGCAATTTCAAAATAAATGTAATTAATATGATTATGAACTAAACTAATGTATTACATTTCAAAGGTCAGTAGGGGCGGCAAAAATTGAATAGCCTACTAGCGGCAGGTTTGTAAATCCGCCGCTGCCTACAAGGCAAGTTTCCATGAAGAAGAAGACCTGGCAGACCGAAGATATCATGGCTACACAACCAGTGACAGTGGTTTCAAGAGAGTACCAGTTACTTGTTGTCCGGCAACCTCGAAAGGTAAGATAGTTGTCATCCTCCGAATTGGTTGTCAACCTCCGCGGGACAGTGCTATATGAGGGACATTGGATTTTTATTTATATATTAAACGGGTCATATCGCCATTATTTATTACGTAAAACGTAATTACCTTTTTTCCGACGTTTCGGTAATTACGTTTTGCGAAATAATCGCGAGTTGACCCGTTTAATATATAACTATGTATGAGTATCGCGATTAATTAAGTTTTTTTAGCGCTTTCTTAAGTTTCCCCGGACAAAAATATTTCCACATTTTTTTCCAGGCAAGTTTGCCTTAAACCGATAGTTATCGGTTTAAGCGAAAATCGTTCAGTTACAATTAATCATTAGAATAACAAGATCTTTCGATAAGCGTTAAAAAGGTATTTGTGAAAAATAAATCCAATGAAATGAAGTGAAATTAAATTTATTTGGCAGAAGAAGAAACCTTTTAGATTGCTTTACACTGTTTTCTTATGTCGTTGAGGTTTTAGAATTAAAGTTACAGCTGATATCTGAGCTAGACTAGGTCTGTAAATATCCCTTGATGTCCCTCATATAGCAGTTTCGACCCACTGTGCTCCGTCTCCGAGGAGACTGCATATAAAGTGGAAGAAGAACTAGAACTTTCGTGCAACTTTAGCCTTTGTTTGTATCTGGGTGGTAAGGCGATTCATCGTCGAGCTTCCAGTCCACTCACACTAGATGAGTGAAGGGACCACTCGGATGCTGCAGTGCCTGGTATATTGTTTTTAGATAGAGTACCTGAAACTTTCGTGAGCACTACACATTAGCTTAACTAGCTTTTGCCCGCGACTCCGTTCGCGTGGAAAAGATTCAAGGAACAAAATTTTGCAACCCCGTTCACTCCCTTGAGGGTTAAATTTAGAAAAACGGCGAAAATCATTGCTGAAAATCAGCGCTGCCAAGATCACTGTGTGGACTTGGTTGCAATATGCTGAGCCTCGACCCTTTGTCTTAATTTGTCAATAAATGTCAATAAAAATGTGTTCAATCAATTGTGTTGAAGAGTATTTGTTTTAAGTTTCAAGAAAATTAGACAACATTCTTTATACCTCCCATACAAATTTTGGCAACCCTTTTCGCCCCCTTTGGGATTAGATTTAAAAAAAATCGGTCTTATTCCGTGCTTACATTGTATATACCCTCTGTGCAAAATATCAGCTTCGTAGGTCCAACGCCTTGGGCTGGGCCTTGATGAGTGAGTCGGTCAGTCAGGATTTTGAATTTTATTTATATAGATTATACTAGCTTATCTAATACTTGATTTTTGGTCAGAAGAGTCAAGTGAATCCGGAATTGAGCTAATAATGATTTTTGGGTTGTTTAGTTGTTGATTATTACATCCTTCAATGTTAATACATCTTTCAAGGGGCATTGTTTATGTTTCTATAATAAAAATCCAAAGACAATTGCCTGAAACACTATACCCAAAACCCATTACCCGCCGGGTAGTTACAGTCGACAGCTCATTTACCTTTACATTTTAGTCCCATATTCATTACTAAATAGACCTCACAAACCTTAAGGCTGATGTGCTGTCGACAGTACTTCTGTTTTACAGCAACTATTTATCCCGCGGATACAGTATCAAAGTAATTCAGCGTCAGTCTTCCGCATATTTGGGCGAGCCGCTTTACATTTTTTATTCATTGTTTATTAGCAACGCCAGAGGGGTTGACGCCTGATCTGAATTATAACGATAAAAATTAGGGGAGTCAGCGCTAAGCCGGCCAAGAGCGAGATTAACTTGCGCTAAGGGTTCGTGCGCTTGTGGCCTGGCGAAACCGAGTGATTGGAATCAATCACGTGCCGGCTGTCATGTAATGGCAGTCGTTAAGTCATGTCAGAGGCCTCATGGGCGGCTTGATAACTGCTGACAGTAAGACCCGCCACTGTCTTACAACCCTCCACCAACCCGGACTTGGCCCCCGTGGTGAAGTATGGCCTAACCTTCCTGCGATGCAGGAAGAGAACCGTGCCCCAGCAGTGGGGACATACAAGGGTTGATAACGAAGGGTTCCGTGCGGCGTCTAACGAGGTGTTAGGAAAGTAACCCCGACCCGAAGGGAAAATAAGAAAATACGAGTAAGATAAGCTAAAAATATTCTTTATTGTACACCAGGAAAAATGAAACATAAAATAATTTAAAAACCTATTTATAAAATAATTATAAAGATACAGTATAATTGGCGGCCTCATTGCTTAGAGCAAATAAGATAAGAATATGTTTTATTGTACAACAGATCACACCATATACAACATGTTAAGATGTACAGAGTACAATTGGAATCACATAGAGTATGAAACATACACAAAGTAAACCATAAAATGTTGTAGGTACTTAGGGAAATCAATATTTTTTCAATAAAATATTAAAAATGTAAGCATGCAATGGACGCGTAACTCTCAGCGTTCTTACGGCGCGAAACATAAGCATAAGTAAGACAGCGCTACGTTTGTTTGGGATCAGGAAGTTATTAATACATAGATGAATAACCTCTGGCTATCCGTGCCAGCGCTCTTCCAATTGAGCTCAATTGGAAGAGCGCTGGCACGGATAGCCAGAGGTTGCGGGTTCAAATCCCGGCATGGGTGAAAATTTTTAGCCTCTAAATAGGTTTTTAAATTTGTCCTTAGCACGGGTTAGTGCATTAAAAATAAAAATAGTATAAACTTCTGGGATATTTCCAAAATGCGCAATTTCCGAAAACTGTCTGTTAGAGTTAAGATAAGATAAGAATATTCTTTATTGTATACCGTAAAAATAGTTCATGTTTAATTTAAAGAATCTTGAATTCGAGAAATATAAATCTGAGTAAAAACTAAGTTGTCAAATTCCCAATGGGAATGTTTGCTTGCTTAAAAACTAAAGCTGTTTATTTTTGCAATTATTATTATATCACTGCTCTCTTTTGCAGTTTCCGCGCAGCCCCACGGATTCCTAAAAGTTAGTCACTTATTCAGTAGGGGTGGCCCCGAAAATATGTCGCTTAATCGTCGAACTCACGAATTTTGTTAGTGGTTTAATGAACCGTGATTCTGTAGTTCAGTTTCACCCCTCGACCGCCTAAAGCTGATTTCTAATGGTTTCTATTGTGTCTGTGTTAATTTATTCGATACGCACACAAGTGGTGTGATCGTAGGGGCTTTTTCGCGACAATCAGCTATGTTTTGTTGCTATATCTGTTCATATGTTATCATGTTTACTATTAAATTGTTCAGATAATAAACAGAATATTTTTAAGTAATATGTACAAAGCGGCCACTCGGACAGGAGTACTAGCCTAACCTTCCTGCGATGCAGGAAGAGACCCGTGCCCCAGCAGTGGGGCCATACAAGGGTTGATATCGAAGAAAGACGGCACGTGTATTTATTAAGGTTTTTTTCCTAAGTACCTACTCGGTAAGTGCATGCAACGACTAATGAATATTGAGGAAGCGAAATCGATCTATCAGGATCGTGGCAAGTGGCAGACTCTGGTCCCAGCCTACCTTCCGCGATAAGGCTGCTTTAAGTAATGTGTTTTTTTGCCAAAAAGTATGATATAAGAACACTATGAAACTACACACTATATTTCCTTCTTCGGCCTACTATAACTAATACTTTCGCCGCAATACTTTTGCCGACCTCGAAACCAGCAACAGAGTAATAAAGACTTAACGAACGAAGGCACTCCTTCATCGGGAATTAGAAATAAAGTACGGTTATGGCTGGCCACAAAAACAAACGACTCATCGATTAATCTGTAATCGAAAGCCAGTCACGCAAAAAAATAATTGCCTGTTCCGCAGAGACGCCGCTTTTTTAGCAGATGAGCAAAAATTATCAAATTTCTAACGCAAACGTAACTGTCAAGCTGCCAGAAACATTTAAATTAGGATCGAATATGTCTGGGTACTTATTTATATTTTTTCATGCAACTTTCAAGCTGCCACACATATTTAAAGTAGGTTCGAATAAATTATTCGTTTTTTAAATTTTATTATGTAGCCTATATACGTCCCATTGCAGGGCACAGGCCTTCTATAAGAAAGAGAGTGTATGGGCTTAATCACCACGCGTGCCCAACACGGATAGGCAATTTAAGAGCTGAGGTATCTGAACACCTCAGACACGGTTTCCTCACGATGTTGTGAAGGAAAACATCATCATTAAACATTTTCATAAATTTATTTTTTTAAAAGATATGAATGAAAAACAAACAAGTAAATGTAATACAATGTTGTTAGATTAACCTCCCCAAACTATGACAATGCCTTTTCATGGCGACCGGGTAGATTTAAGATTGTCAGAGTTATTAAGTTATTTTCAGTTTCGTGCCTTTTTTATAATTTAACGGTCAGTGGTTAACAGCAGCAGTATTGATTGGCACCGTGAAAAAAAATAATCGGTTCTTTCCTTGCCGATTTTACAATTTTATCTTAAGATTTGTAGTGTAGGGATAGTTTGTGGCCGCTTCAAAAGATGGAAGTGGTCTCCTAAGTATATAAGGAGCTATAAAATAGTAGGTCCCAGTAATATGTGCGTAGAGAATACTTTATTGTACATGAAAATGGAAATTACACAGATATTTTGTAATCTAAGAGTACAGACGATTACAGCCCTATCAATAAAAGACATCTCTACCAGACAACCTTTGGATGGAATGAGTGCTTAGTGCGAGTTTTTTAACTACTCGATCGCGTTAACGGAAACTCATATTTCTATGGCATTGAGGAAGCGCCACCTAGCGACAAGTATGGAAATAAACCTCCTAAGCCCTGGCGTCCTAGAAATAGGACATCACGAATAATTGTCTTAATTTACACCAATGATTTAGTAGGACGTCCGGAAAACTTACTGTTCCAGGTCCAATATTATCATCATCATTTTTTGGACAACAAGAAGAAAAAGTTCTTCATAATCTACGATAATCTACGTAGTTTTAGAAGATTGGAAGTAGCTGTTACCTCCAGGGCTTAGGAGGATAAAGTTGCTGAGTGCGAGTTGTAATGGTTTACGTTGAGAAGTGAAAACGTTTACCAGCCAAAACACGAATAAACGCGAGTGCGAATTGTACTGTGACAGGGTTTCGCCAGTTCGAACGGTTAACTTACTCATACTCACTACTCGATGCTCGATTAACGCGGTAGTAAAGTTATTCGATTGGCTCTGTCAAACTTGCACTAAGCACTCTGGACTAATACTTTGAAGAAGGAAGTAGAGATGTGAAAACATCCAAAATTATAACTAGACCACCTGGTGCCCGCGACTTCGTCTGTGCAGGATTAGTGTTTCGAGTAGCTTATTAGCGTGGAATAGAAAAGGTTTTAGCAATTTTTGAACTAAAACTTTCGTAAGCACAACACATTGTAGACTTTTAGTCCGGATTTACTTACGGGTGTTGTTATATCATTGTAAAGTTTCATTAAAATCTATTATATAAGCTATATTATTGTAAAGTTTCATTAAAATCTATTCAGTACCTAGTTTTTACGTGAAAGAGTAACAATCATCCATCCATCCATACTTACAAACTAATGCGTTTATAATATTAGTAGGAAGTAGTATACATTCATCTCAAACAGAGAACCCCCTTTTTAAGTCGGTTAAAAAAACGGACTTTCCTCCAACACCCTATCTGATTTGAACGCACAGAGGTGGGAAAAAGGTGGGAATAGGAATTTAAGCCGCATTGGAACCTACTCGGAAGAAAGGCCAAAAACTTCGCCAAAGCCGGCGTGATTCTTGACCAAGTTCCACAAGTTTTGAGGTCTGGCGCGCCTCCGGCCAAAGATGAGGGCTTCGGGCGAACTTTTATCCGATTAGCCGAAAGGGTTCCGCAGCTTACGTAATTATACCAGGAAATACCTTATTGTTCTTGGGAAACTCGATTATGGGGTACACAGCTCGGATTTAGGTCGGCTGAGAATTCATTGTCTTAGCCACAGCGAGGCTTAGTTCCGTGTAGGTTAGCCCTTAACGTGCTATCCGGTACTAACAAACAATCAATATTTTATTCAAAACTAGCTCTCCCAGCGGATTTCGTACCGCCAAAGTTTTCGTAATATCTCCATATTTTCTCACCATTTAAACCTTCCCTGGAGTTCCACAAAAATAAAAAACCAAAAATCAGCCAAATCATTCCAGCCGTTCTCGAGTTTTAGTGACACTAACCAACAGCAACAGTACACAGGAACTGCGACTTATTGAACGTTACAAGATAAACCAGGTGTCCATTTCAAAATCTAGATCTCTTTGGAGGAAAAATGGACAAAAAAGCTCAAACTAAGTTTTTTCAAAGTCCTTATCTATAAACAGAGTTTACATAACTATATTATAAAGCATAAATTAGCGCCACCAATGAAAAAAGAAACATCTTGTTTTATAGGAACATTTTTATTTCAAAAACTGAACATAATTTTTTTTCTTTTTTAGGAAAACCAACCAGTACAACAAGAACACTTGAATAACGAATTATAGGTTTCCACAACTTAATACGCAAATCAAAAGAGCAGTCGCTCATCATAAATGTATTAACATGTATTTCACAGTATTTCTTTAATTTCTCGGTTTGGCACTACCCAACAATACTTCAACAACGGCTATGGTAAACCTACGGTCTAAGGGTCAAAACGGACATTTTCCGCGGAAATCGATTGAAGTCTTAGGATATTTATTCTACATTCTAGGCTGCATGTTCTAAAAATAGTTACCACAGATATTAAGATTTCTCATGTATACTTTTAAAAAAAAACCTATTATAAACAAGTTATGATTTTCATTGCATTGGTAGCGTCAGCTAGCGCCCCTAAGCACCTTAATGTCAGCTTAGTGTCTGGGGCCTAGCGCAAAATAGTGTGAGATAGCGATAAAGTGTCCGAGCCATTTTCCTGTTTTCTATTAAGAGGTTCTAATCGCCTTAAATATCAGCTGGATTTTTCCACGCGAAGCATTCGGTCGGGGTCAGATTTGATGAGATTACGATGATTTTATCCCGGGACTGGAATCGCTAAACGTTGCACTACAAGAGGTTAACTATGTCTTTTTTTCGCACAACGCAATCACTTATATACTGTGCTGTAACCGGGCACGGACATCGCACACATGAAAATACACCCAGACAGCACCCAAGTGCACAAATGTACGGCGGCCCCCAGTGGGAATCGTACCCACGATACCGATAATCCAACGAAGCAGTCTAAACTAAGACTAAGCTTGTAGACTTTTAGTTCGGATCTACTTACGGGTGTTGTTATATCGGAAGAGTCTGATATAACAGCAACACCGACGACGCGAGCTCCATCTCTGCTCACCATGATTAAGCTCTGCGAATCGGAGCGAAACCTGGTCGGACTCTTCCGATAGAACAACACCCGTAAATAGATCCGGACTAAAAATCTACAATGTGTTGTGCTTACGAAAGTTTTAGTTCAAAAATAAGACTAAGCTCGCTCCGATCAAGAACTTATTCAGAAAGTCTCCTTCAGAAACAATCGATTATCCAGCATTAAAAATCTAGAGCCAGCTGCTAACAGCACTGGACGTAATTTTTTGTTAAAAAATAAGCACCAAATTATTTTATCTAATCTAACGAATGAAATAAACAGAACAGTCTGGTGTTCTGAAAACTTATGTAGATGTTACAATATTTGTGCCTAAAATCCAAGTAGCTGATGTCTTATGAAAATTTATATGCATTACATAAACTTACACCTATATCCCCGAAGAGAAGGCAGAGACCAGGGTTTACCGCTTGTCATGATCCTGACAAGCTTTCGCCTCATCAACATTTATTATTCGTTGCATGAACACAGGCCCGTTTACTCTTACATGAATATTTCCAAAAATTCCCAGGGGCAGAAATTTCTGGGAAAATTAAGTGTATCCCTGCGAACGACACAATGTTTACTGAGTTAACGTTATGATTTGTTTATATCCTAGAAAGCTGTTAGTTATTTTACGAGGCAATTTTTTCCTCTGCGGGCGGTCTAAGCTAGTCTTCCCATTCGTCAAATAGCATCTTTAGTCGTTGCATGAATATTTTTTATCATTAAATGAATATTTCCAAAAAATCCCAGGGGCAGAAACTTTTGGGAAAATTCCCTGTATTCCTGCGAACAACACATGTTTACTGAGTTAACGTTCTGATTTGTTTATATCCTAGAAAGCTGTAAGTTATTTTACGAGGCGGTTTTTTTCCTCTGCCGGCGGTCTAAGCTAGTCTTCCCATTCGTCAAATAGCAATCTCTTGGAGCAGATCTTTTTATGAGCTCTTACCATCTTTTTATTTCACCCACTATAGCGCGGGATATCGCGTCTAGCGCCATATTTTACCCTATGACGTGACGGGTCGCTTGCGTATGAAATGTTGTTTTGTTTATTTCATAGGACGACCAAACTTTGCTAAGGCTGCTGACAGATTGAGCATTCTCTTGTAATGAGCATTCCAGCGAATGTTCCTTACAGGTAAGCTCACAAATGAAGAGCGAGAAGTGGTAAAGGGTTGGTAGAGCGTCGGCTTCGCATTCGATTCGAATCCCGGCATTTACGAATGACTTTGTTCTAAGAAATGTATATTTGTGAACTTCTTCTACTCGTTAACTGTGAAGAAAAACATCATGAGGAAACCTGAGAAACTAAGGTTTTCCTATACCTCGCCGTTAGAAATTGCCACTCCGCGGCGGGCACCCGTGGTAATTCAGCCCATATGAGACATGAGAAAAGGGTACAGTACAGTATCAGCAGGTCATTATGCCCATACTCTCTCTCTCTCTCTCTGAGAGAAGACCTGTGCCCTCCAGTGGGACGTATATAGGCTACACTATTAAGCTCACAAAATAAATAAGAGCTTTTGAGCGAGCATTCAAGGGAACGTTTTAGGGAGCCTAGTATAGAAACGGCAGTAAATTAGCTTCGAGCTTTTTGCTGAGCCGAGCAATTTTGTGTATGTTTCGCCGTCTGACATTATGGGTATGACTACATTTCCTAGAGCGCTTACTACAATGATCGCGAAAATGGTCGTAGCGATGTTTGGCTCTGTTCCTTGTTCTACGCCTTGATTATGTGAACTTTTCACGCATACATCTGTGTGCAAAAACGAAATATCTGAGGACTTTATCTTACATACTTATGTGGCTTAATATTACTGTCACGTAGAAGATATTCACTGAAATGCAGCATCCACTATGTGTGATACATATCTATACGGCAGAGCTACGTAAACAATCGGCTTTTGCACACAGATGTATAAGTGAAAAGTTACATAATCAAGACGCAGGCAACTTTAGAAACGGCGAATGGTCGATGTTCTGTTACAGGCAAATGCTCAGAGTGCTTAGTGCGAGTTTGACAGATCCAATCGAATAACTTTACTACCGCGTTAATCGAGCATTGAGTAGTGAGTATGAGTAAGTTAACCGTTCGAACTGGCAAAACGCTGTCACAGTACAACTCGCACTCGCGTTTATTCGTGTTTTGGCTGGTAAACGTGTTCACTTCTCAACGTAAACCATTACAACACGCACTCAGCAATTTTAATTTCCATACTTTTCGCTAGGTGGCGCTCGATGCCATAGAAATATGAGTTTACGTTAACGCGATCGAGTAGTTAAAAAACTCGCACTAAGCACTCAGGTCTGTAACCACCTTAAGGCGATGTCGTGTTTCGCGATTCAGGAAATTCATAGTTTTCTATCGCATAGATGAGATATTACTGTAGGTAATGCAACCGTTTTGGATGCAGGTAAATGATTTGAATCCCTCGTTGGTCTAGGGGTTATCACGCTTGCCTACCACAATAGAGTTCGTGGCTTCGATTGCCACTGGAGTTAGCCTAACTTAATTTGTACAAATGCCTCAGTCAGGGTGATTTTCAATTACAATGTGATGTCCGCGGCTTGACTGATTCTTGCAGACAAGAGAGGTGATTGTATTATAAATGGAAGTTATTTATGTACCTATCTCGCCATGGTACGCCTACCTAGTCTATTAATTTGACTTTCTTCTAAGGTACAGGTTTTTCCCTTAGTTACGACAAGAATAAAATTGTACAAGATTTAGAACAGGCTGATTATTTTAATTTTTGCACGTATTTTTTGGTATCTAAGATTAATTTATTTCTTTGTTTGTTTTTCATACATTAATTCATTCAGTCTTTCGTTCAATCATTTATTTATATATAAATAGAATATAAAAGGTTTATAGATATTATAAAAAATAAATGCGCTTGTGATGATGGACGAGTAATTTTATAAGATACCTTTGAGAGGTTGTTTATAATTCAGCGAAGGGCATTGGACAAGGAGATGGCGTTCTTGAAAATTGGGAATGCAAAATACAGAGAATATTGTAAAGAGGTTCGAGATTTCACTGATGCCGGTGAGTCGCCCATTAGCTCAGTTGGAAAGAGCGCTGGCACGGAAAGCCAGAGGTCGCGGGTTCGAATCCCGGCATGGGTGGAATTTTTAGCCTCTAAAGAGGTTTTTAAAATGCGAATAACTTAAGGCTGCTGTTACGTCTGGCATCCGTCGCGGTCGCACATTGTAACATTTTTAATTAAGTATGATACAAAAATGTTTGGATAAATTTTTATTAGAGTCAAATAATTTGCAAACGTTTGGTAAATGTGGTCAGAGGCTTGTCTAGATAAGTCTAGATAATATAGAATTACGTTATTTTATAAAATTAGTTATGTCATTAACTAGGACTTAACAAAGCAAAAAACTCTTGGGTAAGTATTATTTTCTAAGGTTAACACGAGCACTAGACATAAAAAAAAAAACTGTATTTACACGGATTTTAATCGATTAAATTTACATTTTTACAATTTTCCTGACACCTCAGTCTTCCGAGACCACGGTACTTAAAAAAGTGCCGAAACGTCGGAAAATTGTAAAAATGTAAAATTAAACGAGTAAAATCCGTGTAAATACAGTTTTTCTTCTTCTTCAGGCTATATTAGTCCACTGCTGGACACAGCCCTCCCCTGATGAGCGCCATAGCGCAAGGCTGTGCCATCATTGGGGGGTAATGCCCATAATCCCCACGCTGGCATGCGGTTTTTATTAAGTATTATTTCTCAGTAGAAATTAATCTCCAAGCAAGGCGAGAGATCCAGGTTCGATACCACTCGCTAACGTGAAGGAAAACATCGTGAGGAAACCTGAGTGTCTGAGGTCTTCAAATACCTTGAAATTGCCAATCCGCGGTGGGCACGCGTGGTAATTAAGCCCATACCATCTCTCTGAGAGAAGGCCTGTGCCCTGCTGTGGGACGTTTAAAGGCTACATAAAATGCCTTTCTATTTTATTTTTCTAACCTAACCTTCCTGCGAGGCAGGAAGAGACCCGTGCCCCAGCAGTGGGGACATACAAGGGTTGATAACGATTTCATTTTTCTACCCATCGAATTCTGAATGTATAATATTTACAATATGAACGTGTACAATAGATTGAGAACTGTGGAACTTGGAGCCTGCGTACTATGAGTTGGGGACACTTACATGATAATGTCTGAGCTTAATTTGATTATTTTGGGTTCCTAACAGGCAGCTCGGTATTGCGTTGCAGTCCTAATTGTTTACCTGAAACAAAACACAAATTACGTTATTTACATGTTCGGGTGCCTATATACACACACAATACAATTCAGTTACACAAGTAGACACAGACACACACAAACACACACACACACGTGCGCGTGGGTTCCCGCAACATTGAATGTAGATCTATGTTGTGAAAATACTCTCGCAACGCTCTGACTTAAATATTATGAAATGTTGCATGAAGTATTTATTAAGGGTCTTAAGAGTACCTAAGTCCTTTTTTAAGTAATTAAATAATTCTTCACTATTTTTGTTCAAAGTCCCCCTTATCATAGAATAATGCTGGTGGATAAGTCAAATCCAAACATACATGTAAATTTTCGGATAGATGTCGTCATACTCGTACTGTGTTCCACGTGATATTTATTACGGATTCTAATACACTCCTTTGTCAGTACGTACTGAAAAAGAACCCATAAAAATCACATTGGCGTCAAGTACAATTAGGTATTGTCTGAACTTACTTATTGTTATCGGAATGTAATGCTTTATTCAAAGGATAACAATTTTTTACCTTTAAAAATACCACCATTCAATGACTTCCCACAAACAACCAAAAAACGAAAAGGTCCCGAGAAAAAAATCAACTGCACAACATGTGTGCATTTTGTTCTGAATTCAAAACACTGGTGATTTCTTTTTAATCCTCTGAAAACCTGACAACAACATGCCAGCGACCAGTTACACGCAAAAAAGTCAAAGCAGAGAGAAAATAAATTTTAGACACAAGCAACTAGATAACCAAATGCCATTTAAATGTAGAAAAAAAGTATATTTTCGGTTATCTCTACCTATAAGAAAGGTGCTCAGCTTGTACATAAATTACTATAAATGTTTCATTTGTGCCCCGATAAGACACCCTTTGACCAAGTTGGTGCGTTTCACGCGAAAGTTGGTGGGCGCGGACAGGGTCGCATTAAGGGAAGTGTTGAAGGGGGTCAAATGTCTGACTAAATTGCAATGCTGAATTGTTAAATTTTGATAGATAGGAACACATTAAAAACCAAAATAATAATAATAAGATAATTCGATGTAATATTTTACCTACGCTTTGTTGCACTTATTATTATTGATTTGGTAACAGTACGTTACAAGAAAATATACCTGAACGCACAATCATGTAATGGCAGTCGTTAAGCCATGTCAGAGGCCTCATGGGCGGCTTGATAACTTCTGACAGTAAGACCCGCCACTGTCTTACAACCCTCCACCAACCCGGACTTGGCCCCCGTGGTGGAGTTTAGCCTAACCTGCCTGCGATACAGGAAGAGACCCGTGTCTCAACAGTGGGGACATACAAGGGTTGATATCGAACGCACAATCTCATGCATATTTACAAAAAAAATATTTATTAAAATAAATTTCAAGCAGAGCCAAATTTTTCAAAGATTTTCGAAACTTACAGAACAATTTTAACTCTTGTCTACAGAAGTGAATTCCGCCTAGCGCTCGTATCTTTTGTCTCTTTTTTGAGAAACCTGAAGAGACTGACTGGTACTTAGCTCAGTGAAATTCTTAATTTCGGAAACCAATATTTTCTGTATCTGAAAAACAAACACTGGCGACGCGCTCCACGTTTTCAGTGTTCACATCACAAACGACGTCCCGAAGCATTTAACCCGCAAAAATATTGAACCCCTCCCGACAAAAATCTAGATACGCTCCCTGTCAGCTGGGTGTTTTTGTGGGATACGTCAAACTTATCTGATATAGGTCGGGCCACTTACAGAGGTTGAACTCAACCCGCCGGGAGTGCCTTTGAAATATTCTCTCGTAATGTCAAAAAGGTGGTCTCTTGTGCCATGTTTCAATGTTCGAATGGCGATGGATGACAGAAGTGTGGTAAGGTTAGTGTTTCGTGTTTTTTATAGAGTTTGTGACATGTTTTGAGTTCTTATAATTACGCAAGCCGTATCAGGCCACAAATTATATTGTACTGTACTGTTTGTTATTGTTTACGTCTCTTATGTTATTCCTGGTGTACATATAATAAAGAATATGTTATCTATCTATGACGTCCTCATATTTTAGATTCATTAATAAATAAATCTATTTTTACTGGATGCTGCAGGTCTACTATATATGTAACTGTTTATTGGTTAACTTGTTTATAGGTATATTGTTATTTATACAAGTAGTGTATTAATATATTCATATTTGCATCGACTACCTGTCTCTTATTTCCTTCAGCAACTTTCCGTCGTAAGTCGCCTGGAAGAAATTGCTTTTAGCAATAAGGCCGCCAATTGTACAAAGTACAATTGGCGTTACATGTTTTATAAAATGTGCTCTGGTGTACAATAAAGAATATTCTTATCTTATCCTAAAGGTCCGGTAGAGCAGGAGTTATTCTACGCATCAATATAAATAACTTATATTATAAACAGGAAAAGTTCCCTATCTTTAAGTCTACAAAGTCTTGAAGGTGCATAAAATTAGCCTCCCCGAACGACGTACTCACAAAGTCCGCACCTCTGGCGCACCGTGGGCAATAATCACGGAGTCCCTTACGCTGATTGGCAAATCCGTTAACCACAATGGCTTGCCATCGACACGCTAAGAAAAAGTCTTAAAAAAATACAGTGTTGAAGGTCTCTGAAGTAAGATTTTACAAGCTGTCAGACCCTGAAAACCGTCGAAAATCATGAAGCAGCCCAAGTCGCCAATTTGCAAAGAGGTTAACATAATAAGAGGCCGTGTGCCACTGTTTCGCGCATGAATTATTACTCGAACAAATCGAGAGGCACTGCGAACCTACAGGCATTTTCTAAGCACACCCTACGCCTTTTGAACCCTATGTCGCAGGAACTAAGGCCGAGAACAGCTTGCGGCAACGGTATGTTGTAAGGTTGCCCTGTTACATATTGTATGCGGTTGAATAATAACCCGCAACACACATGGGGAATAAATTTAATCATGCTCTGTTACACAACATAAATAGAGCAGAAGTACACGTCATTGATGTGGAATTTAGTTCTAGAACATTCGGTCAATCGTCGTGGCGGTTATACTACAACTAACACAGCATCTTTGTTGTTAGCAACTTGGCTGGAATAAGAACTATTTACAGCAGTAGGATTGAACGTCTAAGCATCGACTCCAGTTTCCATATCACAAACGTTGAAAATTTTTGTTCTGAAAAATGAAAGTAAATCTTCAGTCATATCTTAATCATAAACAGCCTGTATACGTCTCAATGCGGTGCACATCCCTTCTCACAGAGAGAGAGAGTAAAAACTTTATATACCTGAGCATCGCAGATTACTAAACACCAATCACCATGTTTTCCTTAGATAGAGAACACTTTATTGTACATAAAAAAGGAAATTACATAGATTAATTAAATGAAAAAGACAAATTCACAAATGTACGTTATTTAAAAAAGAACGTCATTCCTACATGCCAGCTTCGAACCCGTGGCCTCTCGAATGTCAGGCTTCGCTTAATGCTCATTCACTGCGGGACACAAAGTGTAGTTAACACAATCCCGCGTGTGAATAGACTTGGTAAATTTCTATATTTGGTTACCCATAAAGGTTAAGGGGCATTTTGTTCGGACCTGTGACCCACCAGCGACCACTAACGAAACTACTCAGAGTATGCTAAAGACCATAAATACTACCCACTGAGATCTGTCACATTCCTCAAAACTATAAGAAAAAAAAATTTGCAAAATAATAATTTATATTAAAAAAATCGAATCGAATATATTTCAGCAGTGCCCATTTTATGGAGTACATTTTTAGGCAAAAACAGTTAAAGCGGCATTTTTACCACAGCTGTCTGTTGCTGCTGTCTGACACCAAATAATAGCTTGATCTAGCTATAAAAATGCTAAGTTGGCGAGTCAGCGCACAGTGAAACCGGTATTAAGCTTATTGTGTGAAAGATAGGGCTGCTAACCTCTGTACTGTAGTGTGTATTGCGCCTTACGAGCGCCAGAAAGCCTAACACAGTTAGTAGTAATGATTGAAAATAAATAATTGGGAAAAATATACATTTTGTGTTGAACAACATAACTTTTTTTCTCCACACATTTGGGTTAAAATAAAAACATTCCGTGAAACGGTAACCCTAACTCTTCAAAACGAACCACATTTGAATAATGGTCGTGAACTTTGATGTACCGGGTCAAAAATGCCCGGTTACCTTTGCACGTTTATCTTATCTATGGGATCAAAAATATGCGACTTGATCAACATGCGATGTTCACACTGACAAGCGACCTTTGTCCTACTCCCGTCTATATATCGCCTTTTTCATAATATCTCAGTTAAGTAATTCTTCTGTTACTTCTTCAGTCTCGTATTTGCAAAGGGTATTTTCTTATGTGAGTTCTATTTGCAGATTTTGTTCGCATGATTCGAATGAACTATAATGGAGTGGAGCCATTTCTTTGTGGTTAAGATCATAGGACTATTGTGGGGAGTTGCTTTGTAATAATCTGCTAATGTAAGTAATGCCACCTGGCCCCTGGGCCACCAGTCGATGGAAATGATACTCAACGTTGACCCTTGGTTACGTTGCTGAATTAGCTGGTAGATAAAGGCAAGTAGGAAAGAAATCTTTTATGTGATTAATTCAGAAGCGAAGAATTGTCTCGCGAGGAATGAAATTCTTGTTTGGCATCCTTAGAGGTTTGCTATTCAGTAGGTAGTAGTGGAGGTACGTATTCTATAAGTCATCATACACGTAGGTAGGTACAACTAGCTGTGCTGATTTTCCCATAGGAATAAGATATGTTCCCGCAGTAAAACGTAGCCTATGTGTCAATCTAGGGTGTCAGCTAACTCCATACCAAATTTTATTAAGATCGCTCCAGCCGTTTAGAAGTGAAGCAGTAACAAACATACACACTCACAAACTTTCGCCTTTATAATATTATTAGTGTGAAGTGATTAGTGTGAAGATACTTCTTACATGTGTCTACCTCATGTGTATAAGCTGTACGGCAAACGTACCGCCACAGATTCCGTTTATACAATTCCTGTTACCATGGTAACGCGATAAATATGCTAGAGTTTGGCTTGAACAAAAGGTTTACGGAAACGCATTGCCGGGATGACAAGTATCCTATGTCTCAATTCTGATATTTGTCTAACTTTACGCCAAGTTTTAGGTAACTCCGTTCAGCCGTTACTGCGTGATTGAGTAATACGCCAAACTTCTTCTATAACTTTCACTAGGATTTTGTCTATCAATATTCGTATTTACACCGACTACCCGCATCTATTTCTTCTTCAGCAAACTCTTTCAGCAAAGTTTGAGGTTGCCTGGAAGAAGTAGCTATTAGCACTCAGGCCGCCAATTGTACTTTCCCTTTTGTGATTTTTGTTTCTGCAAGAACCGTTCTCGTGTATAATTAACAATATCCTTATGCTATCCAATTTGCATGAAAACGGATCCTTCAAACATTCTGGCGTCTATTGAAACCCAAGTTTAACGAGCACCTTTCAGCCGAAAACAATACATTCTGAAGACATTTAAGTAATACAACAATAGGTGCCACAAAAAGGCTCCCATTAACGCTACGCAGTGGTTGAACACGATTACTTAAAACATTTCGTGAACGGGCGATTAAATAAACTCTGGTCAGTCTCGTACAAATCGGCACACCGATTGGCATGCCACAGCACGCAACATTGAAAATACCAAAAGAAGGAAGGAAAGTAAGTGTGTGTGTTTGTGTGTGTGTGTGTGTGTGTGTGTGTAAATGCATGTGAACACACAGACACACAAAACGCATTTACGTATAGTCACTCATTTACTGCCACGAGTTGGGTTCTGTATGCCTGCAGGAGGCGCGGTGTCGGTTGTACGTATAATGCCATATCACCGAGCGTCTAAACACCCGCGCGTCTCGACCGCCTGTGTGTCCCAATGTGATAAGAGTCATAAGGAGAGGCCGCGACATCATAAATTATCCACAAACGGGCGTCCCTTCATTATCTTAGTGACAGCGTCGGGGCGGGTGAAGCGTTGTCCGTCAGTCTTTGCAAGTCATTCGCTGATTGTTAGGACCTAGTAGGGTAGGGTATACGATCGACTGCCGCTGATAACTGACGAATTGACCAAACTATCTCTGTCCTTGTCCGACGTACGAGTTGAAAATTGAAAGGGAAGAGTGGCTAAGAGTGGAAAGGCACGTTAAGCAGTTGGTGCCGGCTGTCATATAATGGCAGTCGTTAAGCCATGTCAGAGGCCTTATGGGCGGCTTGATAACTTCTGACAGTAAGGCCCGCCACTGTCTTACAATCCTCCACCAACCCGGACTTGGCCCCCGTGGTGGATGTCTAACCTTATGGCCTAACCTTCCTGCGAGGCAGTAAGAGACCCGTGCCCCAGCAGTGGGGACATACAAGGGTTGATAACGATAACGATAAAGAGTGGCTACATTCAAGCTGTTTAGCATCTTAGCAGAATTTTAGGTGCCTTGTCTGTAGCAGTCTTAGAGCTTTTGTAGAGATAGTCTGTGATATTCAGCCAGATGTTGCTGCCTGCACTTAATACACAGAGTATTGTAAAGAGGTTCGAAATTTCACGGATGCCGGATAGTCGCCCATTAGCTCAGTTGGAAGTGCGCTGGCACGGTTAGCCAGAGGTCGCGGGTTCGAGTTCCGGTATGGGTGGAATATTTTGAATATGGAATATTTCTAAATAGGTTTTTAAAAATTGTTCTTAGCACGGGTTAGTGCATTAAAAAAAAATATAGTCTGTGATGTAAAACTGTTAAGTACATTATAGCGTCAAAAGACGTGCTTAGGAGTTGGTCGTGCATCATCGAGATTAAGCCCTTTTTTCTCTATGGAACTAAATAAATGTAGATTGATAGAACATTATTGCACCAACAGGAAAAAAATATTACATACACGACTTCTTAAATCTATGTAATGTTATACAATGCTAATGCATTTTTTATACAAAAATGTGCAACAAAAAGAATATAAAAATATCGCCCATTAGCTCAGTAATGTATTTATTGTATTGAATCTATCGTCGAGTTAGCACCTATAACACAAGTCATTTAGTTGTACTTAGTACAGTGCTAACGAGGTCTGTGTAATATGTCCATGAATATTTATTTATTTATTCATTTATTTAAATAATAGAAAGAGCGCCACTTGTTGTATAATAATAATAACAAATAATAAATATTCATGGAAATATTACACAGATCTCGTTAGCCCCATACTAAGTACAACTAAATGACTTGTGTTATAGGTGCTAACACGACGATAGATTTAATACAATAAATACATAGACAACATCCAAGACCCGAGACGAACTAGAAAATAATTATTTAGAAAATAATGTGTTAAATCTTAACAACTGTGACAGCTATTTTTAGAACCTACAGTCTAGAACCTAGGATCAACAGCCTGTGACTTAAATCGATTTCCGCCAAAAAACGTCCGTTTTTATAAGATACATGTATTTTCTACAAATAGTTATTACAGATGTTAGGATTTTTGATGTTTACTGGTTGAAAAAAAAACTTATAAATAATTGCGGCCTTATGGGCGGCTTGATAACTTCTGACCGTAAGGCCCGCCACTGTCTTACAATCCTCCGCCAACCCGGACTTGGCCCCCGTGGTGGAGTATGGCCTAACCTTCCAGCGAAGCAGGAAGAGACCCGTGCTGCAACAGTGGGGACATACAAGGGTTGATAACGTTAACGTATAAAAAATAAAACAAGTAATGATTTTATTCCGTTTGGGGCGCTAGTTAGCGACCCGAAGCGCCTTAATATCCCAGCACCCTAGCGGGCGGGCCTCGAGTTTATGTTCGGAAGAACATAATTTCCCTGTCCCAGTTAATTACTACAATTAACATTTAATCAAAAGACTGCTTGATCTAGCGGAGGGCGTAATTATTTATTAAAATAAACGGGGCCTTTGCAAATGAAATCCCACGCCCTATAGGTCCATTCTAACCCGGTTGGGCCCTGGGGGAAGTAAGCTACTGTGAAGCCTGTTAGGTTAGGGCGTAGATGAAGGGTACAAAAGGTTCTGACGATTTAAGTACATGAAGAAGAGGGATAAAACACAAGTAATATTTATACAAAAAAACACTATTCCATTAACGAAAACAGTTTGTCTTCTCTTAAAGGTTGTCTGGAAGAGACCACTTTTAGCGATAAGGCCGCCCGTCTGTACTCTTAGGTTCATATATATCTGTGTAATATCTTTTTTTTTGTGTACAATAAAGTGTTCTCTATCTAACTTGTAAAACATTAATTAATTGTATTGTAAGGAATCAGGCGTAGAAATAATAGAAATGAGTGGCCTTTTCAGAAATTTAATTCCATGTCAAATTCCTGAGCCACTTTCGGGCTGAAGCCGTAGTGGAGAAGAAGGCAGCCAAGAAACTCCACTCGAATAATCTTTTCTCAAATAGTCTTATAAGAATTTACAAAGCACATAGCACTCTAGTTACAAGCAACACAATTCAAAAGTATAGGAAATATAACCTCACCAGACTGGCGACAAACCACGACGAACCTTTCCATGAACCTACTCGAAGCAAAACCAGGCAGCCAAAGAGAGAGGAGCGAGTACGGCGCACGCTTTATATAGGAACGGTGACGTCATGAGATTGTTGCCAGTCTCTACTACTAAAATATTCCTAACAGTATAACATTACTTAGATTTAAGAATCATGGTTGTAATATTTTTCTGGTTGTGCAATAAAGTGTTCTCTATCTATCTATCTAACTCTTAGATTAAGATATATCTGTGTAATATCCTTTTGTACAATAAAGTGTTCTCTATCTTTTCCTCTAAAGCTCTCTTCAGAGGCAGTTCAAACTAACCTCTTGTTGCGTCCTTTGCTTCAGTGAAGGTGTTACTGGACAGTTAATAAATAACTTCATTACGTAGATGCAACGGCCTACTTTTTTATTTGTAAATAGTGTCAGTACAAACACTTAAGTATGTTAATAGTGATCTAAAACTTATTACGGACCCGGGACTAGGTAATTTTTTTGCTAAAAACAGCCGTTTTAGGTTTTCTTGCCTTAGGTTCACGGAAATGGGTCTTAAAATCACCATTAACATGATTGAGAGATTGCATTGACACTGCGGTCTGTAAAAAATTATAACATATTTTTTTCTTTGGTGGCTCAAGTGGTATTGTAGATTAGTATAGATTAATACGCTTTAATAACAGCGGTGGTAGCTGTGTAGAACGCCGGCTTCTCAATCGGGAGGGCGTGGGTTCGAACCCCGGCATGTACCAATGACTTTGTTTTCTAAGTTATGTACATTTGTGAAATTATAGTAGCAATACTACTCGCTGACGGTGAAGGAAAACATCGTAAGGAAACCCTAGTGTCTGTGGTGTTAGCGTACCTCAGCGCTTGCTACGTACAATGGCTCAACTATGAGGCTAAGTGCGCAAATCTTTAACTAACTACGCTTTAATAATGCGGCTTAATACGCCCCACTGCAGGGCACAGGCCTTCTCTAGGCGAGAGAGTATGGGCTTAATCACCAAGCGTGCCCACCGGGGATTGGCGATTTCAAGCGCGAGGCCTGTGAACACCTCAGACATTCAGGTTTTCTCGCGAAGTTTTTCCTTCACCGTTAGCGTGTGGTACTGCTTCTATAACTTCACAAATGTATATACTTAGAAAACAAAGTCATATGCTGGGAACTAGGAATCGAACCTGGGTCTCACGCTTCCGAGCCCATCGTTCTACCCACTGGGCTACCGCCGCTGTTTATTACTGTATATTGATTAATATACAGGGTCGTCCCAAGCGGACATACATCGACCAGATAGGGGTTGTATTAGCAAAGGGAAAACGACTTATGAACGTTGATGAAGCGAAGGTGATCTGTCAGGATCGTGGCAAGTGGCAGTCCCTGGTCTCTGCCTACCCCTCTGGGATACAGGCGTGAGGTTATGTATGTATTGATTAATACTCTTTATTGCGCACCGTACATTACACGGGGGCCCTTAAGTTTTATTGACCTTTTAATGCTTCCAAGTTCGCGGCAAGGGTCGAAACATTGGCCGGGTTAAAGAGGGCATTTTTATGTAAATAGCCCACATTATTTCCACGGACTGGAGAATTTCATATCCAGTCCCGTTTAAGTAAATCATAGAGTTTTGAAATACGGCTCGCCTAGGCACGTTGTTTCGGTACAGTCGACTGCACATAAACCTTTATGTACGGGCAATTTAATCAGTTACGTTATGGACGAATTTGAACCAGAAATGTAAAGGTCGATCTGCTGTCGTTTGTACCTATTAGCTTCTTCAGGTATGTTGGTTAAGAAATTAACAATCGCGCAAAAATAGTTTTGGGGTAGTTTTTTAAATCTGTAAATAGTTAAAAAAAATCTTTGTTTTGTTATAGTTTAAATCTTTATCGTTTAATTATGTGGCTCAATAAAACTTTTACGTATCAGATATCCATTGAAACGCGGTATCCACTATGTGTGATACATAATACGCCTCATATCTTACACGGCAAAACTAAGTAAACATTCCGCTTTCGCACACAGATATATATATAAGTGAAAAATTACATAATCAAGGCACTGAGGTATTGAGGAACAGGTCAGTGTTGTCATACACATTTTTATTGTTATTTAACCACAAGAACCACTTCCATGCTGATGATTATTTCTCCTGTCGCGTTAGGGTACCGCAGGCTAACAAAAGAAACCTATCGGGTTGCTGAGTAGCCATTGTCTACTGTACGAGAAGAATTTTTCAGGATTATTATCGAACTCTGCTGACATGGCGATATCACGAGATTGACTTTACGATCACGATACGGCTACATCAGGCCTTAGATTCTGCTAATGCATTGTGGTACAATGACGACTGCATGATCATGGCGATTTAATTTTGATATTGCTTCAGGTCTACGCGTACACGCATATCGTACCTTTTAGGCGTCAATGGTATGAAAACACAGGTCACGTGACCCGACCATGTATCTGTCATGGTACTATAATGTGGAGACCGCGACTCGGCAAACGTAGTGTAGGACACCCTCCGACTAGATGGGATGACAATCTGCGAAAAACTGCAGGCAGATGCTGGATGAGGCAAGCTGAAGACAGGGCGCTTTGGCGCTCATAAGGGCAGGGCTATGTCCAGCAGTGGACTAGTATAGCCTGACGACGACGACGACGACTATAATGCACTAACAGAATCGAGGCCCAGAAATGGTACATTTTTGTAGGCGGTTTATAATAATTCGGTCGACTGTATTTTTACCCTGTGGCGGCACCCAAAAGGTGGGTTATGTCTTTGGGGCGTATGTATTAGAGTATATCCGTTTCTTTGACCTTTCTTTCATAACTCCTTAACCAATGATCAGATTTTGACACATAAGATCTCAACCAATTAGTCATGTTTGTAAGGGCCCACTCGGACGCTACAGTGCCTGGGACTTGTTTTTAGATGGTATAGGCTTGCCCAGCACCTATACCCTCATCTTCATAACAGCTTAAGACCCCAGTGCGAGCATGTAATTTTTTCCGGTACCGTGATAACATAAATTGTTTTGTAACATTTACATACGAGTACAGGCACATTCATTGCTTCTGGCACACTAAGATACCCTGTGCCGTGGGAACCAGAAGCAGCGACATCACAAACATGTACCTAAACATCCAAGGCCTGGGGTTCTCTTTTGTCCCCAGCCGGGGCTCGAACCCGGGACCAAATGCGCTTCCGCTGCGCCGCAAAGGTCGTCAAGTCGTAACTTCTGTGTACAATAAAGATTATTCTGTCTATCGTCTATGTTAACTTGTAATAGGCCCACCGTTACTATGCGCCCTGTTTTCATTAACTTCGAGGAATTCCCTCTGACGGACTTCTGCCTGACGTTCCCGGAGAACTTTCAAGCGTAAAATAATACATGAATGTTGAATTTCTCCATCGTTGTTATGACAAAAAGGGACTTTTGAGATGGCGAAACTCCGAAGAAAAACCGGGGAAATTTAACTTGTAACTCGATGTAACTTCGCGCTGAGTTTATTTGTAAGGCCGTGTAGGCGTTTATGCTATGATTTTGTTCTTTTATATTTCTTTTGTACATTTACCAAAGACTTTGTTTCTATGTTATATCCATTTCTGAAGTTATAGTCGCAATACCACTCGCTAACTGTGAAGGAAAACATCGTGAAGAAACCTAAGTGTCTGAGGTGTTCAAATACCTCGGCTCTTGAAATTGCCAATCCGCGGTGGGCACGCGTGGTAATTAAGCCCATACTCTCTCTCTGAGGGAAGGCCTGTGCCCTGCTGTGGGACGTTTAAAGGCTACATAAGAAGATACGGTGTAACATGACATTGGCCCTTTATATCTACGTAATGAGATGATTTATACAGCGTCCAGTGGCATTTTCACTCACACTAGAAGGGTGAAGGGACCATTCGGACGCTAGAGTGCCTGTGGTTTTGTTTTTTTGAATGGTGCGAGCTTGCCTAGCACCATCCAAATTCTTCGCGATGTTTTCCTTCGCAGTTGGCGTGTGGTATACAAACTACAAATTTGCAAGCTTACGTAACTTCGAATTCAAAGTGAGACGCCTTAGAGCGAGCGGCTTGAAAACTTCTGACAGTAAGACCAGCCACTAGTCTTGCAAGCCTCTAACAATCCGGACTTGGCCCCCGTGGAGTATGGTTTATACCTTCCTTAAGGAAGAGACCCGTGCCCCTCGGTGGGGATCTAATAATTTGATGATGATGATGGTCGAACCTGGGTCTCTCGCTTTAGAGTCCATTGTTCTACCCACTAGGCTACCACCGCTTAAATTTTACAACAGACTAAATAAATATGTTAAAAGGACAAAAACCAAGGTTTGTCCGTGCCTACAACTGAAAATAACAGAAGAAAATAAATTAAAGCCCGTTAGAACACTTTTCATAGAAACTACAATCAAGATTATCATTTCTTTTTGATAATCGTTCGTTCGTCATCAACCCTTGTTGTCCCCACGGCTGGGGCACGGGTCTCTTCCTGCATGGTTAGGTCATACTCCACCACGGGGGCCAAGTCCGGGTTGGTGGAGGATTGTAAGACAGTGGCGGGCCTTACTGTCAGAAGTTACCAAGCCGCCCATAAGGCCTCTGACATGGCATAACGACTGCCATTATATGACAGCCGGCACCAACGGCTTAACGTGCCTTGCGAAGCACGGATGCGCTCGGAAAAATGCCACTAGCGGTAGTCACGGGACGCTCACCCATCCCGTACCTGACCGCGCTTGTTGTTGCTTAACCAAGTGATTGATTCCAATCACTCGATTCGGCTAGGTGACGAGCGCATTTTGATATAAGTTTCTTTCCAATCCTAAGCACGATCGAACCTCGATTTGTGTCTTCTAAACCTATTGGCAAAGTTCCTTTTCAATCTGCCATGTAGTTTGTAAACTACGTTTTTGTAAACACCAAACTACGTTTGTATGGAAAAAACCGCCTTTTCAACCCTCCTCAGTGTTCGCAGTCGGGTTGAACTAGTAACTTACCTTGTGAGAAAGAACAATTTTACACGACAGTTAAACGAACAAGGCATTCGATCATTACGGTTTGATTAACCTGTCGTTTGCAATAACAACCCCTGTGCTCCTCCGGGGGGCTTTGCAACTCAAAAACACACACGGCTCCAGCCTTCACCGATCGTTTTAGTGCGTAACTCGCCTCTATAGTGTTGGAGATAAGAGTGTCCAAGTATTTCTGCGAGGGCATACGGGAACTTAAGGCACTTCACCGCAGTTTTTTTTTTGAAAAAATCTGTGTGATATGGAAAATGTATGAAGGTGCACGCACTTGCGAAAAAAATGATATCAACCCTTTGTATGTCCCCACTACTCGGGCATGTACCTCTTTGCATCGCAAGAAGGTTAGGCCATACTCCACCACGGGGGCCAAGTCCGGGTTGGTGAAAGATTGTAAGACAGTGGCGGGCCTTACTGTCAGAAGTTATATTGGCCCATGGGGTCGTTGGCATGGCTTCACGACAGCTATTACATGACAGCCGGCACCAACGGCTTAACGTGCTATGCGAAACAAGAAAGCGTTCGGAAAAATGCCACTAGCGGTAGTCACGGAACGTTCACCCATCCAGCACTAGACCGCGCCTGCTGTTGCTTAACACAAGTGATTAAGTACTGGTGTCGGTGGTGGTGTTCGTGTCTTGCTTCTGCTTGAAAAAGTGGGAGGGAGGGCGGTGCATTAACTAACCGCATGGTGCTTGTGGGATTTTTGGCGGAATTTAGTAAAGTAATTTTCACATTTTAATGCTTTTATGGATATCTGATTCCATACAATACAAGTGATTGATTCCAACCACTCGGTTCGACTAGGCCACGAGCACTTCGAGAAACTCAAATATAAAGATAAATATTTAATAACTTCAAGCTGAGCCATAGTCCAACAAATGATTACAAAATTAATTTCATAATGTTAATAACTTTTGGACCACTTTCCCTCCCTTACATTGTCTTCGGTAATAAATGGACAGATTCTTACGTGGAATTTCCTAAGGCCTAAGGTTTAACCCCCCCTTGCCATAAGGTGACCTTCGGTCAAGAGCCGAGCGGCCGGTCATTGACCCCGGCTGACCGCCGCCTGCGCCTCTCGAGTCGCGGTTTGCATATAAGTATAACCTTCCTTAGCTTAAGCCCCCTTGAGTAGGGCTAGTCCCTTACTGGCTCTCCCGTCGCAGTGGTAAGTGGTCGTGGATGGTTAATAGCTGGACTTACTACTAAGAAGCCTTTAAGACGTTTGGTATTAGTGATGGGAACCGGCACTAATCAAATTATCGGGTTTTAGAAAAACATATCTATCTATGACTACATAGAATATTTTCGGAGCTTAATCGCGTAGTAAAATAGATACATAGAGAACACTTTATTGCACAACCAGAAAAATATTACAACCATGATTCTTAAATCTAAGTGATGTTATAGAATAATGTTAATGTTAAAATATGTTATATCTATGACTATTTGCATAATTACATTTTCTTGTAAGAACGAATCTAAACATAAACTTATTTTCCAATTTAAATAAAACATTAGCAAAGGGGAAGATAAAAAGTACTCGTAACCGGCTTGCGTGCATGCAACGACTTATGAACGTTGATGAAGCGAAGGTGATCTGGCAGGATCGTGGCAAGTGGCAGTCCCTGGTCATTGTCTACCCCTCTGGGATGCAGGCGTGAGGTTATGTTTTATAAAATATTTGATACAGATCGCTGTAGGGCGATAGAGTACCAAGAAGGCTGGTGCCTCGTGCGAGGCCTAACCTTTGGCCAAAGTAGGTAGCAGCCCTTGGATCTCCTGAAGCGTCCACCAGGCGCGACGAGTTCTCCTTAAAGAGGAGTCACGCCTTCGGACCCCATGGCCCCAGAGTGTCTACCCTATTTGTATTACAATTGGTAGATAACTGTAAAAGGTTTAATAAAAACAGCTGTGCAAAAAATATTAACATAAATAGCTTTAAGATTTTTATATAAACAGTGTCATTCTCACAGTTAAGCCGAAACGAACGACACCTCTCAAGCGCTAAAATCCATTAAGCCGTTTAGGGTACAGAGCGTAACACAGAAATACACGAACATAATAAATATATACATACCTTCGGAAAAAATAACCCTCCTTCTGGCGCACTCCGGTAAAAAACAAATTGATTTTTGAGACGAAACCCTGATTTTCTTAATAAGACACGCATAGTTAATCGTTATTTACATTTTGGCAACTTGAGCCGGGAAAGCTTGTGTATGACCCCGTTGACCTATTTTTTGGTAATAAATGATGATTTTTATATAAATTCAATGTTACAACAACGGACATCATGTCGGTTGTTTTAACATTTAATGATGTACTTTAAGGTTATTATTACTTTACACGTATTTTAGGACTTTTTAAAATATGTTTAAACAAAAAAAATATCCGAAATAGCAGGTACTTTTAATAATATGTTAAAAGTGCTCAAAACCGGCGTGCGTGCATGCAACGACTAATGAAAGTTGATGAAACGAATGTGATCTGCCAGGATCGTGGCAAGTGGCAGTCCCTGGTCTCTGTCTACCACTCTAGGATACAGGCGTGAGGTTATGTTAAAATAAAAAAAAATCCAAAAAAAAAACTGTAATTGGACAACACCGACGCTAAAAATTAAATAAATAAATATTTAATTAAATATAAATATTCATGGGACATATTACACAGAACTCGTTAGCCCTATACTAAGTACAACTAAATGACTTGTGTTATAGGGGCTAACTCGACGATAGATTTAATACAATAAATACATAGATAACATCCAAGACCCGAGACAAACTAGAAAAGTTCGTTTCCTAGTTTGACCCGACCGGGGATCGAACCCGAAACCATCGGTTTTACAGTTAGCGTGCCAAACCGCTGCGCCACCGAGGCTGTCCATTGTAATCGGTTCAAATCACTATATCGCATCACTCGCGATGTGTGAATATTAACGATTTTTTCCAAAGTTAATCCAACGATGTCATGAAGTCACAGTTAACGTCCAATGTGAAACCGGCCCTGCACTGTCCCCAACTTACATTAGGTACGAAGATTATAAGGCTGAAGCAAAAACAGTCATGAAATAGCCAGCAGAATTGGCTATTCAAATATAACCCGTTTGCCGTAGGAAATACGTGCGTCGTGTACGGTAATTGACACCGGACACACGGTACCTACCTTGGACAATGCCACGGGAAAGTACTCGGTCTATTCATGAGTTAGTAACTCAACTATGAGCAGTAAGTTTCTACTGACAAAATTAATGGTCTCTTGTTTTGACAGTTATAACTGTACTGTCAATCTTGTTATCGTCAATCTCAAAGGTCAATATATACAACTGAGCTTGGAGGTTGTACTGAGGACATTATGCCAAATTATTATCAGCACATCATACCACAGCACACGTTAAGCCGTTGGTGCCGGCTGTCATATAATGGCAGTCGTTAAGCCATGTCAGAGGCATTATGGGCGGCTTGATAACTTCTGCTGATAGTAAGGCCCGCCACTGTCTTACAATCCTCCGCCAACCCGGACTTGGCCCCCGTGGTGGAGTAAGGCCTAACCTTCCTGCGATGCAGGAAGAGACCCGTGCCCCAACAGTGGGGACACAAGGGTTGATAATGATGATGATATCATAGCTCGGGGTATCCTAGTTTTGGACCAGGACAAGTGGTTGTATTAAGTGGAAATTTTATTACTACTAGCTGACGTAGTTTTGCCATATTAATTATTAGCTTACGACCACTTCTCATAATTACCACATATACATATTTTTTTTTATAAAAATCGGTGAAGCCGTTGCTGAGGAGTTCGATAATCGACACAGTGACACGAGATTTTAGTATTTCGTTATCAACCCTTGTATGTCCCCACTGCTGGGGCACTGGTCTCTTCCTGCATCGCAGGAAGGTTAGGCCATACTCCACCACAGGGGCCAAGTCCGGGTTGGTATACTTATTAGATTTTTGTATAATCAATCATATTTCCTCTCTCTTAATAGAGCTTTAAAATAAATAAATATCTTTCACACAACATAAAGCTTTTTGTACAAATATGCTTATTGTGCAATAACGAAATTTCTAATCTAATAATCTCATGTCCAGCGTAATAATTACATAGCTCGACAATGGTTGTTATTTGCCTGAATTTGGTAGTCTACAAAGCAATAGTAGAACAATGTCATTCCAGGGGTAGAACCCGCGAAATGAAATAGGCGTCTCTTGCGAAGAAGATCGAATCGCGCGAGGCGTCGAGTTAAATATCACGGGTTTATACCCTTGCAAAGCGATTGGTTACTAGACTAGTATTTCTCAATGATTCGCGATACTCATACATAGTTATATATTAAACGGGTCTAATCGCGTTAGGTAAAACTACCACATATAGATAAATTATTTTTTATAAAAATCGGTGAAGCCGTTGCGGAGGAGTTCCATCACAGACACAGTGACACGAGATTTTTGTATATTAGTTAATCATGTTTCATCTCTCTTAATAGAGCTTTAAAATAGATAAATAACTTTCACACAGCATTAAGCTCGCCTTTGTACAAATATGCTTATTGTGCACTAAAGAATTTTCTAATCTAATATTCTCGTCCAGGGTAATACTCACATAACACGACAATGGTTATTTGCCTCAATTTGTTAGTCTACAAAGCAATAGCAGAACAATGTCAAATAGGCATCTCTCGCGAAGAAGATCGAATCGCGCGAAGCGCCGAGTTAAATATCACGGGTTTATACCCTTGCAATGCGATTGGTTACTAGACTAGTATTTCTCAATGATTCGCGATACTCATACATAGTTATATATTAAACGGGTCTAATCGCGATTATTTATTAGGTAAAACTACCACATATAGATAAATTATTTTTTATAAAAATCGGTGAAGCCGTTGCGGAGGAGTTCCATCACAGACACAGTGACACGAGATTTTTGTATATTAGTTAATCATGTTTCATCTCTCTTAAAATAGATAAATAACTTTCACACAGCATTAAGCTCGCCTTTGTACAAATATGCTTATTGTGCACTAAAGAATTTTCTAATCTAATATTCTCGTCCAGGGTAATACTCACATAACACGACAATGGTTATTTGCCTCAATTTGTTAGTCAACAAAGCAATAGCAGAACAATGTCAAATAGGCATCTCTCGCGAAGAAGATCGAATCGCGCGAAGCGCCGAGTTAAATATCACGGGTTTATACCCTTGCAATGCGATTGGTTACTAGACTAGTATTTCTCAATGATTCGCGATACTCATACATAGTTATATATTAAACGGGTCTAATGGCGATTATTTATTAGGTAAAACGTTTAAGGTACTTAATTAAGGAAATAAGGTAATTACGTTTTACCTAATAAACAATCGCGATTAGACCCGTTTAATATATAACTATGGTTACTAGACTACCGATAGTGTGAATGAAAAGACTACGTTGGCACGCTGCTGTGAAACCGAAGATCTTGGGTTCGATCCCGGCCGGGTCAAACTAGGAAACGAACTTTTCTAGTTTGTCTCGGGTCTTGGATGTATCTATGTGTTTATTGTATTAGATTTATCGTCGAGTTAGCACCTATAACACAAGTCATTTAGTTGTACTTAGTATAGCGCTAACGAGATCTGTGTTGTCCATGAATATTTATTTATTTATAGCCGGACTAATATGACTCTATTGATCAACTATGCATTTTGGAGACTCACCCCCAGGTCCCAAACTAGACAAACTGTTCAATGGTAACCAGGCTAAGACACCACAAATATGGAAATAAACCCCCTACTGAGGCACATAAAGCTGATAGTTCTAGGTAAAACATTACTAATCAGTTCAAGCCTCACTTAACATTACGTAGGTAATTTATCTATCTCGGGTTGTGCTTGGTTGGTTTCGCTATCCGATAAACTTGATGTTATTGCCAGTTAAGTAAGCTTGTTTCGATTTAGCGTTTCAAAATCTACACACAATCCACATAATAGACGCACGAAAACAGAATTAATTCACGTTCAAATTAACACCATACCACTACGAGTATCTATTGGAGGGTGTTAATAAGCCGGCGAATAAAGCCTTTTAGTTCTTATTACAATCGTCTTAAGAACTACAATTTTAGATCAATTTAGAGGCTCTTGGAAACCGGTCTCAGTCGTGGTTCGATTTGCACGATTCCAACTTGCTCCGGCCGGTAGGTGTAAGGAAAAAGGTTCATCTCTTACGGTGAGCGGAGAATTCGACACGTTACTTTAGATGTAAAGAAACAAAATATTCTCTATTTTTTCGAACTTCTGAAACACAACAGAAAAATCATGTAACCTGTAACCTTAATTACCTCTATTTTATTTGATGACATGAAGATATCTGATCAGAAGACGAACGAATCACTTAGCCCGAGGAATGAGAATATGCTGTAAACTTAAACCGGATATCTGTGTATCAGAAAAAAGGGCTCACTAACACAGATGCGTGCGATTGACTACGTGGAAGAACCCATATGGGTTCTTCCACGTAGTCAATCAGTGACGTAATTTCGAATTATAAAAAAAAAATATTCGCCTAAAGTTATAGCTATTCTTATGAGGCTAATTCATTAACAGGCGCATATAATCGCTTCCTTTCAAACTCGTCAGTAAAAACATGTCATTCGAATCTGTTCTTCCACAAAGTTTGATTTTTTTGTTTTAATTTTTTTAATGTGTTTTTCTGTTTTTCTGACCGCGGTAAGTGGCGTTACTTATTAGACACATATTTTTGAAAATCGTATATTTTGTTCAATAGAAGAGACGTTCTTATAAACAATGAATTACTTGAATAGAATAACCCTGACATTTCGAAAAATGGGGCATGAGTTGTTGGAATACAATGTGCTTCAGGAAATGCGCATTTAAGACGTAGAAGTAATTTCTTCGAGTCCTGTAAAGAACTTTCTTATTATAATAAAATAGTGCACAATCGAGTAAGAGATGAAAAGGTCTTCCAATACTCTGCCAGTCACTATTGTCCGTGTAAAATTGCTCTCGTATTGAGACAGCGTTGAGTTGAGCGGACTCTAGTTCACTCAGCTGTTTGTCATAGGCCTTGGTCATTGAAATATTCTCACAGAATATTAACTTGGGAGTTTACAGTTGGGCTTTCCATCTACGTAATGAGATGATTTATATTTTGAGCGGTAAGACCGCCAATTGTATAACATTATTTGGATTCAAGAAATCATGGTTGTTTGCTTTTCCTGGCTGTGCAATAAAGTGTTCTCAACTATCTATCTAAACAGCGTCCAGTGGCATCTAAGAATAGAATAGAAATTCTATTCTGAGATCTAAGAGGAGACCTTAGAATAGAAATTTATTTGGTACATGTAATTCTTCACTCACACTAGATCGATGACCCTGACTCGGGAGCTGCAGTGCCTAGGACACTGTTTTTTAGATGTAGACTTGAAGTTTACCACCCAGACTATTCGCTGTCTTTTACCGTAGTGGTGGATTAGAAACTATATTTGTACGCGCTAAAGGGCTGTTCATTCATCATCATCGCTTAGATAGGCCGTTTCCACCCCAAGAAAAACGAAAGAGAAAAGTAAAAAAAAACGATCTATACCCTATTTATTGAAGCTTGAGACTAAAGGTAAACAAACAATAGAAAGGGTAATTTATTATGCCAAGTTTGTTATTAATCAGAAATAAAATTTAAAAAATCGACATTGTTTGTTAAAAGTGTCGTATAAATATATAATATGTTTGAAAAAAATAAATATCAAATTTAGTTTTCATATTTTGGTAAATAATGCATTTTATATAAATTTTATTTTAGTTCATAACTTTTTAAAAGAATTGTGGCACTATAAAAAACCCAAAAAGTCAGCGCTTCACAAAATTTGAACGTATTATAACACTGCTCATTAAAGATGTCATGTAAGGCAAACGTTCTAATTTGATAGATGCTATTTTATTTTCGTTCGGGTTATAATCGCCATTTTCATTCTCCCAACTTGACGCGAGCGTGCTATTTCTTCCGATAAAAGTTTGAGAATCACTATTTCTGTGTTTACCTTTTGTCTCAAGCTTCAATAAATAGGGTATAGAAAACAAAGTTTACTGTTGGCTGTTTACGGAGTTCACTTAGTTATCCTGCTGATGTTGAGCATCTTGAGCTTTCACTTTGTCTAATCGTGATTCACTAGTGCATAAATCTGCTTTAAGACATGATTAACAGGACAGATGTTCGCGTCTTTCTTTGACAGAGATTTGTGCTGGTTTACGGACACTTTTGTGGGATGAAATTTACATAATTGGGTCTTTTTGTGTACTTCATCCAGAGTATGAATAAAGTCGATGCAAAAGTTAAGACGTGGTAGCGTCGAAATAAAAGCAAGTTGGTGTTAAAAATATAGTCACGAAAGTTTATATTTTATTTGCGCGTGTCTTATTTACAGGCCAGCGGGATAGCAATGTAACTTTGCCAATATGTTAAGACGAAACTAATCGAGGTATGAGCGAGTTTTAAAAGAAAGTTAAATAGGTGATAATAATAATAATAATAATAATAATAATAATAGGTGTCGAACATCGCAGGGTAGAGGTGGAGGTTACGTACAGACCACAGTTGTGGATGCGGAGAGGTGCAGACTATATGCCACATTACTGACCATTGTCCGCTATGGTCCATAAGAGGAGGCATTCGGAAGATTCATGAAGCCGACAAGAATGTGACCGATTGGATAGGGAGGCCTCCCTTTCGTATTTTAACCCGCTGTACCGTAGGCAAAATAAATGAATGGTAATTGTAATATTGGCATATCTAGCTACTAACGTGTCAATTGCTAGCAAATATTCGGGTGTGCTGAAAATCAGCTCTGTACTGATGTTTGCACACGCAGCATTTAGCTGAGCATATCCATATATATTCATAGCGTAGCGAATAGCGTATCTATTCACTAAATTAACTAAGTAATTAACTTAGTCTATTTTAAGTTGTTTTTGTATTTTTTTGCGATAATTAAACCATTTTTCAATTTCAATCTCAAATAAAAGACGGTTGCGTCCTTAAACTGAGTAATCATGTTAATTTTCCGGCGCGGCAGTTAGGTCATCACCATCACCAGCCATTTGACGCCCACTGCAGAACAGAGGCCTCTTCACGGTTTTCCGTGCTGCCTGTACGTAATACAGAGAGTAATGTAAAGAGGTTCGAAATTTCACTCATGCCGGTAAGTCGCCCATTAGCTCAGTTGTCAGAGCGCTCGCACGGTTAGCCAGAGGTCGTGGGTTCAAGTCCCGGCATGGGTGCAATTTTTTGCCTCTAAATAGTTTTTTAAAATTGTCCTTAGCGCGGGTTAGTGCATTAAAAAGAATATAATCATGTGCAAAGGTCCGAAGCTATTTAAAGTGGCAAAAATGCGTTTGCGCGTGATCCATTGAAAACAGCTTACAAATCGATAGTACTATTCAGTTACAGGTCATCATAAGGTCGCCAGCAGATAACCAAGTTGATAACAAAAGATATTGTGAAGACTGTCACTAGACCCAATAACAAATAGTTAATTAAATTCCTGCTGTAAATAAGTTCGAGTCTAAAACATAGTTTCGAAACTAATTCTATAGAACTTCGTTTACCATTGTTCGTGATTTGTAAAGCTGTCATACGCATCGGTGGATCATTTCTATTGCATACTAGTGATGGACTTTTTTACAATCTCTAGAACACGCCAGCGTGAAGGTACAAGTTTGCTCAAAACGTATGTAACCTCCTTGCTAGTACGGTCTTCGTTTTTTTTTTAAATGTCCGTCTTTTGTTCTTGTAAAAATACTTTACGAATATTAATAGGCATGACGAAAACTTTTTAAATCCATTTATGATTTACAAAATAACCTTTATTTTAGTAACAAACTAATTTTCAACGAAGGTTAAAACCATTTTATTAAAATGATTTTAGTTTATTTTAGGGCTGATTTTTCAATAGTCAGATAACTTTTATCTGAGGAATAAAAATGGCCGTTTGACAGCTTATGTATGAAAATAATGTCAAACCACCATTTTTATTCCTCAGATAAAAGTTATCTGACTATTGAAAAATCAGCCCTTAGACTTTCAATTTTGTTTGCTGAATGTCAACGAAGAGCCGCTGCCTTCGGTCCATCGTGTAGTGGAGAAAAGGGAAAAAAACTTCACTCTGACCATCTTTTCTCACATCATTTTATACCTAATCCCAGTTAATACCTACACAACAAGATTCTATGATTGCTATCAATGTTTTGTGTGGATATTTCGTCCTTCCTACTTATGTTTATATGTCGAGTAACTTTTACGTTACAAAGTAGAAGACATAAAAAAATTATTCACTATAAAAACCAAATACCTATTTACTTAATGGACGACGAAGCTGTTAGTTTCATAATAAATAGATTAGGCGGAGAAGAAACTAACAAAGAAACTCATTTCAAAATAGGTTTTAACTTAATTAACAGAGTGTCCAACTTAAAGTTACTTTACACTATAGTCTATTTATTCTTACTTGTCCAATTTAGTAAACAAGATTCTAACCTTAAGACTGAGATTATATGCCTAAACTAGACATTTTCTCGCAAATTCATGAACTATGTTTATAAAATTGGTAGCGTGTTATCTAAAAGAGTGTTCCAAGTTACTTCATTTATGGAAATATGGCAGTTTTGGACTAAAAAATCACAGTTTAAGGGTAGAATCTTGTTTAATAAATTGGACAAGTAAGAATAAATAGACTGTAGACATAAACGTCCCCCTTAACGTAATTTTAATACCACACATCTTTGTCATCCAAATAATACTTAACGTTATGATAGGCTTTTTTGCGCAGAGTATGCTAAACACATAGATTCATCCATTACATGAATCACTCGGGAGATCAGTTTAGAATAAATCATCGGACAAGGCAATGGCAAATGACGTGAGTCAGTACGGGCTGACCGCATTAAAATCACAGATATCTGACTAACCACACTGACTCAACTGTGTTTCCATTATGAACTACTTTAGGTGCCTGTAAGCCCTTCCCTTTCCATCTTTCGGCGTTCAGGTAGGTGGGAAGAGAACGGAGATATCACGGTCTGAGATTAATGTTTGTAAGTACATTCTGTTTCTTTTAACTGGGTCATTAATACATCGCTGTTGGTTCTAATTCGAGTGTGCTTTTAATAGTACACGATCCTTCTACCATTTGGCGGGTTCACTGGTTGTAGTGAATTAAGCTACCGTTTTAAGCGAACCAGCCTAGATTTGAAGATATGGGAGAATCCAAAAAATACGTCATCGACAAAGTGTGATACTGATAAGGATTGGGGGAAGTTCTAAGTATCGTGACGTCACTTTTTTTGTTGCCTATAAACGTTCCACTGCAGGACACAAGCCTTCTCTCATAGAGAGAGTATGAGCTTAATTACCACGAGTGCCCACCGCGGTTTGGCAATTTCTAGCCCAAAAGCATTAAAATGTAAAAAGTTCTTTGCTAAATTCCGCCAAAAATCGCAGAGGCACCATGCGGTTAGTTAATGCACCGCTCTCCCTCCCACTTTTTCAGGCAGAAGCAAGACACGAACACACCACCACCGACACCAATGCGTGTGTAAGAAAATGCGCGACGCGTTTCGCCTCTAACACGAGGCATCCTCAGGCTCACAATGCTTCTGTGATTATGGCGGAATTTAGCAAAGTGATTTTCACATTTTAATGGTATTATGGATTTCCGCAAAGAAACGCCTGATTCCATACAATTTTTAGCCCTGAAGTGTTTGAACACCTCAGACACTCATGTCTGATGTATTGCTGCTATGACTTCAATAATATACATAACTTACAAAACGAAGTCATCAAAATCACATCATGGGCAGATAACATAACATTTACATACAGGCACATACATTGCTTCTGGCCCCACACTAGGATACCCTCTGTCGTGGAAACCAGAAACAACGACATCACAAACATGTAAACATCCAAGACCTAGAGTTTTTTTTGCCTCAGCCAGGGCTTGAACCTGGAACCTCTTGAATGGTAGGCAGATGCGCTACCACTGCGCAACAGAGGCCGTCGACTATGCCCGTGCATGATGTTGATATTTAAGAAAAAACTTAATTGGAAATAAAACTAAAATGTCTACATGAAATATTGCAAAGTAACCCCTCAACTCACAAATTACGAGAGAGGGGTCTAAATGGATAACCTTAAAAGAGGGCTTATGCCCGGTGCTGTCCTACAGTGGGCTATATGCATATGGGCTACTTTTACTACACGATAGTAACACAACTATTCTCACGCAGCAAAATCACTCGTATTCCATTACCCCACGGAACAGTTACATTCTTTGTTATTACAGCATTTGAAATCCAACGGAGATATTCTGAAGCCTCCCATTACAGGGCGATTACAAATTCACAAAACTCCCAACCGCACTTTCGGTTGTGAGACAGAAGTCGTTCAACTTGGCGTAGGGACTAGGGACACATGGAATAAAAAAATGTTAATTTAAGAGACAAATGTAGAAATTATTCTAGGTCTTGATTATGTAACTATTCACGTATACATCTGTATGCGAAAGCGGGATGTTTACTCAGCCCTTCCGTATAAGTCTGAGTAATTTGAACCACATGAGTTCCCGGTAGATATTTCGTTTTGGCACACATGTAAACTATTATTTTAATGCACTAACCCGTGTTAAGGACAAATTAAAAACCTATTTAGAGGCTAAAAATTTCACCCATGCCGAGATTCGAACCCGCAACCTCTGGCTATCCGTGCCAGCGGTCTTCCAATTGAGCTCAATTGGGGCATGATCAAGGCGCTGGAACCTAAACCTTCTATATGTGATTATAGTGCTTCCAGAGGTTCTTGCAATATTTGTCCACAGCTGGACCTAGCCCTCCCCTAATGAGCGCCATAGCACAAGGTTGTGCCATCATTGGGGGGTAATCCCTTCCAGAGGTTGCTCAATATAAAATATGAATTTTATACTCCACTAACCTCAAGGGATGTCCGAGACATGGGCTGAATCTGGGGCTGGATATAAGACCGAGCGCTCCAAAGAGCCGAAATGAAGATGGCGAGGTGGATGTGCAGGCTCGATAAAATACGAGCGAGGTAGCCCCGAAGCGTGCCACATCGCCGAAGAGCCGTAATGCTCCATAGCGTTTAGGCGACTTCTTTTAAAAACTATTTTTTTAGAAACACTTAAGATATAAAAATGCTCCCTTTTTGAGCACTTATTAAACACCGACGAAAAATCGAGTTGGTTTTTGAAAAACTGTTAAATAGCCTATTGAAGGAGAAAATGGGGATAGCTTACCCCATCTATACAGCTGGGAAGATGGACTAAACCTGGGAAGAAGCAAAACTTCCCGACGTCATGTGACCCAACCCTACCCGGGTACGATGTTATCGCCACTACCCGAGTATATTGTTGTGGAAATTATCAGCCTAATAGCATTACCCTGGCATTAGCGCGTGAGCAAGCCTAACCAGATTTGGTCACGCCAGACGGACTTATTTACAACATTAGGGCGTGTTCACGTGTTAATCACTGGAGCGGATTGGTTTGGACTTGTGAGGAAGCCCAATGGTTCGAATCCGATAGTGCATAGCACAGTCGGGTGACGTGACGTTTTTTTTGACATTGACGCGTATGTTTGTGTGCGCGTAGATACCTATGTACGGTACGATAGTCTAATTTTTTCGAGCGTTGGTGCCGGCTGTCATGTAATGGGAGTCGATAAGCCATGTCAGAGGCCTTTGGGTGGCTAGGTAACTTCTGACAGTAAGGCCCGTCACTGTCTTACGATCCTCCACCAACCCGGACTTGGCCCCCGTGGTGGAGTATGGCCTAACCTTCCTGCTATGCAGGAAGAGACCCCAGCAGTGGGGACATACACGGGTTGATATCGAACAACAAACCGTTACGGAGTTTGCAGCACAGTGTCCAGTACCCACTTCAAGATGGGCGGGAAACTCGTTATTACCTGGAAACAAACAGATAAATAGTTTCAATTTGTTTATTTGAAGATAAAGGCAGAATCTGTGCAAGTAGCAAGACTCGGTACATGGGTATTTTTCTGGGGTTTTAGGCGTAATTTTATGCGCCGGGTGGCCGGGTCATCTATCTCCCTCCAAAATGGTTGAGACTGATGAATGCTGACCTCTGCGTGATGCTGGTGAACGAGTGCTGTTGAAATGAAATGTAAAGGTTTTATTCAAAGTAGCGCAGATACTGCGGCTTAATGAACGTTACAAGTCAAACTAGGTGTCCATTTCAAAATCTAGATAATTTTAGAGAAAAAATGGACAAAAAATCTCCATACTTAGTTTTTTCAAACTTGTTTGTGTGTCTGGCCGCATTACTTAATATGTTTTCCCGACGTATGAAAAACAAATTTTGGCATTTGAAAGTTATTAATGGCAATCATGGAGTCTTATAGGTGGCAACTGATGTGTTAGATTTAAGATGACTTGAGAAAAGACGGTTAGAGCGGAGACAAGACTGACCTACCAACTGAAGGAAAACATTGTAAGGAAACCTGAGGTGTTTTTGAACACCTCAGGTTTCCTTATAATGTTTTCCGTGAGGTTTTTGAACCTCAGTTTTAATTGCCAATGCAAATGTAATTAATCTCAAACTCTCTCTCTCTCTCTCAGAGAAGGCCTGCGCTCCACAATGGGACGATAATAGGCTAGTTTTTTTTATTTCACATTAGGGTATTTTAGAATAGCACAAACCTAAATTCTTCCCGCGGGTGTCGTAAAAGGCGACTAAGGGACACAAACCAGGGGGTGGGCAGCAGCGCCCCCTGCAGTTCAATTCCACCAAACTGCTATCCCCAACCCGCATGCCCAGCGTGGGGATTATGGGCATTACCTCCCAATGACGGCACAACCTTGCGCTATGGCGCTCATTAGGCGAGGGCTATGTCCAGCAGTGGACTAATATAGCCTGAAGAAGAAGAAGGGTATTTTCAGCTATACCATGAAATACGTAACTGGCTGTACCTACTTAAGGAACCGCGTGTGGCGGCGCGCAAGCGGAAAATCCAAATAAGAATTCCTTTTACAACTACCTCCTAGTAGAATTACTAACAATATTGTAAACATCTGCTTGCCTTTTCGCATTTGCGGGAGAGGTGAAGAGAATTGGCCCAAGAAAATAACTACAGCTAGAAGATAGGTGATTCACGAAGTATCGAACTTTTATGCGGATTTCCGACATTGAATTGTCAGCCTTAGTGTGACTGGCTGAAAGGTCACTGCCAAATGCCAAACTCGCAACTCAAATTGAGAACTCAAACGCGATATAATGGTTAAATACTCGTAGCTACCCAATACTTTACATTTTTAGACAGAAACAAAAAAAAAGTATTTGATTCATAATTACACAGAAAATGCGTTCAAAATCTAGATCATTTTGGAGAAAAAATGGACAAAAGAAACGTCTTATTAGCCGGTCTTGCATCGTGCGATAACCCTATATCGATACGACATCGGACTGTGAATTTCATACACTTACTAAAGTTTAAAAACCTAATTAGAGGCTAAAAATTTCACCCATGCCGGGATTCGAACCCGCAACCTCTGGCTATCCGTGCCAGCGCTCTACCAATTGAGCCAATGGGCGACTCACGGCATCAGTGAAATTTCAAACCTCTTTACACTATTCTCTGTATTACGTACAGGCAGCGACATCTGACTTAAGCAAATTGCATTACTTACAGCCCCGACTACCTACTTTGCAGTTAGGTTTTACATCGGAACGATATCACTGTACCCACATTATTATACTATTTTTTTTTTAATGCACTAACCCGTGCTAAGGAATAAATTTAAAAACCTAATTAGAGGCTAAAAATTTCACCCATGCCGGGATTCGAACCCGCAACCTCTGGCTTTCCGTGCCAGCGCTCTACCAATTGAGCCAATGGGCGACTCACGGCATCAGTGAAATTTCAAACCTCTTTACACTATTCTCTGTATTACGTACAGGCAGCGACATCTGACTTAAGCAAATTGCATTACTTACAGCCCCGACTACCTTCTTTGCAGTTAGGTTTTACATCGGAACGATATCACTGTACCCACATTATTATACTATTTTTATTTTAATGCACTAACCCGTGCTAAGTAACAAATTTAAAAACCTAATTAGAGGCTAAAAATTTCACCCATGCCGGGATTCGAACCCGCAACCTCTAGCTATCCGTGCCAGCGCTCTACCAATTGAGCCAATGGGCGACTCACGGCATCAGTGAAATTTCAAACCTCTTTACACTATTCTCTGTATTACGTACAGGCAGCGACATCTGACTTAAGCAAATTGCATTACTTACAGCCCCGACTACCTACTTTGCAGTTAGGTTTTACATCGGAACGATATCACTGTACCCACATTATTATACTATTTTTATTTTAATGCACTAACCCGTGCTAAGGAACAAATTTAAAAATCCTAATTAGAGGCTAAAAATTTTCACCCATGCCGGGATTCGAACCAGCAACCTCTGGCTATCCGTGCCAGCGCTCTACCAATTGAGCCAATGGGCGACTCACGGCATCAGTGAAATTTCAAACCTCTTTACACTATTCAATGTATTAAAAAAATTTTAAAAAAAAATTTTAGCCTCTAATTAGGTTTTTAAATTTGTTCCTTAGCACGGGTTAGTGCATTAAAATAAAAATAGTATAATAATGTGGGTACAGTGATATCGTTCCGATGTAAAACCTAACTGCAAAGTAGGTAGTCGGGGCTGTAAGTAATGCAATTTGCTTAAGTCAGATGTCGCTGCCTGTACGTAATACAGAGAATAGTGTAAAGAGGTTTGAAATTTCACTGATGCCGTGAGTCGCCCATTGGCTCAATTGGTAGAGCGCTGGCACGGATAGCCAGAGGTTGCGGGTTCGAATCCCGGCATGGGTGAAATTTTTAGCCTCTAATTAGGTTTTTAAATTTGTTACTTAGCACGGGTTAGTGCATTAAAATAAAAATAGTATAATAATGTGGGTACAGTGATATCGTTCCGATGTAAAACCTAACTGCAAAGTAGGTAGTCGGGGCTGTAAGTAATGCAATTTGCTTAAGTCAGATGTCGCTGCCTGTACGTAATACAGAGAATAGTGTAAAGAGGTTTGAAATTTCACTGATGCCGTGAGTCGCCCATTGGCTCAATTGGTAGAGCGCTGGCACGGATAGCCAGAGGTTGCGGGTTCGAATCCCGGCATGGGTGAAATTTTTAGCCTCTAATTAGGTTTTTAAATTTGTTCCTTAGCACGGGTTAGTGCATTAAAATAAAAATAGTATAATAATGTGGGTACAGTGATATCGTTCCGATGTAAAACCTAACTGCAAAGTAGGTAGTCGGGGCTGTAAGTAATGCAATTTGCTTAAGTCAGATGTCGCTGCCTGTACGTAATACAGAGAATAGTGTAAAGAGGTTTGAAATTTCACTGATGCCGTGAGTCGCCCATTGGCTCAATTGGTAGAGCGCTGGCACGGATAGCCAGAGGTTGCGGGTTCGAATCCCGGCATGGGTGAAATTTTTAGCCTCTAATTAGGTTTTTAAATTTGTTCCTTAGCACGGGTTAGTGCATTAAAATAAAAATAGTATAACTTACTAAAGTCTTTGTGCGACGTTGTGTGTTGGAACTTACTTGTCCAACGACGCGTTACAGTTACAAGCATAAAAATATAAAAAATAAGTTATAAACAAAAACTTCAATGTAGTTTAGCTATAGGAAGAGTAGATAGTTGATCAGACCTTAGATTTTTGCTTCAATGCTACTGGTAACGTAACAGAATAGGTAGCAAATGCGTAGGGGTTGATGTGCTGTTGGATACTTCCTCTTTGACTGTTGTTATCAGTATAAGAAATGTGAGTTTTTGCTTTCATTTCTTTGTAATCTTTAAAGAACACCACTGGTTATACAATTGCAAACGTAAGATTTTTTTGACTAGTAACTAACTATATTATACAATGGTTTGTTTCAATAAAATAAAAATACAGCTATGTAAAATCATATCTATGTAATGTGTACAGTGTAAAACCGGCCGATTCTCTCTCGAAATAAAAAGGGCAAGTATGTTCAGTCCACAGCACATTTACCTATCTATAAAATTTGAACATAAGTGCCTGGGCAACGAAAAACGTAAAGGTTGCCGAGCTGAAGACTGTAAGTAGCGCAATATACAATCGAATAATACCTCATCACATTCGCATATTCTATTACGAAAGACAAAGCTGAAAAAGTATGTCACAACCGAGGTAAGTGATAAGCCATGGTCTCTGCCGACCCCCTCGGGACACAGGAGTGAGTATCCGACGCACGGTGGTCAATTATTATCAGTTTGTAGAAGGCAAAAAGTCTGTTGTAAAGCTATTGCCTTAATTCAAATTTGTGGTAGCTGTACCGTATTACGTAGTAACTTTTAGATATTATAAGGTTGATTCTGATAGTTATTTAAAAAAAATATATATCATAATAGTTTAAACAAAATATTGATATTTATTTAATCTGACATAAGTACAATACAAAGTTATTTGACAATTAATAATGATAAGATATCTTTCGATAGCGCAGATCTCTTTTCGGTACTTAATAAACTGAATATTTCCAATCGTGGCGGAAATGCGGGTTCATCTGTAAAAAATGTTTTTGTTAAAAAAGCAGTCGAAGGAAGCAAAAATAACACTATAAATTGTTAGTTAACATACCACGCTATTGCTCTACACTGAACATCTCGTGATACAACATGAAACTGTTTTTATTTTACTATATAAAGTCAAAATAATACATAAATTGTATATGTACACAATCTGCAGTTTTCAATAACATAATTACAAATTCTTTGCGTGATATTCATAAATCATAACTGATATGCCGTAGATAATGCTCCGCTAAAGAGATTTGTACAAATCAAAACGCAATTGTCAATCCGTAACAAGTTACAACGTGCAAATGAGACTCAAAATCAAGTTAATGCCACTTCAAGCGTCAGTCTCTGCCTGATTACTACACTTTAAATTATTAGACTACCACCGATTATAGATAAACTAATAATACTTACAAAAACTAGAACTAGATGGCGCTATCTGCCAAGTGATTTTTATACTTTTTGCGTTCTAAAACCTGTTAATTGGCCACGTCCTTAATCTTTCCTAGCTGTTGGTTTATTTTGTTGCGAACACGAGAAGTTTGCTGTTCTTGCCTCTCTGAACGCAATATTGGGGGCTTAAGCGAAATTATTTTGTTAAACCAAACACGCGCATTGTTGAAGTTACAGTTTAGCGCGGAAGCTGTTTACTGAGGCTGTTTAATCGGAGGTGGGTTTTATTAGCCACGAATGGGTCATTTGGAGAACCGTAAAGCTTCTTGGAGACTTCAACGTTTACGCCGGAATTGATAGAGATACATAGATAATAGATGGATATAGGGAAGGGCGGGCGATTGTGCTCTCCCACTATAAAGGGAATATTCCCGCCAGGCAGATCGTATGTCTGGTGACGGCTGGTCCAACTATTGTAAGTCGGATGTTATATATGGTATTACATTGAAACACTTTAATTGCGCGATGCAGAAATGTTGGAATCTGTAGTGCGCGCGCAGAGTTGGCATGTGCTCGCCACAATGGAGACCACTTTATTGTACACTAGCTGTGCCCCGCGGTGTTACCCGCGGCTTATCGATTGTCCCTTGGGAATAAGATATTTTCCCGTAGTTAAACGTAGCCTATGTGTTAATCCAGGGTTCAGCTAACTCCGTACCGGCTGAGATGAGCTGAAACGGCTGGAGCCGTTTAGACGTGAAAAAGTAACAAACATACCTACACATACTCACAAACTTTCGCCTTTATAGTATTACTGTTATGTTAAGCTATCCACTATCACTTCCACTTTCACTATCCACATAACTAAAAGTTAGCTTGAAGAGATTAGTCATTAGTATTAATCTCGCCTTTGTAAAAAATTGCTTACTGAGCAATAAATAATTTTCTAATCTAATCTAAAATTAAAACGGAAATTACACAGATATTTCCTAACTTAAGTGCACAGACGGCGGCCGTTATCACTAAAACTGATCTCTTCCAGACAATCTTTGGACGGAATGGACTAATACATTGAAAAGTAGTAAGTATATCTACAAACATAAAAAACGATAATTTCAGAGGCACATTAGGAATTATATATGCCTAAATATCACTGTAAATGTAATGAATACTGCCTGGAATACTGCGTATGGAACCAGAAATTTACGACTATGGTATTATTTAACAAATCCACATTTTCGGGGCCAAGCTAATCTAACATAAAAAAAATGTCGTGTCAGAGTGTTTGTCATCGTACTTCTATGATGGTTTCACTGATTTATATAATATTTGTTGTCTATAGTTGGTAGGTGTGAGAATAGGACGTAGGTTAATTAATATAGCATTATAACGTTTGCTTGGTAAGATAGTACAGACTAATTACATAAACAGATTATTGACTACGGTGGACCGTATGGAAAACGGAAGAAAAACTAAGGAAAATGCTAATAGATAGATAGAGAACACTTTATTGCACAACCAGAGAAATATTACAACCATGATTCTTAAATCTAAGTAATGTTATTCAATTGACGGTCTTATCGCTAAGAGCGATCTCTTCCAGACAACGTTTGGATGGAGTGAATTGCATGAAGAATATAGTCGGTACGTGGTGCATACATTTATATTAATAATTAAATCTAAAATATATTGATTACAAACATAATAATAATAATAATGGATTTGGCAAATCGGATTGCGTAAAATGTGGCAGAAAATGGTATGTGACAATGCCGTTGACATTAATAAAAAACGATATTAATAAGAAGGTCCGTAGCACAGATAGTAACATTAATATACGAGAAAGCAGTAAAAATAAGCTGTGTCTGTGTTTACACTCCACAATCGACATCAAACTTTTATTTTTTACTACAAAGACATCCTTTAAGGTAACTTGGCAAAGAGTACGGATATGCAGGTGGATATCTGATACGTGACAGTAATATTGAGCTCTACATAATTTTACGACAAGGTACAGTAGCTATTTCTATTTGCACGCAGATGTTTACGTGGCAAGTTATCTAATCACGGAGAAATACAGACACAGGCCAACCAATTCCAGTATAATTTTCGTTTTTGCACGCAGATGTATACGTAGAAAGTGATATAATCAAGGCCCACAGGGCAACAAAGTCCAGTGGATATCTCGTTTTTGCACGCAGATGTATACGTGGAAAGTTATATAATCAACGCGCAGGACAGACGCAGGCTAACATTACTTATATATAAGAAATCATGGTGGAATTTATTTCTGGTCGTGTTTCAGTTCTCCGTCTATCTAGCCTAATCTGTTTACTATGCGAACCTAGTCGCGGGAACCGCTAGTCATGTAAACACTCCACAAGTTCATCGATTTCATAATAGGCTGTCGGTTCCCATGAAATTGTAATTACTGGCATTCATTTAATTCCGTTTTGAACCCGCGTACCGTTAACTAATAACTCTTGTGTTTTAGAGTAAAATAAAACCAACATTCGAAACAACGGTGGAGTTCTTACGTCACTAATCCGGTGCAGCGTGCTAGCGTGGCTAATTTGCTTCTTCGCTCCAGTTTTTTTAAATTCCGAACAGCACGACCAATTTGTAAAGAAATGTTTTCAGCAGTGTTAAGTTTAGTAGGGTCTACTCTGTTTAAAGCGCTTTGGGGCGCTACCTAGCGCCACCAATGGAATAAAGATCGTAATTTGTTTTATAAATAGGGTTTTATCTAAAAGTGAACATGAGAAATCTTAACAACTGCGATAACTATTAGAACCTACAGTCTAGAACCTAGGATCAACAATATAGGACTTTAATAATTTATTCATTTTTATATTATAGAATACTAACTGACCCAGCGAACTTCGTACCACTTACCATCGATTCTTAATTATTTTTTTATTTTTCTCTCCGTAAGAACCATCCTCGTACTTCAAGGAATATTCTAAACAAAGAATTAGCAAAATCGGTACAGCTGCTCTCGAGATTTGCGCTTACCAACACATTCAGCGATTCATTTTTATGTTATAGATAGATTACAAATAATGAATTTCCTTCATAAAATACAAAATGTCAATTAAATGGACTACCCTGAGACATCTCTGACCTAAAGGTCCCCATAACGCTGGCAGCGTTACCACGCTGCACAGCAAGTGAACTCTGCATCAGAAATGCCCCTGAGCGTTTGTCAAGACCACGGTTCTACAAGCGCCGCCCTAATAAATAATCAAAGAAATATAAATACATAGTAAGAACTTACATAAATATCGATAAATGCAATGTGTTTTTATACAATTTGTTTCATGTATACAAAAGTATAAATATGTATATAAATTATTTTTCAAACAATATTTTTTCTCGTTTATAAAATAAAATAAAATATAAAACGTGAAATCCGATTTTTCAGTATCGTTAGTGTTTTTCTTTGATAAATTTAATCTGAGTTTGGAGTCCCTCTTAACTCATATTGTCAAAGGTGTTGATCTATCACAGACGTAAAAACGGCCCTAAACTACATCCATTAGAAAAAATAATCATACTAATCGACCCCGTCTAATTTCAACATTGCATGAAAAAGATTAGTATTTTTAACTAACAGTAGAAAGTGGGTATATCATCGACACATACCCATACATGCACTAGAATTTAAAACATCACGTGTGTAGATTTGTTAATTTTTACAGCGTTCGTTTGGTGCTAGTTGACCCACACTAGATATTATTATGTAAAGTGACCACTGCTTATGTAACAAAGTCACGGAAACAATACCGTAGTTTCTTGCTCGGCTGCTACTGTAGACTAGGTGTAAGTGTTATTTTTTATACAAAGAAATCTGACAGCACAAAATAACATCAAATATCTGTACAAGCACAGTTCCGCGACTGATGACATTCTAATAGAGCATTCTATGGTCATTTTATCAGCTTATTCGGGCTCATTTTCGACGTTTTACTGCGTTTTTACAGCAACATTGTAGACTAAACTTTCCAATACATTATTTTTTATGCGAAAACTTTTATGATAGAGTGCAAATATGACAACGCGATGACATTGTGCGTCGCTTATAGTTTTTGTTCATGAAATATTTGTTTCGCCTTCAGCAGTTTGGAACTTCGTCGTCGGATATTAACTTTTTTATGCCAAGTCTACGTGGTCTCATATGAGACTGCAAAATATAGTTTATTCATCCCATCCGATTCGAAAGGACGACTTGGTTCACCTTTAAATACATTCAAAGGTGGTGTTTTCTTAAGATACTTTTAGCGGGCACTAATTAGTGTTTAATCATCTTTATAAGTGCGCCGCAATCTTTGCACTTTTTGAATTGTGAACATCTATAAGTGTTCAGTGCCAAAGAAATCGAACGCAAATATTGTTTAAATAAAGACTGGCTGGTACTACCGCCCATAGAAGAAATCAAATTAAAAACGCTCCCGCATGCAGTCAGCCCGCGTTTTTGTCAATTTTCACGGATAGTTGCGAATTCGTGGCTTCGTTTTGAAAAATTAGTTCTTCTAGTGACAGTGAAAGTATAACGTCTCTAAGTATTAGAACTAATTAAAACTGTTACTATACGGATTTATGCTCGTTTATTACATTTTTACAATATTCCTACGTTTCGGCACTTTTACAGGTGCCGTGGTCTCGGATGAAGTATTAGAACTGCCACAAGAAATGTGATAGGTATTATTTCTCATAGTAGGTGATGAAAAGTATAAAATTTTTTGGCTGTATATACTTTGAATCCCTTTCAGGATTCTACTACTCGTAAAAAGCGCGCTCAAAATGTTATTTTGCTCCTCTATGATACAATCTACTTTATAATATAGCCCCTGCGAATTAGTTTCATTGTCACCTGTCATATCAAGTTCCATGAGAACAACAGTCTAAGTCCAAGATCATCACGGTCATCCACCCATCCACTGCCGAAAAATAAACGAGAATTCTGTCACGTATCTTCATGTCTAGACGACGTATCAGCTAGATTAGGTGAGGCATGAAAATGGTAGACTGTTTGTGGAAATACTTATTGTCACTTACGTGGCTGAGTAGTTACCGGCGAAATATGAATATTATTTTTTATGTAGCCTAAATACGTCGCGTTCGTTCGTGGGTAGAACAAAGGACTACGAGAGACCCAGGTTCTTGGCACATCCCCAGTGCGGGCATGTACCAAGGACTTGTAGTCGCAATACCACACGCTAACATGAAGGAAAACATCGTGAGGAAACCCGCGACTTGGTTCGCTCCGCGCGGGTTGTCTAGTCTTTCCTGTGGGCCACGCCGACTAAGCTGTCACGATGGGTATACTCGTAGGTGCTGGGCAAGCCTACAACATCTAACACCATGTCCCAGGCACTATATCATCCAAATGGTCCCTTCACCCATCTAGTGTGAGTGAAGATGTCACTGGACGCTGTGGCTCGTTACAATCTGTTAGCTTTTAGAATACACCTCGGCTACTATTGGATAGAATTGGATATATTCGTGTTATAGAAATATCGGAACTAATATGACACTTAATTTACATAACTTTTCAAAATAGTGAAGAAAAGTTTTATACAGAGCAGGAGGTAGTATTAAAGTCGTGTTCATTTCATTTCAAATTCCTTTATTTAATCTTCAACATAGGTGCAACTAACATTTACACAGTAAATATTAATTATTCCTTAATCTACCTAACATTTCACCAGTATTTAAAACTATATGGAAATTGGTGGCATGAAACATGAAACACAGTTTTAATTTGACAGTAGGTACTTACGCCAATAAAAACCATACATAATATGCGGGCTTAGAAAAGACGCATTTGTTCACTTTACATTCAGGGTTTAAGTTAAGTAATACTATCTGTATTTAAGAGTTACATCACTCGTACACTGTGTGGGTAGAACATAGAAAAATTACAAATTCGGTTATACGGCATCATTAAAGTCGTGTGCTTTTGGCGAAAACCGAAGCCCTCTAGAGCCCGAGGTGTATTCTAAAAGCTAATAGACTGCACGTAGATGCAAATGCCCAATGTGACGTCTAGTAGGTTCGATGTATGTTCGCGCGTAGACTTGAATCTGCAATGCATTAGCAAAATCTAGGCCCTGTACAAAATAGACTACAAAAATCCTAAATAACCTACCTACTGCAGTTTGTGTCTTAGGTTGTTCGTGTAATCTCCCTTGTCATATACAATAAACTGTTCCCTATCTACTAAATTCCCTAGCAAAGAAGGCGCCTACATATTTTGTGAAAAAAGAAAAGCAGTTTCCGCGAAGTAATGAAGTTTTTTATGAAAAGGGCTGACGACCATACGGACCGAGATACCGACATACCGCCAAGTCATGACGTTGTTATTACTTAGGTTCACGTCATTAGGAACATTTTGTTACTGACTGAAAATATAATTATACATTTACGGGTCCAAGCGCGGTTGCATACGGTTAGCGGTTCTAGAATAAGTCTGTTAAGTGGTAAAAACGTTTTATAAATAACAACTGGAACTACTTCAACTCTGTTTTTTATTTTATTTATAACTAGTTGACCCAGCGAACTTCGTACCGCCTAATAGTAGATTCTTTGTTTTTTTTCTCTCCGTTAGAATTATCCTGGTATTTCTAGGAATATTCTAAAAAAAGAATTAGCGAAATCGGTTCTGCTGCTCCAGAGATTTGCTCTTACCAACACATTCGGGGATTAATTTTTATATTATAGATAAAAAGAAAACTTGATAAAAAAACAGAATAAGCAGGTAAAGGACAATTTACGAAGTCGGTTCTGGCTTAAATGTGAAGTAGTGATGCCAAAAACTGAAGGAATACTCAAAAATGGGTGACGTAATTTAAAATTTTGAATATGATAGACTGAATTACAGAAACATAAAAAAATGGTGTAAGGAGATTTACCAACATTATAAGTTTGTAATTTTATCATACAAACCCTCATACCTTTGGGAACGTCCCAAAACGTGTGGCATGCGACTATCAGGCCACCATTTTGTCAAAAAATCGCCCGATCGTTCAATCTCAGTGTTTACACTTTTCAATCGCATTAAATGATAGTTAATATTGAGTTAATTGAATAAAATTTTAAAAAACCTATTTAAAGGCTAGAAAATTATTTGAATTAAATTGTGAAAGGGTAACGAACACACAACCTTGGTTTCGGTATTCAATTGTGTTAATCGCTTACATCGAGGCAGATATGCTTTTTATTAGCCCTATAAAGGGCACCCTCCAGAGGGCACGGGGGAGGGAGGTGGCGAATGCTCATGCATACGAGCACGGACAAGAACTGATGGTCGATGGGGTTAGTTAGTTAGACCTGAGCACTTAGCCTCATAGTTGGGCCATTGTACGAAGCAAGCGTTGAGGTACGTTAACACTTCAGAGACTAAGGTTTCCTTACTAAGTTTTCCTTGACAGCTAGTGGTGTTGCTGCTATAACTTCACAAATGTACATAACTGAGAAAGCAAAGTTATTGGTACATGCCGAGGTTCGAAGCCATGACCTACCGATGGAGAAGCCGGCGTTATACACTGCTCCGCTACCACCGCTGCTCAATTCTACATCAAATCATAGCACTGACATGTATTTAGAGGTCTCAATGCAATTGAAGCCATCAAATTGAAATCAATATTGAAGGGAAATTAAATCCTATAATATCACTTTTAGGAACAACAGAAAAAAAGGGCCTTTACGCCGAAAAGCAAATCGGTTTCGTTCGATCCAAAGAAGTGCCAAACTCAACCAGTTTCGGGCACGGCAGCTAATATCAATAAACATGTAAATGCAGGCATTGCTTAGAACAATGGACTATCATCGGTTTGCACGCAACTCATATCCGGTGTCATACGCATCGGTATGACCATACCTTTAGAAGCCCCTTCTAAAGGCATGGTCATGAGTACTGAAGAAGATCCACTCATGCTATAAGCCAACAAACACGGTAGCTGGCAGACGCAGCCATCTACATAGTTTGATTTTCGAATTAAGAAGAAGAAAAATCATTTATTATAGACACAGTACACACGCCACAATAACAAAACAAACTTAAAACATATTAAAAACCAATTTAGAGGCTAAAAATTCCACCTATAGGATTAGAACCCGCGACCTCTGGCTATTCGTGCCTCATAGCCTCATTCTCGTGTCTCACAATAGGTTTTTAAAATCGGGGCTACAAGTGATGCAAATTACTTCAGCCAGATGTCGCTTCCTGTACGTAATACAGAGAATAGTGTAAAGAGGTTCGAAATTTCACTGATGCCGGTGAGTCGCCCATTAGCTCAGTTGAAAAGAGCGCTGGCGCGGATAGCCAGAGGTCGCGGGTTCGAATCCCGGCATGGGTAGATTTTTTGGCCTCTAAATAGGTTTTTAAAATTGTCCTTAGCACGGGTTAGTGCATTAAAAATAAAAATAGTATAAAACTTAAAACATATTACTAGATTACATAAAGAGCAATAGTTAGGGATATTACACGCTTACAATAGGCTGCGTTTCAGGCCATCTCAATCCAAGTTAATCGATCAGCCCAAATTTGCCTATTGCTGGACTAATTTTTCTGTTTTTGCCCATCTATTTCTCGTTGAACAACTCTCTCTGTCTCTTATATCTGGGCCAAGTCTGTGCGAAGATTTTTTTACCATTTTTGAGTTGTAAATCAGATGTGACTTTTTTGTGTATAGATGTGACTTTTAAGCTCAATGGTGATGATCCGGATCTATAAGATGTAGTATGCCAAAATTGAATTAGGAATTGCCATTAATGGTTGTAATATAGGTGTAAAGTTATATAAAGTAAGAGAAGATAATGGAATTAGGTTTTATTCTAGCATAGTCGTTTACAATTGACAAATAATTATTTTATATCAGTTTCGGATAAATCATAATCTTGTTGCGATACCCGTTTCTTTTCCAATGTGTCCGTTCAACTACCTAAGTTTTAATTTAAATGGTATTTACCGACACCATAAATCTAGTTTCATAATTAACAACCGAAACCTTTATTATATTTATAAAATCTATGGAGGTTTCCTTCTGTAAACCCCTATTTTGTACCTTAACGAGCTCAATAGGTCGTCTAGATGAGAATGCCCGCAGAAATAGACTGATCAATATCGACCACTCTAGAATGAGCTTCGCAAATTGTCAATTTTAATTCGCACGGAGGTCAGGGAAGCTGGTTGGCATTAACAAGTTGGTTAATTATTGTTTGTGTCATACACGTGGAGGTTTCCAGGGACATCTTTCAGTAATATTTTCTTTATAACTGTCGAGACTTTTACGTAGTTCGCAACGTAAAAGTAGAAGCTCTAAACAATGTGAATAAACTGCAGGATGATGCGTTGTAGCTTAAAAACTTCAGTCCTTCAAAAAGTCCTTCAATTATGTTTCCACATCTTGAAAGGAGTATCGTATATAAGATGTCTAGGATCGAGGGTGCTCTCAAACAATTCTTCCATACACACCGACCTCTTTCTTGACCTCGCTTAGCTGCTTAAGTACGTAATAATAAAAAAGTGAGAGCTTTCAACCCCTCGTAAAGATAATAACTTTGAAGTCAGGGCACTAAAATAACCCTAAAACTTAGCCCGTTCCCGGCTTTTTTTCTTCTTCGGTTCTAATGGCCCGTGGCAACACACATGCCAGGTGTAGACCGGAATGGCATTACTTCAACAGTTTTCTTTATTTTTTTTAACCTTTTCGCGAGACTGGCTGGCTGCCGCCGAAATAATCCGACAAAAAAAGATTAAACTTTTTTACAACGAAAAAGTTTCTGTTGCCTTTTCGGACCAAAAAGCTTTCTATAGCCTTTTTGCGAAGTACTTACATGTAAATTCGATATTTGAATCTGGTGTTCCCATGACATTATTAGAAGGCTGTTGACGCAACAAAATTACATGTCAGTGTAGGTTGCTTATTGTTCATGCATCACAGTTATTCACATGGACTTACTTGTGTCTGCTGAAATGGAAATATGATAACAAAAGAGGACCGCAAGCAAGTCAAGGCTGCCATTCGTTTGGTCGTTAACATCAAAAGTTACTGTTGAATGATGTTTATAATAAATAACACAGACGACGTTAGGCAGATGTTTCCTTTTGATCTTTCATACGGGGCATTATCTACGAAATCTAGACACAAACAGCACGCTGGGGCAAATTGTAACGTTTGCCATACATATTGCTGTAAATCAATATTTTTTAATCGCTCATATTTTTTAACCCACCATCATTCCGTTGGCAGCGCTCGTGGTCTTGTCAAACTGAATGATTGGAATCAATCACTTGAGTTAAGCAACAACAGGCGCGGTCAGGTGCAGGATGGGTGACCGTCTTGTCATTACCGCTTGTGGCATTTTTCCGAGCGCGTCCGTGCTTCGCAAGACCCGTTTGTGCCGGCTGTCATGTAATGGCAGTCGTTAAGCCATGTCAGAGGCCTAATTGGCGGCTTGGTAACTTCTGGCAGTAAGGCCCACCACTGTTTTACAATCCTCCACAAAACTCGGACTTGGCCCCCGTGGTGGAGTATGGCCTAGCCTTCCTGTGATGCAGGAAGAGACTCTTGCCCCAGCAATAGGGACATACAAGGCTTGATATCGATATCGATGACTCTGTTGGTCTTTTGTTACGTACTTTTAAAAAAGTCCGAAGTTATATTTTGTTATTTATGAGACCGAAGGTCGGAAACAAGTTTCGATCAATCAATCAGCCTGTAATCGTCCACTGCTGGACATATGCCTCCCCAAAGCACGCCACTTCCTCTGTCTTCGGCGATCCTTAGCCAGCCGCTACCAGTAATCCCGTACTCGAGAACCTTTGATAAGAAATTGGATTTAATTCGAGTAAT